>VDFB02281492.1:622801179-622885346 GCA_007258455.2 Sequoia sempervirens
GGTACAAACCCTAGGTCTCCGTAGAAACATAAACAATAACTATAGCGGATTAGTGAGGTTGCAATACCAGAAAGATTGAGACATTGTAGGTAATAAAAAATCTTGCAATCTAAAGATTGTAGCCAATAACAAGTACACTATGTAGCTTAGTGAAATTTGTAAATGCAATCACGGTATAAGAAGAATGGCAAGTCACTTGAGATGAGTAGTCAAAAATAGGCTGGCAGTGATAAAATAATAATAAAACAAACCTTTTTTATAGTAAGTGGAGATTTTAGGTGAGTTTCCTTACCCCTTTGCTGACCTTAAGGGTTTTTCAAATGCTTTTGTTAGTGTTAGACAAGGAAAATGCAATTAGGGAATGCCTGTCCAAATGAAGTAATAGTGGTAATCATGGGTTCAATGTTTCTTCTTAGCCATTAATGTATAATGGAGGTAGTGGATTGCATGTTTGAGCAGTGTTTTGAGACTCATCAAAGATGGGAGAATAGTGAATAATACCTTGTGGATTGTGAAGTAGTGTCAATAAGGTTGAAGGATCTTAAGAACTACAATACCATGAAACAATGAGTCCCCTATAGTAAGTAGGTAGTCTATAGGGCATAGTTTGATTTTATAGAATGATGCTCATGAAAGGAATCTTCAAGTGATAGTGAGTGAGTTGTTTGAGATTGCAACTGAGGGTACAATACCCAGTCTTAAAGGAAGTTAGAAAGTAGTAAATGTGCAAGAAAATCAAATCGTACACAACAAACAATTCACAATGTTATCTTCCATAATGCCTTGAGTTTGAAGACAAAAATTCTCATTGTATCTTCATGATGAAAGTGATGGCCTTAATGGTCAATCAGGCAACCATGATTTTAAAACATGCTATTGTGCTTATGGAGGCAACATTTTAAGCAAGGAAGTGAGTGGTGGTTTGGAACAATGGCAGGTATGAAGGACTTGCTTTATATGCATACTATGCAGTCTAACTTAAGACAACGTTCTTAGAAGAGATTGAAGGTGGGATTATGGAACTCAAGGGTTACCATGAAAAGGATTAAAGCAAAGACTGAGATCTATTTAAAAGCCACGGTCATGAAGATATTAAAGATGTCACATGCAAAAACCTAGTAGCTGGAGTAATGAATACAGTGCCAAAGAGGATAGTGTGTTGGGGCAGATTTAGGAGATCTCCACATTATCTAATTACGGGGAAATACATCATTTATTTATTTTTTTAATTAAAAGAAATCATTCTAAACCCTATATAGGATACATTGATACTTCAAAAGCCTCTGAAGGAATTTGAGATTATGCAAATATATGTCCAAGTAACATTCATAAAGTTTAGAAAATCTTGATCACTCTCTAGAATAGCCCATTAAACATGGGTTGTGCTTGAATGCACTGCATAATTGATATAACACAACCACTCTGCATATCAACCAGAGTTATAGGCTCTTTATTGCAGCAAGAGGTAATCACTCTTGATCATGCTATAATTACATCCTAACTGTTAAACTTGAGACAACTGAATGCACCCAATGATGATTGACACCTACATTATACAACCTGAATTAACTACATTATATGAGTGCCTCCATTTCTATCACAACATAGCCACATTAAACTTGGGTCACACATGAATGCATCATGTATTTGTTATAACACAACTGTGCCACATGACCAATAGAGTTATGGATCACATAATTATAGTCACAAGAATTTGTTCCTCGGTTGTGATCTTATGGTGATTCCATACAACAAAATCTGGACATGAAATTCTCAAAACCCTTAACCTCTAAAAATGAAATCTGATGAGATGTTGCTTTAAAATATGATTTTCAAACCTGGAACTACAAATCTGATTTCACAACTAAATTTTGCAAAAAGACAATGACTACCCTCAACATGGTGATATCTTCTTGAATTTTTTCTGATTTTTCCCAACAAATCGTCCTTAGCTCTCCACAAACTGTCTCAAGCAGAGCAAAACACTGTCGCAATAAATCAGGCATGAACTCACTTTTCTTTATGTCGGCCATAATTTGGTTTTTTTTAATTTTTCATGTTTGTCAAAAATTTGACGAAAATGATAGCCGACATTTCGACAAACCCTAAGTTCATTGAAATTTCGATGAACGTCGGGGATAAACTTTCAAAAAATTGGAAATTACACATCAAATTTTACAAGCATCCGATGAACATCGAATTTTACATATTTTGTCAGACAGTTTTGTCGTATTTTGCAGTCAAATGTATTAGTGTTTCGACCTTATTCCCATCAAGCTACATAACCCCCATTTTAAAGCTACATAGCTAAGTCCTAAGGATTTAGCTATCTGCTTGGGCATGACTGTGGTGTTAGCACCAAAGTCAATCATGGAATTGTGCAATAGTTTCTTCCCCACAATAAGAGTTAGGAAAAAGGGTTTTGGTTTCCGCTTATCTCTAACCTTGGTAGATGCTTCCTCTATACTATTTGTGATAACTTTTGTCATAGGTGATGAATCAACAACCTTTCCCTTTAGTTATTGCTCTATTGGTTCAATGATTGCATCTTCCCGGAGGGCCTTCTGTAGCAATGACTTCTACTCTGGAATAGCTAAGATATCCCAAAGGGACACATTAGTGGAGGATTTTTTTAATTTTTCCACCACATTGAATGGTGGTGTATTTGAAGGCTTCTATTCCTTAGCCCTGGTTATAACAATTTCCTTTCATGGTTGAAATTGTTGTGCAAATGTGAAGGTACTAGGTGTTTGGTTGGAGGCACTTTTAGGCTGCGGAATTACTGGTTTACCTATGAATCTCCTATTAGAGTGAGTGTTGTAATCATACTACACTTGTGAGGCTTTTGATGTGGATGCATCGTTTGCAAACACTGCCTCTTCTTCATCCATCCATGAGAAGAGCATGTGGTCCGGAGCTATATCTATTTCTTGCTCTAGGAACATCCCTTGCATTTGTGTGATAATTACTGCATTTTCCATTTGCGGAGAGGCATATACATAACCTCCAAAATCTGACATCGTGCCTTGACTGCATTATTCTGCTACCTTTTGTTGTAGGTTGTCGTGTGGGCAGTTTCAGGGTATATGTGCATCACCACAGGGGAAGCACCAGGGGTTGATGTCATCAACTAAATTGTTTTTCCCCACCATCAGCTCTCTACTCGAGCTTGGGTGAGCACCTTGTAGTGGAGTAGGTACTAGCACTATTTGATTAGTTTTTTGAGCTTGTGGATTTGTGTGTGAGCCCCCTTGGAACTGATTTTGCTGGTAGGAAGATCTTTCGCCTTGATAATTTTCATAGGTTGGATTCAAAGGCATGGACTAATTTCGCTTGATGGTAGTTATTTCGTTGGTGATGGTCCACAACATCTCCTTGACTCGCTCATCTCATCCTTTGAAAAATTGGATGTAGAAGTGACATTTTGTGGCGCGTTCAAATATGTGTACATAGATTGAGGTGGAGTGGGCGCACTGGTAGATGCTACTTCCTAGGTAGAAACTAATATTTTAGGAAATATAGGCATAATGGGTTGAGGTTGCAACTTCATGGCGTCTATCAGATTGTTCTCCACCTTGACAGCGATGATGTATGCATTTAGTAGAGTAGTCTCACCAAGAGATTGGATCATCATTGAGATGTCGACATTGATAGACTTTAAATAGAACATGAATGCCAACTTGGTTGGTGGGTGGATAGCAACCTGGATCCTCTACCAAGTTGTATGGAACTAGGCATTGAAGTCAGTCATGTCTTCATGTGGGGCCCGCTTTATGGTCACCAGTTGAACCGATAGTGTTAGCTTGCAAAGTGCAGTACCAATCTAGCACCTTGCCCTTGAAAGAGGCTACGAGCAACCTTAGCGCTATATTTTGGTCAGCAACTCTATGCACCAAACACATGTCTACCACATCTTGTAGGTGTTTAGATGGTTTTTGAGCCATCACTGATGAATTTCAATATAGCTTTTAAAGCAGATACCAGGGGACTTTTGACATCCCATGCCACATAATTTCTATTTCCAATTGGCAACATGACTGGTGGAGGGATCGAAATGTTCAATGGATGGGTTCTAGTTCATACTGTTACTAGTGGTGGCATTAGCAAGCCAAGGTTATTAGTTGTTTGGGATCTAGTAACAAGCTAATGGCTCATACACCCTCTTTAGATTTAGGTACATTTAATCAATCCCACTAGGCGTGCTAGAAAAATAAACTATTGATGCCAAAAATTGATAAGGTAACAGCCTTATGGGAAATTCAGTTAATGGGGGGACCAATTGCGCTAAACTAAGTGAACTCCAATTTTTTAAAGAAGCTGACTTCTATATTTGGGGTTTTGGAATGGGAAAAGGAAGCGGATATGAAAAATAAAGATCTAACTAAGGCGATGTGCCAAGATGTAGATGTAGGCACGGTAAATCTATCTTTTGGATGTGATTTAAGGGATCATTCAACAATCTACTAAATCCCAGAATAACAGAAATCAAAGATGAAAACCTGAATAATTTATCTAATAACATAAAATAACTCCCATACACATTTACTAAAAAGAAGAGTCAAAGACATGGTCTAAATCAGCAAACTTATATTGAAATCATAGAAGTTTTGCAAATAAACAACTCAGTACAGTAATGGCACAGTATAATGTTTTGGTTGAAAATAGCCTAAGAAAACAAAAAGGCCAAACAATGGCACAGTCTGTGAGTCTTATACAATAATCTAAAATAATTCAAAAGGCCTGGTGTCTTTCACAAATTTTTATGTATCTTTTGAACTCATTTTCAGAAGGAAGAAGCGGTATATATAGAAAATAATCCCACCACCTAGCGAGCCAAATAATATAAAATATTCCTTCATCAAGAGCAATGATGCCCAGAGCAATGATTTCCTAAGGTCGTTGCAACAGAAAAGATTTGAGCCATAAAACACAGTCATCCTTGAGCTAGATGCATCCCCTACAAATGATGGCGGTGGTCCCAATAGAAACTTGTGCAGACATGTGTCGCTTAATCATGAAGGCAGTTAGGACACGCGGCGATAGGTCAGGGTCTGTGGTTCATTCCTCCCTCCTTGCGATGAAAACCCATGCGGGGAAGACACATGGAGAAGTCCTTGTTACCAGTGCTGACTATGGGGTTCGCCAAAAAGGTGAATGCGGATAGATGCTACGTGGCATGTGCGAAGAGATATTTTGAGAAATGAAGGGAAGTAGGCTTCAAATGCCCACATTGTTGACACGTGGAAGCATGGTGGGGCACACCAAAGAAACAAGGGAAGGAATCCTTGGGGAGAGCGCCTAGAAAACACGTGGTGGTGGCAGGCGAAGCTCTTCAAAAAGGGGCCCGATGATGTTTAAATGTATGGGGTGCGGGCTGAACTTAGCAAAATACGAACAACCCGAAGGGAGCTCGAGGAAATTTATATCCACGCTAACAAAAACTAAAATACATACAATAAAAAATGTTTAGATGTGTAGAAAATTTTATACCATTAAGTCTAGGTCAAATTAAATAGTTGAAAGAGTACCATAATAAAATTTTGTAAGTGCTTGCCTACACAGGTAGCGGAGTTGGCTTGGGCTATGGGTTTTCTCCCCATTGGTTTCAAGTTCAACTCTGCTTCCAGGTTTACTCGGTTGGGACTAGCTTGTGGGTTATTAGGTCCCCCCCACAGGGGACTAGTCTCGCCTCAGCTTGCCCCATTGGGCATTGGGCTAGGTCATGGGGATACCCCTATCATTAACAAAAAAATAAAAGAATAAAAATAAAAATAAAAATTGTAAGATCCTCCTTTATCATCAACTATTAACCCACTTAGATATATTAGTACTAATATTTTTATATTATAGTCAAAATGAATACATTATGAAACAACTTTAAATTTTACCTAAACAAAAGATTGGCTTTTTTCCTCTTCTACTCTAGCCCCTAATTCCCATGTTGTGTTGTTATCCCTAATTCCTTTGCTTGTGTTTTAGACCCTACTACTTCATCTCGTGAAGGTGACATATGAGGTAGATCATATTTAAATATTTTAGAGGTATTTCACTATTCTTTCTAAGAGGACCTAAGAATAATTTATTGTGCATAATGTAATGATGAGGGACACAAACATGTGTGGACAAGGAGGGTCCAGCTATCTCAATTGATCCACTATGACCATCAATATCATGTGGTTTATCTAGATGATAATTCTATGTAATTAAATTCCCAATCAAAGAGTATATGGTAGAGAGGTTATGATGGGTTTCATTTTCAACAATGACTGGGTATTAAATTTGAGGTCAACAAGAGGTAGGAGAGGGGGAAAAAATGGACCTCATAGTTGTTGCATTGTTCTAGGTGTAACTTGAGGCTTTCCTTTACCTACTCCTTGGAAATCTCTAAAATTAAAATTATTCATATGGTGAACTAATATAAACCTTGTATATAGTTTACAAAGGAAATATAAAGATACATTGGATTATTGTTAGGTTCTTTATCAAAAATCATCGGCCAACTATCCAAAGAATTATTAGTGATACCCTGATGAGTGCACCATTTTATTGAAAAATTATTCTTATTTACATAAACATGCAATTTGATTTTAGGGTTGACAAAAAAAATTTGATGAGGAAAAATAGGTTTTGATGGGACCTGAAACCCATTACAAACCAGTTTTGAAGGGACTAGAAACCCTATCCAAGCAAAACATGTTGCACCAAAGATAATCCAAAAACTATCAGCATCCCATCAGCAGTAGCACTAAGAATAAAACTAGAAAGCATATGTTGCACAAAGGTTCTATAGAGACCTTGACCCCACAAAATGTTGTTATAACATGGCTTTCAGTAATATCTAAATATTCACTTTGTCATATGATAAGCTAATAGAGTATTATAACTCATGGCTTCTTGACATTGTTGAAATGGCATGTTGGATTGAGAGGGTTCGAACATGGGTGAAAAATCCCTCTAAGGTGGATGCCATTGAAGTAAATTGAGGGTGGCAATGATAAATTTTTATAATCTATTTAATTCATTAATATTTTTTCTATTCATTCTTGAATTTTTGTAGGGTTCATTAGAGGAGGGTTCACTAGGGGAGGGTTTGGGTTTTGAGATTTTTCATACATATTACCTATTTCAAATTGAAAACATACAAATTTAGGATTTAAATAAACATCTTGTTAAACTATATATAATTTAATTTAAACATTTAGAACATAATAGAAATTACTAAATCATATATTCAAAATTGAGTTCAAAACTAATGTTTAGAATAAAAAAATGAAAACCATAAATGATATAAATAATTTTGATTTAATTTCAAACAAACTCAAAAAGACAAAGCCAAAAAATATCTTAGAGACATTTCTTGATCCTAAGAGAAAATTTGGCTTTGAAATATCTGATAGATCCATTCTACCATATCTAATATTCATTATTTTCTTCCTTTTTTCCCAACACTTTATGTTTTGGAAAACTTGTGGGTCACAACATATAATCTTTTTTAAGAGAATTGAGAATTGAAATGAAATCAAGAGTTGGAATGGTTTTACCATAAAAAACTTTGACAATTTGTAAAGGGTAAAAAGGATATAAAATGATTTTCAAGTTAATATTTAAAGCATAAAACCATTAAATTCATGAAGAATATCACACACGCTTTGCAACTCAAAGCTCACAACTGTCCCTTGAGTCCTTTACATTCACCAATCAAATTCACTATTTCTCAAAAATATTAGACTTTGTGACCTCTGAAGATGAAGTAATAGTATCAAGGATATGAATATATGTCCATGTTGGATAACTTCAAAGAGAAAATTTTGGAAAGGAGCATGTCTCTTTCTCAATAAAATTGATTATTCTCTTCTACCTTTTCTTCTCACAATTTTCTTTTACTAATTTATCATTGTACTTTTTCAAAACTATAACTTAATTTATTTTTAATTATGACTTAAAAATGAAGTTTATTTCTATAACTCAAAAATTGAAATCAATTTTATTCTATTTTAAAATAAAATATAATCTTAAGAATTAATTTTACTAGTCAGTCATGAGGGAAAACCTATGTATAAGGCTATTTTGTAAACAAGGACCTTTTCTTGGGGTGGGGGTGTGGTGGAGGGGGGATCTATGCAAGGGAGAGGACTAGGGGACTCAAAAACAATTTTTTTGCAAATTTTTAAGAGACCTTGAGTTTTGATAATTAAAAAAAAGAAATATTTCTAAACTTTATTTCACTCTGATTCCTTGAGTTGTTCATTTTTAGTATCAAATTTATAGCACTTTTTAAATTGTTGGTGTGAATGAGGTGTTTTACCTACTTCAACTAGTAGGTATTATTCACACATGTTCAAATGTTAAGTTTACTTAGGGGAACTTGTACTATCAATGCTCCATTATTGATCAAGTTGTATCAAAATTTCATCCATAATCAAGCAAGTTATTCTCTTTCCATGCTCTCTTATGGAAATGTATTTTTGTCTTGTAGGTGATCTTGGGGTGTAGGAGCTCAATGTTAGCTCTCAGAGTTCACTATCAACTCCTAAATGTTATCAAAGATCCAATTCTATAAAATCCTTCTCAAATATGACCTAGGTGATTTAAGGATGATATTTTTGGGTGTATTTTGAGGAAAAATGGACATCACCATTAAGTCCAAAAGGCCCAAATATGAGGGTGATTTAGGAATAATATTTTTTGGGTGCATTTTGAGGTAAAATCGACCTCACCATTAAGTTCAAAATCCCAAAATCCCCTATTCTCATATAAGATACTTCATATTTTGGCAATAAAAATATTTTGGCCATTTTTTGAGGGTTTGGTAGATTTAGCAATCAAAAATCTATATAGTACATACACTTGTATAGATCTATATAGTACATACACTTGTATAGATCTATATAGTATGTATGCATGCATAGGTTTTTAGGTGGTACAATCAATAATGAATAAACATATTCATAAAATATTCTTTTCTACAAATTTGGTACACCAATCTGTGTCATTAGAAATCATCCTATTCAAGAAAGGTAAGGGGTATTTAAAAAAAAAAGTCTATCACACTAACTTAGCATGGGATTTTCCAGGGTACGATCATATAATTAGCTCTTCCCCCAATCACTTCCAGCTAAAGCAAGGGAGGGGGGCTTAAAGCCCCATGGGTGGACTAATCTTATCATTTGGTCGTGGTGGACCTAAATGCCACTTTTCCCTAGTCCTCCACCACTCCCTAGCCCCTGTCAATGGTGCTCATCTAGTGTTGAAGCCATTTTCCCTAGGTCCTATGGGTGACCAGTGCCTAGGCGCTAGGGGCTTTAAATTCTTATTTTATTTTCTAATTAAGAAAAAAATGAGAAAATCTCTCTAACGTTTGATCCAGGAGTCATATTTTTACAAAGATATTGTGGAAAGATGAGTTTGATTAATTTTTATTAGTGTAGATATCATTATTAGATTTTTATGCTAGTGCATTTTATTATTGTTTGAAGTCAGATCTTTGATTTGGACCTCCAAGCTCATAACACTTTTCCATGTTATACATTTTTTTAATTCTTGTGGCATTAGAAAGGTAATGGGAGATGTTCTTTTATAGTCATGTACTTTTTCCATATTTATCCCTAGGCGCATTTTATTGTTTTTTCCAATATCTCATTATGATTCATTACTTAGACATCCTGTTTTGTCTTTTTAGGGGGGCTTCATTTTCAATATTCATCATATATGATAGTATCTAATTATTGTTAAAGGTTTTTATTTTTATAAATTTGGAGGTCTTATCATTTGAGGAGTGAATCATATATAAAAGTTATAGATGTACATAGTGTGGGAGCTATAAACATGGGAATGAATTATGTCTTCATGTCTCACATAATGTCATCCAACTCTTAATCGAGTTCACCTCATTCATCACCTAATGCTACATTTGAATCTAGAGTTGCTCCTCCACCATCAAAGATAATTGATGATCGTTCACCTTCTTTGATTCCTTATTCAATATCATTGTAGAGACTTCCATCATTTCTTCGTATCATAGTCTTTCAAATTCAACTTTGTGGAATAAGCATAAATGACAAGTATATCATTTTTTGTGAATATCATATTACATATTTGGAGGAAACATTTGAGGGGTTATCTCTCCTCTTTGTTGACACTCATTACACTATTGTTTTCAAACCATCATTATCTTTGGATATTTTACATCAATAGTTATCACTTGATCCTATTTTATCACCTTTTTTATTGATTGGGCATGTGCCTTATTTGATTATGGAATCATCTTTCATGGACACGGTGACACATGAGAAAATTTTAAATATATCATTCTTCTTCCTATCAATTCCTATCCAAAATGGGAAGCATTCCTACATCTATATTTGGTTGTGTTTCTTACCAAGGGGAGGAATTTTGTTTGTAGGCATTGGATCATATTTTTTCTTCAATCATATACCATTTCTAGAGGAGATAACACATTTTTGGAGGATACGTAGTCTCCCTCTTTCCCTCTTAGGGGGTTATTAATTGTGTATTTATGATGGATTTAACCCTTGGGGGGTCATGTTGAGTCCTCCATTCATCACTTCTTTCATCACTTGTACATGATTTTTTTCTTGCATTCCCTCTTTTGGAGAGGGGTTTTCCTATGTGGTTTTTTTCCTTTTCTCCATTTTTGAGAGATCATTTGTAAATGGGTACCTAACATGGCCTAATAGCTGGGACCCATCCTTGCATCTTTTCATTCTTTCATTTGTTTACTTCTTCATAAGTTACACTTAAGGGGGGGGCGGGGTGTTGGTGTGAATGGGGTGTTTTACCTAACTAGTTCACCTAGTAGGTCCTATTCACACACATTCACGTATTAAGTTTACTTACAGGTTTGTATTATCATTGATTCATTATTGATCAAGTTACATATCACTATTGCATCCTTAATCAAGCAAGTTATTCTCTTGTCATACTCTCTTGTGGAAATACATTTTTATCTTGCAAAATAGGTACCTAACTTGGCCTAGTAGGCTAGACCCATCCTTGGATCCTTGCATTAATCTTTCATTTGTTTACTTCTCCCTAAGTTACACCTAAGGGGGGCATTGGTGTGAATGAGGTATTTTACCTAACTAGTTTACCTAGTAGGTCCTATTCACACATGTTCACTTGTTAATTTTTCTTAAGATTTTGTACTAGCATTCATCCATTATTTATCAAGTTGTATCACTGTTGCATTCATAATCAAGAAAGCTATTATCTTTCCATACTCTCTTGTGGAAGGATATTTTTTCCTTGCAAGTGATCCTAGGGTGTGGGAGCTCATTATCAGTTCCTAGAGTTCACTATCAACTCCTAGACATAAATGTCATCTTTACATTTTTTGGATGCAACAAGTCATTATTATCAATGATAAATTTATTCTATAATATTGAGAAAAGTAATTATTTTTTAAACTTTTTGTTAGGAATCTTTATTGAGAACATATATTTCCTTATGTTTAGTTGTATTATTTATTTCTTTTCAATTGCCCCAATTTATACTATCATATGGTGAACTAGCATGATCAAATACAATTGAATTAAACTAAAATTAAGCAAGCTATTAATCAATTAAGTGTCATATTCAATGAAATTAGCCTAAAACCTTAGAAAGATTCATTTTCAAAGAAATTAAAGATCAAATTGAAACTAATGAAACTAAGTAAAGGTGCAAACCAACAATCCCATTGTGTATTGAGTGTAACTTAAGTGATGGTTGGATGTTAGATTGCTCAAATTTTCTTAGCCACTATTGAGGTTGATGGAAAATCATGAGAATTGGTTGATGATGGTGATCCGGAAATGCTCAAAATCTCAAAGGTGAGTAGTAATTTTAGTATAGAGTAAGGGTGCTTTCAATGGTTGTGAATGAATAATAATGTAGAATGAGAAGTATTTATAAAATTTTGGATTGAATCAATGGCGAGGATTCAAAATTCTAATCAATGGAGGAAATTAGATTAGAGATGAAGACATGGATCAAGAATTAGATCAATGATTGATAACTCATGATGGCATGGATCAAGAGTTTAATCAAGATTCCATAATGCTTGAGAAAATAACAAATCCTTTGATTTTAGGAAGCATGTGGGAGATATTTCTATGTGGAGGGAGAAATTGAATTTAAAAAGGGGATATTTCATGAGAAAATTCTTTGAATGATTAGAGGAAATATCAATGAATTAAACAATTTAGAAAATTATTTAATTATGTCAGTGGATGAATTAGAAACTTTAAAAATTAGGAATTATTTAATCAAAGAGGGTGAATGACATTTAATTAAATAATTTGACATTATTTAATGAAAAAGGAAGAAAATTAGTGATGAAGGCGATGAATTAATAAGATAAAATTAATTATTCAATTATTAGGAGAAAATATTGAATTTAACTAAATAATTGACATTATTTACTTAAATAGATGAAATAGGTGAATTAGGAGAGGAAATGGTGTTAATAAGAAAAATCTCCATGTGTGATATACTCAGGAAATTTAAGTGTCTTCACATATAAATCTACATAAAATTATTTTGGATGGTATAAAAAATAATTTCTACTAGATACAAAATATTTACCCTATGTTCTCATAAAAAATAGATTTAATATTTTACATCAACCTCTCTAGGATTTCTCTTTCAATGTCTTGTTTTTAAGTTTTCTAACCTTTCATAATTTGAGGTTAAAATTGAACATAACACCCCAAAAAAAAGAATTATACAAGGGAGCTCTCCCTATCAAATGCAAAAGAAAATTACCAATCTAATATTGATTTTCTTAATTGTTTTAATTTTTTGTCATTTCTCATTGGGTGATTTGATCTAATTTCAATGAATTATTGTAGTGATAAAATTATTTATCAACATGTATGTAACTCTAAGCTCTTTTTTACTATCTTAAATTATTATAAACCTATATTTCTTGATCATCATATCTTAAACTATTATAAGCCTACATTTCTTGATCATCATGACAAGAGGTGTACACAAAATGTGTGCAAAATAAATGGGGTGGAATTCAATATTCCTTAGATACCAAAAAAAAGAGTATAATCTAAGAAATCTTAACTAAAATTTAAAAAAAGAATGTATAAGATAATCTAAAATAATAAAATAAATATATAGAAAATAATTATAATTCTATCCACTTCTATATGGACAAAAAAAAATTAAATATAAGAAAAATCTATAGGCTAAAAGACAAAAGAAAGTTGAAGTCTAGGACCTAATAACTATTTCAACACTAAAGCTTAAATAATGATTAATTCTAAGTCAACTTAAATCTTTACTAATGAACTCAGACAAACTAAACCTATTCAAACATAAATTTATATTAATATTCTATGTTTTAACTTTCAAATTTTATATTAAAATTAACATGTTACCACATACAAAAGACCCATTTAATCATAAATTTTATTTATTAATATAAAGATTATCAATCAACCTTGCATTTAATAGAGACACAAATTTAATATTAACATTTTTGTTCTGTTTCAAAAATCTAACTGTTTTCAATTTACAATAACGTTTAAATAACAAATATTTGTTTATTAAATATCTCTAAAATTTTATACAACAAAAACATAATAGTATTATATTTTAAAGGATACTCAAAACCCCATAATAATCCATTAAAAAGACCATGTATATTTTATATATAAATATATAATATGTTTATTTTATAATAAAATTCAAATAACAAGTAATTGCTTATTATTTAAAATATTTACAACTTTGCATTAAAAAAAAAAAAAAATTATTTTATTTTTCATTACACCCAAAACCCTATGACCAATTCACCTCAAAAATCAATCCATCATAGACGACTATACACATATTATCTACAAATTTATAATTATTTTATATTTTATAATAAAATTTAGATAACAAGAAATTATTTATTATTTAAAATATCTAAAATTAAATATTTGAAATACCCAAAACCCAATATAACAAACAACCTGCAGTATACTTTTAGATATATTTTGTTTATAATATTTTTTGAAAAATAAGATAAAAATTTGTCAACCCCTATTAATATCTTATCTTTTACATTTTTGGATGCAACAAGTCATTATTAACAATCATAAATTTATTCTATAATATTGAGTAAGAAAAATAATTACTTTCTTAACTTTTTGTTAGGAATCGCTATTAAGAATGTATATTTGCTTATGTTTAGCTGTATTATTTCTTTTCTTTTCAATTGCCCCAATTCATATAAATCTACATAAAATTATTTTCAATGGTATAAAAAATGTTTGTACTAGATACAAAATATTCACATTATTTTCTTATTAAAAATTGGAGTTAATGTTTTACATCAATCTCTCTAATATTCACTTTCAATTTCTCGTTTTTATATTTTCTAACCTTTCATACTTTAAGGTTAAAATCATATAACACCCCCCAAAAAAAAAGCATTATACAAGAGAGCTATCCCTATTAAATGCAAAGGAAAATTACCAATCTAATGCTATTTTCCTAATTGTTTTGATTTTTTGTCATTTCTCATTGGGTGATTTGATCCAATTTCAATGAATTATTGTAGTGATAAATTTATTTATCAACATGTATGTAACTCCAAGCTCTTGTGTTTACTGTCTTAAATGATTATAAACCTATATTTTTTGATCGTCATATCTTAAACTAGTATAAGCCTACATTTCTTGATCATGATGAGAGGAGGTGTACACAAAATGTGTGCAAAAGAAATGAGGTGGAATTAAATATTTCTTATAAAGAATATGAAGATACCAAAGAAAAGAGTATACTCTAATAAATCTTAACTAGAATTCAAAAAAGGGATGTGTAAGATAATCTAAAATAATAAAATAAATATAGAAAATAATTATAATTCTTTCCACTTTCCTATGGACAAAATGTCTTTAAATATAAGAAAAATTCATAGACTGAAAGACAAAGAAAGTTGAAGTCTAGGACCTAATAACTATTTCAACATAAAGATTAAATAATGATCAATTCTAAGTCAACTTAAATCTTTACTAATGAACTAAACTAAACCTATTAAAACATAAATTAATATTAATATTCTATGTTTTAACTTTCAAAATTTATACTAAAATTAACATGCTAACACATACAAAAAACCCATTTAATAAAAAAATAAATTATTAATATAAAGATTATCAATTAATATTAACATTTTTGTTCTATTTTAAAAATCTACCATATTTAAATAACAAATATTTGTTTGTTAAATATATCTAAAATTTTATACAACAAAAACATAATAGTATTATATTTGGGATACTCAAAACTCCATAATAATCCATCAAAAAGATCATGTGTATTTTATAGATAAATATTATATGCTTATTTTATTATAAAATATAAAGTAACTATAAATTTGCAGATAATATGTGTATAGCAATTACTTATTATTTAAAATATTTACAATTTTGTAAAAGAACAAATAATAATTCTTTTATTTTTCATTACACCCAAAATCCATTGACCAATTCACCTAAAAAATCAATCCCTCATAGAAAACTATACACATATTATCCACAAATTTATAATTATTTTATATTTTATAATAAAATTTAAATAACAAGAAATTATTTATTATTTAAAATATCTAAAATTAAATATTTGAAATACCCAAAACCCTATATAACAAACAATGTGCCAACAGTTTACTTTTAGATATATTATGTTCATAATATTTTTTGAAAAATGAGATAAGATCTAAGAACCTCC
Organism: Sequoia sempervirens; assembly: GCA_007258455.2. Lineage (NCBI taxonomy): Eukaryota > Viridiplantae > Streptophyta > Pinopsida > Cupressales > Cupressaceae > Sequoia > Sequoia sempervirens. The sequence continues at coordinate 622,816,912 of VDFB02281492.1, forward strand.
AAACCAATATAAAAGCATGTATTGCTTCTCTCACATGTCCACCCATTCGGCATCCCAATAACCCAGTCAAGCACAAATATAGTATTAATATTCTATGTTTTATCCCTAGAAAATACCTGAAACAAATGGCACCCCAAGAAAAACTCATGAAAGGTTCGGCCTGGTGTAAGGCCTTATTATCCTCCTGAAGTCAATCCAGGCCAAAGTTAAGCATTTATATCTTGTAGCTCATCCATGTCCTCCTGTCTTTTTCACAGTGAGCTAACCTGTAAACAATCATTAAAAACCAATCCCAACCAAAAAAACTTCAAAAAAGCATTATTCAAAAAATGTATTGGACAAGGTCTACAAGCCTGCAAACTGCCCTTTTTTCTTTAATGTTTTCCCAATCTTAAAAAAAGGTAAATTAATTCATTCTTGTATGATAAGAGCTGGCCAGGCAAGATGTTTGTATATATATTTAAATGGCATAGAAGTCTATAACTGTTTAAATCAACTACGACCCATATGCCAGATTGAATACTATTTCGTTCACCACCTTTTTCTGCGAGGTTATTTAAGGAAAGTGGCAGTTATATTAATGGTTATTCCAATAGTTATCATTATCAATAGTGATAAGTAGTTGTTAGCTTGACTAAAATTTTGAAAAACTGAGAAGGCCAGGCCTGATGGTATTAAGATTTCTGAATAGGTTGGAATTGGATGAATTCTGAATAGGCTTGAATTGGATTCAGTTTATCCGTTTGAGAAGTGTGGTGGTTGAGAATAGGCCCGAATTCAGAGAAATTTTTATAGTGGGCATTAGAATTATGGGGGGAATGTGATTCGTTTTTTGGGTTTTCTGATAACAGGGTTGATGGTTGTTAAGGAATCCAGAGGTTAGCATTAGTAGTACAGAGATTGGAGTAATTGCTTATGGTGTTTAACAGCAATAAGATCTGGGTTGCAAGGAATTCATGATGGTGGATGGAGGATCTTATAGTTGTAAGAAAACGGATAGGACTCTTCATGGCATCTGCAAGGTACAGTTTTACTTATCAGTCTTGAATTCCATTTGTTTTCTTACGAGAATTGAAAATGGGTTTCTTCATGGCAGTGTTCTTGAAGCAGGGAATGCTAATTGTGAATTTGAGTTCCTAAAATTTTTAGGGCTGTAAGTGTAAGATTACAACGAAATGAGATAAGATGAAATCTCAAATCAATCTTATCAATCTCTTTTCAGAAATGGACATCACTTTTAAACAACTGCATATACCTTGAGAGGTCCTCCTAAAATTTTGACTTTATGAAGATTTAAATTCACCCATTTCATTATTACTTTTTTTAGAAAATTGAGATCTTTCAATTGTTTGTCACGGATTTTAGCAACATAGAAGCGGTAGACAATGGACATGATCATTTTTTATCTGTCCATTGGATTTTTCAGTTGATGGCAGTTTTGAAAAATCCCGTCAATTTCTGCATTGCCCTTATATTTACTTCCTCTATATGTTTTGCACTTCTGTGGTTTTGAATTGGGACTATCTACTGATTTTAGGATAATTAGCAGAAGTTGATGTTTTTGGTGTTCTACCATATAGTTTTATGTTGGTATTAGAACATTTGAGTTGTTGGGAATAATAGTGACTAGTTCTAGCTTTTTAGTGGAGGCCCGAGACAGTTTTGTATTGAATATTTATTATAATTTTCAATGTTTTTGGATTCGCTGTGTCTTTTGTTCTAACTATTTTTCTTTGAATGTACTAAATTCACTGTTTTCTGGGACAAATTCTTCAAAGCTGTAAATGGCCAAGATCTTCTCACTGCCACTTCTGTTAAGGAAACTTGCCCAAATCAGTTGTTTGCAACTATGTAGGTCTTTCTTTCCTTTATGAATCTTTATTTTGATAATAAGGTACAGTTTCTCTATTTGGCAATTTTAGTTGTTCTGTGAATATGCTAGCACTGGGCCTTTGATTTGAGACAATGTGCAATTTTCCGGCATGTGTCTTTTCCTTTACCAAGTTCAGCATTTACATGGTAATGACCCTCTGTTCAATTGGGCAAAGTTGTACTCATGGAATTTATTTTGTTTGGTGGGAGGATAGACATTTCAATAATTTTGTTATTCTAAGTATTAGGTATAAGAATCATTCATCTTTGATTTAAAGTGAAGATTAAGGAATATTTGTTCTACCAAATTTACTCAATTTCAGATGGAACTTTTCAATCATTTACTGTCTCCAGAAATGGAACTTTTCAATCATTTATTGTCTCCAAAACTCTTTCACCGTCTTGGGGTGCATATACCTGGAATGATGCGTTAGTTACCTCTTGTAAAAACCTGAGGGGTTACTAGTGCAGATTTTTCCTATTTGGAAATAGCTTGCTAGTTGGACATCTCTATGTACAAATTCTGATGTTTTATTGGAGAGGAGGGTGAGCCATGTACTGTCATGCAAACCACTTTATTCTTTCTTTTTTTTTGTATCTAATGTGTATTTTATATTCTCTTGTTTATTATTTTGGACTCTTTTTTTTTTTGGTTAACAACAGGGGTATCCCTACGACCCAGCTCAGCATCCAAGGGGGCGAGCTAAGGTGAGACTAGTCTTCTGTAGGGGGACCCAACAGCCCACAAGCCAGTCCCAACCGGGTAAACCCGGAAGCGGAGTCAAACCCGAAACCAATGGAGAGCAAACCCATGGCCAAGCCAACTCCGCTACCCATGTAGACTATCTTGGACTTTCTTTTAAAAATAAAAGAGGAGTTAAAATTTATTCAAACAAGAAGACTTACAGAACATGGGCTTCAACATATAACTCTATTCTCTCAACTTCTTTTTGGTCTTGAACATAGGGAGTGTGTATAGTTGGTATTGTTTTGAGCATTTGCTAATTAGTTGTAACGACCTGTGCCTTTTTGGTGTCCCTTTTATTGACCACCTTTCTTTAGGTCTGTTTGGCTTTGTACAAACCATATGTTTATATTCTCAGTTTCTCTGACCACTTTTGGCTACTAGTGGAGACTGATATTTGAATTAAATATAGGCTATGTTGTTCTGCTATGACTTTGTTCATTTATTACACGGTTTGAATTTCTCACACCATACCACTTTTCAATAGTATTATATTACCTGCCCATGTGAGAATCTTTCGAGGCATCTGTAGGTTTTTTCCACAGATCAGTAATGTTTCTTGAGATTTCTATTTTTTAAAGTTTCCAACTCTCACAATTAATATTTGTTGATGACAGGATACAGGTCTAGCTTTTTTGAACATGTCTGGCGCTCGTGCTATTTCAAAGAGTCTACACATTAGGGCTTTACTGCTTTGGCTGGTGATTATACCAATTTGTGTCGTAGGAATTTTCTTGTATGCCCAAAAAGTCTCCTCCTTCTTTCGCCCTCTTTGGGATACTCCTCCAAAGCCTTTCAATGTTATCACTCATTACTATGCTGAAAATGTGTCCATGGAACGCCTCTGTGACATTCATGGGTGGAAGATCAGGGACACCCCTCGCCGAGTTTTTGATGCTGTACTATTCAGCAATGAAATAGATATTCTCACAATCCGATGGCAGGAGCTCAATCCTGTTGTGACAAAGTTTGTGATCCTTGAATCCAATACAACCTTCACAGGCTTACCAAAGCCATTAAACTTTGCCATCAACAGGAAACAGTATAAGTTTGCAGAACCCAAGCTGAAGTATGGAAATTACACTTCTAGATGGCCCATTTCTTTGGGACAGAATCCCTTTTATGAGGAGGCAATACAAAGAGTAGAACTGGATAAGCTCATAAGAGAGGCAGGAATTCTGGAAGATGATCTTCTGATCATGTCAGATTTAGATGAAATACCCAGTGCCCACACCATAAACCTTCTAAGGTGGTGTGACAAAATACCTCCTGTGTTGCACTTACAATTAAGGGAATACATGTACTCCTTTGAGTTCCCTGTGAGTTATGACAGTTGGAGAGCACAAGTCCACCTCTACAAACCAGGGAAAACTCGCTATGGGCATTTTCGCCAAGCAGATCTACTCCTTTCAGAGGCAGGGTGGCATTGCAGTTTCTGTTTTCGCCATATACGTGACTTTGTATTTAAGATGAAAGCTTATAGCCATGTAGATAGAGTGAGATTCTCTTATTTTTTGGACCATTCAAGAATACAGGACATAATCTGCAGGGGGGCAGATCTTTTTGACATGTTGCCAGAGGAATATACTTTTCAACAGATAATTGCAAAGATGGGTCCAATACCTCACTTTCTCTCTGCAGTGCATCTTCCATCTTATCTAATTGACAATGCTGACAAGTTCAGGTACCTTCTTCCAGGTGGTTGTGTTAGGGAAAACTGAAGAACATTTTTTCCAGTGTCTTTTAGGTAATGCCAAGACTGATATCTCAACTGACCCAGCATTCAGTTGTCATAGAAATTGACATGGATTACTTCTGTAAAGTATATCATGATCTTTAACACACTTTGATCATGCCTTATTAAATGCTGAGATAGCCAGGTTTTGCCAAATCCAACTGAAACTGCACATGAACCAGTCTCAGGTTTAATTGTTTTCTCTTAATAAACTCCAAGTTATAGAATCAATCATTATTTTTATTTATTATTGTTAGGGAGTGAAGGAAATATGGTCCTACTCTTCTATCAGATCAAAGAGTTCAATTTCTCATATGAAAAAGCTTTATCTATGTGAAAAATTTGGTCCGTTTGTGGCCTAAGGTTCCACAAACTTAAGAGAATGTATGACCTTATATGTTAATGAGTTTTATGAGATGTTCTAATCTTAAAATTGGATCAAATTGTATTCAAATTTGGTAAAATGGTATGTCTTTTACTAACCAGACCCATGCCACCTCTTCATTTTCTCATATCTTATTTCAAATTATATACTTGTCTTGGATACTAGCATGATGTGGTGAAGTCCTTTGAACACTACCATGAATGGTAGCAGATTACACGTTCAAACTTGATTTTCACACCTAAATGCTCTCCTCGTGCAACCCTAAGCCAAATCCAAACTACAATGATTAAAAATAAATATTTTAAATCGCATAACTTAATGGAATAAACTAGAGACCAAGAAAAGGCTAAGGCATTGCTGGAGGAGCACAAGCACAAGACAATACACACATCTCTTAGAACCCCATGACTACATCAAACCTAAAATTTAAATGTGCACACTAAAATATAGAACTAAACAATAGTAAACAATGCATTAAATAAAATTTCTATTCTATACCTAGTTATATCTCTAACTAAGCTTAAGTAAGTAAACAAATGGAAAGAAGGAAATAAAATTCTCACTAAAAAAACCTTATTGACGAAGTGATATGCTTAAGATGGTTGATTGTGGTTGAGAGGTTATGTGGCTGCTCAATCCAACAATGCAAACATGCCTTGCATCCAACTCTTATTCTTCTAAATGGCTTGTGGAATCGTTTATTTATAGATTTTGGATGAGGATGATGGATGGATGAGATTTAATCTTGTGTAGTGGAGGGATGGAGTAGATCCATTTACAAGGGAGAATGAGAGGCTTACAAGTGGCATCTTCTGATTAATGCATATGATTAGAGCAAAGATTGGAGAGAGATAGAGGATATAATTTTTCTCAGTTTTGATGGAGGGTGAGGATTGAAAAGGGGTCTTTTTGGAGCCTTGTGCATTTCGATCCATGTGCAAGATTGAATTTATTTTTATTACACAAAGTGGTGGAGCAATGTGAAAATGATTAATTAATTGGCTAAACTTGATTTTCTTATTCAACTAATGATGTAAAGGATTTTAGAGGAATTAAATATATTCTTTTAATTTATGAGAAAATATTGGGGAGTCATGTTTTTATACAATTAAGGTGGAAGCTTTAGAAAAAAATTGAATTGGTTAAATGAATTGAATAACTAAATGTAATCTATTTAATTAATGTCAAATGAATGGTTAGTGTGACTATAATCATAACATGAACTAAATCTACCAGATCCATACAAAATTAAGCTAGATTAAGTCAGTTAAGCTACAATCCCAATGAAATTATTGAAAGCTTAAAACCAAGCAACCATTAAACAAAACATGAAGAAAACCATAAATGCATAAAGGAAACCTAATTTAAAACTCCAAACCTCATCCCATTGGGGGATTGGTGTTGTATATGATGTGAAATGAAACCCTTTCCCAATCCCTAGATGGAAACAAGCTCAAAGATGGTAGCCATTGATGAAAACTAAGCTAAGATGATGCTAAAATGGATGTGAAAGCTAATTAAGATGATTTTTAAATGCTAAAGGTTGCTCTAAATTTCACTATATAGTAACTTTACTCTAAAAAGTGGTCCCTATTTCATAGAACTGAGGTCTATTTATAGGTAAAATTGTTAAACCAATGGTCAAGATTGATCAGCTTAATCAAGGGATGAAAATCAATGAGAAGATTAGGCATGGAGTAAGGATTCTAATCGATGGTCAAGGTTGAAAGTTGACAAGGATCAAACAATTTAATCAATGGTCCCAATTTGCTCTCAACAAACACACTTCCTAAGAATTAGGAAGTTGTTAAAGATATTTCCATTTTGAATGAGTGCAGAGAGAAGAATATTCCTTAGGAATATTCCCTTTTGGAGGAATGTGCAAAGGAGGAATATTCCATGGGAATATTCCCTTACAAGTGGGAGGGTGAGGATAATTAGGAATTACATAATTAAAACAAAGTTTAAATAATTATGCAAATTAGAGGAAATTAGGATTATCATTAAATAATTTATTTATTTAATGAAAAGGGGGTTAAGTGACATTTAATTAAATAATTTAGGTTGTTAAATTAAATGAGAGGACATAAAGGGGTTTAATTTAAATAATATGCATTATCCAATTAAACAAGATGAAATGTTAGTGTGAAAGGGGGTAAATTTACCTAATGAAATTAGTTATCAAATTAATAGATAAGAATGATGCATTTAATTAAATAACTATGATTATTCAATTAAACAGTCGAAAAGAAGATGAATTTAGGATGAAATGTGTTGAATATCCGGAATATTGAGAGGGGGGTGAATTAGTATTTGGCTAACTAGATTAACCAATAACCATCCAATTAATAATCGACATTTAACAGTTATGATGAACCAAAACATAAAGAAAAAGTACAACACATAGACACCAAGATTTTTACATGGAAAACCTAAAATGGGAAAAACCATGGTGAGGTTCAACTCACAATATATTATAACCGCTTACAAAATATTACAGGGTTCATTGCCAAGACACACTATCCTTAAAAGGCTCACAGCCTGAGTACAAAAGATGGCTTAATGTTGAAGTGCAAAGGATGTTGGCTCACTGCCAAAGACGAATTGTAGAAGTGCACCTACATAGTGCTAGAAGCAGTTTTGGTTAAGCTCTATATTTTTACTCTTGTTTCTAGTACACAAAACACTTATTAGTATCTTCACATTAATACCCTTGTCACATAACTTCCATATCACTTCACTCTCTATGTTTCCATTGCTTAGGCCATCATAGATATATGTAGGCATTGCTTCCATTATCAATTGGGTCGGCCCAAAATACTTGAAATACAAAAGATCTTGTCAGCTTAGCACAAAATTTCTTTTGACATACAGAACAAAAACGTGTTATCCAAAAGTTGGGTCAGCTCAGATTTAAAAACACACACATAAAAGATACACTTCAATGTTGGGAAAAAGAACCCTAGAGACTTGTCAATAGAGTAGACTAGACCTAGATCACTAAAGAATATGCTAAACACACTGGTAGCTGACACATTTGATCAACATATTGAGATTCTTCTTACTGCAAAGATTTATGGATCATGGTATAGGTAGTTACTAATCAATGTTGGTATCAATGACAACCAAAACAAAGGGCATCTTCTTCATTCTTCCAACAATCTCCCCCTTTGTCATTGATGGCAACATGTGCCAAAAAATGAAATTTTCTTCAAAACAAAAAGTATGTACAATCTTCACTTAACATATGTACAGAAATAATCATTTCATCTTTTTCCTTTTCTTCTCCCCCTTTGACATCAAGGAAAAAGGACATGAAAACATTTTGAATTCAGATATTGGGGGAATTATGTAATTCTTTAAGGATTACCTCCCAAGTAGGCTTTCCATCATCCCATATGTATTTTTCCAGAGAAAGAGTTTCATGCAGAATTTCTATTTCCACTAGACATTCTTCTCCTTCTTCCAAAGAGGATGGAGCAACATTCATTTTCTTAATTTTTTTAGCCTCTATCAGAGCATGTGATACGGTGATATGTCTGGACATGACCATATTTCAAAGCTGATCATACCACCTCATAACATCTTCCTTCTACTTTTGTAGGATAAAGAACTTATCTTGTAAATCTGCAATAGAAATCCATCTGACATAGCTTCTATCACCGACAATCTTATAATCTTTGGAGGTATCAATAAGTTGGGTCTCAATTGAATCCATTAGAGCTGTGATACCTTGAGTGGCTTCCGACCATTTCATATAGTAAACAAATAATAGTTGAGCTTCTTCATCACAATCTCTTACTTCTTTCAGAGTTTCCAAAGCTTTGTCATGTGAAATAGTACACTTATCTTTCAAAAACAACAACCTTTTCTCGAGTAAGTTCAACTCTACTTCTTTTATGGTTTGCATCTTAAGATTGAATGAGTATTCTTTAACAGAATCAACAATAAGCTTCAAATTTTTAATCAAGGCTAGAGAGTTGTCTAGAGTAGCACCAGGGGCTATCTCTTGTAGAGTTTTAATAGCCTCATTTATTAGGTCATTGCATCTTTGATATGACTCTTAAGCCTCCTACATGATAGAGCTAATAAAGGTGTTGCATAGCCTCATTCTATGACTAGGTGTGATTTTTGTCAAATCCACAACACCTAGATGAGATGGAAGTTTGACTAGCTGAGGTGGAATCACAGGTTGGATTACAGCTTGTCTAGAGAGAAGACCTTTAAGTGTATTTTTGGATGATTCTCTCAATTGCTTTGATGATTAGGGGCCTTTGAGAACTTCACCTTCAGTCGGAATGACTTCCTTATCTTCTTCTTCCTTCTTTTCTTCTTCTTTTTCTTTTTCACTTTCATCATCAGGTGACTTTCTATTTTCTTTATTTCTTTTGTCTTCATCATCCTTATCTTTATCACTTTCTTTGTCTTTATTTCCTTCATTTGATTCTTTGTTTTTCTCTTCTTAATTCCCAAAGGGTTCTTGATTTTCTTTTCTATTTTCATCGGATTGATCTTTATAATGATCATCAGACCTCTTACTGGTAGTTATGTTTGTGTACATTTGAGGGGCAGGGATTTCCAGAGCACCAAGTTTCTCATCAACAATTTCCAAAACAGGATTATCCATTACTTCAGTAACTATAACAGGTTCTTGAGTTTGAGCAGTGTGAGACAAAGAGCTGATTCTTGTCCCATGGCTCCTTGTTAATTGCATAATTCTAGTACGTCATGAGTTTCTTTCCTTACTTTTTCAAAATACTCTTCTTCCTTAGTCATCAACATGTTGACCCTTCACTTAACTTTGAACATTGTAGAACATTCTTTTAATGAATTTGTAGTTTCTATTTCTAACTAAGTAGAACTAATAGATTTTACAACTTCTCTTCTCATCTTGTCTTCAATTTTCAAGGCTTCTTTCATTCTCGGTACTAACTCATTCCACACATTTTCAGTGACTTTCGACTGTATGGAGTCCATGTTCATATTACAAATAACTATGTACTGAGAAAAAGCATTTAAGATGGTTTATTTTCCTTCATTGTCAACCTCATCATATAACTCAGCGGTAGCCACGAGTTCATTATCAATCATGTGATTAACTAAGGTTCCAAGAACTAGGGGTGGATGATTCTTACCAGGGAAGAGCCGAGCATGGTCTCCATAGGGTTAGATGTCCCTTCTTCATTCTTCTTTGCATGCAAATGAATTCGGTGGGCATCTTCCTCAATTTTTGTCTCTTCATCAGTGGATATCTCTACACTAGCTTTGACTCCACTAGAAGTACTACTTCTTCTATTTTTGTTCAGTTGATGCTCCTCTTCAAGACCAAGCTGAATTTCTTCTTCAACATCACTTATATTCCTTTTCCTGTAAGCCTTCTCTTTCACTGTTCTTCTTCCTGAAGCGGTAGGTGGTGTAGCAATAGATAAGTCCTTTTTCTTGGATGCCCTAGTGCTAGGGCTAGTAGGAGTAACAATATCAATAGATGCAGAGATACTTTGTTCTTTCCTTTTTCCTTTCACAACATTAGATGTACTAGGTGTTGGTGTAGCACAAGAGGATAGCCTTTCTAATTTTATAGGTCTAGTAGGTAGATCCGTAGATTTAGCTTTCCTTCCATCAAGGACCTCCTTCAATAGTTCTATGTCATCCTTGGCATATGCTACATCTTGGAAGAAGGCTTCAACTTTCTTTCTACATTTAGATATAGATGTTTCTAAGTGAATTTCAGTAGATTTCTCTAAATATGTACCTAATCTAGGTAGAGAGGGGTGCTTGGGACTAGCCAACAAAATCTTAATGTATCCTTTTGCATGCTTTTCTTCAATTTCATACCCCAATGGTTCAATCCAATGAATTTTGGGTTCTACTGCCTCAATGATGAATTCATCAGTAGACACAAGGAATGTTATTTCATTTTCATACTTTTTCACCAGTTTTCTTAGAATCTTGTCTCTTTCTTGCATTTCCTTCTAAAAAACTGCAAAGAAGGCAGTTAGGGCATTATTTTGTTCCCTAAAGTCTCCTATTCTGCACAGATAATCATTGATCTGATGAGCAACTGGCCTAGTATGATCCCATATTATATTCTTCCTTTCAGGTAGCTCCTTTAGAAAATAAAATAACAAGCAAACAACAAGAGTGCCAAATTTAAAGACATGTCTCTTCACCTTTGTCATATCAATTTTTTCATAAGTTGCACTCTCAGTAGCTCACAGAGATTGAATTCCTTCCCATTTACCACCATTTCATAAGTTGTGTGAATTGTCGTGGACGAGATAGAGTTTTCCCTATTTGTGAAGTAGACTTTTTGTCCAATCATAATGGTCGCATATTTAACAGCAGGGTTTGTAATAGTTTTTGTGGTTAGGGCTCTTTCGTCAAAGTTAGCTCTAGTTAACCTTGTGACCTCATCATTTTTCACTACTTTCAGGACTAGAATGGTACCAGTGTCACAAAGACCAGTAACTGGATGAATTGCCTCTTTATTGATAACTCTTGTTACATTTACCCACACAAGATTGTGGTGAATCCTGCTTAGGGCCATTCTCACAAATTTTGCTTAACTTTTGCTAGAAAATTTAGGAAACTAGTCTGAAACATTCAACTTCATCCAAACAAGGTTTTCATATTCTATCTTAAGTAGTAAATCATCAGTCAACTCATTATCCCATAGATCTTTTAGCTCCTGGTGATCGAATTCTTTGAGCTTCCCATGAATATACAGTCTTGGGTCTTCATTCCAGGTAGTACATTGCTTTGAATGTGTGAGAACACACCCATTGGATCATTTTCATACACCTTCTATGAACATCTTCTGAACTTTGGTTGGGGCCTCTCAGAAGTTTCCACAATAGTAGGAGTGGCCATAATTCTCAAAACACTCTTGAATGATTTTATCAAAATGCTTCTTCAATTTGAAAAAAACACGGAATTGAATTAGAGAATACCTTTTAGCTTTCTAGGAACTAGGGTTTCGTGGTATGGTACTCAAAGTTGCTTCTTTCTTACTTCAGCTTGCACTGCCCCACATAACCTTGCGCAAATGATCTTTTCTTTAACTTAGTGGCTTGATTTAATATTTATCATCTTGCCCTAATTTTGAAATTATTACTTTTCCACTTAAAATTTGTCAACCACTTTGTCAAAAGAGCTCAAATTGGTTGAAAAGGTCATGTAAGACCATAACAAACATGAAGGCACAATAAATTGATGCCTATATGCTCTCAAAAGCAACTAAAAGCAACCAAATACTCCAATATTCCATCCAAATGTTGGAAAACTTCCTCTAACTCCCCTACATGCTTGTAGAGTCATAAATCAAAACAAATCCTTCATTAAAGGATAACTCCTTGAATAAGCCTTGTCAAAAGGAGCACGTAACATTTTTTTCATAAAAATAAATATATGATTTTAATGATTTATAAAAACATCATGTAAATCATATATTGTACATTCTCTCTCTTAATGCAAAAAATAAAAGGAAAAGTTATATTACCCACAATTTCAGGTAAAGAGAACTCTCTAAGGTCATTGTGGTACAACATAAGGGAATATAGGGAATGAAGTACTATTTCAAAGAAAATATTAAAATGCAAAACTCTACAAACAAATAGGAAAGCATTTAAAATATCTTTTGAAACTTTCCTTGTCGGCCTTTTTAGGGTTGAATACCCTAAAAGTGAGAAAAAGAAAAGGAAAGAACACTTCATTTTTGTTGAAACTTCTGAGAGAAGCTTAAACACCGCTGACCTAGGGTTTGTACAAAGCTTTTGGAGAAGAGTCATGGCAGATTTCAACCACGCTGTTGCTTTTAAACTATGATTTGACAGGCAATGGTGAGCATTTCTTAAAAAAAAAAATCAGAAAATACTTTCTTTCAATGCTTAAATCTCTTATAACAGGCTCTTCATCATTATGGGCTGAGAAAGTCACTCATTTTAATTGTTTAGTTTTGCACGTTAATGCCATGGATGTATGTTGTAACTTTAGATAGCTTGATTTGCTGGTTTGATCTGCTGGTTGTCTTCATGGCTGCGACTAGTGCACTTCTTTGAAATCAATGGTTTCTCTTTACTTTCTATGAAACCCATGTCATTATTTTCTGAAATCTTCTTGCTCTAAACCACGGGCATAATCTGTGTTTTGGGTTCCATATGCTTCTTTTAATATACTCTTGGCTAAGTTCCAATGAGAAGAATAAAAGCTACTTTTGTATTCTGTTTGGCATTTCAATGCATCATTCTGTAGGTTATTTTCATTTTCCTAAAACTCATGGATGTGTTGTCGTTTTGGCATAAACCTGAAGATTTAACAAAACCTAGGCCGCGGGTTTCCACCTCCCCTATCGGTTATAAATACACAGTTAATAATCCCTTTACTATGATATGGTTGTACATCTTAATGGATTTCATGAGAAATGGCTGAAACAAACCCCTAACTGTGTCTTGACTACAGTCTCCATATATTATGTTCCAAATATACAATGAAACCCATCTAATAATCACTATAAATCACCCCCTAAAACAACTTAAGGCTATCAAAAAAAAATGTTATTGTAGATTGTTTCCTTACGAAAAGCCTGTTCATGAAACCCGTTCTTGAAACCCTTTTATACTGCTACTTTTTGGTCCTCAAAACATGACTAAAGCCTGCAAAAGATATGACCAGATTAACCAGTCGATTTTCACTGACAACCCTTATGTTCTCATCGTAAGCCTCCAAATATTCTGAGTTACACACTAACTCGTGTCTTGATGCTTGATTGTTGGGATTTCTTTGCATTCTTGATAATGTCATTTATCACCATTTATTACTTGCTTTGATTGATTCTTTAGTTGCATCATGTAGCTTTAACTACTCATTGTGGCCTATGATTGCTCTTTATATCCTCATGATATAGCAACTCAGCAAATAATGCATTGTTGTCCCTCCCAGAATGTGCATATATTTTTTTTATGATGTCTTCACGACAAGGGATTGAATAACACACAGGGATTGAATCACATGATCCTTGAAAGTAATGTCACTCACCTTGAAACAATGAATCATTGTCCTAAATCTCATTAAGAATAACAAAGAGGGACTGTCCCTTGATGTATGAATACTATAATCCTCATTGATATGAGTTGGGCTCAACCCTTATGGGAGCCACATTTACACCACTCATTTGATCAGACAAATTATTGCACCTGTGTACCTTGGAATTTTACCCTACTCTAATGTGCAAAATAACTAAAAATGCAAGTGGAAAAATACTAAGAACACTTCAAAGATTAGCCTAAAGAGTGATAAAACAAGGAAAATAGATGAAATACAAGTGCAAATCGATTATACCTTCCTTGTTGTTGAAGACTCCTTGGTTGGCCCTTGATTTAGATGAATTTGTGTGCTCCTTGGATGACTTTTGATGTAGCTAGATGCAAGATTGAATATGCAAAATGATCAAAGTGGATGGCTAAATGATAGCAAGTGCTTGAGAATGCAAATTGGCAGCATAAGGTTGCTCAAATCAAAAAGTGTTGAAAATGCCCTTGAGGAGGGGGTATTTATAGAAGAATTTGAATTCTCTAGAGAATTCAACGGTCAAGATTCATCCAACAAGGTCAAGATGAAGGGCTATGGTGAGTTGAGAACTCACAAGCCCTCACATCTTGACATGTGGATGGTGAAGTGGCTAAGGGAGATGAGGTGTAAGTGAGGTGGCCAAAAGGTACATGAGGTGGAGGAAGGACAAGTACCTTCCAAGCACCTTGGGGAGTGAGAAGATTTCCTCAAAAAGGGATTCCTTGTCCCCAAGTGAGAGTGAAAGGGACATTTGAGGAATTTTGGAATTCCTCAAAAATCTCCATGGGAAAAGGAGAGGTGGTTGAAAATATAAATGTGAATTAAAAATTCACATTCTTAGGAGAGTCTAAAGGATAAAAAGGTGAGCTCCAAAAAGGTGGGACTTGGTCACATGTGGATGATGTGACAAGTCCAAGGTTCTAGAAGCCATAGAATCTAGGATAAATAAATGTGAATTAAAAATTCACATGGGAAAGAGGGTCAATGCTAAAAAGAGGTAAATGCAAAGGTTGGCTAAAAAGGTGGTGCTAAACATGGCTAATGACCTTGGTTAAGGTTGTGCAAATATTGGATTAGAATAATTAATGGAAGATTAGAGGCAAGTGACCAATGTAGGAGGATGTGACATTAATCCTTGATTAAGAGGATGTACATCATAATCATGAATTAATTAAATTAATTCAGATTAGAGCAAGATCATGGAGGATGTGACAATGTGAGAGAGAATGAAGAATTTTAAATTGATTTTAAATCAAAAGGGTAAAAAATGACTAAATTAAATAAATTAGTGTATTTATTTAATTTAGAGAGGAAGAAGGTGAAAGATAAAGCATTTAATTATTAAATTAAATACTTTACAGATATGAGACAAAATGTGTAATATTAATTTCATAAATTAATATTTAATATGATAGACGAAAAGGGAGTAAATTTAATTATGTGGGAGTGATTAAATTTAGATGTCTACAGCACCTGTTGCTACACATAGAACAAACGAGTTAGAAATACATATGTGCATTTCAAGTGTGTTTGACAATTTTAATGATTTTCTGGCAAAACTTGTAATGCACGTTTATGAAATGCGGATCAGGACTAACTTATGCATGTATGGGTAAATGAACATGTATGGTGTGTAACCTATCATTACTTAGAGCGCTACTCTAACACATTTTCTAATTAATTACAGGAAACAGGAACCTTAAGGAGCTAGGAATAGATCAGGACAACTGAACGACAACCAGCCAAGAAGACCTCAACAAATAACTAGTCATTCACAGGAAATGGCTGGTTACCTTCCCTATATGCACTTTTTTTTAAAATTCGTTTACTCATTCATGTATATGTTAATTTTGTTTCACATTGAATAAGCAAATCATAGTTAAACTCACAAATTTTTTGAGTTAAATGAATATTTCTCTCAATAAAATAACTTTTCTTAGAAAAAATGTGCAAAATCTTTCTATGTTTCATACATTTATATAAATGTAATGATTTTAAATTCTTGCAATCTTTTAAGGTTATTTCATTTGTATGATTGAATGCAACATAGGGAGGTTAAAACGTACCATTTGCATGAAATTTTAAAGGGTTCTACTTGATTGAACCTATAGGTGAAAATCTGGTAACACTACTCCCCTTAGAGCCATTACTAGATTCATTTCATAGGAGGGGGGTGATCCAACAATATTGGTTTACAATTTTTGGCCAAACTGGACACTAAACTGATTTTTTCTAACTAAATCTTCACTTTCAGACACTTATAGTGGCTAAACCATGAGGAACTTGTAGATGATGCAAACTAGTGATTTGTCACATTTTGTCTATAGATTCTAAATATATATTTTTGGAATCAAATTGCATTTCTTTTTCCATCTCCTTCAAAAACTAGTTTTTTCAGTAAAAACCATTTTTAAGGAGTGACGCTCACCGTATAACACATAATTTTTTTTCCATGAAGGATAAAATTCTATTTTTTTTCGAATTTAGATTTGTAACTACGATATCTAGTGCTTCCAATTGGTTTCATAGTGTTTTATTGAATTATTTTTCCTTAATCAAGTTTCGAAGTCAAACCAATTACAATTCAGACATAGGCAAACTGTATAACACAACTTTTTTTATATGTATCGAAATTCAATTTTTTTTATTGGATCAAGGACTTAAATATGTAGCACTCATATTTTTCAATTTTTTTTTTTGATAATCTTCTATTTTTCCACATGTGCAGAACAGAGAGCTTGATTTTCTGTGAAAAACCTACATTCACAAGAAATAAAAAATAAATATAATAATCAAATTTAATTTAATTAAAATTATACCTTTTTGGAAGCTTATAATAAGGACTACATACATACACAAAATAAATTTTAAATTAATTTATTTGATCCCCCAAAAGGTAAATCAAAAGTGGTTTTTTATCAACATTTTGATAGGTGTAAAGGAGATTCCATTATAGGTATGGTTTAAAACTAGTCGGTTTCTATAAAAGGGGGTTTGGTCTAAGGTGGTTTGATCAAACCCTCTTCAATTGGAATCCTTTAAATGGAACTTTTCAAGGCTTAAATCATTATATTTTCTAAAAATATGTGATTTCAACAAAAATCAAGATCTCCCAGAAAGTGTAAACCACTATTGTAGCAGCACCCAGGGGTATATGCACCGGATGCAGATGCAGGATCATTTGTTTTATCCTTATCCTCAAATTCTTCTTTATTTTTTCAAATTCTTTCCATTTCTTTCCTTACTTCATCAGGATTTACCTTGTTCATAGATTTTTTCTTCTGTTCTAGATTAGGTTTCTTCCCAACTTTGCCCTTACAAAATTTTGATATATGTTCAGATTTGTTGTAAGAGTGACACACAACATATCTTCGATCAAGAGGATTTATATTCATCCTTATCCTACACTGATTAGCCTTATATCCAAAAATATTGCATGTGTAAAATTAGCCTTGAAAAGAATGAAATCTTCTTCTGGTATTAAACTTATTCATCATAATTTGACTTTTACATTATGTAGATTTATGCCCAACCTTGTTGCAAACATAGAATTGTCCACCAAAAAATCCAACATTTTGTCTTATTCTATTTTGGTTCATCATACTTCTACACTCTGTTGCTCTATGTCCAAATTTATTGCATGAGTAACAAAATCCATTAAAAGATGAATACCTTTAAGCATTAGGCTATCGGATGGGGATCCTTCCGGTATTGATCCTTCGGTCCTTGCTTTGATAAGCATTCCTTTGAGGTTTCCTTTGATTGTCCACTTTGTTGTAGATCGGTTTGGTTTTTGAACTTTTTCCTTCTTCGAGTCCTAGACCACTTTTGTCCTTTGCAAGCTTCTGAGATGAAATTAACTCATCAAGCTTTGTAGAACTTGTCTTGAATCTTTCTTCGTGTGCTTTCACTTTTTCCATATCAGCTCTTAGGGTTACCACTTCTTGTTCAAGCTTTGTGCATTCATTGATTTTAATCTAGATCTCAAATTTTTGGCATTCCTCAATTCGCTTTCTTTCTTCTATTCCCACTTTTAGTTTAGCAATATCTTCATTGTCCTTTTTCAATTGATCACTAACTTCTCTATGTCTGTCTTTGAATTTTTTGATCTACTCTCTTAGCTTTCTGATACACTCATTTGCTTCCTTCAAGTTTATTTTCTGGGTTTCTTTCTCATCCTCACTTTTGTCCAATTCCTCAAGAGTAGTATTGATTTCTTTAGATACAGAGTTTTCTTTTGGAGGACCAGAAAGATATTTTCCATTCATGTTTTTAATTTTTAGGGCCTTCCTTAAGTTGTTAGGCTTCTTCCAAGGAACCAAGCTCTAATACCAATTGTTGAATTTTTGGAATACTGAGAGGGGGGTGAATCAGTATTCAGTTGACCAGATTAACCAGTAACCATCCAATTAATAATCCACATTTAATAGTTATGATGAACCAAAACATAAAGAAAAAGTACAACACATAGACATCGGGATTTTACGTGGAAAACCCAAAATGGGAAAAACCACAGTGAGGTTTAGCTCACAATATATCATAACCAGTTACAAATTATTACGGGGCTCACTGCCAGAACAACTTTCCTTAAAAGGCTCACAACTTGAGTACAAAAGATGGCTTAATGTCGAAGTACAAAGGTTATTGGCTCACTGCTAAAGATGAACTATAGATGTGCACCTACATAGTGTTGGAAGTAGTTTTGGTTAAGCTCTATATTTTTGCTCTGGTTTCCGGTATACAAAACACTTATCAGTATCTTCACATTAATACCCTTGTCACATAACTTCCATATCACTTCGCTCTCTATGTTTCCATCACTTAGGCCATCATAGATATATGTGAACATTGCTTCCATTATCAATTGGGTCAGCCCAAAATACTTGAAATACAAAATATATTGTTGGCTTAGCACATAATTTCTTTTGACATACAGATCAAAAACATGTTATCCAAAAGTTGGGTCAGCTCATATTTAAAAACACACATAGAAGATACACTTTGCTGGCCAAAAGAACACTGAAGAATTGTCAGCAGAGTAGACCGATCGGATCACAAAAGAATATGTTGAACACACCTATAGTTGACACATCTGATCAACATATTGAGATTCTTCTTACTACAAATATTTTCGGATCATGGTATAGATAGTTACCAATCAATGTTGGCATCAATGACAACCAAAATAGAGGGAACCTTCTTCATTCTTCCAACAAAATAGTGTTAGTCATTAGATTCAAGTGTGTAATACTAGTCAAGATAATTTTAAGTGTGTACATTTTTCCCCTCTTGGAAGTGAGGTACCTATTACATTGGTTCAAAGACTGATGCCTTTTTAGATTGATGCTACTGTTTAGATCAAAAAATTAGAAATTCCTAATTTTTTGAATGTCCCACTCTTGCCCCAATGGAAGGAATTAAGTTGGTACCCTACCCCTGTGAGAGATTAGGTAAAAAATTTAATTTGCAGGTCAATATCGTGACAAAGGTTCAACATGGATTTAGGTGCAAAAATAGTTTCCAGGATGCAAAAACAAGCTCAAAAATATGAAAAACTTCCCAAAATATGCCCCATAGCTCAAAAATTGATGAAAAGGGATCAAAACCCTATTTTCCCTCTCAAATTAGGGAAAAAGCCCTAATTTTCATGCATAAATATAGGTTGAAGGGTTACTTTCAATTCATTTGTACACTTGACCTTAAAGAGATTTTGTCACTTTTTCTTTGAAAACTTATCGAAATGGCGACTCGTGAGCTCCCACAACACCTCGCAAACAGGGTATGAGAGTACTAGTGTGCAACAAATGTAGGACCACTGGTATGCAAATTGATTTTTTTTCATTTTTCATGTTTTTTAGTATTTATTAGAGGTCAAAAAGTCCAAAAAAAGGCATCACTATAAAACATCACTTTTGAATTGGTCGGCAACATTTTTGCCCAAGTATTGATGCTTTTGAATTTAGTGTCACTTTTTTCTAGGTTGGTTTGGCTACGCATTTGAAAAGTCGACACGCTTTTGCAATATAGCGTTGCAAGAAAAAAATAGGGTTAGATTACTTCAAGGATGCGTTTGAAAAGCCAACATGTGTTTGCAAGGAGTGAAACTTTTTCTCTTTTGTTCTAGTGTCGCTATTGAAATATTGATGCACTTCTGCAAGGAGCGATGCTTTTGACATTTTGGAACAGCGACGCTAAAAAATAGTGCCATGCTTTTGTAAGATAGAGTCACTTTTGACATTTTAGGGCTCAAAGCATGAAATTTTTACAAGTTTTTTGGAAATTTTGATGCGGTTCGCTTCAATTGTGTAGGAGATTATCAGCCACTTCACTCAAGGGAGCATCGACCTGGTATTTTTTCCATCATGCCCTAGTTCACTGACGAGGTGAGGATGTTCCTTGGAGCAATCAGATTCGAGTTCGTGGCCAGGATGCCCATGGTTAGGACCAACCTCGTGATGATGACAACATTGATAGAGAGGTAGCATAGTGAGACCTCATCCTTTCATTTTCCTACTAGAGAGGCTATATTCACCTTAGAGTACATTTGGCACATCTTGTGGGTGTTGATCTACGACAAGCATATTATTTATGATGTGGATGTGGGGGAAATTGCTTGTTATGATGTTCTTGGTACTAATACCATGTACATAGAGTCATCATAGATTGACCTGGAGGATTATAGAGGATAGGCCCTAAACTTGACGTTGGTTGTTGGTGCTTTGATTTGTGGGGTTCTCGTGTTGAATAGGAAGAGTCGAGGTTTCAGCCTGGGTTGGGGACTTGCCTAGTCTAGGATGATAGAAAACATGAATATTTTTCCTTGGGGCCCATATTAATTGCATCTCTTTATCACGACATGCATCAAGTTGTTTACATGGAGGCATAGAGCATAGGGGCCAGAGTTACCTTATTATATATCTAGGCATGGGAGCATATTATTGTTCTCAAACTGATTGTTGTATTAGTAGATGTTGATGCAAACAACCCCATTGTATATCGATATAGAGGTATGATCACATTACACCATATAGGGCTAGTAGGTATCTGGTATTAGAGATGAGTGATCGATGACATGACAGTATTCCACTGGAGGCCATGGTTGCAAAAACCTCCCTGGCTCGATGATGTTCAACAGTTATTTTTCACCAAGTAGACTAGGTACTTGGAGGGTCTAGAGCACACCGTGATAGAGAGATACCTCCTAAATTTGGTTACTCATCAGTTCAAGGAGGTCCAAGATGTGGTTCTAGATGATTACACAACCATATTTTCCAAAACCACTAGAGAGGTTGAGTGGGGGCCATAGATTCCTCCATAGGTGGTAGTGGATGACTTTAGATAGGTTGTTGCACAACCTTGGGTATATGTTAGAGGACCATATGATGTAGGTACCATACGTGCATATGATGCCTGGTGGAGGTAGTTTGTGCCCATCTTCCTTATAGATCCCACCGTTATACAAGCACCCAACAAGGGGAGGAGACAGGGTAGAGGACATGGGAGGGTGCCTTAGCAGCCTCCCAAAGATGGACATGATGGTCATGATCACCGAGATGGGCATGATGGATAGGTTCCTAGAGACAGGCACCAATAGCTATGGCATGATAGGAAACACCTAGAACATGTACCATTAGGACCACCACCACCGCCGCCATGTCATGATCAATAGCAAGGTTAGGGTCTAGACCCAAGGGATGCATAGATTTAGGCACTCACAGTGTAGAGAGATTAGCAATTACAATAGGTTCAGTAGTTGACGACGCAGATGTAGGAAGTTTTAAGTGAGAGAGATTAGGACTGTTAGCAGGTCCAACAGCTAACAATCCAACTTTCTAAGGAGATTGGGTAGAGACAATAGCTAGAGGTGACTATTGTTCACACACAAGTCAAGGGATGGTTTCAACCCAAATGTACAGGAATGCAATGGTGGAGGCATCGTATTACCATACCCTATACCATAGGGTGGTGCCTCTAGAGTGGTGATAGCTAGACTTCTCCCACACAAGTGATGTAGCACCGAGGGGTTTGAGAGGTCCCTTAGTTGGGAAGCCTTTTGGGAGCCATCAACAACCATCGGGTGGTCATCAAGACTAGGACAGACAGAGCCAAGGCTAGCCTCACATTTTGTAGACATTTTTTGGATGTATAGCTCTAATTTATTATATGTATACACATTCATCGACTAATTTTTGATAGTCTCTTATATATCTATTTTTGATTATATTGACACATTGGCTCTGACTTTGTATCATGACATCCAAATTTTGAGATATATATGAGATGGCACAATTTAGTTATGATGTGATGTTTCATTTATTTCATGCTTTATGTTTATGTATGGATGCACATGCTATAGATGGATGTATATGTTTATGTTATGGATACATTTCTTTATTGATGTGTATGATTGATGATGCAATGTACAATTTATGTTATGGATGCATTGTGATGGACGTTTTATTCTCTTTTTTAGTATCTTTCTATGATATGTTATGAGATGGATGCATTTCCTTTTGTGTATTTCCCATATGATGATGTCATGCTTATGATATGATGATGATTATGAGATGATAATTATAATATGAATATGTAGGATGTATGTATGTTGATGGTTTATGGATGCAAGATGGATGCATTATGATTTTTGTTGACTGTCATGATACCATGTAAGTGTGGAAAGAAGATAAAAGAATAAGACGAATGGATTGACCATTGATTTTGAGATTGATTTAGAAGTTCAACAAGTCTATGAGTCTTTGAGACTTTATTAGATATGGTGATGAGATTGATGATTTGCTTGTTCCATGTATTGGGATACTTCAGTGCTTCATTCCTTATTTTTGATATAACACATTGATACGATGCATCAAGTTATCGAAAACCAGGATGACATTGTATCTAATGTGATGGACTTAGACTCTACAAACAAATAGCATAATTCTTATTCAAACCTTGACATACATAAACCTTGTTGGAATGCAGTTTACAAGTTTAGAATATTTCAGACCAAAGTATACGCAATAGTCAACAATCTATTCAAAATTACCTCTCTACACACAACAAAGCAAGTATTCACCAAAGATATTTTACAACATCCCATAAGCACAACAAATGAAAGATAATGATCGATGCCCCATTCCTTTCTCTCTAAATCATTTTTATAGACATCATTGAGAGGTCCTTGGAATGGTTCCATAAGATAAATCACAAGAAAAGATCAAAAACAAATAGTCAATGTTATCTATATCTCTTTCCCAAGTAACATAGCTAAGGTGATTTATGACGATGATGTCCATTATAGGAAGGATGCATCCTAGGACATGTTTATCAGATGTTTTGAGTAAGACTGATTATTTGATAGGCCATTGATACAAATGTTACTGACTCATTTACTTATGATCTAGACTTTAGATTTCTACATTTAGGTTCACACTTCACGACTTTCCATACTTGTCTTCCACTTGTTTTACCAAAGGTTGAAGATGGCGATTGATTTATTATGAATGTGATTTTATTGCGGGTGAAAGAAAAATGGGATGGGTGGTTTTGGTTTTTTTGGAATATTTCAACTTTTTTGGTGTTTTACAATGTTTTGAGGATGTTTTTTGATCTTTTTGAATGTTTATGTGAATGTTTAGGTTTTCGATTATTTGAGGTTGTTTAGGATTTTTTGAATGTTTTCTATTATTTTAGGTTTTCAAGTTTTCAAATATTTTTTGTTTTTTGAGTTTTGACCAAGACCTAAGAGGAACTAACCTAGGGCCTCAGGGGCTTATCAAAGATTAGCCTTGCCTATGTTATACATGTAGAGACCAAGTAGTTCGACTGACTTTGACCTCTAACCGTTTATTGATGAGATATGAAAACTTGATGGATTGTTAGTTTATTATGACAGAATCCTAATGTAAAGTGTCTCAAGGGAACATTAGTGATGGCCTTTCCTACGTTCAAACTTAGAGACAACGTAGTTTGACAAGGTTTTGTTTTTTTTATTTTTTTTTATGTTTTGACCTATTTAGGGATTTTGATGTGTTTTGAATGTTTTAGATTTCAACTTTACAATTTTTCAAATGTTTTTGGATTTTGGCTATACAAGATTTTGATTTTTTTTGGATTTTATGTATTTTGCAAGTGTTTTTGGATTTTTGATGATTTTGAGAATGTTTTGGATTTTCTGAGGATAACAAATACCTAGATCACGATGTTGATATCATGTTGTGAGATGTAAGGAATGGATCAAGAGTTATTCAAAAATAAGAGTGCAATAAGCTGCCCCTAATGTCTAGTAATGTTTCATAGGGCAATGGAAAAACCAAGATAGGTAATGTATATGTGAAGAGTTCAATAGAGTTTTATCATGCTAGATATGGGCTAATGGACTTCATGAGACAAAATGGTAAAGATCCTATCAAGATTTTTTCATGAGTAGAGTTGAATTATATGCTAAATGTTTGTCAAGATCAAGATAAACTAGAATATCTGGATAAAGCTAGACGGGGTGGATGGAGGGAGCATTGGATTTATCAGAACAAGGATGAGATACCTCTATCTAAGAAGGATGACATAGAAACTTGATTCTACTCATGATGCCTATTTTCTAGGTTTTCATCATAGCACTTGTCCAAAGTGCCACCAAAGTGGTTTTCGCTGGAGGATGATTTTTATTTTTACTATTTTCTTGACTTTTTTTATTTTTTGAAAATTTTACCCATGTTGAACAACCTAGTGGTACTAATGTAGAGGCCACTTTCATAATGTGCCAACAATATCCTACTTGAAGAAGTTGCTTTGCTAAGATACGAGCACTTGAATGCAACTTTTTAGAACTCTAATCTGCATTGTTGGTACCAGAATTAACCTTGTCTATTTATGCACATCGTGATAGAGTGCCTTTGGAATCCTTATGATGAAGAGTAGTTTCCAACACACAGTTAATGCAAGAATTAGATATCATTCAATGGAGTGTACGATGTCATGCATGAAGGAACATGGGATGGATTGTTCAATGGTTTGGAACATTTAACTCTCCAAACTTAGGAAGATAAGCAATGATGAAGAGATGTGATTTTTGTGAAACTAGGACCAACCACTTGATATACTTTCTTCATTGCTTGAGAAGCCTGCTTTTGTATTTGAGGACGTCTTTGATGGATATGTTTCCCTTTTTGACTTTTCCCCATAGTTTCTTTGACTAATGGAGTATGATTGGGATGATTTTCTTTTGCATTCTTTGATATCCATTTATATTTACTTTGTCCTTTTTTCTTTATAGCTTAATTTCCTTTGATGATCTTCTCCTTACTTTGATAGGAATCATTCTTTTTACATTGGTCCCACTTTGTGTATGAGATGATGGGTGGATGATGATTCATGATATGACTAGTTGTAGTGTTGAAAGTATTTTCATCATAAGGATCCTTCATGCCCCCTATGTTGATGTTTTCATTAGACAAGATTTCCTCAGCATTGTGAAGGTATTATTAATACCTAATCCTTTTCCCTAATAATATATCCTCTAATCCATAGCCATTGAATATGACTTGTCATGAACACATGATATTGCTATTGATTCTTGTTGTTCAGGAATATGGACTATTTTCTCTGATTCTATGACATCTTTATCTATTGATACTACTTCAAGAGATGTGGATGATGCAAAATCACTATAAGAATCAAGAATCTCAATTGTTGCTTTCTCTTATGTTGGAATATCAAGAGTGGGAGACTCTTGTTTTGGATGATGAACATCTATATGTCCCTTAGAAAGAAACATCTTAGGGATAATATTAGGGACATCTTTGGAGTTTAAAATGGTTTGGAAGATGTCCATCAACTCTTGATAAAATTCTAGGGAAGTGAGCTCTTCATCTTGACTTAGGGTAGAGAAATTAACACTCATGGGTTGGAAGATATTATGAAAATCATGACCATGTTGTGGGGATAGGTTTTCTTGATCCTGACTTGATTCAAAGAAACTTTTGTTATCCTCAAGAGCCTCCTGTTGACATGATCCTTGGATGGATGATACATCATCAATAAAGACTCTTCACAACATTTTGTAGGTTGGGTGCAATAAGGGATATTTCTTGCTCCTTTGGGACTTCTTCAATATTCCCAATCATTGAGTCATATGTGGGATAGATATCACAATCTGATACATATTTGATGTCATTATGGTATGAAATATTGCTATACACCATTCATTGGTTTGGACTTTGTTTTAAAACAATATCTTGATACAAGTCTAATTCCTCATGTTGTAATGAATGAGTAACATGAATGTGTCCCACCATGGTGTCATGGGTATGGTTTACCTTATTTGAGGTTGATGCCTTTCCTGAATCTTTTTCTTTTGTATGATTGGGCATAGGGTTTGTGTAAATTTTTAGATTGTCATTCCTAGATTTTTGATCAACATGAATGTCTCCTTGTTCAATAATATCTTGGATTAGATGCTTGAGTCCAAAAAAAAATTGTGCATTATGACCTTTGTATCGGTGAAATTCACAAAGATGATTTTCTCTATAGCTAGGAGGTTTGACTTGTGGCTCTTGATAGTTTGAGAAATTTGAAAGTGTGATAAGGTTAGACTATATCAACTCCTTCAAGGCATCCTCCATAGGTTCCCTTAAGGGAGTGCATTGTCGCTTAGGAGCACTATTTGTTCTTTATGGTCCACATTGAGTGTTTGCAGTATTGATCGTTGGTTGATTGTTTGGTGGTTGCATTTTTTTTGTTGCATGTTCATGGGTTGGGTGGTTGGTTGTCTAGGAGCACTAAGTACTACCTTTGCATCAACGACACCATCACTAGTTATGTTCTTTTTCTTAGCCCATACACGGGGTTTGTCATAAGAATTAGTAGATGGTCAGTTGTCCTTGTAAGCTTGTGTGTTCCCTTGTGCAATATGGGCTCTCTCGATGTTAAGGGCTCTAGGGATAATCTCTTCATATGTTGTGACATATTGTATTTTTAATTGAAAAGATAGTTTTGTGTCCATATTGGTAATGATAATTCCTACTTGTTGCTCCTTAGGAATAGGCCATTTAATCTTGCTAGCTCTTTTCCTCCACCATTGTAGGAATTTTATGAAGGATTAAACCTTGTTTTGTTTGAGGGTGTATAGCTCTTCCAAGCTCATGCCCATGTCTAGGTTATAAGAGAAATGATCTATGAACCTAGCGATTATCTCTTGGAAGGTTTGAATTCTCAAAGGCAATTGTGAGAACCAATCAATTGTTGGGCCCACAAAAATACGTGGGAAAAAGGTGCATCAAGTAGGAATCATTGTAAGCAACCTCCATACACATTACATGAAATATTTGATATGATCCACTAGATTTCCTTGCCCTTATTATTTTTCAAATTTTGGGATTTCAAAACCAGGTGGGAAAGGTACCATCATGGTGTTCCTATCAAAGGGCTATGGACACAAGTTCTATCAATGCACATGTGGTTTCTTTTTTTTTCCCATTTGAATGTCCTGGATTTGCTACATGAGTGCCTTAATTTGCAATGCCAAATCATCTTGAGGATTTAGTAGAGGTGCATACATGTTATATTATGGGATGGTAGATGAGTTGTAGGTGGGATTTTGATATGGGAGGGTGTTATATGATGTGTAGGGTTGATTTTGATATTGTGTAGGTGATGGTGATAGTGGTGGAGGTGTGTATGCTCCTTGCAAAGTTGGGTTCAATACATTTTGTGGCACTTTGGTGTATTATAGGAGGTTGTAGTACAAGCCTTGTTGTTGTTGGGCGTATTGTTGTGCTTGGAATGCTTGTTGTTGGTCTTTTTGTTGTTGTGTGAGCAATGCTTGTTGTTGGGATTTTTTTTGTTGTTGTTGCACAATCAAGGCTTGTTGTTGAACTTGTTTTTGTAAGGCTTGTGCTTGAGCTTGTTTCTGTTGCAATGATTGTTGATAGGCTTGTTGTTATTGCAATGCTTGTTGGTGGGATTATTCTTGTTGCAAATATTGAGCTTGAGCTTTTTGTGCTTGCAACACTTGTTGGTGGGCTTATTCTTGTTGAAAATCTTGAGCTTGAGCTTGGTGCACTCACAAAGCTTGTTGATAGGATTGTTGTTGTTTCAAATCTTTTTGTGCTTGCAACATACAAGCATTTTAATTTTGGGGTACATTAGGTTTATTTTGAGGGTTTTTTTTCACTATCATTCCTTGTAAAATTGTTGATTGGGGTGGAGAAATGTAGGTTTGGGGTCCCATTTTATTTTTCATGACTTGGGGGACCAATGGTTGTAATGGTGCCATTTGGTGTTGCGATATCAATGGCATATTTTTACCTTGGGTCAATTGATTGGAAGGGTTCCCTTTGTTGTTTTGATGTTGGCGGTTCCCTTGTTGTGTTGGATTTGGGGCCAAGGTATTACCTTGGTTGATGAGATTTGTGACCAATTGGTTTCCTTGATTTGGATTTGTGACAAGTGGGTTTGATGTGTTTGGTGGGTTGGTTTGAGTAGCTTGTGGAACCACTTGTTTTGATGTGTCAATTTGGGGGTTTGATGGAGATGGACCTTGTTGTATGGAGTTTTGACCTTGTTTTATGGTATTTGATGAAGGCCAATTATGTACCATTTTATGGAATATTTTAGCCTATTTCATATACCTTCACATCCATTCCCACATTCCATTTTTGTTTCATATCATACTATTTCACTAATTTATGTTGCATATGATTAAATATATATATAAGTGTTATTTAATATAGTTTTGGATAAAATATGGAAATTAATTATTGATTTTATTTACTAATAAGCATTATAATTTCAATCCTTGGAAAATAAAACTTGCAACATGCAGATCACAGGAACTTCCTATCGCCTTTTATGCAGAAAATATTCTTGCCACTTTTTGGTCAGGAACTTCCGTTTATCACGTTTTGACCAATAGTTACCTCTTCAAAATAAGCATAGGAAACCAAAATAATGTTTAAATTCTTGGAGAACGAAAAATAGAGAAAAATACACTCAACCAAGGCTCCACATGTGCTATTCTTGTGGACTAGGGAAGGAAACCTGTGATGGAGATGTGTTGCTAAATCGTTGGAGAAAAATCTGCAAATCTTCACATCTTCCTTTCACTAGACTTTATTTTGTATTATTTATCTACATGGGTTCATTTCATGATAGTCTCTTTACACATCATTGCTATTTTCCATACAAAGAGAAGAATTTATTATAATAGTTGTGCTTGCCAACTGTGTGGAGGAGAGAAAAAAAATCTTCTTGTTTCCTATTCTCGTCTTTAGTTATAATGAGGTTGTTTTTACCCGTGGTTAGTGAAACATTTTTTTTTCTCTTCTAGTTTGTTAGCCACGGGCCAAAACAAACCCAATATTTTTTGTATTTCCTAGTTACAAAGAACGTATATATATTTATGCATAGTGTAAGGGAATAAATAGAGTTTTTGCA
Source organism: Sequoia sempervirens (assembly GCA_007258455.2). NCBI lineage: Eukaryota > Viridiplantae > Streptophyta > Pinopsida > Cupressales > Cupressaceae > Sequoia > Sequoia sempervirens. The sequence goes on from VDFB02281492.1 coordinate 622,846,147, forward strand.
ACAGATTTTTGTATCAAACTTTTGATAAATAAAATAGTGTTTATTTTGATCAAGGCAGTGTAGAAGGCTCTCGTCTCATCTCACCTACAAACCATGGAGCAAGGGCCCATTCCCTGGTGAAGCACAATGACATTTATTTATTTTTACTATTAATATTTTTGTGCATTGTTTATTTTCTATTTGATTTAATTTCAGTATCTTTCAAACTTTAATAGTTGCATGATTTAAATTCCAACATCTTTATCATCATTCGGTTGATAGAAGATTTTATTTCATTAAAGTTTGATTTTAGTATTTTTAATTCAATGAAGTGTGTTTTATTTTCTATCAATAAACTATTGTTGCTATCACAAACCCTTCTTATTATAGTTAACAATTCCCGACACAATTCTAATAGTAAGACATAAACCAAAAACATTCAATTCAATTTCTAGTCTTTTGTGTGTTCTATCTGCATTTCATCCCCACTTAATTCACTACTTTCCTCCCTTAGGTATAATGTTGCAAAACCTCTTGCAAGATTACGATCCCTAGATTGAAACTTAGACCAAGTTGAACCTAGTTTATTCTTTACCCCAGTTTTGGCCTATCAGTATTGACTTGTCCTTGTTGACCTAGTTGGGGTACTTGGGTCATATGACTTTGTGCTATGTTAGGCACACTTTTGGTACTTATGGTGGTGGAAGAATATGGTTGGCACTAAATTTTGGAGACCAATTTATGTTTTGTGGAAGGGTGGTGTCTTGTGTACCCAAAAGTGTGTTTCCTCCTAAATTTGGAGTGAGACCAAGGTTGGTTGCAAGTCATGTTGCAAGGCTAGTGGTAAAAGGTTGACTTGGTACATGTGATGGGGTTGGTTAAATGATGGATTGAGTCAAACCTTGTGCTAAGGGTCGTGTGATGAAATCTTGAGGAATAAAAGCCATATTTTCTAAAGGTTTTTCCCTAAGTGTGTTCAAATAGAATGTTGAAGGGAGTTTAGCCCCTTCCTTTGCTAAAGCTAGCATGTATTGTGTAGAGTTAATTTTCATCAAAGATTTGATGACATGGCTTGTTTTAGGATCTTGTTGATATTCAATAAATTCCTCTACGGTGAGCTCAAGTGGGTTTTTCGTGACATCTTCTACCTCATACCCCATGTCTACTGAATTTTGTATTGTTGTGATGGGGTAGAGTGGCTCCTAGGATTGAATTCTTGTTGGGTGGTATCACTTGTGGTAGATGTAGTTTTGGTTTGATCCATGTTTTTCATGTGTTGTGATCTCATTGTTACCATAAATTATGGATCAACTATGGGAGAGGTGTGTTGAGATTTGTATTGTTGGTACTCTCTAGTTGACCCAAATTTTGATAAATGGGACCCTCTAAGTTGTTTTGAACCAATGGTGTGAGTGGATGATGAGAAGGGTGGGTGATATGGAGGATGAACTTTCTAAACTTTGGACAACACTTTAGACTTAAAGGTTTGATGTTTTGATGTTTTGGATAAAAGGTGCTAATGAACTTGTGAATCTAAAGGTAGACTTGTGACCTTTAGGATATACTTGTTCAAAAGGATGATAACTAACTCAAATAAGTGTATGGAAAAGGATAAATTTACACACAAATAGCTAAGTTAGGGGATTGATTATGAGGATAGCCTAAGTCTAGAATGTTGATGTGTCTAAAGTTTCCAAAGTTGTTTGTGAAGTGACATGTTAAATGTTTTAAGATGGATGAGATGTTTGACCAAAAAAATATGTTAACCTAAAAGGTACCTTTGTTTTACAAGACCAAGGTAGTGAAAAACATACTTTACCCCTAAATTGATAATCCTAATAACTTAATGTTTGGATAATAGAACTTGGATTCAATGTTTGGCAATACTTTTCCTTGTTTCACTTTGTTGCTTGGAATTCAATGTGTTTGAAAATAATCCCAATGTGTGGTGTGTTCAATTTTGAGTTAAGATTTTATTAGTGAGATTACTTTATTACCACATCAAGATGTATTAATTAAGTTCAAACTAAAAATGTCTATGACTAAGAAACTTTCATTCCACAAGGTCCAATATGTGAAAATAAAGAGGCTAAAGCCATAGTCTCCTATGTTGACTTTGGAATGTGTGAATTGAGATATAAGTTCAAATATTTAGAAGTCTCTAAGGAAAAAATCCTTAGGGACAAGCAAAAATATAGGAATTTTCAAATATATTCACACTAAGTCCAAAAGGTTTGAAATTTGAATAAAATGTTGATGTTTGTTTGAATTGTTTTGAAACAAAGCAAAGTGTCAAATTGAATCAACAAGAACAAGAAATAACAACCCTATAGAGTATGTATGTACTTCTTGGTAGGATTACCATCATCCCCTAAGAAATGATGAATCTGTGAAGATGGAGTGGATAAATAGGCTATGTAAAATAAATGTGTTGTCTTGACATGCCAAGCAAAAGAGTCCCTTCCCTATTTTTTTTATTGCCCCAACCAAAAATTTGACGTGGTAACTTCTAGGAGTGGTGCACCTCCTATGCACTACTTCAAAGTACATTTCAGAAAACAAGGATAGGTTGTTAAGCCAAAGTGTTTAATGATAACCATGAACACCGAGATGTATAGATCAAATGCCAGCCACTTAAGACTTTAGTTGTTCCTACCCAACCCATATGTTCAAACGAGGATGAGGCGCGATATTATATTCCCACCATAGATTGAAGCTACTTTCTTTATATTTCACAACCTTTGTATAGCCCACCAGTAAACGTGCTTGTTTAAGAGTCACTTATTTTAGTTCTCCATTGTGGGATGTCTCATTAGTTGGCCCTTATCTAAAAAAGACAAGAAAAATGGTATTTATCTTCACCCAAGATCACACAAAGTGCAACGGGAGAGGATACATAGCAAGTTCTTGGGGTGACCAAAAAAATTTGTGAACTAGGAGTGTTTCTCTTCACCCAAGATCACACGAAGTGCAAGGGGAGTGGATATGCACTAGAAGTTCACACAAGCAAAAAACTCACACAATACAATCATTCTTTTTAAATCCTCAAGGGAAATGATGAATTCATTTTAAATAGCACCAAACTGAATTATGAAGTTGTATTTGTTCAATTTTAACCAACATTGCAATGGCAAGGATGTATGGGTTCAATTTTAACCAACATTGCAATGACAAGGATGTATGGGTTCAATTTTAACCAACTTTGAAAGATTGTAGCATTGTAAATTTTAAACCTAATTAAAAGCTAGATGTCCTAAAACATGAAATGAAGTAGAATATGATGGGTTATATCATCCCATAAGTGTTCAAAACACTTTTACAATAAATAGAACTAAGAAAAACCAAAAATCCAAAAACAATAGGTTTTTTAGTATTTTCTAGGTTCTAGTAAATTTCATTTTTGGAGGTCTTTAGAGTGGAATTTGGGGTTGAAACTTGTGTCAATTCCTTAAAATTGAATGTTGCAGGAATTTTATTTTAAGGAATTGAGCTAGTACTCTTGGAGACGTTTCCAACAGTGGAAATGGATTTGAATTCTGAGCACCGAGTAGAAAGTTATGACCCCACCAAGTTGGGGTAAATAATTTCCTAAATTTTCGCTCCTTTCCAAATCTGCAAAATTAGTTAATCTCATAGTTAGTGAATGATCAGAGAGTGAATTAAATTGAAAATTACAAGCAAACATTAAAATATAGCTCTTTGTTTTACCTTGCAAAAGCATCGCTCTAGTAGACTACAAAAGCATCGTTGTTCCAGAAAAGTGTCACTATAGTGCAAAAGCATTGCTTTGGTGAAAAACAAAAGCAACTCTCTACTGTACCTTTCTAAAAACCAATGAGGTCAAAATAATCGCTATATTCAAAAGTAAATCTTTGTAAAAAAATTAAAAAGTGATGCCATAAAGCTAAAAGTGTCATTGTATTTCAAAAGTGTCTCTGAATTTCAAAAGTGTTGTTCCACAAAAGCGTCACTCTAGTAAAAAAGCAAAAGCGTCACCCTACCAAAAACCTTCAAAACATGGGAAAATCAAGGATTTTTTTAAAAATTAGTTAGTTCAAGCCCTCCTTCTAGCGCCAAAATGTGACTATAATCATAACATGACCTAAATCTACCAGATCCATACAAAATTAAGCTAGATTAAGTCAATTAAGCTATAATCCCAATGAAATTATTGAAAGTTTCAAACTAAGAAACCATTAAACAAAAGATGAAGAAAACCATAAATGCAGAAAGGAAACCTAATTTAAACTTCAAACCTGATCCAATTGGGAAATCGGTGTTGCATATGATGTGAAATGATGGCCCTTTCCCAATCCCTAGATGGAAACAAGCTCAAAGATGGTAGCCATTGATGAAAACTAAGCTAAGATGATGTTAAAATAGATGTGAAAGGTAATTAAGATGATGCTAAAATGCTAGATTGCTCTAAATAATGCTCTAAATTTCCCTATAGTAACTTTACTCTAAAAAGTGGATCCTTGTTTCAAAGAAGTGAGGTCTATTTAGAGGTAAAGTTGTTAAACCAATGGTCAAGATTGATTAGCTTAATCAAGGGATAAAAATAAATGAGAAGATTAGGCATGGATTAAAGATTCCAATCCATGGTCAAGATTGAAAGTTGACAAGGATCAAACAATTTAATCAATGGTTCCAATTTTCTCTCAATAAACACACTTCCTAAGAATTAGGAAGTTGTTAAAGATATTTTCATTTTGAATGAGTGCACAAGTTTCCCTTTTAGAGCAATGTGCAAAGGAGGAATATTCCATGGGAATATTCCTTTACAGGTGGGAGGGTGAGGATAATTTTTTGATGAATAGGCAGGTATCTATATTAATAAAATATAAACATACATATTCACAAAAAAGGGTGGGTGGTAGAGAGGCACACCCCGGGAGTCACATGGGCAAAGCCTAGAAAATTAACAAATAATGTGGGCTAAGGCCAGAAGTTCAAAATAAAAAAGCTAAAAAAGGCCATTAAGCGGCCAAAGCAGTGCCAGCAGAGCCAGGAGGGTCTCTATCATCCAAATTTTTTCCCCATACATTAGCGGGGTCTGGAGTGACGTCAAGGGGAGGACCCCAACCATCATCAACATCTTTTTTTCCTTTATCTTCTTCCTCGTGCCGAGGCAAGATAGCAAGCGCCATACACGAGAATTTTATTAGAACCTGGCCACCCAGAGCTAGAAGTAGGAGGATCAACAGAGGGCCACCCACTACCATCGCCGCTCCTCGAAGAACCGCCAGAAGGCCACCCCTGAGTAGCTCGCGACGAAGGGGAACGGTTATGCCGAGGAGTGTGAGAGTCTTGTCGAGGCAGGGGCTGGGAACGGGGATGCACAAAACCACTCCGCTACTGGCCCTTGGAGGGCGACCGACTGCAGGAAGAGGTGGGCAAGGCGGGGACCTAAGCAACAGTACAAGGGGCATTTCCCTAATGATCCAGAAGAACCTGGAGGTGAGCAACCTCAAGTGCAACTTCGTTAGCTTGCACTTGAACCTATAAAAGCACATTAGAGAAAATCATAGCTTTAACATATAGAGAAATATGAATACCCATTTGAGAATGTGAAAAAATGCAAGCATTTCTGTCCTTCCAAATATTGAAAAGAATTTCCACCCTGAAAGTGTGCCAAAGCTAGGTGAGTTTTGTAGGAATTTTGGGAAAATCTCCAAGCAACACCATATGCTAGGAGAAAGGTTCTATCCGAAAGGGCCAAAAAAGTCATGAATCCAAGTCCAAAGTTGCTGAGCTCTAGGACAAAACCAAAAAAGATGCTTAAAATTCTCATCTTGCCCACAAAAAGGGAAGTGAGGGTCTCGGACCCCCAGGTGAACTAGTCGAGAGCCCACATGCAAGCCTTGGAAAAGAATACACCAAGCAAAGTGGGTGAGCTTCAACTCAACACTTGTAGACCAAGTGGCAAAAAATCTTTTACACTAGACATGAGCAGGAGATTGAAGAAGCCACCTCTGTTTTAAACTCTGAATCATAGGAAAATGTGGTGAGAGCCACCTATAACCAAGTTGAGGCTTGTATTTCCTAAAAGGGGTGTCTAGAAACCACTTCTAGTCTTTGCACCAAGGTTTGGTCCCATGAATTCCAACCTTATGAAGCATCTCAGCAGGAATGGCATTCACCAGGCCATCATAAGTAGCACGGTCCTAGTTTTGAAGCTTGTACTAGGCACGAAAAGCATCCCACGACATGATACATATGGTGGGTCTGGAAAAAATCTGATGTAGGGTCTGAATACCCTTCTTGTGAAATATGAGTGCCTTAATCCCTGGTGACTTAGCTAGCGGTTGACCATTACTAGCAAAAAGAGGCGACCACCAAACATTATGCTGGTTGAGAGACAACCCATCTCAAAAACCAGAGCCAGCCCAACGGAGTTAGGGTTTGATAGTTTCCCAGGCCTGCCAAATACTTTTGACAACAAAAGTCCCAACAATTTGGATTAGTTCATTCATGACCAGAAGGGTTTGAAAGCCAATCCCCTTCCAGGCAGGTCTATGAACAGGGAAACCGGATTGAACACTATGCTTGAGAAGAATTTTCTAGGCCTCATTCCCAGTAAGGGCATAAATAATCCATTTAACACACAAAGCAGTCCCTTGTCGTTGAGTAGAAAGAAGCCCAAGGCCTCCCGAATCTCTGGGAAGAAAAAAAAATTCCCAAACCACCTGATGAAACCCTCTATGAGTTTCAGAAGAGGCCCAGAGAAAATCATGAAGCAGCTTCTCAAACTTGCCATAGGCAGCTTTGGAGGGGGCCCAACAAGAAGAATAGTAGACATGGGTGGCTGGTAGGATTTTGGAACACACCTGGAATTTCCCAGCTAAAGAAAGGGGCTTAGTAACCCAATAAGTAATTTTTTGCTCAACTCTGGAGAGCATGACTTGCCAAAGCTTAGCTGAAGATGCCTGAAAAGCAAAGGGAATGCCTAGAAACTGAAACACTTTTCCAGGCCCAATCCACTTCCAACCATACTGCTGCAGCCACGACAGGGAGGGCAAGATAGATTGTCGGTAACACAAAGTTTTATGCCACTGGATGGTAGAGCCGAAGGCAAGACAAAAAATATTAAGACACTCAAGAGCCGCCACAATAGAGTCTTCATCTTCTAGAATGGTGAGAAATGAGTCATTAGTAAAATGGCCATTAACAAGCTGAGCTTGAGAATTGGGCAGGGAAATTCCCTTGAATCACCATTGGGAAACAACATTGGCCAAAAGATAACCAAAACCCTCAGCTACAAGCACATATAAAGAGGGGGCCAGCGGGCACCCTTGCCTAATGGAATGAAAGATTCCAAAGGCAGAGGATTGGCAACCATTGATGGTGATACAATCTGAGGCATCCGCAAAGAGCATTCGAACAAATTGAATGAAATTGGGTCCAAAACCCAGGGCTTGTAGCATGGCCAGAATAAACAGTCATTCAATCCAATCATAAGCCTTGGCAAAGTCAATCTTAATGAACACAAGTTTCTGGTTTGAGCGTTTGGCCCATTCCATGTCTTCCTAGATGACAATGATATTATCCAGAATAAATATGGATTTGATGGACCCAGTTTGCTTCGAGCACACAATTTGAGGTAGAAGATGTTGGATTTTAAGAACCAACGCTTTGGCAATAATCTTGTAGGAGACATTGAGAAGCGTGATAGGTCACTAGTTGCAGATGTCTTCTGGGTCACCTAGTTTAGGTATGAATTTTATGTTACCTTTATTAATTAAATTACCCAGGGAATTAGAATGAAACGCTTCTAAGTAAACTTGATGCAGATCATGTCCAATATCGTCCCACAAGACTTTGTAGAACTCACAAGGAAATCCATCAATTCTCGGGGCTTTGTCATCAGCCATAGAATACACAACCTCTTTGAGATCATCAACTGATAAAATTTGATCGCAAAAAATTTTTTTGAGCTAAAGAAAGCTTATTTGGCACTACAGCATGGCAATCCCAAAGGGCCTGTTATCGCACAGGCGTGATTTCCTGCGTAGTGAAAACTTACTCATAATGACGCACAAAGGCCTGGAGAATGTCAGGCAGCTCAGAGAGCACTTGAGTACCATCTTTAATTTTTTAATGCCCAGGGAAGTGTGCCTGGCATGCAAAGCCAAGAAAAACTCTTTGGAGGCGCAATCACCAACTTTCAGCCAGTGCAACCGGGCTTTGATTTGAGCTCCTCGAGCAGCATAGCTGTCAGCGATTTGCTTTTTGTGCCTTAGCTCTACCGCCCTAACTTGAAGAGAGGGGGAAAATCGGTTGGCTGCCAAAGCCTCGAAGGCAACACAAAGGTCAGCAGTGGTAGCCTCATAAGATCCCTGGTGAAAAATAGCTAGGTGGCACCCATAAATGCGCAAAAATATAGCCATACGAATGATAGCTTCATTCCACCAAGAAATTCAGCCTGTATGATGAGCTGGTCTACACTCCAAATTCCAAACTCTACGAATGTGGGCCAAGGTAGGCTTATGGCAAAGTAAAGACGTGTTTAAAAAAGACTGAGTTTTACACGTACGAGGTTGTCTAGTCTCCCATTCAATGCAAAAGGAAATGGGGAAATGATCTGACAAGGTCACATCCACCAACGACTTAACCGGGAGAGATGAGCTATCAAAGGAGAAAAAATATTGCGCTGAGATCATGGCACGATCAAGGCACTTAAATATTCTATCAGAACTAGCACGGAAATTGCACCAAGTGTGCGAGAGAGAATGAGAATGGCGGCGACCAATATTGGGAACAAAAAGCCCCAATTTATTATGCATGTAAAACTATGCCTCTCATTCCCCAGCTGTCCATCTGAATGGCAGAGTGCCATCTTTGTCAGATGCCATTTCCACCATATTGAAATCCCCATAGAGTAACCAGGTAGCAACTGGTAAAGAATCAACAAGCCAACGCTAGAGCAAAGAGCGTTCCACAACATCATTAGAAGCAGACATTAATAATCCCAAAAGAATGATTATCAATGTTGAGAAGGATCCAAACGAGCCGATGAGTGGGATTAGACCCGTGGTCAGCCATAGAAGAGTGCCATCGTGGGGCCAAAAGGGTGACAGCTCCACCACGTCCAACATCATGGGTAGTACAAAACATTCGACTGGCTGGCCAAATAGAGCGACAAGCCGCAACAAGCAAGAAACCAAAGATTTTAACTTCCTAGAGACAAAGCACTTCAACACCAGAGTACTTACACAAGGTATCCCTAACAGAATAATTTATGGAGAGGTCTGTCAGACCTCGAACATTCCATGAAAGGAACTTCATGAGTGAAACTCCTCCATATTGTCGAAATCCAATTCCTCTTCATTGAGAGAAGAGAAACGATTCTATAAAAAATTTGGTGGAACTAATCTAATCTGGATGGATGGAGAGGACATCCTCCATTTTTCCTAGACATATTCCCCTTCTTCCCTAGGGGGGAGGGGCTGCGAGAACGCCTGTGAGTTCCTATTACAGGAGAAGCCACATTCAGCTTTGTGAGCATGATAATAGCCGACCGAGGCGTAGCCTTTGGCCTAGGCTACTGGGAGACATAATTGGCTCTGACTAGAGCTTCTTTCCCCTTCACAGAAGGGTTTGAAACATCTTACACTGGCTTAGAGGTCACATGACCCAACCCAAAACTAGTGGACTTATTCTTTTAGTTTGTAACCATAGTCCATTTTGCCTCAGGTTTGGTAGCAGATGCAGCCGTGGAACAAGGCTTTTTAGCATCTCATGGCAAAGAAGGTGTACGAGGCACTGCTAAAGGGCAGTCCTTTATCTTGTGGTCCGCAGACTGACACTTATAACATGTGTTGGAAAAATTAAAATAGGTGACCTTCTGGGTGTGGCGGAAAGCTCCAATTTGGATATCAATGGAGTCTTTTAAATCTTTGGAAAGTTCAACTTCCACACAAACCCTCTTTTGGGGGCGGGCCTGAAAGAACCTATCTAGCTCAATGCAGATAACCCTCCCCAATGAGGAGGCTATACTATTCAAAAAAGGCACACAAGGCAAAGGAAGACTAGGAAATTCAATCCAGACTGGAACCCGCAACTTGGTGTCATCCGAGATAGCAAAGTAGTGAGTCCATGCCTGAAAAACTAATAGAGAGGACCGGACATACCAGGGCCCATGGCTTAAGATGGCCTGCACATGATTGACCTCCGCAAAGTGGAACAAAAAGAAACCCTTGGTCAAGTTTTGGACCATATCAAGGTGGACTCCATGAGGGACCCAAGCCTTGCTAACCCAATCTTTAAGCACACTTTCAGGGGGATTTCTCCCAACAAGGGTGTATTGCTCAAGCCATTGACAGGAAGAATCAAATTCTGGTAAAGGCAAAACCACATCAGCTGGTGAATCAGAACACTTACCTCGTGAAAGAATTTCGAAACAAATTTTTGAGGACGCTTGTTTGGATGAGGAGCCATTGATTATCATCGTCGAATCGCTAACACCAGCAAGAACTACTGGGTTAGAACCGGTTGAAGGAATATTAAAACAAGAAACCATAGTAAATGCGGCCATACACACAATAAAGGAGGGTTTTCCTACACAGGAGGTGTAGTATGACACAAAGGTGACCGCAGAAAACACAAAACCCTAGCAGAGCTCATACACCTTCCGTTCATTAAAATTTTGGTCCTTCATATTCAAAAAATATTCAACCGGGTGAGGATAATTTGGAATTAGATAATTAAAACAAATTTTTAATTGTGCAAATTAGAGGAAATTAGGATTATCGTTAAATAATTTATTTATTTAATGAAAAGGGGGTTAAGTGACATTTAATTAAATAATTTAGGTTGTTTAATTAAATGAGAGGACATAAAGGGATTTAATTTAAATAATTTACATTATCCAATTAAACAAGATGAAACACTAGTGTGGAAGGGGGTAAATTAACCTAATAAAATTAATTATCAGATTAATAGATAACAATGATGCATTTAATTAAATAAGTATGATTATTCAATTAAATAGTAAAAAAGAAGATTGATTTAGGATGAAATGGTGTTAGTCCTTAGATTCAAGTGTGTAATATCAGTTGGGACAATTTTAAGTGTCTATAGTTAGATTTGTTAATTAAACAATTTTGGGGTGGTTTATTAGTTAACATTAGAATGATCAAGCTGATTAATTAAAATAAAAACCAACAACTTGGCGGAGAATCACTCTAGAAGGACCAACCATATCTCCTCCAATAAACTATGCCCTCTTAGTTTTTGAGGGAGTGGAAAATTAGGCCCTCACACCTAATAGTTAGTGTGTTATGATGCAGGAGCATCCTAAAGAACCCTACCATGTTCCACCACATGATCCTATTGTGGCTCACAATAGAGAAATAGAGCTCTATAATATCTCACAAACATCATATCAAGATCTCAATATTTTGGATCAAAGTGTAGGAAGTTATCACTATCAAAAGATCACGATTTAGGAAAACCATTATACAATTCATTAGGTAAAGTTTGCATAACCTTTTCATGCATTATAATATTCAACCCAACATATCTCATGGAAGCGTAGGACTATAAGTAACTTCAGTTAGAACCACATTGAGTTCCTTCAACACCCAATGCCATACCAATAGATTTTAGCTGACCTGCATCTTATATTAGATATCGATTTTAGGGGTACTGTTTGACCAACACTAATCACTCCTAAATCTTAGAGCTAATATATGAATATCCTAGAACTAATTTGAAATATAGTGAATTTAATTCATTGATAGATAAGTCATTCATGAATAAATTCAATTTAGGAGGATAGTATTAGGAAGGTCTAGAGTGTTCATAGTTGTCATATTTTGCATGCAATCTTGCAATAAGCTTGTGGCAACCTATGAGCCAATCTATATTTGTAATTTTTATGTGGTAGGGCCATGAGCCACTTGTAATTATTTTATGATCAATGAGAAGTTGTTTGCTACTATGTGTTAATTCTGTTATGTTGACTCTAAGTTGCATGGTCAAATAGTCCTCCCCTAGACTCTTCATCTATGAATATTGTAGACACTCCAAATTTGACCTTATCACATAATTAATTAAAATTTAGAATTTTAATTAATTTACCATAAACCATTATTCCCTAAATTTCCTTAATTAAATAAATAATTTATTATTTAATTAGTTATATATTATTCCTCTAATTAACTAATTTTTTTTAATTAATCCCATGTTTCCCTTTCTTCTAATGGTTAATTAATTATATTTATTTAATCTTAGCCCGCATTCCTAAATTCTTCTAATCCCATTAATTAATCCTTTTTCCTAATTTAACATTCTTCCAATGCTCAAACTTGTCATCATCTAACATGTGTCCTTTCCCTTCATGTGTGCAGGATTGCACATTTATCCAATATTTTTTCACCTCACTTCCCATAAATCCATTAAAGACAAATGTCACCTTTTAGTTAGAATTTGCATGGAGCCACCTCCATCTCCTCAATAAAATCCACTTTTTAAATTCCCACCTCCCTCAAAATAGGCATAAAATCAAATCTTGCCTCTCTTGAGAATCTTTCCACAATTTCGCATTTTCTTCTCCAACATCCATTATTTAGTCTTCACTTCCAATTAACCCTCATATGCCACTTGTCCAATTTCTCTTTCCTGAAAGAGACTCTTAAGCTAAGCCCTTAATATTTTGGAAAGTTCTTGACCCTCCATCTCTTTCACCATGAATCTATAAATTGGAGCCCTCACCCTTCATTATCATCAAGTATTTTTCCATTAAGAAAATGCTATCATTTTGATATCACAATATACTCTTCATACCAAGGTTATGTTGGTTTTTCTATTGATCAATCCACATCCTAGCATACTATAGTTAAGAGCACATCAAATGGAGCTAGTGTGCACTCTACTTGAATCTCAATCAAGGAGAAAGAAGGTGATTTGAGGTAAAACATAAGGTTATTACAATATCTTACTATTTATTTCACTTGAGTCATTTTTATTCTCTTCAAATACATTAAGTGCTATCAAAGCAAGTGTTCAATCTATTGAGTGGCAATTCCAATATATCCAAATGGTTAATAGGCCACTAACTTGAGGTAGTATACAAGTGTTTGTCAATAAAGTGATGATTGTGAGGAAATTACAACCTTGTAGCCAGATCACTGACATGAGGTGGTTGCACTAGGTCCTAGGAAGATGCCACCAAGAAGGATGTCTTGTATGGCTAAAGTTGTTGGAAGAATGGAATAAATGCTAGACATGATGAGAATAATGAAGATTTGATTAGATATTATAAAAAATATTGGAAAAGAGGTCTAAACCCTAGACATGAAGATGAGGAATTAAGAGCTCAATGTAAGCAAGTTAAGGTAGTAGAACAACTTCTTACACTAACCTTGAGAGGAGGGTAATACAAAACCTTTTCATATCTTTACAAAAATTATAAAAACTAAACATAAATATCATGTATGCCACAACATAATGATTTATATGGGGGAAACCCTTTCAGGAGAAAAAAACCCACACTCTAAAAGTTGCCCAATACATTATTAAAAAAACATGAATATTACAATATACTTGTAGAGTAAACTTCTCAAAAGAGTATCACCAACCAAAGATCCAAAGGCAACACAACATATATCAGACTCTTATAATACATCGCAATACATATGCATAATAAAATGGCTAGCCTTCTAGGGTAACACAATCCAAAAAAATATCTACTATTAAATTTGAGACCTAATGATGAATGATCCAAATATATAATAATAAAATATACATAAAATGTAGCTTTTAGGGGAATTTCCCCTAAACCCTTGTTGGGGAATGTGGCCCCTAGGCCCCTTTCTAGGGGGTCATTCCCCCTAAACCCCACAAGGGGGGTAACTACATTCTTGCAACTCCTACACTCAATATATTTGTTATAATTGCAAGGTTGAGAAACCATTTTTCCTAACTCACAAACTATAAATATGAATGAGGAAACCTTAGAAGAAGAGGAATCATACTAGATAAAATTATTGAAAGTTATTTCCAATATAGGTAAGAGACCTAGATCAAATATTTCTAACTATGGAGGTGATTTGAACCTTGAGGAATTGATTGATTGGATAAATAATATGGAAGAATACTTTTGAGTATGAAAAATTTGAAGATCCAAAAAAATTAAGGTTTGCAAAAACAAAGTTGAAACAATATGTTGTATTCTGGTGGAAATAATTTTAATTAGATTGGAATAGAAGAGGAAAAGAGAGGATTATAAAATAGTATAGTATGGTGACAACATTGAAGAATCAACTCATAATAACCAAGTATGAGCTTGAAATATTGAAGAGTAAGGAAAAAGAAAATTTGATGGAGTACACTGAATAATTTTAGAAGATGATCATCAAAATTGTACATAGTGAAGAAAGAAAGGGGAAAGTGACACAATACTTCAATGGACTAAGGAAAATTACCCAAGAAGATCTAAGAATGTTAAGGATGACATTAGTTGAATCTAAGCATACCATTTTGTGCTAAAAATTAAGAAAAAAATTGAGCAAAGATTTGAGTTACACAACTAGAGAGATAGATGAAGAAGATTCCAAAGAGGTAGATCACAAAGTGGAAAAGGAATATCACATATAGGACATAATAAGGAAGAAATACCATGCCATAATAAGGAAACAAGAAAATGAATTTTTAGGCAGAAATGATAGAAGCTTCTATCACAATGAAAAAGGAATCAACAATACATTCCATAATGAGACATATCAAAGGGGTGACAAAGGATTTGATAAGATTTCATTTAGAGGAACCTATTTCAAATGTGGAGGTGAAGGGAATATAGCATTTGAATTCTACCAAGGAAATTCTAGCAAAATGATAGGGAATAATGCAAGGGCAGTGTATGTAGAAGAAGGGCCTATTAGATCAAGTTTAGGAGGAAAAGTTGAGAAGGGTGATTCATTAGTAATAATGAGAGCTTTTTTGTAGACATAAACACTTGAGGAGCTAACACAAAGGAAAATCTTGTCTAGAACAAAATGTAAATCAAGAGGTAAAGTTATCATTGATAGTGATAGTATAAACAATTTTATTTTTAAAGAAATGGTGAATAAGTTGAATTAAAAAAGGATAAACCATCCAAACCCATATAGTATCTCATGGATTCAAGACGGAAATAAGATATTGGTAAATGAATAATGTTTGGTGAAATTTCATGTAGTATCTTATAATAATGAAGTGTTTTGTGATATTATACCAATAGATTCAAATCATATATTGTTGGGATGACCATGGAAGTATGAAGAAAAGGAAATTCATGATGGGAGAAAGAATACTTATACTATGACCTCAAATGGAAAAATACATATGAGTAAAATTATAAACGTATTTCACATTTTTGGCCAACTAAATAGTTTATATCAAAATTATTTCAATCGAAAAACTACTTAGTCAAAGGGGTTTCACTCAAAACCAAGTGGAAATGAAATGGAGCCTATGTGGCATAAATCAATTGGTTGAAAAGGTTTTTGGTAAAAGGTATCCTATCGAATATCCTTCAGCCAAAACCATTAAATATTAAATTAAAAAAATGGGGCCCGATCATTTCACTGGGAATCCGCTCATTCATAAAGACTTCGATTGAAACCCTAGTGAAAAATTTGTATTCTGAACAACAATGCAAGGTGACTAGCTTAGTAGATTTGGCTCATTCACCTCATTTTCTTAACGTTTCCCTCATTTGGCTCATGAATTTTTTCCTATTTCTATAGTAGTAGTTCACCAAAGGATAGTATGGATACAACAATGTTAGATCTCATGATTTATCTTTCAAATATTTTCTCCTACAATATGTATTATACATATAATAAGCATAATTCTTATCAAGGACATGGATATTCTACACATAGAGGCATTACATTACAACATAAAATTCAAGAATTTATTGAAGAGTAAAAGATAAAACCCTAAACATACTCATGACCATAGAACTATGTCGCTTGATAATATGAGTCATGGGAAAAGAAATCATGTAATTAGTAAGAATTTATTGATTACCATTACATACCCTATGTTAAGGTTACACATGACTTAGGAGAGAAGCCACCTAATATGAAATATGAATTTATTGCTTAAGGGATTCCTTGTATAATATGATATATTGTTACCTATTTCGCCCCTTGAGCTAAGTGGGCCCTTGCTTCATTCTCTTTACTAATTGTCACTCCTTCCTCCCATTATAATAATCTTGCACCATTTTAACTTGAACATGAGGATTCCTATTTTAATTAATATGATGAAAAGTAATTTTTTGATATTTTCCTAAATAACACATTAGATCCATGTTATGATAAATATTAGAATTTGTATTCTCCTAATAATGGTTTTTCTACAAATGATATTTCTTCTTCCCTCTCGATGATATTTTATATATTGTCCAATGAAAGAGATTCTAAATTATATTTACAAAAGTCTATTTCTTTTATGAATTAATTGTGTTGTGATAAGCCTATGGTGATGTTTGATTTCCATCCTTTAAATGATAACATATTAGTGAATTAAATGCATTATTTTTACCTTATTTTTATAAGATCCCAAGTAAATTTATCACTCATTCTCCACCTCTAACTCAATCATGTGTGACTTAGAAAAGTGATTTTCCTCTTTTTTTCTCATAACTATGTTATAAAACACATGCTTAAAGAACTTTATGTAAAAATTAGAGGACTCTCTAATCTGATTAATGGCCTTTCTATCTCTCTTTTTCCATCTATACCTATACCACATAGTCTTCCTACCACTAATATGGTTGTATTAGGTTATCCTACCCCAGAAATGGTTGTAATAGGTTATTCTTCTTAATCCCCATATCTCATTATATATCATAATGATGATAATGATACTCATACTTATTGAATTACAAAAATATTGCTCATCTCACCTAAAAAATCACATACAACTCTTACTCCTATTGTGGTTTGTGGGCTCATTTTGAATTATCATGTAGTATTTTATACATATAAAATTATTCATAATCATAAGAATTCTACTAATACTACTTAAATTCCTTCTGCTAATATTAATATATCCCCTTCACCTTGTTCCTCTACTAGGATCCCTAAATAATATGATCTCATGGAACAATTATCATCCGCACAAGATAAAATAAGTTTTTGGGATATCCTTCAAACATTTCATTCTTATAAATACATCCTTAAGTAAAACTTACATAAAATACTTTTACAACCATACATATGCTATACTAAACGAGGATATGTGGTTGAATACATGTATATATACAATGAAGAGTTGATAGTATTACAAACTTTTGGTGCATCTAAATTTTAGAAAAGTTTTTCAAATTAAAGTTTTGTAATTTCATGAATCAATTTCATGTTTGATGAATAATATGATTGAATATGAATTTGAAAAATATTTTTTCTTTCTTATGTTTCAATTTTACATGACTAATTTCATAAATCAAGTTTTTATATTCAATGAATAATTTATGATTTCATGAATGTAAACTTATTAGGTTTTAAAGTTGAACTTGTATATTAAATTTATTTATTTTTTCAAAATTAAATATATTTTTTAATTATGTATATTTTTCTAGAAATGGATTATCAAGATTTTCATCGAGATGATCTAACTTCTCATCATACCTATCATACATCTCATTAGGTTGATCAAACTTCTCACCATTCTAATAAGCCTAATGAGCACACTCATTCTAGATCTAATCTATATGCCGACACCATTTGGAGGTTAGATGTTTCCTTGCGGTGTATAGACCAAACAATACATAACACCCCAAACCTATCAAATAGAGATAGGTTAGTCACTATTAGGGATGTGATTACATGTACATGATTGGCTTCATTTTATCATACAATCCATATGATGAGATCAACATTGAGAAATTTTATGCTTCTCCTTCTAGGAGTGGTAGTGGCCACGAAAAATAGTCATCTATTTCTAGGAAATTTTTATTAGATAATATTCCTAACATTTCCATTTTATCAGGGATGAGATAGTGAGAGAGTATTCCATCACTAGGTGCACAAACCAGCTTGTGGCACCATTTATTTATCCTAGATGGTTGGTAGCACATCATAGATGGCCTCATAATTATGAATTTCCACTCTAGTTTGTAAACAATTATATGTTGATTTTCATTTATAGTTATATGTAGATTATACATCTTTTCTTACACTTTCCAAACAAGGGAGAGGGAGGTTTTTGACAAACCTTAGTTTAGATGACTAGACTTTCCATTGCCTATGAACAAGAGGGCATTAGTTGTTCCAAACCTTTTGGTTCTTCCAAATATTTTGGAGCTAGAAACAATAGTAGAGTCAACATTCAACCCTTCTAGATGTGAATTTTTTTAGAGGATTTCCACTATTTCTAGTGAGGTTGATAAGATGTCATTCAATCGTGTTCATAGATATGTATTACATTCATAGATTAACCTACCTTCCACTAAGGCTACATACAACAACTATGATCCTTGAATTCATTTGTATCTACCATCACTACATGATATGGTATGGATGAGTGAGGTTGTTTATTTGCATAATTTGTGTGCATGATTCACTAGTGATCTATTAGGTACATACTAGCTTATTGTTGACAAGCATGGGATCCATCTTGATGCTAAATTGACATATCTTAGATGAGATTTTGGTAGATAGAGGATTCATTATGAGACAAATTCATAAGGTACAAAGGGACATTAGGATATTTTTGTTGATCCTAAAACCCCCCTTAGCATGTTATTATTGATCCTAAAGGACCCCCTCAGTATGTTTTGGTTGATCCTATAGGCCCCCCTCAATAAGTTTTAGATCATTGACGTTACTACACCTGATTTTGCAGGAGGCACATATAACATGCTTCTTTTTGGCATTGAAACTACACTATGTACA
The DNA here is from genome assembly GCA_007258455.2 of Sequoia sempervirens. Classification (NCBI taxonomy): domain Eukaryota; kingdom Viridiplantae; phylum Streptophyta; class Pinopsida; order Cupressales; family Cupressaceae; genus Sequoia; species Sequoia sempervirens. The sequence continues at coordinate 622,865,016 of VDFB02281492.1, forward strand.
AGTGTCACCATGTACATTCATTCTTATGAGATCAATAGGATTGGGAGGGTCCTCAATTCTATATTTCAAGTATAACTTTATATATTACGTACAAAAAATTCACATGTATATTTTTAAAATGATTTTAAACTAGATTGCATGTTCAAGTTCTAACTCTTGATTGAAATCACATATGAATTATTTATATTAGGTGTAGGAGTTAAATATTATCTCAATACCTAAGACCACCTACAAAAATAATGAAAACCTTCCACAAGAGAGTATGCAATAAATGAGTTTTCTTGACATTAAGATCTATGAGATATATGATACAAAGTATACAATAACCTTGATTATATAAATAAGGTGAAAGATAGGATTAGACAATATTATGACATGTGTCTCAATCATATAACATGTGACAACTAACTCAACTTATTATAAAATGAAATAAGAAAATGTATTAAATACCAAAAAAGATAAGATCTAGATGTCAACTAAGACTTCTAGAAATATTCCTAGGACCTAAATGGACTTAACATGTAAATAGTACCTACTAATTAACTAGCTATGTAAAATGCATATTTATACCAAAGCCACCCTTAAGTGTAACTTAGGGAGTAGATTATTATAAAAATGATGCAAATATACAAGTATGGGTCCCATATACTAGGTCATGTTAGGTACCCATGTAAAAATGATCTCTCACAAATAGAGAAAAGGAAAAAAACCACTTGGGAAAAACCCCTCTCCAAAAGAGAGAATGAAAATAGTAATCATGTACAAGTGATGAAATGAATGATGTATGGAGGATTTATCAATACCCCCAAGAACTACAACCATCATGAAGATGCATTACAAAAGCTCCTCCATAAGAGGGAAATAAAGAGATTACATAGCCCTACCATAATGATGTATCTCCAAAAATATGAAGAATGTATGAAGACAAAAGAGAGTCTAATGCCTACAAACAACAAGTCTCCCCTTCTGAAAAAATAAATCTAATGGTTGATTCCGAAGAAATTCCATCTCCATGAAGAAGAAGGAGGTAAGAAGCCTCAAAAAATATATCTCTAAAAATGAACCAAATATTCCTAAGAATGTCTAATAAATCATGTGCGACTCCAATCAAGGAAGAATACAAAGGATGTGGCAACTTAACAACAATCTACAAAGAAGATGAGTTATCAAAGAGGAGAGATACCCCCTCAAACATGTCCTCCAAATCTATAGAAGAAGAATGAAAAATAAAACTAATATATACCTATCATAAAACCATCCTACAAAGAAAAATCAAGAAAACAAAAAATATCCTTCTCATATGCAGTCCTAGAAAGCAAGTCAACACTCAAATTTGAAAAATTGAGAGATGATGTAACCTCATCAAAGGGTTGATGAATAAAAAGGTTCAAAAAACTATATGACCTTCTAAAGAATTACCCACACTAGAGCTAGGAGTAGTAGAATCCACCTTTGAACATTCACCATCGGATACAAAATGGGAAAAGTTGTAGATGTGACTATTATGATAAACCCCACCCATTGCAACAAGTTGATTGCTATACAAATCACAAATGAAGACTGAATATGGAGTAAACTCAATGGACTTACGACTCTATGCTATTTGATAAATGGAAAGAATATTGTTGTGAATATCAAGAATACAAAGAACATTGTGAAAACTACCATTAGGCACATGTCAAAAACTCCTTTACCAAAGACACCTAAATAGACACCATTAGCCATCAATATCTTCATGATTGAAGTATGCTTCAAGGACCAGAACATGATAGGTGATCCTATCATATGATATGAAGCTTGAGAGTTGAGAATTCATTTAGTAGACTCTTCAACATGTGTTACAATAAGAGTGTTACATTTTATCTTATAATTTATTTTAACAAGACCTATTGAACCTTTGTGTGTAGAATATAAGGTTGAGAAGAAGAATAGGGCGAACTAGAAGAAAAATATGTTCACCATTTCAAAGTTTATTACAATAACGACACATTGGTTTCTCCTTCTTAGTTTTATCCCCTTTAAAAGAGGTGGGTGTTTCACTAGATTTTGTCTTAGGTTTATATTTCTTCTTTCCTTTACCCTTGGGTGATGATGATAACAACGCTTGATTCTTATAGTGTGTATCATGTTGATTAAGTTTTTTCTTGTTCCCTAGTCAACCTGTCACAAAATTTCTCAAAAGAATGCATGAAAAATGAATCGCCTAATTCATCCATTGTAGAAAAGAAAATGGACCTTTCAAATTAGAAAAAATCAAGAATATGCATTCCTTATCATTTTTATCTTTACCACAACTAACCAATTAAGACCTTAATGATTTAAAATTTACTATATAGTTTTTAATTGTAGGAAAAGAGTTAGTAGAAAGTGATGCCAATTCTACCTCTAGTTGCATAGCATGAACCTTACTAACTAAACCAAACAAATCCTTGTACTTATCCCATACCTTCTTAGGAGTGGTACACTCCTCAATACGAAAGAAAAAACTATTACAAACATGCATACCAATCAATCCTATAGCCTCATCACATTTTTTTGGTGATAAAACTTTTCATATCCCCTAGAAAAATTAGGTTGATGATCACCCAAGGTAGACCAAAAACCCTTAGACCATAGTAATCTTTGCATTCTCACCTTTCATGTATGATAATTATGAGGAGTTAGAACCTCAAACCTTGGTTCAACCATTAGATCAAAAATTACCAAGAGAGAAAAATAGATAATCATCTAAAACAAACTAATGTCATACCTCTTAAATCTGAATCAGACTAAAAATGAACCCCCCACAAATAGAAATTCTCCAAGTATGTCCAAGTAATTAGTGAAGATGCATAATATGCAAAAATTGAATAAATAATATTTGGGGCTAAATCCCAAAAAGGTGCATGGACTAAATGATAGAGCTCTTCAGTACCTTTCAATTGTCCTTGGAATTATGAAAATAAAATAATCTAGAGAAAAGTTATGAGTTGTGAGGTCAAAAAGGGAAAAATTCACTTTAATCAATAATAAAATTCACCTCTAGTAGAATCTAGAAAAAATGTCTACACTACTATGAAGTGTTTAGAACTAATTTTTTGTCAATATCTCATTTGTAAAAAAATTATATACTAGAAAAAAATTATGGCTCATAGAAAAAATCTTCCCAATTATGGCCTAGGGGGGGGGAAATATTAGCCCCTGGAAGGCTAGCTCTCAATCTGCAATATGACATGATACTAACACCTATTTTAAAAAAATAAGCATCACTTTGGGTGGTGCAAGGTAGTGCCTCGACGACAAAAGCTAGTAGCAACTCTATGCGCCACCCAAAACATAAGCCCCATGTTCTAGACAGGATTGTGGGATCCACCAAGTCAATACCAATTGCTTGATGAAAATTTTAAATTACATTTTTATTTTTTATATAAAATAATTTTTAATAATAAAAAAATTATGACTAAATAAAGAATTGCATACCATGCTAGGAAAAATATGAATCTAAAACATAAAATTCACAAACTTATGCCTGAAACATTGGAAAATGGTGTAGAGATGGATAAGAGAACTAAAAATGGGATGTGAGATGAGGGGCCTATGCCAAAAGAAAAAGGGGGTGTCCACCTAATCACAAATCCACCTTTTCCATGTTCATTAGGAAGAGGGATAGTGCCACAAATGATTAGAATTGACTTACAACTCTCAAAGTGAGTCAACTCTAAGTTTGGACACTATACTGCCTTGACTTCCTTATGAGAGAAATGACTGAAAAATAGTTTTGGGAGAAGAATAAAAGTGATTTAACAATCAAACATGTGAGATATAACACTTGAAACATGAAGTATTATAATAACACTAATAGAAACAACCATTAACCTACAAATCTGAGAAGGTTAGGATGTTGTTTACTTGAATCCAAAAGTATGAACTTGTCTACAAGAGAGGTCTAATTGTACAAGTGTTGGAAAAATAAGATGACAAGGATTAAGGAGGATGATCAATCCCCCCAAGATTTAAGATCTCATGGCGAACCAACAAAGGCACAAAGAGACACTTGCTTGTAGCAACAACACAATATGCACAATCATACAATGTCAAAACTAATGCAAAAAGAAAGAAAAGGAAGGATGGACTAGTCGTGCTTGCATTGTTGTCCATAAAATGCATTCACAAGTGAAAAATAATTGTCCACTAAGAAAACAAAATATACTCATGAGGGCTACTAAAATCCAATGTCCGCTAGGTGAGCCCCAAGAAAGTGAGAAACACAAACTAGGTCAGTATGTACCCACAAAAAGGGTGGATGATGAGAAAGTCATGCTAGGTCTATAGGCTCCCATGCGTCAACCATACCAAAATTTATACCCCCTAATAACTTTGATAAGGCACCACACAAAAAGGTTCCACAAGGATAGCAAGTTGCATTATGCTAGACACTCATGAAAAACAAAAAGGCACCATTGGCAAGCAAGTTGTGGTATGCTTGTTGGCCATGACAAAGTTGTAAATGCAATAGGATAGGATATTCAAAGGGGTTTTTCTTAGTTCATGAAAGGTCACACCTTAGGGAACATCCTGCTTGGCATCACCACTAAGAGAGGACAAGTCGAGGAATAAAGGATTCACATCTTATGGAATGCAAACCATAGCATCACCACTAAGAGGAGTGTCATATGCCAAGAAAGGTCACACTCTTGCAGGACATCAAACCCAATTTCACCAAGAAGAAGACACGTCACATGAAATAAGAAGACCACACTTTGAAGGGAATATGTAAACAATGAGTAGGGATGTGTATGCTCCCACTTTAAAGAAATTCTTAAACACTATGTTGTGAGTAATTACTTTAAATTAGAAAAATGATAAATGCCAATACATGAGAGATTTATTTGGAAATCCCTATGTAAAACATATGTTTCCAAATACAGCTACATCATGGAAAGGAGGTTTCCCCCCATATGCAATCCTAAGATAAGACATAAGGGATCCGTAGATTTGGGGCCAGTGTATATCTTTTCTATAGTGATATAATTGAGCTTGAAACCATCATCATTTGCCAATAACTCATGGAACAATGAGCACAAAGGAAGAATGACACATAGATAGTGAAAAAAAAGAAAATACTTTTGGGTTAACATGGAAGAGACCTAAATGTCTTGATGTTTTGCATCATCCCCAAAAGGAAAACACAAGACAAACGAAAAGATAAATGACTATGATATATAGAAAAAATTCATGACAAATTTGCTTCCTTTGTATCCTTGCACCAACGAAGTGACAAAGGGTCATCCAGAGTAGGGTCACAAACATATAAAGACACACCAAGTGACATGATACATGGGATCACATTATGCACATGTAATCACATAAAACATGAAAAGAAGACAAAGAAAAGACTAGTATGGAACATGTGAGTCAACCCATACTAAGTCATCCACATCCCAATCTTGTTCATCATATGCAAAAGGAAGACAACTAACCAAAGGGACAATGACAAGTGTCGTACTACAAAGGTATAGAATCATCATGTATTTCTTGAGTTGGTGTTTGATCTTGGTTTTTTGTTTTGTTCTTTTCTTCTAACTGGCGAGCAATAGCATGACGTTTATGCCTGCACTCTTTAGTGTTTTAGTTTCTTCTTGTACAATTTTCAAGTTGTGACTATGTAGGAGTGGGTTTATTAACCATTGGTTTCTTTTCTTCCCAAAAGGGAGGAATGGAAGTAACCATGGAAGGTTGGTCAACCACTTTCTCTTTGGGTTTATTAACTTGTTTGATCTTAGGAGGTACAACAAGAATTGTATAGTTATCTCTTGGTCTTTTATAGGAAATAGTTAGAGGATTTGTCATGGATTTTTCTTGGTTACTTAGAAGGTAATTTGGTTCAATCATTGCTTCATCAATGATAGGAGGCTCAATCATGGGTTGAGGCATGTTTCTAAGGGATAATTTTGCTATGCGCTTTTCCTTGAAATTTTGGTAAGATATGAAAAAGAATCCCTCATGAGGTTTAATAGGCTCCATGGGTTTGGGCCAAAAGAAATCCAATGAGAAATTCCCACGAAAATGTATGGGATTAAAGCCACTATGATGCACAGTAAAGATGTCATTTCCAAATGGAAATTTTATGAATTTATGCACTACTTGTTGGCAGTTGGTCAACACTCCCCTCAGGATTCGTGCCATGGACTAACCACCTCTCGTGGATCCATTAACTCTGGCAGTTGTATCAAGCATTAACAAGTCAAAATTTTGGTGCAACGAAAACCATGGGGCCAAAAATTGGTATCAAATCCAAAGGTGTCGAGTTTGAATCCCCTCGGCTTGCATTGAGGGGGAGATTTTTGGCAGCTGGTTAGCACTCCCCTTAGGATTTGTGACATGGACTAACCACCTCGCATGGATCCATTAACTCTGGCAGTTGTATTGGACATTAACGGGTCAACCTTTTGGTGCAACGACAACCATGGGGCCAACACTACTAATGGGATGACATCCATGGAGTGTATCCATGGATAACCAAGCTTCACATGAAATTGGTCCAATGATGGGATTATGGAGAATGATAAATTCACTTGTTGTGATCCAACTTTTAAAGGAAGAGTGATTGACCCTCTCATAAGGAAAGCAAAACCAATATGTTTTTTGATCCATGCTTTTGGTTGTTCATAAGAATCTTGATAAATTTCATGCATAAATAAGAATTCCTCAATGATCGCATTTTCTACACACATTAGATCAATTAATATCCCATTAGTAGGTTTGTCATTGATTCTTCCAATGATGTAAAGAAGACCATCGGGTGCATGTTTGATTTTTTCATTTTGTGAGAAAGCATAGATAAGCTAGTTTGGACCTTAAGAGGTTGAACATCAATAAGTTTAACCATATTATTTATAGAATCATCCTCATTATCACTCACATTATCATCAGTCATGTCAACATTCATCACATCATTCTTGATATCACTAGCTTTAACAAATGAGATATCATGGTTTGGCATTGGATTAGTAAAGACTTGCAAATTTTGGTTGGGTGCAGCAATGGGATTATTTCCTTGATCATTAACACCACCAATATGGATGTGATTAGAATCAATGAGGTCTTGCATGATGTGTTTAAGATGCTTACAATTTTTTGTATCATGTCCATTTTGTCGATGATAATGGAAAAAGGCATCATCATTATAATTCAAAGGTAAGGGATTTATAGGATCAATGGTTCTTATGAGAGGTAAAGTAATTAGGTTCTTAAATAAAAGTTGCAACATGATGGAATGAAGGGTATCAAGTAATGGGGTAAATTGTCTATTGCATTCTCAGAATTGATATGGAATTGTTTTTATGGCAGCCACTTGAGACTCAACATGTTGGCTTGTTCAAGAGATGGGTTTATCTATAAAAAGCTCTTATTTTGTTTCTTGAATGGTTGGAATTTTTTATGGGGCGTGGAATTAGATTTCTTAGGTGGTTAGAGGTATTTTTCACTTCACGATGGCTAATTGAATTCTAATAGTCATGAAGGTCTATGCAAAAATGTGTAAAGGAGGGAAATTTCATCATCCCAAGCTTGTCTTAGATTTTGTTTTGTAAATTTTCAATGAACATTCTTTGAAGATTAGCATTAGGAATCTTAATAGTGCTATAAAATCAGTGATCTTTTCATCATACTTTGGTTTACACTTCATTAAATCAGCTAAGTTCATCTTGGGACCAATATGCACTTTGAAATGGTTAATAAAGGTATCAAAAATTTCATTGAATGAACAAATTAAATTATTCAGCAAAGAAAAAAACCATTCCAAGGATGTATCTTTCAAAGACCTAGGGAAAATCTTAGCCAAGAGCTTGTCTTCAAAAAGTAGCCACTACATAAGGTTGTATATGTCGAGACATGGTTACTAGGATCTCCTTTACCACCATATTTCTAAAATATAAGAATCTCTATACCTTGAAGAACGTGTTCTCTCAATATCTCCAAGGATAATGGGGGGTGAATTAGTATTGCCTGAAATTCATTAAATTAAAATGCATTTCACAACATCTCATTCAATGTGTAGTAATGGAAAGAAACATCAAAGAATGCATCACATTAATAGACACAAGAACACCAGATTTTACATGGAAAACCAACAAAGGGGAAAACCACAGTGAAGGTTAGCTCACAATATGTTATAACTAGTTACAATGTTTGATACATAATGGTGGACTCATTATCCAAGGACTCACTATTGAAAAAGAGAATGGCTGACTACCAAAGGGATCACTAATTATAATAGAAAGAGATAGAAGAAATGGGGCTCACTTCCAATGATGAAATTTTAACAATGCAACATATGTTGAAGATATAATTCCATTGAAGCTTAGAAAACTAACTTAACACACTTCATACTTCACCACGTTTATGATTCACACTTCTCTCTGCACCAAATTCCACATACACACTCTACACACACTATCCACACATTCACACAATGAATCAACCTTGTATATATACTACAACAATCCAAAATGTTAATTAGGTCATCCTAATTAGAAGTACCTTACATCACATAACCTGTCAACCCAAAACATTGACACACATACCTTGCAAAAAGAACCAAAATTTGTAACACATTAAAATAGGTTGGTATGACCTATAATCACTCCTATGATACCACTCCATACACAATTCAACTCCGCACAACCCTAAAATACTTAGGTCGGTTAGAAAAATTGGTTAAGTATTATCTGAATGAACCGACTGTTCATCCACACCTTGACATGTGGACCACCAAAACACTTGCCACTTGGAATGTACACATCTCTAACATCTATAAACACTTCTACAAATCTGTATAACATAATATTCATCTACGATGGAATGCAGAGCATTCCAACATACACTCTACACCACTAACGTTGTCACAACTTAGTTGATACTCTATTAACAATATCTTCAATTATGGAAGACAAACAACCATACACCTTAAAATAGTGGAGTAAAATAAGTTTTTCATTTGATTTCTTAATAATTTTCCATAGCTAATAAGAATAATTTGAATGGATAAAATATATGATAAATATGATAAATAGTAAACATAATAGAAAAAGAAACAAAAAAATCTAAAATAAACTCTGCTACATAATAAAAAATACCTAAAAAAAAACAAATTGAAATGACCTGAAAAATGTGTAACTATTTAAAGTACAACCACAACCTATGAATGTAACTATCATAATGAGTCAAAAGGATTTCATCCTTTGAATCTTAAAACCAATGATATTATTTCTATTGATCTCCTTAAGAGTTTTTCCCTTAGATAACTTGATTGAATAGAATGTTCAAAAAATGTTTACAAAATAATTAATAAATTTATTAAAAAATCAAATGGATGAAATCCTCCTCCTATAAATAGTTTCCTAAATATAATTTTGGGAACATAAAATCCTAATTCCCATCTTTGGGGCATAAATTAAAATAAATTTGTTGCTTTCAATATCTATAATTATCTACTAAAATTAGACTATAACCTCCCAAATAACACCTAACATAAATTAACTCTTGAAATGGCTTAAAATCTTCTATATTTTACCTCAAAGGTTACAAATATTTCATGAAAAAATCCATGCCCAATTTAAGGAGTACAATATTATTATTTTGTTTTATTTACCAAAGTAAATAAATCCTCTCTATTCAAAAATTAAATATCAAATAAATTATTTCCTATTTTCTTACTAGTCCCCCATAAATATGGAAATTATAGGCTACTAGGTCCTTCAATTTGAAATAATTGGAAGGGGAAATTACAAATTTTTCCTCCCCTAAAAAATCCTCAAGAAATACAAATTTGGATGCTACAAAATCTTTGGTTCCCCCCATGTGACATCCTCAACTGGTAGGTTTTTCCAACAAACCAAGTATTTTATGATACTCCTCAAATTTTTAACCTTGGTATTATCACTTCTTCAAGTATCAAATCAATTTTCCCTCACCACCCAATGGTGGTAAGTCCATTGAAGGAACAATATGTTAACCATGTGCCATTTTTAAACAAGATACCTATAATATATTATGGATCTTGTTATTCTCTATAAGCTCCAACTCATAAGCTACTTCACCTATTCTCCTCAAAATCTTACGAGGCTCATAAAATTAGGGTTCTGACTTTCAACCCCATTTCTTTTGATGTATGCTATCTATAAGGATATAGTCTCAAATAAACCATGTCCCCAACCTCAAAATATCTTGTTGTACAATTCAAATCTACTTAAAACTATTGATTATGACATTGTTATATATACTCTTTAAGTGACCTTAATATTTCTTATTACTGATTAACCAAGTCACTTTCTTCAAGTATCCTACTATCTATGAATACTGGATCAACAAAAATTACTGCATTGTATCCGTGTAAAGCTATGAAAGCAAACATTCCAATAGAAATATGAAAATATGTATTGTAACAATACACTCTCTCAAATTCAACCACTTAACCCATGATGATTGCTAATTTGAAAAATAGTTCCTTAAGTATTACTCAACCAATTTATCTATTTGGGGGGCATAGCTTATGCTAAGATTGAGCACTGTACATGTGAAATGAAATAAATTATGCTAAAAGGAACAAAATAATACATTATCCATGTCACTAATTATATTCTTAGGTAGTCCATACAATTCAAACATTTATTTGAAGAATATATATTCCACTTGAGGATATTTGAAATTTGATGGGATGCCAAATAAATGTGTATCTTTAGTTAGTTTATCCAAAACAACATAAATGTAATCTCTATTGTGTATCTTTGGGAAGCTAGTGATGAAGTCCATGAATATAATTTCCCACTTGTTATTTAGAATTGGTAGTTATTTAAGTAGCTCTCTAAGAAAAACTTATCTCCTTTATTTTTCTATCAAGTAGTGCATTCCCTTATATACTTGAGAACACCCTCCTTGAACCCTTCCATGAGAATGTTTCCTTGATTTTTCCATATGTCTTGTAGTATGTTGGGTTTCTTGCTAATGGAGCATCATTAATCATTCTCAAAAAAAATCCTTCATCTTAGGTTTAGGAACTAAGAGTAATATATTATTGTATAGGATGCATCTATCTCCCATTATGTATTTGTCATCTTTCACCTCTTCATCAAGAATGCTATTATAAAATGCTTTTTTAGCATATCCAATCAAAACTAAAACCTTCCAATCAACAAAAATAGTGGAAATGAAACATAAAGTAGGCATTCTAGAAAGAGTGCCAACAACTAAATTGTTCTTTCTTTTCATATACTTTATGTCAAAATCATAAGCTTGTTTCTTACTTATCCAATTCTAGTAGGGTTCATTCAAATCATGTTGGATCAAAAATAATTTCAAGTTGTTATGATCAATTTTCACAATAAACCTCTCACAAACTAAATACTATTTGAATTTCTCCAAAGTATGCATTATGATTAACATTTCCTTATCATAGATGGAGTAGATCTTTTCTAACTCATTTAATTTTCTACTTTTACAAGCTATAGGGTTTCCCTTTGAGTGAGGATGGCCTCTATTCCCTCTCCATATGCATCACATTCTAGAAAAAGTTGAAGAGGGAAATCAATAATAGAAATTATATGGTATGAACTCATTACCACTTTTAGTTTATCAAATATTTTTTGTGCAAATTGTGACTAAACAAAAGCTCCCATTTTTGTCAATTTTTTACTAGAACTACTAAATGAAAAAAATCCTTGACAAAACTCCTATAATTTTTTTGCGAAGACTAAAGAATCCCCTCAACTATGTCAATGTGGTAGGAGGTGGCCGATCTAGAATAGCTTGGATCTTTTTTTGATCCACTTGTACTTCTCTAGCACTAATAACATGAACCACATATAAAAAAATTGTTAATCCAAACTCACATTTGGATTCTTTTGTAAAGAATATTGGAAAAGGTGTTCACCTTTCATAATGTTATTATGTAAAATTAATATTATTTATGGTGCACCTAGGGGGTCTAGGGATATGTGCATTGCATGGGCTATATATTCTTGGGGCCACTTTATATATTATATGTAACATTGAGATATATATTTAATATAGGTTGCACGTTGAAAAATATTTAATATTGGTAAAAATTAGTACCAAAAAGTAAATGAGGGGTAAAATGGTTTTGGAAACTCACGATATTAGTCGCATGGTTTATCTAATACCACTTGGTGATTTTGTGCAAGCTTAAATTTCTATAAAAGAAAGCACATGAGTAGTTGTTATGGTTGGTAAATTTGAGCATTTCTTGAAGTTTGCACATGTGAGGAGAGGAAGCATGGATTTGGATTTGTGGTTACATGATTCTCATTTTCTTTTTCATATGGAGTGCATGTAGAAAGCTTGATCCTTTAGAGGTATTCATGGAGGCTATACATATTTATTGTATTTTCTCATGAGATAAAATATTGAGTGTGGATGCTTTTTGAAACTAGATTTTTTCCTCTTTAGGATTTTTCTAGGGTATATCTTGTGTCATTTTGATGGTATATTTGTTTATTCTTTTCATACTTGTGTGCATGATTTTCTCTCTTGAAGTTATGTGGAGATGGTCTTATATGACTACACATATCCTTTCAAAGAATGTTTAATGTTCTAGTATTCCCAAAAATATATCCAAGTGCTTCAAATAATGTTCTCAAGTATCACTAAAAATAAAAATATCATCAAAGAAAACCAAAACATTTTTCTCAATTATTTACTGAATACCTAGTTCATGCATGACTAGAGAGTGGTTAGAAAATTTATTATACCAAAGGGCATAACCAAAAATTAAAAAATTTCCAATGTGACATTTGAATTTTTGTTTGTGTACATCTTCATGTCTCACATGAATCTGGTGATATCTTTATCTTAGATCAATCTTTGATAAGTGCATAGCTTCATGCATTTCATCTATTAACACGTCTAATTTGGGTATGAAACATTTATTTTTTATTCTCTTCTTATTCAATGCTCTATAATCAATACACATTTGTATAGTACCATCATTCTTTTTCACAAGAACCATTGAAGATGCAAATAGATAATAACTAGGTCTTATATACAACATTTGAATAAGTTCTTTTATAGACTTTTCAATATCCTACTCAAACCCTCTTTGGTTATAGTATGAAGTGTTCACAATGGATTTTGCACCTATTTCCAACTCTATGACATGTTAGAAACCTCTATTTTGTGGTAATCCTAGAAAAGAATCACTAAACACCATAATATGCTTATAAAAAAAATCTAAATATCAACATGATCGGAATATTTCTTACATGTAGAATAAGTTCTCTAAGGAATTATCAAACATCTTGTTGCCCATGAAACTTGGCCTCTATGGAATGTCCTTTCCATTATTTTTGTCATAACAACTCATGGTAAGTCATTGGATATCCCTTTGAGAATGTATTTTAATCCAACTTAACTTGAGTTTCATAGATTGATAGTTTTATAAAAATTCTCCTAAGGATTATAGCCATTACACACCCAACACCATATTAGTTTCTCTCAAACTAAAACATATAAACCATCATATACCTTATGATCTCCAAGGGCTATATTGAGTTACCAAATTATCTTGATACAAATAATGTTGAATCAAGCAAAAATAATACATTGAAACATTCAAAATATTATACCTTTGATCTTCTCTTGACCACCAAGCAATATTAATAAAATTGTGAGGATCCCCACTATCAATGAGAACTATAATATGTTGTCTAGATAAGACTCCATAAACTCTAAATATATGATATTTGGGTGTTTTAGAAAGAGCTATAAGAGTGCTTGTGCTTTCATTTTTCTTATTTTTTCAAGTTCTCAATCTTTTGAAACTACTTGAGGTCCATGCTCTTCAAGTTTTGATTCTTCATCCAATACTATCTCAAGGTAATGAACTTTTCCCTTGCCAAGCAATCTATGGCCTAGTTCCCATGGTCCCTTGCAAGAAAAAAAAAATTCTCCTAAATTCATTCCCAAAATCTTCATCCATCTTCTTTGTTGTAGTATGAAGTACGGTCCTCAAAAATGTTGTATAAGATCTTTTTTTCTAAATTTTCCCTTATGTTTCCATAAAGTTGGTTGCTTGAAATGATAAGAATAATTATTCTTTAGAATAAATGGATCAAGTGTTAGAGCTCTATTGATAGCCTCCTACAAAGGTGATAGAACAAAATCTTCGGCTATGCCTTTGAGTGGTTCAAAAACCCTAAAAATATGTGGTCATTTTTTCTGATATTTCAAGCACCATCACAATAACCCTATAGAAATTTGGTATGTATAAACTTAAGTTTTTTGCTTGATCTTTGGAAGTTATTTTAATATTCCTAATCATCCTTCAACTCAAATTTGTAAATTTTTCTGACTTAGCTTTTCAAAATTATGCACTTAATCATGTCCTTATGTGATTAGATGATGGTATCACCAATTGACCAATCATAAGAAACTCCTTCCTAATGCATAAATTGTATTACTTCTTCTTCATAGGATTGAGAGTAAGGAAAGTCTACAATTTATTTAACCAATAAATGTTATTACTACCATCAAAGGTGGGTGCTAAAAGTTTATTCAATGTATTCTTCAAATCATTTCCACTATTATTTTTGTTATTTCCTTGCCATTTCTTGTGTGAATCCTTCCTTGGTATTTCTATAAAATCTTAACACGATAGGGCTGCCTTAAAATATGTAGATTAATTTGTGTATTCTTAATTTCATTTAGTATTTTTTTTACATGTGATTCTTCAATGGAAGTAGTGAGTACAATTGTAACTTTTTCTTTTGATAAAATTATTATTTTTGATGGTTTTAATATGGAATGACCTACAACTCTATTACTCCCTAATGGGATTTCACTTTCCTAAATATTTGTATGCTTAATTGTTCTATTAAATTCCTTATTAATTCATTCAAATTCTTTTGGCTTTCATATACTTCTATTTGGCTTAAATTGAGATTCAATAGATGTCATATAAAAGAAATCATTTCTTTCTTCCTCTATCATTTTATTTTTTCCGTTTTCTCCATTAACCATAACTTATTTTGTGTTTAAACCCTCTATGATTTATCCTCCTATCTATAATTTCCTTTCCTACTATCTAAAATATCTAATTTCTCTATTACTAAGAAACACCAATCATTAATTTACCCTGCAAGATGGCAAGATTTTCACTCTAAAACAACTATAATATCCCAAAAAAATATTTATGTAAATCATAAATATATGAAATTCCTTCATAATTTCAACAAAATATGAAACCAAAATCCAACAATTTTTCTTTATAAAAATTGGAATCACCACAAATGTTCAAAGACTTATTTGAAGGAAAAATCAAATTGAACATATAGAATTTTTTTGGAACGTATCAAAAACTTACAGCCACATAAATGAATCCAAATCTAGAAATTACTCATTTTCAACATACAAGCAACTTTAACAATTTTTACGTCATACAAAAAAATATTCCAACAACTTTTGTAGATGTTCTAGTGGAATGATTTACACAATAAAATGTTGCAATAACAATAATATCACAATAACAATAATAATACCAGCAACAAAAATAGCTACAATTAGCACTTGCATCTAAAGGATATGCAAGGATTACACTAATAGAAAACTATATATATGCTAATATTTTAAAGAGTGAGTGTTTTTGCATGGGTGTGAATGGATGTGATGTGTTGCAAATTCTAGTTGCATGTGGCTGGATTAAACAATTAATAATAAATGATAAATAATGGAATGAAATAAACTTAGAAAAATCTGATTTTTTCCTTAAAAAAATTAGGTATTATCTGATTTTGAAATATTTGCATGCATATTTAAAACATAAAGCAATGCAAACGAAAAAATAAAGTTTCCATCAAATTGACAAAAACATTGCAAATAAAAATAAAATTTCCCTTCCAATCAGCAAATTAATATTTATTTGTCTTTTATGTGATAAGTGAGATTTTAGAGGATTTCAATGATATTTTGGAGTTCAATAATCAATATTTATTTGGAATTTATGTGATAAGTGAGATTTTGGAGGCTTTCATTGATATTTTGGAAGTTTTTACCATTAAACATAGCTGATTTACCATTAAATGGCAAATGAAACCTATTTTCTAATGACTCAATGAGACTTATTTTAGGTTCAAATCTCACACTATATGTAGCCTATTAGCTAATAATTAAGGAAAAATAAATAATTATTGATATCTTGAATAAACTCTCTCACCAAATTTGATAATTTTTGCATCTGATTTCTAAATTAATTTCCATAGCTAATATAGATGATCTTAATGGATAAAATCAACACCAAAAATTTTATAAGCAATAAACATTACAACAATAAATAACAATAAATCTGAAACAAACTTTGTTCTACTACAACCAACACTTGCAAAACGCACAAATTGAAACAAGCTAAAAAATCGTAGCTCTATGAAGCACAATCAGAACCTTTGAATAAGATTATCCTATTGAATCAAAGGGGTTTCATTCTTTGACTCCTAAAACTAATGGGCTTTTATCCACTGATCCCCTCACCCAAGGTTTTTCGTCCTCAAACAAATTGATTGAATAGATGGCTAAACAGTGTTTAAAATATTATTGATAAATCAACAAAAGATACAAACTAATGAAATCCTCCTCATATTACTAGTTACTTGAAACGTAGATTGGGCACCCAAAATCCTAATGCCCATCATGGGAGAATAAAATATATATATTTTCCAATCTTCACAATTGTTGGCTAAAATCATATTGTAACCTCCCAAATACCACCTATCATAAAAAGACCTTTTGAAATGGCACATAATTTGCTATATTTTGCTTTGGGAGTTACACAGACTTCATGAAGAAACTCACACTCTAATTTGAAGAGCAAAATATTATTTTTTAATATTTAATTGACCAAAGTAAATAAATTCTCTCAAATTTGTAATTAAATATTAAATAGATTATTTCATATTTTCTTACCTTAGCCCACTAGAAATATGGAAATGGACTAACAAGTCTTCCAAATGGAAATAATTAGAAAGGGTAGATTACATATGATCCCCTCTCAGATCTCATTTCTTTCAGTTCATATGATCATGCCAACGTGGCATGCTTGTTAGCCTTGTGTTGTTTTTCAAAAGGCCAGTGTGATTTCAAATGATAAAACTCATGGTATGCAGTATTTGTTGGTTCATGACTATAGGTGGTTGTGCCTTTATGGTGTTCTTTCTCTTTGCCCAATTTGGTGGCTATTGGTGGCAAGACTAGAAGAGGTCTCTTTATTTGTACCTTGGTCAATTGGTGTGAAGTTCAATCTTCTTTGCTTAGGCTTTGTTCTTGCATTTATTGCATGATAGGGATTTTGTCAAGGATGAGATGGTTGTAGTTGGTCCTTTGTATTGATAAAAGTTTGTTCTCTTTACCTTGTAGGAGATCCCAAGTGGATTTCATTTCAAGGCATTGATCTTTTGCAAGGTCAATATTCTAGGCATCTTAATGATGATTAGACCTATGTTTGAATTCCCTCCTTGTCTCTTCTAGCTATTTGGATGATATTGAGTGTAATATATGCACAATTGTTAAATGTATTATGGGTAAATCTCAAAACAATTTTTTCATCTTAGTTTCCAAGAGTTTATTCTAGGGGATCAATTGATGTGTGTGCTACATTGTAAGGGAAAGAATTTATACGGGCTATAGTTGGGCTAGGTAGTTGCATGGTCATATGCCTGCATGGTTGGTTGTAATATTCTGGGGGGATACTCAAACCTAGTTGTGGATCCTCTTTTGCCACATTTCCTAGCCTAATGTAATAACAAGTTGATTAATGTCATAGCATTGCAATTCACTACAATTTGTTTTGTGGTGGTCTCTCTTTATTGCATGAGGAATATTACTTGTTAGAAATGAATTATTTTGTGAGATATCCAAGATTTCCTTATTTTTATGATGTAGATGTTGTTCCATATGGTCATCTTTCCTCCTTACATGTTATGACTTTGTTTCCCAACAGATTTGGCACCAATCATTTGACTTTGGGTTCAACTATTCATATTCATGAAACATCTTTCCTTTTTATTCTAAATTAATTTCTTGTCCTACTTGCATGCACTAATCAATTTTATAAATTTTGATTTATCTTTAAGTGAGTCACACTTTGAGAGATTTTTGCTTGGAAGAGTCCTTCTTACCTCTTTGCCCATTGCTTCAACAATGTACAACATTAGCTAGCTTGTGTTAGATAGATCTATAGAGGGCTATGTTCATGAGATACAAGATGCTTGCATTAGATGGATCTATAGAGGGCTACGTTCGTGAGATACAAGATGCTTGTGTTAGATGGATCTATAGAAGGCTATGTTTGTGAGATACAAGATGCTTGTGTTAGACGGATCTATAGAGAGCTATGTTCACGAGATACAAGATGCATGTGTAAGAAAAGATAAGGGATTTCACCTTAAGAAATGCAATTAATTTATATCCTTATGTTCATATGTGTACTGTAAATAAGATCTAGTAGGCTTGTTCTTGACTGTCATTGGGACATGGTAGTCAAAGCCTTCTTCAAGTTCTTCCCATTTTCAGACCTCAAAAGGAATACCCCTAGGTTCCAAAGAGCCTAAAGAAGAGGATTTCCCCTAATCCTATACATCAGCCCAAAACTGTCCTCCCCTTGTTGATGTGTTAATCTCTTTGTCTGAGATTTCTTTGTTCCCCTTGTCTCAGCCTGAGCAATGATGCTAGAGGAGACGACTTGTGGTTTTGAGAGCCAATACACTCCACGATGCACAGCTGCAAAAAGACATAAAAATTTAGATGGCATTCGTAAGTTGTAATTCTTTCCAAGTCCTCCATACTTCCATTGGCATTCATTATTTTTTCCCCTTGGTCTTGTTTGGAAGACTTTTGAATAGAAAATGTGTAGGGAAAAACTAATCGGCCTTTTGATCATCATTGAGTTTCTAAGGTACCTACGATTTTGGAGTAGTTAGTAATTTTGGAAAAAATGTTCTTATTCGGAATGTATGATCTGTCCATGGCTACATTAATTTTGTTCCTGAATCAAGAAGAGTATGTTGCCCATTAGTCTAGTCACAGTCCGGTGTACATGGTGGTCTCATGCACTGTAATCTATCCTTTACTTCAAACACACAGATAGATACAAAGGGTACCAAGCACAATGGAGAACTCCGCTTTCTTCTCCTATTCTACAGCCTTACGATTTGGATGAAGACTTATTATGTGGGACAGATGTAATTTACCTCCTAAATTTTTGGTGTTGGAACTATCTTTAGGATATTTAGGGATTTTTTCCTTAGATTGTTGTTAAACAACTTTGAAATAGATATTAAAGAAGGAATGCCCAGATACAGGGCAAACGATGCAACTATTTTTTGCAAAGAGGATTAATTTTAGCAGTTCAGTTTTTGAAGGTGCAAAGCTCTGCCATGCTATATCTATTTTCGTTTACATTGTTGCAAAGGGCTTGTTTGTTTGAATTGTTTGCAACTATTTTTGTTCATATGCACAATTTTCTGAAAATAATAGGCGGTTGAGTTTATTGGGTAACTTGTTTTCTGTTAAATTGTCCACGCGGTTTTCTGTTATTTCCTTTTCCCAATGCAGCATTTTCATTTCACTGGCCTCATCTGTACAACCAAGCAATTTTACTCTGATCATGGGGTTTCTCAATCGTGTAATCCATTCAGGATTCATGTACCCTACTGGATAGAGTTTTTATAGGGCTTTGGATCTGTCTTTCATGTTTGTTGTGTGTAACTGCTTTTGATTCAAATGCAGTATCTGGCCCTAGGGAGATAGCTTGAAGGAGATCCATGATACAATTCTTATGTTTTCAGAGGGAACCATGGTCTCTTATACAAAATGAAAACCTCTTTTTAGCTAGCATGCAAATTTCAACTTATAGGGCAATTTTCATTTGTAGAATGGGATTCGCGTGGTTCAAATAATTTCTTCTTTGGTTACAATCTACTTGATCAACGCTTGCTCGATTCCCTCTCTTTCGTTTTTTGGTAGGTAAACGCATTTGACTGAAGCTATGAACCAATGAGGCCACATTCCAAGGACCTCATCCCCGTCATTCTATCCCCATCCTCTCCAGTCTCCCACCTTCTACTCCTCCTTCCCTTCCTTCTTCATCTCCTTCTCTCCTCCTCCTTGCTCCTCTCCTCTTCCTCCTCCTCTCCTTCTCCTTACTCCTCCATACCTCCTACTTCTCCGCCTTGGCCTCCGCCTCCTCCTACCTTCGTCTCCTCACTCTCTCCTCCGACTCTTCCCCTCCAGCTCACTCCTGCACCTCGTCCTCCTTCCTCCTTTCACCATGCTTCTCCCTGCCTCCTCCTG
>VDFB02281492.1:622885446-622915067 GCA_007258455.2 Sequoia sempervirens
TATTCAATTAAATGGTTGGTATGGATGTGATTAAGGAAGAATTGGTGTTAGTGAATCAGAATCAAGTGTATGATATCAATCAAGATATTTTTCATTTCTACAAAAGCGAACTTCACCAAGAAGTTGAAGAAAGGTACTAGAAAGTATAAAGGTATGTTTCCCTTTAAATATTTTAGTTGTGGTAATATTGGTTATTAGGCTTCAAGATGTCTGAATAGAGTTGCACATAAGAAGAACAAGGATTATAAGGATAAGGATAGAAATGATAAGAAATATAAGAAGCTATATTAAGTTAAAGAAGAAGCTAGAATTTCTAATGATGAATCTGAAAATGAGGTTGATGATAGTGAATGCTTGCTTTTAGCTTTAGAAAATAAATTTGTGTCTGCTAATATTGGAAAATGTGCAGGGAAGAATGTTTCAAAAGATAAGAAGAAAGGGATGGAAGGTACTGTGCTCACCACATTTCATGCTAAGCAGGATGAAGACTAATAGGTTATTTACAAAGGATGTCCTAATCACATGACTAGTGATAAGAGTAAGTTCACTAAACTTGAGAAGTATGATGGTGATTTAGTCATGTTTGGTGATGATTCAGGAGCTAAGATCTGTGGGAAATGTATAATTAGTTTTTATGGAGTACACAACACTAATGATGTATATTATGTAAAGGGTTTGAGGCATAACCTTTTAAGTGTTTGACAGATGTGTAGCAATGGCTTTAAAAATGTGTTTCAAAATAATACCTATGAAACTAGAAAAGGATCTGGAGATATGGTTGCTATTGGAAGAAGAAAACATGGAAACATCTATCAACTAAAGGGAGTTGATGGTTAGTGCCTTGTATCACAAGTCAGTGAAAGTTGGTTATGGCACTGGAGAATGGGACACGCTAACTTTGATAATCTAGTTAAGATCAGTTCAAGAGGTGTTTTTCAAGGTCTGCCTAAAATCACAAAGCTTGCTAATACTATTTGTATAATTTTTCAGTTGGGGAAATAGACAAGAAGAAAATTTAAGGGAAAAGAGTAGTCTACTACCAAAATGTTGTAATTAATTCATACTGACCTATGTGATCCAACTAGAATAGGAATCCTAAATGGTGATAGGTATTTCATGCTTCTTATTGATGAGTATTCTCGAATGACATGGGTTGGTTTCTTAGACAAAAGACATAAGATCTGGATAGATTTAAAGTATTCAAAGCAAGAGTGGAAAATGAAGTAAAAATGAGAATCAAATTTTTGAGATCTGATAGAGGAGGAAATTTTACTTCTAGTGAATTTAATACATTTTGTGAATAACATGACATAAAAAGACAATTCTCTACTCTGAGAACCCCTCAATAGAATGGGGTAGTTGAAAGGAAAAATTAGATAGTACAGGAAGCTGTAGGAACCATGACGAAAGAATCAAATGTAGTGGATGTGTATTGGAGATAAGCAATACATACTGTTTATGTTCTTAATAGACTTCAGATAAGAGGAAACAACATGAAGACTCATTTTGAGTTATGGACTGGTAAGACTCCTACTATGAAATACTTTAAAGTATTTGGAAGAAGATGTTACATTAAAAGAGATGATGAAAATCTTCAAAAGTTTGATGCTAGATGTGATGAAGGAAATTTTCTTGGGTACTCTACTACTAGCAAAGCATATAGATGCTTCAATAAAATATTGAGGAAAATTGCTGAGATTACTAATGTGAGAGTTGATGAGGACATACATTATAGAACTATTGAGATAAGTGAAGTTGAAACTGATGATCCTATCTATGGACAAGTACCTGAAGAGAATAAGGAGGAGGAAAAAGAAGAAGCACAAACTGAAGAAGAAGAAGAAAATGAACTGAAAACCGTTTCTAAGATTCCTAAGTATGTGTAGAAGAATCATCTAGAGGAACAGATAATTGGAGATAAGAGTGAAGGTGTGAGGATAAGAAGCAAAGTAGCAGCTGAGGTAAATCTATGTTTACTTTCTAAAATTGAACCTAAGTTTGTAAGTGAATCATGTGAAGATGAAAGTTTAATGAGAGCTATGAAAGAAGAGTTACAACAAATACAAAAGAATCATACATGGGAATTAGTGCCTAGACCTATGGATAAGAATGTAATTGGTTCAAAATGGGTGTTCCATAATAAACTAAATGAAAATGGTGAAGTTGCAATGAATAAAGCAAGACTTGTATGCAAAGGATATTCACAAGTTGAAGGCGTAGATTTTGAAGAAAAATTCACCCCCGTGGCTAGAATGGAATCTATCATAATGTTTTTGGAATTTTCTACCCACAAGGATTTCAAAGTGTATCAGATGGATATCAAGTCAACATTTATGAATGGTGAATTGGAGGAAGAAGTATACATGGAACAACCTGAAGGATTTCAGTTATCTAACAAATTAGACATGCTCTGCAAGTTGAAGAAGTGTTGTATCGATTGAAGCAAGCTCCCAGAGCTTGGTATGAAAGATTGGATAAATACCTAACAAAGCAAGGATTTAGCAAAGGATTTGTTGACAACAATCTGTACTTCAAAGTGAAAGGTAACAAAATGTTGATAGTATGTGTATATGTTGATGATATTATCTTTGGTGGAAATGAAGGCATGTGTAAGATATTTACAGAAGAAATGCAAAAAGAATTTGAAATGTCCATGATTGGTGAGTTGAATTTCTTTCTTGTTCTTCAACTGAATCAAATTAACAAAGGGATATTTATTTCACAATCTAAGTATGTAAAAGAGATGTTAAAGAAGTTTGGAGTGGATGATTCCAAACCGGTTAGTACTCCTATGGTAACTCGATGTAAGTTGAGTAAAGATGATGAATCTGCTAAAACTTATCATAGAAAATATAGATTTATGATTGGCAGACCATTGTATATTACTGCTACTAGACTAGATATTATGCATGCAGTGTGTTTAGTTGCCATATTTAAAATAGATCCTAAAGAGGCACATGTTACAACAGTAAAGAGGATGAAGATATCTTAAATTTACACCAGATTATGGCTTATGGTATCCTAAAGGTGTTGATTTCACCTTGAGTTCTTATACCAATGCATATTGGGCTGGATGTGTAGATGACCAAAAGAGTACTAGTGGTGGTGATTTCTTTCTTGGAAAAATATTGGTTTCATGGTTGAGTAAGAAGAAAGACTCGATTTCTTTATCCACTGCATAGCAGAATATAATGTTGTAGCATCCTACTGCACATAGGTTTTATGGATGAAGCAAACTTTGAAAGACATTGGAGTGGTATGTGATGAGCCTATTTCTATTTTCTATGACAACACAAGTGATATAAACATTTCAAAGAATCAGGTTATGCATTCAAGAACAAAACACATATCTATCAAATATAGTTTCCTGAGAGAAAAGGTGTTGGAGAATGAAGTCAAATTGGAGTATGTGACAACAAAGGAATAAATTGCAGATATATTTACTAAGGCTCTTCCAAAGGATACTTTTGAGTATCTTAGGGAGAGGTTGGGGGTCATTGGCCCTCCGAACTAGGTGCACATGAAGGTGCATCAGTCTAGTGAAATCACTGATTCTTCATTAATTTGAACTAATTAATGGGTCTACTCCATAGGGGGAGTAGAAATTTTTTTCATTGTTGTAGTATGAGTTGAATGGGTGCACTACTAAGGGGGAGTGATCAAAGCTTTTGATATTTTCCATTGATTTCAAAGGGGGAGAAAATTTATTTTGAAAAACAATAGCAAAGGAAGAGAAAGTGTTCTCTCAAAATATTGTGTAGGATGTTTTCTTTGATGGTTTTTCACATCATGTGTTGTGATCAATGACAAAGGGGGACATTGTTGCAAGTATGAGCAATTTTGGTGGTGTTGTCATTAATGTTGTCAATGACAAAGGGGGACATTGTTGCAAGTATGAGCGAGTTTGGTGGTGTTGTCATTAATGTAGTCATTGATGTCAACATAGTTTAGTATGTTGCAGATTGTACATGTATGGTTGATATGTTGTGAGTACATGGAGCTATATTTATGATAAGCCAGGTTGAATTATTGATGAAGTTTCCAAGCGCTTTGAGAAAAACAACAAAGAGAGAAGTTAGAGTTTAGAATGTGCTCTGGTATGTGCTCCATGTGTCTCCTATGTTGATCCTATGCTTGTGAGGATTTGAAGGTTTGACAATGATGATCTAGTGGTGATATCTCTTGAGTTGTAGCTTTTGATTCGATGGGATATGAAAAGTTATGTTCACTAGTGTGTGAACTGTTCTGGGAGTTGGTCTTTGGGAGAAATGTTTTTTTTCGTATAGTCTTCTTTGTTTTGTTTCAAAGCTTTTAGATTTGGAATCTTTCATAATGTGTATTCTGGTTTTGGAAAGATGTGTGGGTTTGGTGAAAGTTATAGTTTCAGAGTTGTGTGTGTTTGCATAGTCCAGATGGATGATGGAAGGAGTTTGGTGTTTGAAGATTGTTGCACTTGCTGCAGATGTATTTGAAGGAACTTGAGATGTTTTCTCATGCATAATGAAGTGTTTTGCATCGTCCACATGCTATCTTTTGTTGGGAAGCATGT
The DNA here is from genome assembly GCA_007258455.2 of Sequoia sempervirens. Lineage (NCBI taxonomy): Eukaryota > Viridiplantae > Streptophyta > Pinopsida > Cupressales > Cupressaceae > Sequoia > Sequoia sempervirens. The sequence goes on from VDFB02281492.1 coordinate 622,889,996, forward strand.
ATGTCAAAGATCTTTTGTGTTTTCATTAGGTTTGGACGACCTAGTGTTTACACTTCATTCGAAGAATAAAATTTAATTAAGGAAGTGTGTGGTTGATCCAAGATATTATTTTTTATCTTGGATGAATTTTTAGTGGTCCACTCTCATTCCTTTCCACCACAGGAATGTTGAGTATCCGATCTAATTCAAATTTTGAAATGAAGCAAATGTGGCCAACCTTGGAAAAAGTTTCTAAGGTTGAAGATGGTATAAATGTAAGGTGAATTATGAAGAATTGATGTAAGATGCAAAGTGATGAAGTAAGCCACAAATCATAAGAGCATAAGTGTGTGAAAGTGTGTGTGAGAGTAAGTTAAGGAAACAATACTTCATTGTTTCATATTCCTAAAGGCAATGAGCTAAAGGTTTCTGCAATCTTTTGATCAAGGCTATGGACGTGCGTTAATTGTTGTGGTGGATATTTTATTCTCTTTTTATTAGTAGGTAGTGAGCCTTCCTGTTGGACAATGAGTCCTTTCTATAGGCAATAAGCCTTTGTATCCGGAGAGTGAGTCCTCTTCTAGGCAATGAACCCTTGGCAGTGAGGCTTTGTAATAATTTTTTCTCTCTTTATATTGTGAGTTAATCCTCACTATGGTTTTTCCCTTATTGGGTTTTTCACATAAAAATATAGTGTTCAGTTTGTCTATTTTCTTTCTGTTATCTATGTTTCATGTTCATACCTAATAAAAGAATAGTGTGGTTGTTGAATTTATGTGTTGAAGTTTTAAGTTTGAATTTTTGTGACAAATAATTCACACCCCCCTCTCAGTTATCCTGCTCCTTTTTAACAGAGAGGTGTGGAGGGTATTAATGTCCCTAGGTATGGTTTGGAAGATAGAGGCTCCATGATTTGGGACACCCTAAAGAGAGGGGCTAGACTAATAAAGAAAATATTATTTTGGATTTTTAATAGAGATTCTAGGGCCCTATTCTATCTTGATTCTTGGGATGCTTACCCCCTAATTTTTTCTTTGTACCCACATATTTGAAGTCTTTCACGCATATTTTTGGAGGCTATGTGGGCTAAGGTTGAATATTTTAAAGCCAATGAGAGGGTGAATCATATGCTATGGTCTAGATGGAAATTCCCCCATGAATGAACACTAGATGGTTTGGTTGAGGATCTTGAGGAGCTCTCTCAAATACTACCAACAAGGGAATGTAACTCCCTCTCTTTGGAGGACACCCTTGCATGGATCCCTAACCCATAGGGGTGTACTCAATGGTTGTTGGTTACTAGGTTCTTGGCAAGTATAAACTTATGGTGTAGGGGAAGTCTCTTAGTGGAAGAATACTTGGAAAAAGTTTTCCTAGCCCAAATGCAATTTTTTTTGTGGCTAGTAGCTCATGATTAGTGTCTCACTTGGGAGAACTTGAGGAAGTGGGGATTTTAGGGTCCTTCGATCTGTGTCTTGTGCAGATGGAATGAGGAGTTCTCACATCTTTTTTTCTATTTTCCTTTAGTTAGGTTAGTGGGAGGCCTAGAAATATGCTTGTATTCATGATTTGTCTCTTATGGAGTTTTGGAGAAGCATGGGGAGACTGCCATCCAAGGATTCAAGTCTATAGGTGGCCTAAAATTTTGGGCCCTCTTGTATCCTTTAGCATACTTGGCTTGAAATGAATCAAAGGATTTTCTAAGCTCATGCTTTGGAAGTTCAACAGATATGGCAATGGGTCATGGGTATGATTCAGAAGATTATTCAAGCTAAGTTTGAGGTGACTCCTCCTACTGATTGTGGGGAGGTTGAGGAGATATTGAGGTTAGGATTAATTGATAAGGGGAGGAAGGGATCTTTTTCTTCAAAGGGTAGGAATTCCAAGAGGAAAATTCAGTGGGATGGAAAATGGTCTCCCCCTTTATATGGTGTCTTGAAGATCAATACTGATGGATTGTTTTGGGGTAACCTTGGACAGGCTGGTGTAGGACGAGTTGGCAAAGATAAAACAGGCTCAGTTATGTTTTTCTTTTCTATTTATGAGGGGCATCAGACTAATAATTTGATGGAGGCTCTTTTTATCCTTATTGCCTTGGAGAAGACTTATGATATGGGATGGTGGAAGGTTTCTTGTGAATCTGATTCTATGATTCTTGTTAATATGTTGAGTAAGAAAAGTTTTGAGGGGGTGAATTGGCAATTAGTTTCTATGGCTAGACAAATTCTAAGGGTGAGTAGTTTTTTGGAGGAGGTATCCTTTGTTCACATCTCAAGGGAATGGAACAATGTTGTTGATTTCCTTGCCAAATGGGCTTTAGAGGGCCAAAGTGGTTGGAAGGTTAGTGAATGGGAGCAACTTCTTGAGGGTTTGGTGGGTAATTTGTAAAGGTTAGTTAATGCAAATATCTTGGATTAAGGGGATTGGGGACGTAGGCCCTAGGTCAACAAATTTTAGCTTGGTTTTTTCTACTTCTATTAATAATTTTGGTTCTTTGGCCTTTGGGGCCTCTTGGCCTTCTTGTTTTAGCTATTGATTATACTTTGGTGACTTTTTGATCTATGTTTTTTTACCCTCCTTTTTTCTCTTATTTCAACCACCCATTTTTTCCATATTTTATTCCTTGCACCTATATTTCTACTATTGACACATAGCATTCTATATCCCTCTTTAAATCTCTTGTACATCATTTTGTCTATGTTTTATGTATTCAACTAAATGAAAACTTAATTCAATTTTTTCAATGAGTCTTTTAACTTTCCTTTTATTTATACTTATAATGATTTTTGCATTTTACTAATACATCTCATGAACATATTAATATTTAGACTATTCTAAGACATTTTCCTTTATTGACAATAGTATAGTTAGTAAAGAAGAGTGAGAGAGAATGAGAATGATGACTTGTCTGCACTATATTTATTTATTTTTAGATAAATATATTTAAAATTTCTATACTAATAGTTATTTTATTATATTTTATATATTTATTAATAAATATTCACTTGATTTATTTAATTTATTTGGGAGTTGTTTTATTTACTTAATAGTTATTTTATTTTACTTTAGAATTATTGAAGATTTTTTGTTATTTCTATTATGATTTTACTAGATCAATGAAGATTGAAATTAATAAGATTGACCTTAATTACTAGTACAATTTGTACTAAATACAATTATGATTCACACACACATAAAGAATAAAACCTTAAAATACCAGTTAAATGAAACCTAACCCTTCCACCTTGTTTTATGCCCTAATGTTCTAATTTTATCTTGGCTAGTTAAGCCCACTCAATTCTCTTAAGTTATTTTATAATGTCTCAAGCTACATTGTTCTACTAGCCCCATTATTTTTGTAACAAGCTAGAGATTTTTCCAAATTATTTTAGTCCAAATGCCCTTCTTCATTTGAAATTGTGTTCTCATATGGTGATCCCCACCTCTATCCATGTGGCATCACTTAATTGGAGTGTATCTATTCCTTATACTTGTTTTGTGTTGGCTTGTAAGCTGCACTATCGCACTATCATGGCACGTGGCCTTCCTCTCTAACCTTTTTTCTAGTAATTACAAGTTTGTAGGGCCATCATAATTCTAAATTTTCTTTGTTCCAATTGGACTGCATTGGTTCTTCACAAGGTAGGATTGAAAAGGTGAATTAACTTTAAATTATGCTCATACACTTGAGCGCCACCTGTATTCTCCTTCATAATTAGTGTTGACAGCATCGTCCATGGGGCCACCATTTTCCACGTGGTGATATTTCACTGCAGTGCGACACTACTTGCAAAGCATGGCCACGCTGATGCACTAGGATGACGTGTCATGTGGCTATTACAGCACGTCCTCTCTTCATATCCCAACTTTGATAGTGACCTTTTTAAATGATTTTGAGCTAAGTGGTAAATGATGCGCTAGCCATTGATCTTAGTGCCTTCATCAAAATTAGTATCCTATAGTCAAACCTATAAACAACTAGTGGGAAGCTCCCCTATTTTGCTCGTATCAGAATTTATTGCTAGAAGTGATATATTCTATCATTCTTTTTAGATTTCCAAATACAACCAATTAAATTCATTATTCTCAAGCTTTAGACAAGAATTTTGAGATAAAGTGAAGTTGTGGTGGTGTTTTTAGAACTAAAAGTTTATAATTAGGATTTCCAAGCATTGTAATTTGGTGAGTTGAGATTTCTCCCTTATTATAGTAAAATCATTTCAATTATCGGATTTTGAATTGTTAGGGTTTCTTGGGTAGTGTAGAATCTTAGTTTTGATCTTAAGAAAATCTAGTTGTAGGCTATATCAAACCCCCTAGTTGTTATGAGAAATTTTAAATTGAATCATACAACCTCTAAAAATTGAAAATTGAAATGAGGGCTCAAGAAAGATCTATGAAGTTAACTTCCTAGATCTTGTAAGAGGGAAAAGCATGCACATGGCACTAGTATTTTGTTAAACAGATTCATTGATAGGGTAGAATTTGTTAGGGATGCAACTATCCTTATCTAAGGTTTGGATTTGTTTAATTATTTTCATAGGTTTAGCAACATTGTCTACCATATTTCCAACATCTAAAGCTTAGACCTAGGAAGATTGGTGACAGTGCCTAATGTATTCATCAATTCAGAATTGATTAGGGTAATTGCCATAAAATACAATAAACATTCAAGAATTGTGCTAAGTTCTAAGGGTGGACCTTTAATGGTTTTGAATAGAGAATTGATCTACAAAGTCTTCAATCTCAATTTTATAGCCAATATTCTAGTTAAGTTTGATGAATTGAACAAATAATACAAGAAGGATAGATTTAGTTATAGAATCAAGTGGTTGCCACACCATAGAAAAGAAATCCTATGAATAGGTTCACACAATTTGTTGGATATAAACTAGAGCCCTTTAATGTGGATATTTTTGAAGAATATTTCATTAGAATCTATTATTCTCTTCTCCAAGAATTAAAAATCGATTTTAAAACTTAAATTCCCATTTTTTGATGATGATGGTTGTGAACATCCAACATAGGATGATAGTGAACAATTTTATTTTTGCAGCTTACATAGCTGAAGGAATCTATAAAGAGCTAGTGGCACTAAAGATTGATGACAAAATGTTCTATTTCAAATGGTACTCAATTTTATGCAGTATCTTTCTAGATTATGGCCAAAGATCTTGGAGCAAGGAGGTATAGTTGTAGTTAGAAACCTATAAGGGAAATTCCATAACGATTTAATGGAAAACTCATATAGGAGACATGCACTACCAATATTCAAATCATATATGAAGAGATTTTTTTTCAAGTGAATTTGAAGAATTTGGGTTGCCAAGCCAATAGTTTACTAGAGATTATAATGAAATTATTGAGACCAAAAGATAACCTACTAGAGAAAGTTGTAACTAACAATTGGGGTGATTGGTTATTATACTCCAACATAACAATCATCAAGGTTCAATATATGTTTGGCACTGTGATATAATTTTTTTGTTAAATTGCACTTAGTGTCGTAAAGGGGAACTCACCTAGGTCTTGTAGAGCCTAAAGTGCAAAGCAAAAAAATCATGAAGTATTTTTCCTATTTTTTGGTTAATATCTCAGTGTTCTCATAATAATATTTGATAAATCTTTAGGATTTATTGGGGTACAATTTGGATAGCCAACAATAATGAGGCTCAAATAGGCTATATCCTTGAAGGGAGGCATGGAAGATGTCAAAAGGTTATAGGAAAGCCTCGCCACAAGCTCCACCAATGCTCTATTAATAAATGTCCTTTCTAGATTTTATCTAATCATCTAGGAGGCATGGAAGATCATTCTCTACCCCTAACCATGACTCAAAATTAATAATTTATAAATTTGAGTGAAAGACTGGGAAAATTTTCTTAAGAGATTTGTTGAAAATCATGACCTGGGGATGCAACTCTAATTAAAGGATGTCTATAGCATTGAATAAGATATGGGTTCCATCTTTTCCTACTTTAGTTCATACCAAAATTCATTAAAATAATTTCTAGAGCCTCCTTGGATCAATATTTGGTAGTTGCAAGCATTAATTATGTTGTAGAGTGGTAGGTGAGTGAAAACATGTCTTTTGAAGTGACTGTTGTCACATGAAATCACACCCTACTGAACACAGGGTTCAACATTCCAATGACACAATGGAAACAACCCCAATGTGTGGGACCTTGTGCATATGAGGTCAAGTCTCCAAAGAAGGTCAGCTTCCTCTTTCAATCCAAGTGCAATGTGCTGGTCCAACCCAACACATGAAATACTACTACTACCCTAGTTTAACAATTCACAAGTGTAAAGGGAAAAAAGGAAAACATGAAAGGGAAATGGGAGGTGGTACACCAAGATGGAAAATTTGTTTCTTCCTGACCGAGATTTCACAACAACACCATCGAAGAGGGACTAATGGACTCACATAGATCTCTATTTGGTCTATTCCCAAAGGCAAAAATGGAGGTTAGGGTTTTATAAGGTGCTAGAAGGAAAGGGATATTCTCTTGAAGCAACAACTATAAAAAAATTTAACTCAAACATACATGCATGGAAAGAGCAAAAAAACACTTAGATATGAAGGTAATGAACTTACACAAACATAAATAAAGGTGAGAAGAGGCAAGCTTAATTGATTTGATTGATGTAGAGGAAAAAAGACAATATTTACAATTTTGCAAAGTGCAAAATGCAAGTTTTCCAAAGAAAACCCTAGAGGAATTAGAGGAATAACGCATAAAATTAATATAATTCTTGCCTTTATAGATCAAGCATAACTCAAAAAATATTCCTAGGAAGATAGTTAACCCACTCAACATCCAAACCCTAGCAATGAATGCATATCATGCTTGTGCATGAAAGGATGGAGGGGTCCAATGAAAATTGTGATCTGGGCATTGATCCATTAGAAGGTACAACATGTTAGAAATAAATGAGCATGTGTGCCAATAATCCACATGCATAAGTCAAGGAGTGCAATAACTTATGTCCTAGAAGTCCATAAATTGAAACAAGTCGCTCAGAAAGGTAGCTCAAGCATTAATGTCACTACCTAGAAAACTATGTAAAATCCACTAAATGTTGGGGCTTCAGACTCAAAAGGATACCTTTGTTATCATTAAATAGTCTAGAGCCACAACAAAGTACCTTCATTAGGTACATTGAATGTTGGGCCTACTTCATACCTTATGCTTCATCACATTGGCGTCGTACCATTGGGGATCAAGCTTCGAGAGTTCACCATACCACATGCAAGAAGAAAGATAAAAGAGAGAAAAATGAAGTTTGAGAGGTCACCTATTGTAGAGCATCAGAGGTTGGAGAGAAGGCTTACACCATATCGTAAGGCTAAGACAAAGAGCATGAAGACTGAAGCTCGATGTCCAAAGGGAGCTATCACAGGTCAAAGGTTGAGAAGAATGGTTACCTCTTATGATAATGAAGATAATAGGTAAAAGGAAAGGATGATGGTCAACACCTAAAAAGTACTATTGGACGTTAGGGGTTAGGAGGGAGGACTACTTTGTACCAAAAGGGAGTAAGAGGTAAGGGAGGAATCTAACACCTGGAAGTCTGAAAACTCAAAACTTAGTCAATTTTTTCGAAGGAAGGAGTGAAGGTGAGAAGGAAGAAAGGTAGAAGATGGAAGTCCAATGCCTGAAAGGTGAAAATATATTTTAGGAATCAAGGATTGGGAGGAAGCCTTACTTCCTACTTGATATAAGGTATGGGGGAAGAAGAAAGGTTGATGCCTAAAGTTCAAAAATTTGACACTTTGACAAATCTCAAATGATCCATCAAGACTCTGGGGATCAGAGAAAGGGTTTATGCCTTATCAGAAGATAAGGTAAATGGTATAAGGGAGGCCTGATCAACAAAGGATGAAAGAGGTTTCAGGGATCAGGGATTGAGAGAAAGGATTAATGCCTACGTTGAAAAGATGGAATGAGATAAGAGGGAAGTTTGACCCCTAAAGTTTGAAAATGCAACGCTTAGGAAAATCTTGAAGGACTTAATCGAGCTTCGTTGATTAGGAGTAAGGCTTTAGGCTTACAAAAAGGAAGTGGTAAGGCTTAAAGGGTAAGACCGATGGCCGACACTTGAAGCACTTAGGGGAAAATGTAATGTCAAAGGGTGAAAGAGAGAAGGAGCAGGAGTGATGAAGAAGGCATGCCAATATGAAGGGAAGCAAAAGACTAAAATCTCAAAAACTATAATTTGAAAATTTTAGGGCCCTTCAAGGAGAATTCATGCAAGGTGGCCCATGTAGGATCTCTTAGATTGATTATCAACGATGGGCCATCTAAGGGTGGCATGAAATGTCAACATTTATGGAAAATTTTGTGGGATGATTTCTTACTAATCATGGAATATAGAAGCCTTATCAATCCATTGGGCACAAATTCATAAGAATTATTTAACAACTAGGCCTCCTTAGAGCATAGAAAAACATGTGTAGGCTACACTTGGATAAGATAAAGAAAGCTATAAATATACATTTTGTTAAGGAAAATGTAGCATGTGAAAAAACACTTCATGGAAAGAAAGATCTTAACAATATTTACATGAAACTAAGAGGAAGAAAAAAATGGAAATTTTCCTCTATCAAAGATGAACCTTTTGAAGGATTTGATCTCCTTCAAACCATAGTTGTATACTTCACCTAGCTACAACCACTAAAAACCACTACTAACATGCATGAAACTACATAAGATGCCTGCAAGGTGAATGATCACTTCACTATATAATTTTCCATTGTAGGGGAGCCATATAATGCAAGTGTTAGATTCATTTAACACTGGTAATTTAGCTGAAAATACAACAATAGGGGTGAATTTTTTTGAAGATAGGACAACATTCAAAAGAAAAACTTCTATAGAGGGAACAAAACTCTCCTCACAAAAGGATAGGTCAATGTCATAATCACTGACCTCCTCATTGCATGAACTAAAACAGAAAGGGAAATTTTCTAGTTCACATGGTGATGGAAAATATGATAAGCTTATTTGTTGATTTTCACAAGAAATACCTTCCTCATGTACATCAAATGAGAAGATTTGAAGCTTAGGCATACCATCAAATTGAGCAACAAGAGCATCACTCTCCCTACAGATGTGACTACTCAATGATGGATTTCTCAACATGTTGGTCCCATGTGAAGCATTCTAGCTTAATCACATTATCCCTAATGTCAAAGGTCACATCTTCCTCTTGAATGAAGACCTCATATTTAACATTGTTACATTTGGGGATAGCAGAGAACCAACAAACACCATAATTACTTGTATTGATCCACACTTCATCAACATAAACCTCATATTTGTGAGACACTTTAGGTGAAGAACTAGATTCTTTAGATTGTCTCTTTGGTTTGATTTCTTCTTGGCAACTAGCTACAATAGAAACAAACTCTTAGCATTCAAAATGGTTGTTACATCCTCTACTGCCTACTCTTGTGTTGCTCACAAAGCTCCTCATATGGGGATGAAGATATAATATCCAAGCTTGACCAAAAGGCTTCTAGGTTATTCCAAAAGAGGTCCTCCATCTCAAAACTATAGGCCTCAATAGATAGGGGAGTTTCCTTCATTATGATAGGAGGTAAAAATGTGTGTTGCTACTACTCCAAAACCTTGGAGTTGTCTCTATCCATCAAGCTAGGCTTAAGTTGCTCAAAAGTCTCTACTGATGTAGGCATAGGTGATCTTTCCTCCTTGTCTTCATTAAAATGAGGACATAAATGAGAGGATTGATTCCTCTACTGCATCAATTTCCTTTACATTTTTAGTGTCTTGCTACTATAATTGGTCATCCTCAACTATTTCTTGTAGCAAACTAAGAAAATCATTGTCTAGAGCATAAGAAGGCTCTTTAGGAATAACTTCTAAACTCCTAGCCTGAAACTACCCCCTTCTTTTTTCTTTTGAAAAAGTAGCCCACCAAACCATAGGTCCACCCTTAAAAATTTAAATGGTATTAGGACCAAAAAAATAGTCAGAAAGACACTAAAAATCTTGTTGAAGCTCTAGAGGGGGTTGTCTAGTAGGAGAAAAAAGTTGATCCTCCTCAAGGATGGGTTCCTCTGAAGCATGAAGTCTCTCAAAACTTGGGATCTCCATCATAGGAGATCTTCTTGATGGCTCAAGAGGTTCAATTGGGGTTTCAAGAGGCTTGTTAGGGTTCTTCAAACTCACAAACTTATGCTTACGCACCTCTTGAATAGTGGGTTTCTATGGGACTCATGTAGGTGTTTTCTTGAAACTAGGCACACAAGGGGTTACCTAAGATTCATTAATTTATGCTAGATCAAGGGCAAGGCTGAGTTTCTCTTTCCTAGAAACAAATTTTCTTGTTGTACACTCTTCTTGCTTCCTTCTTTGTGCCTCCAACTGTTGCTCATACCTCAACTTTCTTTTTGTCTTTTCCTATTGAGGATAGCAAGCTTGATGGGAAAACTCATCCTGCTATGGAAAATAATCTTGCTGTACTTGATAGGCTTGATTAGCCCACTCCTCCTACTATAGGTCAAGCTCTTGTTATCTCTGGATATCATCCAACTACCTATTGAAATCTATCAATATGCTTGCAATTTCAATTGCACTCATATTACCAGAACTTTGTGGCTGATGTAGAGAGTAACAAGGATGATTTGCAAAATGATGAGTCTCTTGGGGTTTTTGATAAGAATATATGGGTGTCTAAGAAGACTTATCAGGGGGGTGGGTGGTAATAATTTCAAGAAGGTTAAAAAACCACAATAATAGGGTTATTTGAAATGAAAGGGGAGGCATGGCAAACCTAATATTGTTGATTGGGAGGTACAAAGTTGGCACTTTCATGATACGAGGGAGTTTACATATGCTTTCCTACAAAAAATTGGCATATTTATGCATGGAAATGAAGGAAAACCCTTCAAAAATTATAAAATAAGAGTAGAGGACTACTCAACCAAATATCTTGTGTGCATACTAGTAGAGTCACCCAAAATTGATATTGCAAAGTTTCCAAGTGCTCATAGAACTACCTCCAAAGGCTGAAATATTGAAGAGGGTACCACTTCCTCAATGACATGAAGTAAAAATAGCATGGATTGAACCCATATACTTAAATGGAGCCACTATAGTGTTTGTATATATGCCTCAAAAGGAAATATGTAGTAGAGAAAACACCAAATTCTTCAGCAAAGAGAAACTAGTCCCATTGAGCATGCCAAAAACTATTGTCACATAAAATCGGACCTTGTTGAACATGAGGTTCAACATTCCAATGATACAATGGAAATAACCTCAAGGTGTGGGACCTTGTGTGTATGAGTTTGAGTCTCTGGAGAAGGTTAAATTTCTCTTTCAATCCAAGTGTAATATGTTGGTCCAACCCAACACATGAAATCCTACCACTACCCTACTCTAACAACTCATAGGGGAAAAGGGGAAGAAATAAATCATGAAAGGGAAATGGGAAGTAGTACACCAAGATGGATTTTTTTTTCTTATTGACCAATATTGCACAACAACACCATCCAAGAGGGACCGTGGGACTCACATAGATCTTTATTTGGTTGATTCCCAAAGGAAACATGGAGTTTAGGGTTTGAGAAGGTGCTAGAAGGAAACTTGGGATATTCTCAAGAAGCAACTATAAAAAAATTAGCTCAAACATACATGCATTGAAAGATAGAACAAACATTTAGATATGAAGGTAATGAACTTACACAAACATAAACAAGGTGAGAAGAGGAAATCTTAATCGATTTCATTGATGTAGAGGAAAAAAGGAAATCTTACAATTGCAAAGAGAAAAATGCAAGTCTTCCAAAGAAAAACCCTAGAGGAGCCAAAGGAAGAACCCATAAAATGAATATAAATCTTACCTTTATAGATCATGCATAACTGAAAAAACATGCCTAGGAAGATAGCCACCCCACTCTTATGATGAATGTCTTTCGTGCTTGTGCATGAAAGGATGAAGGGGTACCTTGAAAATCATGATCTATGCATGGATCCATCAAAAGGGATAACACATTAGCAATAAATGAGCACAAACATCCATAATCCACATGTAGAAGTCAAGGAGTGTAATAAATGATGTCCTTTAAGTCCAAAAATCAAAATAGGTCACTCAGAAAGGTAGCTTGAGCATTAATGTCACACTTAGGAAAACACATCAAATTTGTTGAATATCAAGGCTTCCAGCCCAAAAGGATACCTTTTCTATGTATTAAATGGTATGGAGCTGTGAAAGAGCACCTTCATCAATGACCAAGTGTTGGGCCTGCTTCATATCTTATGCTTCATCACATTGGCTTCAAACCATCAAGGATCGAGCTTCAAGAGTCCACCATATCACATGCTAGAAGAATGAAGAAAGAAGAAAGGAAAAATAGTGAAATGAAAAGTCCAAGAGGTCACCTATTTCCAAGCATTGTAGGTTGGGGAGAAGGCTTACACCTTGTTGTAAAGCTAAGACAAGTAGGAAGGAATGCTGAAATTCGACTTTCAAAGGGGGCCATCGAAGGTTGGAGGTTGGGAAGAATGGTTATCTCTTAGGATAAAAAAGGTAAGAGGTAAAGGGAAAGGTCAATGATCAGTGCTTGAAACATAATTTTGAACGTCATGGGTTGGGAGGGAGGATTACTTCTTACAAAAAGGGAGTAAGAGGTAAGGGAGGTAGATGACACCTAAAAATATGAAACCTTGACAGTTAGTCATTTTTTTTGAAGGATTGAAGGTGAGAAGGAAGAAAGGAATAAGAAAAATTTCCAATTCTTGAAAGGAGAAAATATTTTTTAGGGATCGAGGATCAGGAGGTAGCCTTCCTACTCGATTAAACATATGGGGGAAGAGGGAAGGAAAATGCTCAAAGTCTAAAAAGTTGACACATAGAAAAATGCCAAAATATCCAACGGGACTTTGAGGATCAAAGAAAGAGTTTACACCTTATCAAAATATAAGACAAACGATAGAAGGGAGACCCAATCAATGAAGGCCAAAAGAGGTTTCGAGGATCAAGGATCGAGAGAAAATTTTAATGCCTAAGCTAAAAGATGGAATGAGATAAGAGGGAAGCCTGAATCCCAAAGTCTAAACTACAACACTTAGGAAAATATTGAAGGACTTAATCAGGCTTCAGTGATTGGAGGTAAGGCTTGATGCTTATAAAATGGAAGTGGTAAGGCTTAAAGGGTAAGGCAAATGGTCAACACCTAAAGCACTTAGGGGAAAATGGTAGGTAGAAGGGTGAAAGAGAGGAGCAGGAGCAATGAAGAAGGCATGCTGGTATGAAGGCAAGCAAAAGGTTGAAATCCCAAAAACTAGATTTTAGCCAATTTTAGAACCCTTTAAAGAGAATTCACACAAGATGGCCCATGTAGGATCTCTTAGATTGGTTATTAATGATGGGTCATCTAAGGGTGGCATAATTTTAATAGTGACCTTGTATCCATTAAGAGATTATCGGTTCATCACTTAATAACATACTAGAATTGATTAGAACATGGGAAAGTGCACCTCTAAAGCCTTAATAAGAAACTAAGCCATTAGACACCACACTTTGGACATTCATCATAATTCTTTCTAATGAGGAGAAAGATGAAGAAAACCTTTGAAACTCTAAAAGGGGAAGTACAAAAGTAATTGAGGTGTCAAATGTTCTAGTATTGGAGGAAATGGAAATTCAGTAAGGAATACATTGAAACTGTGAACTCCAACAAACTTTGGAAAAATTTAAGTAGTGAAGTTTTGGGAGTTGAGCCATCAAAAGAAGATGGAAAGACTTGATGGGAGGAAGAACTCAAAAGGACTGACAAGGATGTTGATGTCAATATGAAATCATCTAAGGAGAGGGGATAGAATAAAAGGTGGCGATGTCACCATCAAGGATTAAGGATGTAGAAGGAAAAGGAAAGGATGCATAAAAAGGGATGAAATAAAGGGATTTGCTAATAGGTCAAAAGTTTGACAAAGGAAAATTTACACATTTAGAGTCTTTGGACTTAAGTGATAGAGAATATAGGAGAATGGTATGCGGGGAAGGGAAACTCTAATAGTCTAAAAAGTTGACTAATATAATACTTTGGCAAGTTTGAAGGTTCAAGGGATGGAGTCAAGGCCAATAGGAATAGTATAACAGTACTACAAAAAACACCAAAAATCCAATAATTTTTTGTAGTGAAGGGGGATTCACTACTCCCAAGTTCTCTTTATTTAAAGGACCTCACAGGTGAACTGCCCTAAAATACCTCAAGGAATAGTGGTGAGAGTTCTAGAATCTGAAAGAGTAGATCATGAAGATTCTCTGGACAAACTAACAAGCTCTTTGCCAAAGGACGGTAGTGCATGATATAGATAATAGCACAATGCATTAGTGTCTCATGCGTACTAGAAAGCAGGTTCGTCATAGAAAAAAACAAAGTGACTACTTCTACTCTTATTGCTGAGAAATCTTAGAATGTGAGAAAGCAACAAAATACAATAGAATTGAAATAAAGAGAAGTAGAAATGATAAAGATAAGGAGAAGAAAGGAAATTCTCACAACCACACAAGTGATGAAACCTCTAGTACGTGAATGTCTTGAACACCTATGTCTGTAAGATCTGGAGAAAGTGTTGGGGTTGTATAGGGGTTTGCCTCAATCAAACCCCCATTTTGGTGTTCCCCCCTCCATGGAAATCCAAAGAGATAGAGAAAGAGAAATAGTAAAAGCATGTGGTGAAAGCAAAACCAGCTTTAGGAGTAAAACCTGCACCAAGTAAGAGTGATAAAAGAAAATTCCACTCAAGGAGGAGAACTCGTATCACAAAAGAGGTGATAAAAGCAATCCCCGATCAAGGAGGAAAACTTGTATCATGAAGTATATAGATGTAATAGGAAGGGGTATGGAATCCTAGGATGCTCACAAGCATGAAGTGAAGGAAATGAAGCTATAATATCCAAAGGAAGCCAAAGAGGGAGACAAAGAGAGCTGCAAGAGCCAAGAGTGTTGTAAGGAGAGGGAAGCCAAGAAGGAGAAGAGCTAGAGAGGTTAGGAGTGAAGTTAGAAGTGAAGTTGTTGTAACAAGCTATATGAAGTTATGCAAGAAAAAGTTGGAGAGTAGAAGGCTAGAGCCAAAGCTAGAGAGAAGTTAGAAGTAGAAGAGAGTTAGAATGAAGCTAAAAGAACTTAGAAGACCAAATGGATTGAAAAGACTACTTTTGAGGAGGGAAAAGAAGCTTCTTGAGCTGTTTCAGGGCATCTCGAGCCGTTACCACTGACCAAAGGAGGTGACATGTGGAAAAAATGTATGAAAATGGTCGTTTGAGCATTGAAACGTCATAGAATGCTAGTGCAGCATGTAGACATCTATGCGGCACACTAGTGTATAGACACATAACGCTACAAAACAACATGGACGAGAAAGGCACAAGGTTGAATGCAAAGCTGATATGTGAGGGTAGTTACTGAAAAGGAGTGTTGGAGCATCCTCAGAGGGGAAAAAGCCTAATGTAGGGGCTAAAATGGGCCTACACAAGTGCTAAGGGAGTAGACACTAAAGCAGATGTAAACATGTATGTGAAATTGCGAAGGGTGCAATTTTATGACTATACATTTTTTCCCTAGTTTAGCAAGCATATGAAACTACATTAATATGCACGCTAATGGAAATCTACAAAACATAAATAACATCACAATGCCAAAAGGATACTGTAGAGGAAGCAGATAACTCTTCGAACTATGGAAGCATTCCCCCAAGCTGAAGACCTACAAAACAAATGAATTAGAGAAGAAAGACTTACATCAAAAAATAATGTTAGAACATAAAAAACTACAGGATTTGAGTCACAAAAGTGAAAGAGACCTCGATGTGGAAGGTTGTCTAAGTACTATGCATTGTCCCAAAACAATAACACATCGAATATTTAATCGAAAATGAAGAGAGGAAGGGCATATACTTAGGATGAAGAAGATGCAAGCCTTCAATCTGGTATATATAATTTGAGAAGAGAAGACAAATAAATGAATGAAAATTCCAAGAGAGATGGCTCCACAAGTCCTCAAACCGAAGGAGAGTGGAACAAATTCATCATAGATCCACAAACCTACAGAAGATGTAAAAAAGGCTCTCCAAGGTCTCTCACATGGAGGAAGCCCTAAGAAGTAAGCATCTTATAGGCTTGCAGACCTATAAGGAAGGTATCCCCCAAGATATGTCACATGAAGGAAACCTAGAAAAAGTGCCTCATAGGCCTGCAGACCTGCAAGGAAGGTATCCCCCAAGATCTCTCACATAAAGGAAACCTAAGAAAGCGCCTTACAAATCCACAGACCTACAAGGGAGCAACCCCAAAATCTCTCACATGGAGGAAGCTCAAAGAAGTGCCTTACAGGTCCGCAAATCTGCAAGGAGGTATCCCTCAAGATCTCTCACATGGAGGAAACCCGAAGAATGACACTCCACAGAGTCAAAAAGTGGCTTCATAGGTGCACCTGCAAAGTGACATGTTTACCAACAGACAAAACATGTCAAAAAGTGGCCACATAGGCAAGTAAGTGGACAATCATGGCCAAATAGGTCCTTTAGGAACCCTTCAAAGAAGAGGGATCCACTCAAGGGATGATTTGTTTGAAAGGTGAGGTCTAGTCAAGTTTCCCCCAAGCTAGACGCCATAGAATTCATTCAAGAGAAAAGATTTCAAAGGGGGTCCCTCGAGAACCCTTCAAGAGAGAAAGGGGTCCACTCAAGGGACACTTCATTTTGAAAGAAAAAGAGAAGGGAGGGGGTCCTCAGAAGGACGCACATCCCTAGAACATGTTATCACTGCCCCTAGCATATAGGGGAGGAGAAACATGAAAGAAATTTAGAATATACAAGATAGAGGTAAACCTCGATATCACTTATCATGCAAAGAAAAGGTAGGTCTATCAGCAGATAACTAAGTGATGGCATCTGAATCACAAAGTTTTTGTATTTTATCCTTCAAGGCCTTAAATTCACTAGTGGAATGGCCAAGCACTCGATGGTATGCACAAAAAGAATGCTTTGCTTTATCATGAGATTTCTTACATGTAAGAGGAGGAAGAGTAATCAAGCAAGCTTTTAGAATCCTCAACATGATACACTCTTGTTTAGATAAAGAATGAGGAGTAGGAAGCAAATCTTTCTCTTGTGGAGGAAAGTTTGAATGCTCACAAGAAGAAGATACAAAGATAGAAAAAATAGAGAGGATCTCCATAAAGAGCGTTATTTTGGCAAGGGGAATCACGCTCTTCTACGAGATCACCATCAACCTTCTTGATAGGACTACTAGAGTTAACTTCTTTAACAAAAGTGTAATCATCTTCCTTAGAAGGAGGATCAACACCAAGAATATTACAATTTGCATTCACCTTATCTCGCAATGCAAAAGGGTAATCATCTTTGATAGTGGGTGTGGATGATGTTATCGAAAGGTTCAAGTGGATTGGGTCGACTTTATATTCTTGAATGAAGGAATATGTAAAGTCTAGAGAACCCCAATCATCACCAAGACATTCATTATCTTGAGAAGAAGGAATAGACTTAATATTTCTTGCTTCAGAAGGATCTTCCTCAGGGACATCTATCTCAAGAGTATCCTTTATAGTAGGTATTGTTGGAAGACTGAAATCACTGAGAGGGGGGTGAATCAGTGATTTATGAAAGTCACATTTTAAAAAAAACAAGATCTTTTGAACAAAGAGGGTAGATGACAGTATGTGAACCAAACTTGACATTTAAATCAAAACATCAAATGACAGTTTAAAGAACAAATTTTACTTGTGCATGAACAGTATTGTATTTGCATGAACCATGAATTAAACATAAATCATTAATAGGGGTGAAACTTAATACTTTCACATGTATCAAAGCTCACTTTAAATCAGAACCTTTTATGCATGCAATGTGCATTGATATATATGAAAGATTGATATGAAATGTGCATTGACATATATGAAGGATTGATATGAAATGTGGCATGACATTGACAAATATGAAAGACTGATAATTGTACATTTGATAACACATTAAAATCAAACTGATAATAAAAAGATCACACACATAAAATCAACACATAACACAAAAATTGTCTTGAGTGGAAAAACCCTCTTGGGGAGTAAAATGCCACTCAATTTTTTTTTCCTTTATTCACTTGGAGCATCAACTCTTTCACATTTAGGAGCACCAACTCCACAAGTTTACGAGCAACAACTCCACAAAAATCAGAAGCACCAACTTCATGAGATATAGGAGCACCAACTCCTTTACAAAGCAACAAATTATATCATTCTATCAGAACCCTAGAAGAGAAATTTTTGCAACCCTAGAATTACAATAGAAGACTGAAAATCCTCATTAAGCACATTGAAGAATGTAGTATGAAAATGACTACATTTTCAAGAAATGTAATAATCTGAGAATCACAACAAATATTTTCAATGTAATATATCTTCTATATATCAAATGTCTAAAAACATCATATTTCTCTTTCCCATACCATTTAAATGCCTGAAGATCATGTTTTAAAGACCCTACAAATAATAACCTCTATATGCAGTTTGAATAACTGAAAATCAACTCGAGTTAGGGTTTGAATGAAAAACCCTAAAAATAATCCTCCTTCAAAGTAAAATCTTTCAACAAATATTACCACATTGAAAAAATTTAGTTACAATCAGGTTTTATCATCCAGAAAGCCTAACGGGTTTAAACATATTTATGAAATTTTTACCCACAAAACTTGTTATAGTAAACTGCTATAACTGCCAAATATTCAGAAATGATATTAGCATAAAAATAAATAGTTTCATACATTAATAAACAATCCTTTTCTTAACCAATTATCTCAAGGCCCATAAGAATCAAAATATTTTTTGTATTACCTATTTACATGGGAGAAAGAGAAGCAAATACCATGAATTATTGTTGAAGACCATCATAACTACCCAGCTAAAAGTCAAGTCCAACTTCCACCAGAATGAAAAAAATGCCAAGCCATTCTTACTACCAGCAAGCTCTAGGAAATCAAAAACATAAATCCTTAATGTATCAACTGAGAGAAGACACAAAAACCTGCAAACTATCATGCTATCCATAGCGGCTAGGGTTCTAAACTTCATCATAATGAAAATGCTTCCTACACAACAACATAAACCCCTAATTCCAAACTTCATAATCATTGATAATTTTTTAAGTCCGTTGCTTTCATTGATAGACATTTGAAATCCACGTGAGTATAATCTATCAAGAATATCCTTTGCTAAAAATTTTGACACCAAACAAAACCAAATGATAGTATCAGTAATGTTGACCACTTTCCATAGTCAAGTCACTTTTTGAAAAAGTCATTTCCTTTGTAATCATAATTATCATGTCGAACAATAATCAAAAACCTCAAATGATAATTACCTCATATATTCCCCAACAAGATTAATGTGCTTTTCGTAAAGCTAGAAACCTTATTAATATGAGTCCAATCAAAACCAAATCACCTTGTAAACTTTATTGCTAAAAAAAAAAATTATAATGTTGATATCACATGACCACTACAATGATCAATATCACATGCTTAATGTGATTTAAACTTAACACCAAAAAACTTTAAAAATAAGCTTTTAATCTTTAGAGAAGTCTCATATCTCTTAACTGCCCGACACCATTTATGGTGTGAATGATAGATATTTCAATATCCTTTAAAAACATATAAAAGTGACTTGTAATCTGCATTCCTATGCAATCCTATTGTAAACATATATACTTTTTTGCAAACATAAGATTTCATTAATATATCATGTGAAGACAACTTGCAAAAGATCAAGTTAAATATACCACAATCTAAAAGTTATCAACCTAGATATACTTGAGTAACCATGCCATATATCTAAAACAAGATATATACCCCGAAGCAAATGCATGCTCTAAAACAAATGCATGTCCTGAGAACATGCCCTATCATAATCTTTCTATAATAAATAAACACATGTCAAAAATTAGTACCAACATGTAAATTTGAAAGTACATGCCATGAACCAACCATGTAAATCACCATATGAACCAACTTGTAATCGTCTTGTATCTGTAATCAAGGGAAAAACCTATTATGTTAAAGGGGTTAGCACAATAACATTAAAATTCCAATGAAATAACAAAGCACAAAGGAAATAATATGAAAACAAAAGGAACAATGTTACCCTAAGTCCCCATCTTCCATGGTTGACCTTTGTTACACCTCCTAGCTTGCAGTAAATAAATATGCCCTCAGATTTTGAATGAGCAACTATGACAAATGACTAAGCCCTATGCAAGTGTTGAAGAATTTTATTAAAAGAAATGACTTGACAATAGACTGCAATAACAATGACTGCAAATGACAATGACCATGAGTTGACAGAAATAAGCATGAGATGGATAGAGAGTTCAGAGAGAGCCAAATGAGAACAAAATTGCCATTTTATAAAAACTGCAATTTTGAATGTGTGGCCAGGATGAGAAGATGACAAAACCCTAGAATCAAAGATCAAGATTGAATGTTGCTGTATGCATTAGGGTTAGGTTAAAATTAGGGCAATGTCAAGAAATGAATGGCCAAGATTGAATTATAAGATAATTCAATCAAGGGTCGAAATTAAATGAGATGTCAAGAGAAAAGAATTAATTTGGAAGATAAGGCCTTTTGTGAAGACAAGGTTCTTTGGAGATTAAATAATAAATTCTATTTACTCTAGGTGACCAGTAAATAATTAAATAATAAAGATATTATTTAATTATGAAGGAATGTGACAAAAGGAATCATTTTGAATTAAATAATGATTTAATTCAAAACTCAAGAGAATTGACGAAATTAAATAAATCAAATTTATTTATTTTAATGAGAGAAAAGGCTAATGAATAATTAAATAATTAAAATAATTATTTAATTATAGTGGAAAGTGGACAAAAATTAAATAAATTAGAATTTATTTAATTTTGGAAAGAAAGTGAACCTAACTAGTGACGTAATTAAATAAATAAAATTTATTTATTTAATAATCAAGAAGAAATAAATGACAAAGGGGAATTAAATAAATTTAAGAAATTTATTTAATTAAAGGAAGACCTAGGTAATTAATGACGTATTAGATAAATAAATAACATTTATTTATTTAATAATCAAGGAGAAATGAATGACAAAGGGGGGATTAAATAAATTAAGAAATTTATTTAATTAAAGGAAGACTTAGATAATTAATGACATATTAGATAAATAAACAATATTTATTTATTTAATAATCATGAGGAATAAATGACATGAATTAATTAAATAATTATGAATTATTTAATCAATAGTCGAATGTGGACCAAGGACATAATTAAATGACTTAATTATGTTAGGACGAAAGTGGTAAAAAAACTGCAGGCCTAGGTCATTTTAGATGTCTCTTATATCAAAACAAGCTGAGAATGCATCTTGTTAATATCCACCAAGCATATTATCATATTCATATCACACTGAATATTATAATACCAACCAATGGAACTGCATATCAGCCAATCTAAGAATGCAAAGAATAGAACCAGTGATGTCATGAAGCCCATAAAATAGTTTTGGCATCAAGGACAAAATAACACATAAAAAACTGAAATCCAACAAACTCCCTCTTTGTCGTTGATGGAAAAACACATATCATCTCTCCCCCTTTTTTCCTTAATGACAAAGACTGAAAGAAGAGAATGTGAGATGCCATGAAGATAAACAACTGAAACCAACCAACACAGTAACCATCTGAAAGGAGAAATCAAGAATCAAATACTATCAACATATCATTATGTCAGTCATAATCAAACTACTTTGTGTCATATATCTCCTTGTGTTGACCACATGAGAAAACACAATATCTTTGCACTTACAATAATCAAAAACCCTGTTAACTCATATATTTAAAGATAAATTGTAACATGAAGCTCCCCTTGATTCTTTGAATTGAGAGACCATAAAGTTGACCCATTGACAAAAATTGATTAGTACTGCCTTATTGCATTAGCACTATTTCACAAACAACCTATGTCAAGTCCTTGGATTGTGATGTTAAATGTGCACAATGCATACCTACTGCACTTTTCATTGATTCTCAATATGTACTACACTTCAACAAAATAAACTTGTTAATGTGAAACAATTGTGTTGTCTACTTTTCACTGTTAGTAGACCCAACAGTCATAACATTTAAAAATATGTACTATCAAAGCAAGAACATAGCACCACAGAACTACATTGACATGAAAATGCATTGTACTGTATACTATCACCTTAACAATTCTCAAACCTTCAAACTGTGTGAACATGTGAATCCAAGATTTATACACTAACATTTGATGCAAAGACACAAAATGTTGTCAGCAACCAACACATCTTCTAATATGAAGCACTGTCAATAGCACTAGTGTTAATATGCTAATATGAATTAGGATCTTATGTGACTAAGGACTCCTGCAGTCTATAATAACTCATGACAAAGAAAGAAGCATCAATACATTATTTTTCTAATTTGTTTATCATGCTTCAAGGAAAATACCAAGAATCAAAAAAGAAATAAATATTTGAACCAAGGCTCTCTACTACTTTCTCATATATGACTTTCATTGCCATAAAAATTTCAAAGTCCACCGTGCAATAGTATCTTTTAAAAAACACATTGCCACCTTCTTCTTCATATATTTACTAGGACACTCACAACCGCAACAATATTAGAAACACAACATGAGCACTGTCCTAAGAGTTCAATGTTTTGTCACCAAATACATTATCAAGTCTGCAACCTCTTGCAACTTTTATCATGAATACATGACTCCAAACTAGTACAGATGACCTGTATCACAAAACTTTGAAGATCAATACCACTGCTATTAAGTAGAGGATCTATCAAAGAAGAGTCACTGTCAATCAAAAATATGTTAATCAAATTATTGCACAAGCAAACTTCCAGAAACAACAACATTTAGACATGTATGTTAGTCTGTTCAAACAATGGTACTTCTCAAACACTTCTATAATAACCTGTATCACCACTAGACCATATGATTGACATATATCACTAATCATCTGACAAATATCCTTTAGAATCAACACAAGATCAAGTAATTTGGAATGTATTAAGTAACTCTGAGTTGTCAAATAACTTAGCTTGTGAACCATAAAGAAACACCATGAATACTATATACAATGACTTATCAAAGTTTAAGGAATACATATCTAATAAGAATCATAAAACTACCATTATGTTGATTGCTACACACACCACAATACTTGTTCCAAAGACATCCTATCAAAACATAATGACATCCTTGATACCCTGAGATCTTGTTATGACATGAACATTTGCATGAAAATCATTAAATCATATCTAATCACAAAGAATACTATAATGTATACTGTGTCATGTACATCAAATGATTGTAGGAATAAAAATCATAGGCTACTATACTTTCTTTGTTATAAAATATTTTTGACCACAGATATACCACTGTTCTTTGATATCAAACTCACCTGGTCCATGAAGCAGACAAACTACACCAAAACTTCAAAAAAATTGTTCCACTACATTCTAAGACTCCTTGGGGATAGAAAATAAAACTTTGGATTACTCCCCCCTAAAACCAAACAACCATCAAATGCTAAGAGATGATCCTTGTGCATTATGCACAAGACTAAGTCCTCCCTTCTCTTTTTCATGCTTTCTTCTCTAGACCCTTAAAGATCCATTTCCAAATGATTTCTCCTTGCAAAACCTTGCTTTATGACAAAATTCATTACATCTATAGCAAACAACTGAAGATTTACACTCTCTTACATCATCTTTTAGAAACAATTTATCACAATTTCTTGCAATATGACCTGATTGACTACACCTGAAGCATGTGACAATACCATAGTTCCTTTTCCAATCATTTTTCTTCACTTTAATCCAACATTCAGATGCTCTATGGCCATAATAAAAATAGGAATAACAACAACCTAAAAAAGAACAATTATACCTCACCAATTTACCTTGCCAAGTAGAGGGAGATCCTGTGAATCTGTTTGTTCTATTCCTTCCTCCTCTATTGATATCCTTATGTTGTTTGTTTCCTACAGTTCAATGTCAGCAACATGAAAGTTTAAATCTACCTTTGTTCTAGGTGTTTTTCTAACCTTAGAGCACTGTCCTTCCTCTAAGCCCAAACCACCTTTGTCACTTGGAGCTTTCTGTGCACCAATAATTTTATCCAAAGACATATATCCATTCTCATTAATTTTATCATCACTTAATTGCTTTGATGCTTTATTAATGTTCCTCAGTAAAACCACTTGCCACTCAAGTTTTTCTATACTATGTTCTTTTACCTTAAGTTGGTTTCTAACTTCTTCCTCAATTTTTCTAGCTTCTTCAACTTGTATCTTTACTTCTACAAGATCTGAACATATCTTCTCTTTGATATATTTTTCTTGTTGAAGTTGCTTTTTTAAATTCTGGTTCTCTCTTCTAAGCTGCTTAATTGTATCTAAAGCACATAGGAGTTCACCTTCCAAATCAACCTCACTTTCTTGCTCATCATATTCCTGTTTAGAATTCACTTCACCCAAAAATTGATCAACTTTTTCATTAATTTCTTGGCCATTTGAATGTTCCTTAGTAATCTCTATAGATTTGGACTCAATCTGATTTTCTTCAGAACTATGAAGATTTTTACAATCATCACTTTTAGATGATCCACAACTTGTTTCAATTTTCAAAGATATCTCCTCTTGCAACTCACCATTATGATTCATTTCAATCAATCTATCCCAAACTTCCTTTGCATTCCTGCAATGCATAACCTTAGCAATAATTTCATTTGGAAACTGAAAGCATCGCAGCGCTTGGCATTTGGGGTACAAGAGATGTTTTCCTCCTCACGTATTTGTGGAAGGGAGATCATTTGTGAATCTGATTCCGGAAACACAACTTCACGCTGCCGCACATCAAACCCTAAGGAAGATAAATATGTTACATCCAACGTTTCCAAAGAATAAAATTGGTACCTTCAAACTGAGGTGTTCTAAACATAGGATACTCTATCATTTTTGGATTATTGCTAATAAT
>VDFB02281492.1:622915167-622940649 GCA_007258455.2 Sequoia sempervirens
TATATAAGTGAAGTTTATGTATGCAAGCAAACAAATTGATAAAACATGATGAGCTATAAGTGAGAGAAGTTTGTGCAATTTTTATATGCTCATTCATACCAGTAGAAGGAAGTGATCTTGACCCCTCTCCAACAAGCATCGTCTGAACTTGGGTCTCCTCCCTAACTTCAAGGTCCATCTGTTCGTCAACAGATTCATTTGATCCAATATCTAGATTTGGCTCGACTGCTGCTTGAGGAATCCCTAGAGCATAAAACATAAAAATAATTTGAGAACATTGAAGTGATGAAAATAAAAAATGAAAGACACAAAACACTATAAATATTGAAACAAAAAGAATTGGCTTAAGGAATTGGAGTCAAGGATCATATAAACATTGCAACTTGAATGACCAAGATGACTTGAGGATATTTAAAAGTATTTATAGTCATTTAAGTGCAATGATGGTTAGAAACCTTCAAGGTAAGAGTACTAAACACACACTTGAGAGTGAGAGAGAGAAGAAACAAGCATGCACCTTGTTTCTTTCTATGATAATTTTCCAAGTTTTGATCACGCCTCTTTTGTTCTTCTTTTGACAATTTTCGTTGAGATGCATTTTTTCTTTCCCTTTGTTGCCCCATTTTCTTCTTCAACTTAAATATGACTCTAAACAAGTCCTCTACCAACTTAGTTAAATTATCCTCCAAAATTTTCCTTGATTGATAAAAATGAAAAGTTGTCTAGCTCCAATATTTGCCTCCTTGATAAATGTGCAAAAACTTCTCCAAAATCTGTGATCCAAGTGAATCAAAATTATTCAAGTGTACATGGAATAACTAGATCCTCTAGTTTAAATGAATCAAGTACTAAACAAACAAGTTATTTCATTGTGGAGTTTGTTGTTATTTAATTCATAGGTATGCACAACATATCTAGTAATTTTAGAATTTTAGTAAAGTGTCAAAAAATGTACAAATATTAGAGGTATAATTTGAATTGAATTTTCTTAATTATATTTGAATTGAATTTCAAGTTAGTTGTCGAAAATGTATAATAGAGACCGTATAATTTCAATTAAATTTTCTTAATTAAACATTTGAATTGAATTTCAAGTTACTTGTAAGAAACGTATAATAGCTCGATATAATTTGAATTGAATTTCAAGTTACTTGTCAAAAATATTATATCTTGTTCTCAACTCAATGGTTCATGTTGCTTAAGTCATTTTTTAAAAAATATTTATTATGATCAACATGAATGAACTTAATTATAAAATGGCATTGATTTTCCCTAAAATTGTACTAGAGATCAAATGTATATTGAATATAAGGAAATGTAAGTTGTAAGAGGTCATAAAAAAAGAAAAAATGTATGTATATTGAATATTTAAAGCAATCGCATACATATATTATGTGTAAACATGTTTAAACCATAAGCAAACACATGTACATATATGTAAAAGAATATAAACATAACACATATTATAAGCAAAGTGACAAATATATGTATATATCATATAAGAAAATATATGTACATATATCATAAAAAGCAAAATGTAAATTAGATCATCTAATGCTCTAATAATAAAGATCAAAACAAGCAAATGCTGTCTAGACTATATAAGCAAGTGTAAGAGATCATCAAATATCAAATACTCATTTTAAAGATCATCATATATAATCAAATACATGTGATAAAGATCATAAATCTAGAATGTAGCTGGCCTAATAAGAATGTCTACTCCTAGACACCGGCCATCCGAATGCAGAACGGTCCCCGGCTCGATGGATGTACAAGCCCCGCAAATAAAATCTGTGTACAAGATGTGTTAAATAATATATAATTTTTATTAAATAAATTTTGCTATTTTAAATGAACTTGTATTTTTAAATATCAATCTACAACTTGTATTTCATGCATACATAAATATATATTTTATGAAAACTCACATGTCCACTGATAGCAAATTCATCCAATGGTATCACATCATCATGCACACGACCGACTACAGTTAGGAGGATAAGGAGGTATGTCCACTCCATAACAATATATATACACATTACATATCAACTTAAATGAATATCTAGTGAAATTAAAAAAAAATAATGAAAAGAATTGAACATGCACATGCACACATACATGACATCATCCATATCGTGATGACCTAGTCCTTCCTCAAACATTCGGGCTTCCACCATACGGGACCTAAACGATCGTTTAATGAACAATATCTCTGTGATCCATCCGACCATCCTAAGGTCGCCGTGAATGATGAACGTAGAGGACTATGCAGGTGAGATGGCATCGACGATGATGAACCATAACCAATCAAAATATCAGTAAAACCCATAGTCTGTGCAACAACCGAATGATATGTAGGTGGATCCTGACATGAACTAGTTCTGGGCTGAGAGTGATGCAATCTTGGAAGTGAATGACCTCCGTGTCCCAAACGATCTCTAACATGCTCTACACCATCCCATTTATCTAACGTAATGTGGGCATATGCTCCAACAGTCCCTCAACAATGTAGAGTCACGCGCTATCTCCGGGAAGTGCACTGCTTCGTAGAGTAGGATGCCAATCGCTGTAAAAGGATCCATGGTGGTCCTCACTGTGGCTTAAAATGGTGTGTGGATCAGAATGTCTAGATATCAACACTCCACCTAAACGATCAGATATCCTAGTGGTGGCAGCTACAATGTCACCTATAGTGTCAATTGCTTCCTTTTGGGAAGCAACAACAACCTCATCTGCTATGGGGGCTAGAGCTGGGGTGAGAGCAGGAGACCTATCGCCAACTAATACCCTAAACATTGGGGGTGGTCCGCCGACGAGCAGGGTGGGCCTATCAGCAATCCTACCATGCCCCCGACCAACATATGGTGGAATGTCTAGGTAGTTGTCCTTTGAGGCCCAAATGAACCTCAGCATACAACTGCTAAACAAAATACAATGGAATCTGGCCATTGTTTGGGTATATACCATGTGCTGCTAGAAATCGTGGGTAGATCAATGAGGCCATAGCATGATCAACACATCTGGTGACCTGGTATCCCCTAACCTTATGCACATTTTGATAAAATGGAAAACAAGTGGCTTTTATCATTTCTTTGGTGACACTATCTTGTATTTGTTTAAGGGGAACGTCACCATGTACTTCTTCTTGCATGCAGGAAAGAATAGCAGTCACTCTGTCTTGGGAATATGCACTAGTCCTCTCAAGTTCATCTTTTAGTTTTTCTAGACTATGCAATATTAACATGCATGGTTCACTATATATCCCTGGGTTTGCACCTTGTGCTAATGAATCTCTTAATTTTTTTATCTCATTAGTAGTATTTGCAAACAAAGATTCTAGCACAGGTGAAACATGATCTACATTTTCCATGTTATATATATACAATACACCTAAAAAAATAATAAGACTTTGGTAAATAATATATCTAGATAAAAAGAATAAAAATCTAAAATAGAACTTGTAATTTAATTCATCTACTCATCAATAATATTTTCATACTATTAACTTGATTTAAAAAGAATTGGAAGACAACTTTAATCTATAACATAACATCCTTAAATGGTTCAAATTTTAAATGAAACGATGAAAGAAAGAATAAGAATACAAAGATTAAAGTATAAAATCATTTGAAAATAATTGGGGATAAAAATATTTAATCTAATAGTTGCTAACATAAATGAACTTCAATTATATAGCCTTGAGAACATCAAAAAATTATAGAACATAAAAAATGCATCATTAAATGTATATTAACATCATCTGCACTCTAATTAAAAACATTAAAAACAACACGTAACACAAAGAGATGAAATAGGTAAAAGGATAAGCACATTGATCTCCTTCATATACTATGTTGATTAATAAGCCATGTGGAAAGAAAGTACTTAAAGTTAAATAGGTAAAAGGATAAGCTCAACAATCCCTTTGAGTGATGTGCCATTTTCCTCCATCCCAAGCTTCTTCTTCATGTATTCCTCCTTATTGTTTTACTCCTATCTATCTTATGCAGTTTATTTCTCCTTCCACCAAATCTCCCCAAATTTATCCTCTCCTTTTTCCTAGATCTCATCTCATGCTTACTTATTATGATGCACATAGTTCTCTTGTCTCCACATTAGTTCTCATTAGTTTTGTTTACACTTCCCATGTTCCCCTCACTGTGATATTCCTACGCAAGTTTTTGTCACTCCACACTCATTTATTATGTCATGACAAATTTATACACCACTTTCGATTTCTCATCTTGCCACTTTCATTCATGTCCTTAATCCTAGTGTGCCTCTATCTACCCTTGACATTAATGTTTAAAGGCTTGTTGAGATGAAAAGTAATGTTGATTCCTTACCTAATGGAAACAAAAAAAACATGTACATATAAAAATCAAACACAATTCAATTTCTATTAAAAAATTTACATATCCATTTTTTGTTGGATTTTTGGATCCTAGATTTGAGATGCACAATGTTAAAGGAGATCCCATGACACATTCAAGGTTTTTAGTGCTACATATTTGGATTTTGTGTATGATGATAAGTTATTGGCTAAGTTCTTCCCATGAAATTTAATAGTATTATCTTCCATTTGGGACTATTTTTTAATATTGAAATTGGCCAATGCAAATATTAGGAATGTTAGATTGAAGTTTATTATTTTAGATTTTTTAACTATAAACAAGGATCGACAAAGCATATACATTCTTAACATTTGCATGTGCAAGTGAGATGAATGTAAAGAACTAAAGTTGTTAGAGGCTACCACACTTAATTATGGATCTTCTAATTCTTCATCTACATCATCCTACCCTTGTAAATTTAAAAAGAAAAATTATTTCCAAAAGGATAGTAAAATAATGGAAACATGACCATTGTACAAACTTATACATTATAAATGTTTCTAATATAATTATGACTCTAGTCAACTTTTTCCTTTGTAAAATGTGCTTCAAAATTTGTTTAGTGCTTGCATGATTACACTTCCTCCTATTAGGCCATTAGATAAATCTAAAGTTATTCCCAAAAGATATAATGAGAAATAATTTTGTTATTAAATTGTAGAGTTAATTGTAATTATACTCAACATTTTATGGGATTAAGGAATAATTGATTAAGGATTTGATTCATAAAAAAAAAAATTAGGTTGAGGGGGTTAATATTGGGGTCAATCCTTCAATTGTTCCTCCTAATGAAAATTTAAATATTTTACACTAAATAAATCTAATAAAATGGTTTTATATGAGGGTCATGAGATTGAGGTACATATACATGTTGACGAGCTTGAAATCATTGATTTGCCTATGTATGTGAGGAATGATAATTTGTTGGTATTAATAAAAATTACAAGGGTACTTATTCTTCTTCTTATGTACTAGTGATCGACTTTTATAGAAATTTCTATGGACTAACTAGTATTCAAACTTAGGACCTCCCATTTGGTGTTAGGATGCTCTACTATTGAGCTAATGACTCACATTGTGATGAGTCTTTTTATGACTTAGGTGTGTATCATTTCTCCAACACACTCCCTTGAGCCACAACATAGGTGTCAAATGCACCTAGCTTGGCTCTAATACCATACAAGAATACCAATTATGAGGACCTCCTATAAAAATATGACATGAAAAACCGTGAACAATATTTAAAAGATAATCCATAGTCTATCTTATTATTTATGCATATTTTCTAGGACCACCTATGCCCAAAACACAAAATAGTTTTTATAAATACACCAATTAGATCTTATAAAATGCATTACTTAGATCAAATTATATGGTAAATTAAATATAATTAATGATTACTTTTTCTTTTAGTATGAAAGAGGTTAAATTCCAATATATGTTCTAGTGGGCTTGATTGAGTGACAAGGTGGAGTGATTGTTGTAATGAAGAACTTGCTAGGAAAGCTAACCAAGTTAAAATGTACACCTATACATACATCATTGTGGTAATATAGACCTATGTCATAAAACACAATTGAATCCTATTAGTTCCAAAGTATTTTAGCAAAGAGGTTACAATTGCAAGAGAGCCGTATATGCCTTTATTTTAGATTAAGTCATTTAACCTTAAATAATTTTAAGAACATACATAAGGATCCTCTATATAAGTGCAAGGATTATTTTCCTAATTTGTAAAATTTTCAAAAGGAATAACAATGGTGGGAAAATCAAGACAAGATGCAACAATTTAGAATTCCTAAAGGGTTTACAATTATTAGAGCCAAAGTAGGTTATATTTTGGTTTTATATTATAAAATGATTCAAGAATCTATAAGGCCAAAAGAACCATAAGCATTGCAAACTTTAGTTTAGAAGCATAAGGGATTGGATATTTTCATTCCTAAACATGGTTTTCATTAAAAAAATTACTCATGTACTATACATACATATTCATGTATATGTGAATATATCTACATATGTATACATACACATGCACATATCTAAATATGTATATATGTATATATGTATATGTAGATATGTAGACACATTCATGTATACATACATATGTATATATGCATGTATATATGTATATACATACATTTATTTTCTATATGTATATATATATATGTATACATATATACGTATACATAAATACACACACATATGTATGTATGTATGTATGTGTGTATGTATATATGTATATGTATATGTGTATGCATACATGTATATATATGTATATATGGATACACACACATTTTGGTTTTGTTTTGTAAGCATCCTCTTTTGAGGACAACCCTTTGTTGATGATGTTGAGTATTAGTTTGTTGTAAGTGTGTTTATTATTTTAATATCATTTTAAAACAATATTTTATTTATTTATAAATTTTGGTATAATCTCTAATTTTATAATATGTTTGTGTGTGTAGGTTGAGTTGCATAATTGTTAGGGGCACACACAATCAACACAATGCAAGATAATAACTAATTCAAGGGATCGAAGTTCAGTTTCTAGTCAAGCAAAGAGAGGCATAATGTTTCATTAATAGCATTTGCTACACATACATAAACACTTTTATATCTTTATGACACATTCATAACTATTTTCATGAATATATATTGGTGATATTTTGTAGTCTAAGAGACAATGTTGGCCTCATGTCACTGTATATGATATTTTCATGATGTATTATGTATGTCTTCATGACCTTATCAAGATCAATATATAAATATTTTGTGCATATTCATAGCAAATGGTTTGTGCTATTCTATCTATCTATATTACCCTTTATCTCTATCTCTCTTTATCACTATCTCTCTCACATATATATGGTGTGCATGAATGTTGAATGGCATACATGTAATGAACCCATACTAATTCTAACTCTATTTAGCCTATCAACAAATAAATATTCAACATTGGTCTTCTAGATTTACATACATCTTAAGAATTTACTACCATAATCCATAAGACAAAGCAACAATAACCCATATGGGTGTTTAGACTCACAAGTGAAAGTCAAAATGTTATAGCTAGCTATCCCTTCACTAAAAAATAGTAGGGTTTTTAGTTCAAACAAGGAATTACCCCATTTTATTGTATGGTTCTATATACTAAAACCCTATCTCCAATAACACACATAAAGTAAAAAAAAATATCTACTATGTTTGGCTTCATGAATGCAACACAAGCTTCTAAATGTCCTAGGTAGAGCAATAGATTTCCATTCACATAGTAGAAATTACAAGCTAATGCTTTTTAACATGATTTCTAGAATTTCATACAAGAATAGCTTTTTCTCTTACATTACATATAAAAATACTAAAAAGAACCTTCATAAAAAATCATACCTCATTACCACCAAGTAAAAACTATTAGGTTTACATACTTAGAATTTCACAAGCTTCAAAAATGTATAATTTGCACTACCTTCTTCCTCCTTTTGCCTCTATCCTCCCCTTTTCCCTCTTTCTTTTCCTTTTAATCCTTCCTTGATTTCCACCATTTTTGCCATATTCTCTACATGTTTCCCATTTCCACTTCCTTTGCTTTTATTTCTTCCCACTTTGTGAACAATAAAGTCCCACTCTCTCTTCACTTACTCATCATTCAAGTTTCCTCAAATAGCGTACCTCAACATTAATGCTTGATACTTAATATGATGGGGCCAAAAGGTGGGGTGGCCACTTTTTGGCCCCACATCTTTTTGCACTCGCTCTAATAAGGTTTGTCCTTTTGATAATAGTAATGTCCAAAGGTGGCTCTTGTTTGCATGTGGATACATTTATACCAAACATCAACTTTTAGTGATATGTGTGAAGATTTTGTAGATGGTTCTATATTTGTTCTTATTCTCTAAATATAAAGGAGGATGAATAATCAAGTCATGATGGACTAATGAAAGAAGATGAATTGAATAGTGATAGAAACTAGTCTACTATAGTTAGTGATGATGAAAATACATTATATAAAATTATGTAGGGATTCTCATATTACTTAGAATCTCTAGTGTTACAATATGAATAGTATTTTAAACACATGATAGACCTTTTTCTAGAGTGTCTCTACAAACTTGTGACCATTGAATTTGCTTGGGAGTATAGAAAATTGCATTATAATACATCAAATAATAGGGTAGAGAATGTAATTGTTAATTTTATGGTTTCCAAGACCAAACTTTGTAAATGATATTAATTGAGGGCATGAAGACACAATCAAGTCTTTGTTCTTGATGGTTTGATTTATATTTTCAATCAATGGTTCCATTTATACACACTACATGAGGAAATTGTTCAATAAGAGTAACTTATAGTTTTAGTCAATTATATTTCAATTTGTACACACTACATGAAGACAATGTTATCAATGATATGATTCTTGATTTTTTATAAGATTTAATATTATAATACCTTAACAAATCAAGCTATGACTTTCACGGTTCACTCCTACATGTATGAAATTTGCATTTTCATCTACAAGTTTGACCCTAAATTTGTAGTTTTAAAATTATTTTGTGAGCTTAACCCTACATTTCTAGTCTTTAGGAATGTATTTATCTTCATTTTTTAGACTATGTTGAGAGCTATTATAATGTTTTTTGCACTAATTTTCGGAGGAAACTCGTTTTTCCTTACTCAAACCCTTTGGATTATGCAAAACGGGAAGCAAAATACTATTAAAAATGCTTTAAAACGTCAAACAAGTGCAATTTGAATTCAACAAATTTAAAAAAATTTGCATATAGGGTTTCGAAATTAAACAAATACATGCATTTTGAACTTAAAAAAAAAGGAATTTTAAATACCTTGTGCTCAATAGTGGTCGATATGCGAATTGGAATGATGAAGTTTGAAGAAAATGACTTGAACTTTGCTTTCGTTGGTGAGAAATTTTGTTGGGTCGCCGTTCGGTTTATCTTCGCCGCGCGCAGGGACAGTGACTGGTAATTCACAGTGAAAGTGTGAAAGTGAAAGCACTTTCACACTTTTTTTGGTTTTGTCATATTAAGGGGGTTCGGCCGAACCTAGGTTCAGCCGAACCTAGGTTCAGCCGAACCCCCTTAATATGTTTTTTTTATTTGGCTCTATGGTTTTGGAAGATGGCTCGACCAACCATGGTTCGACCGAACCCAAAAAATGGTTCGGTCGAGCCATATGGTTCGGCCGAACCACTTTTCTATGAAGAGTGTGGAAATTTCGAAATTTCCTTCATCCACAAAAGTGTAAACCACTTATGTGGCTTCACCCATATAGGATGAAAGAGTTTACATTGAAACCCATTGTACCATGTAGATGCCATATAGTTTTGGCCAAAATTATTTTGCCTAAAACCATTTTTTGGCGAAAATTGAGAAACAAATCTACACTTTCACCCAAATAAAGGTTCTAAATAGAAGTTAATTTTTTGAGATGTTTATGGGAGAAAAGACAATAAATTTGGAATATGGTTTGCATATAATAATTTTTTAAAGAGTACATGTTAAACACCATTTGCAATTGCATATGATATTTATCCAAGAAATGTATAAGAATTGAGGGATATTGGTAATAGAGAGTAGAGTATTGTAGAAGTACAAGAATTTTCCTAGAAGGGAGTACTTGTAGAAGTAAATAATATCTTGTAAATATAAGTAGAAATAAAATGATAAAAGAAGACAAGGAGTTTGCAGTTGGAGATGATGTGATTGTATGTTTTAGGAGTGAAATATTTACAAGTAATACACATCACAAATTAAAAAATGAAAAAGTTTGGCCCTTATGACATTTTAAAAAGGTTTGATTCAAGAAATTCATATGAAGTGGAATTACTAATAGGTTTAGTAAGATACCAACGTTCAACATTGTAGACTTATTTCAATACCATGTAAGAGAGTTAGGAGACAGTGGCATAAAAGTACAATGAAAAATTAGATACCAAAACAAGAAAAGGATGAGGTTGATGAGATTTTAAATAGTAGGATCTAGAGAAGCACCAAAAATAGATAATATAAGGATTATTAGGTGATGTGGAAAGGAAGCATTGAAACAAATTCAAATTAAATTTCTAAGGTTGAGGTGGACCGTATTAGTTTCTCTCTAACCATTAGAAAGTGAGTGATTCACTTCCTAAACAACCCTAATTTTTTGATGTAGGAGCATCTTAGGGTGTAAGAGAAATCCTTAATCACCCAAAAATATTTTCTTTCACTTATTTATTTTATTTACAAATATTCATTTACATTCTATTCATTAGTCAATCAGTACATATCCTACCACATCCATCACACTTGTACATTCTACCTCATGTTTGGGAATACATGTTTTACACTTTTCCATCAATGCCATATACTATTTTCTAGACATTTCGATCATCACAAATGTATATTAATTTCTTATCCATTACTTGACATAACAAAATAATAGATTTAATTTACTATTCAAGGATTATAGAAAATTTGTGAACACAAGGTACATGGGACCTAGGAGAGCTTATGACATGAACCAAATCACAATTCATTATGCCTAAAACAAAGTCAAGTAGGGTAGTATTTTTTTTTGTGGTATGCCAACTTATGTGGTGTTTTATTAGGATTCAATTTCATAGTTTTCAAGTCAACCTCACAACTACATACACAACTAAATCTTGATAAAATATTACATTATTTAAACAAAAGTATTAAGAGGGAGTTGACTCAAAAACCACATTGCTGAATCCTCATAAAACAACACATAATTTAACAAAAATATTAAGAATGAATATTAAACAAGAGAAAAAATGTAGAATAGATAATTTCTTACTGCTATAGTCATATTGAAATCACCACTCTATTGTATACTTTAATACAATATATACATTATCTATATGTTTTGATGATACTTAAATAATGCTTAACATAAACTGCCAACACATTATAATCAATGTAGGAGCCCACCTTAATGTTAAAAAACCAACATATTGACTACAACATACCAATAAATTACATTCTCCCCTTAGATGATTGGATACTAAAAGCCTAAAAAGCCTGAGAACTTATTAAAAAAAAGCCATTGCAATTAATATAAACATTATCTATTGGAAGAGTATCTCAAGGAGATCTAACATGGTGTGTCATGATTAAACTAAAGTAGAATTTTATATCAAATCAATTGAGAGAACCGAAAATGTCGACAGATTGTACTGAAGTGACAAATGAGAATTTCATTCGATATGACAGTGTAGAGCACAAGCATATTTTTACCTCATGTCCACTTTGAGAATTATTCCAATCACTCATATCATGTTCAGAATTTTTCATCCAAAAGGAATTAAAGCACAAGTTTTGTGCAACCTTAATCTTTATGGTCAATTCTATCAGCTTCTGTAACCCACTGAAAGAACACTAATATGAGACAAAATGAGAAGAAAAAGTGTTTCAACACCAATAATGTGTTAACATATAGAAAATAATATCAACTTTTTAGGTAGAATGCCTAATCACCGAAAAAATAGAAGCATCATGGACACTATAAGAAAAGAGAGGAGATTTATTTCTTTATTCTTTCTCACTATCATGGAAATTCTTTTTATATTGTCCTTGCAGCACTGTGTGTTAGAAAAGAAGATTGTACTAAAGAATAAACAAAGTGGGTTGGGGGAGTAGAATACTTTTGAGAATTGAGATCTGATGTGGGGTCCCATGGCAGCTTAAATAGCCATGCAACAGTCAACAAATAATGGTGAACATGTACTATGATTATGACAAAAGAGCATTGTACATAAAGTGAAAGCAAATAGAGAACAAAAGGGACATATTGAAAGATTTTGGCAAGCAGCTGGTGCTTTCCATTATTAAAGTATTATGGGTGGAGTTAGTGGAGGAGAAGGGGGAAACCATTCACATCAGGGAAAAGAGAGAAGAAAGGACTGCATTGGTTGCTGGTTGCCACTTGTTAGGTCAAATGAGTTCCTGTGAAGTCCACCTAACGAGTGGGAGAAGATAGGCCATGGCCATCTTAGTAACATGGCAGTAAGTGGGTGGTGGCAGGGAGACGGTGATAATGAGAGAATGCAAATCATGAATTATTAACATATGAGAGTGGATTATAAAGTTTGAATTGGATACCATAGAGATTAAGTTGGATAAGTATTGGACTTTGTGCTATGTTGAAAAGGAAAAGTTGGATACAACATCAAGAAAAACTTTGGAAAAATTGTTTTGACATGTGAAGGGTGGTCATGGGTCACTTTCTATGCCAGCAAAATTACCGGTTTTGTATAAAAAAAGCTAGGGCTTAGGTGTGGTTATTATGGAGGTGAGTGTGTGGTATGGGACCTATCACCAAGACCATTCACACTGTAGTGGAATATCGTTACATGTGTTTGGTTCTTATGGTGGAAATCTACCTGGTGAAATGTTCACGTCTCTGCTTTTTCCACAGTTCTTCATACAGTTTTCTACTCTTTGTTGTGATTTACGAGTGCCCTGCTGTCCATAATGCTGAGCAGTGATTGTATCATCATTCAGAATACATTTAGAGTTACTTATATTTCCAAGTATCTAGAAGTATCAAGCTGAAAGTTTTTCGATGAGAATCTTTATTCAGATGATTATTATTTTTGGTCTATTGATAAAACTGTTAGGGTGGGTAGCTGGGTAGTTCCTATAAACTGTAGTACATCTTGTAAATTTTTCACGTTTTACTGACTGGTGACGTGGGCGCAACACTCCTCTGGGAGCATATCCCTCCTATAAACTGTAGTGCATTTGGTAAACTTTTTGACCGGTGACAGACGCTGGTGCAACATGTCCTCCTGTAGCATAGCCCCCTATAAACTATAGTGCATCTCGTAAACTTTTTTAATGTTTCACGTGACCGGTAAACTTTTTTCACGTTTCACGTGATTGGTGATGCAGTGCATCTTGTAAACTTTTTTCATGTTTCACATGACCAGTAAACTTTTTTCACGTTTCACGTGATCAGTGATGCTGGCGCAACACGTCCTCTTGTCTTCACCAAGATTCTTTTAGCCAATCCAGCTAGACCCACCCCTTGTATAAATTTAAATCAAATAATATTAAAAGAAAGTAAATAATTTAGATCTTAGTTTGTATAAAATTTAATTTATTCTTTTAGCCAATCCAGCTAGACCCACCCCTTGTATAAATTTAAATTAAATAATATTAAAAGAAAGTAAAAAATTTAGATCTTAGTTTGTATAAATTTAATTTTTACTTTTTTTTGGTTAGTTATTCATATAAAAAAGTTTATAATTGAAAATATTAGACTTTATAAATTTATTATTTTGTGAGGATGCATATCTTAGATCTTTTGTCTTATATTAAGGACTAAGGGCTATCCATTCCATTAAAATAATCAGAACATGATTCTGGTTTCATTCCTTAAAACTTTAAGTCTTCACATTCAACAAGATTCCGATCTCATTCCTTAAAAAATTATTACATCCAACAAAACTTATATGTTGGTAAATTCTTTATAAACTATTCAATGAAATTGAATAGATCTAAAATATTAAATATACTCCTCTTTTTACCCACCTATGACACATTTATATAAATTACTTAAATATAAATAATATCTATCAAGAGACTTTAACCTCATTAGACCACTGTAATAAAAAAGTATTTCCAAAGAACTCGTTAACCTCCCCACAAAGCATAGAATAAAAAGGAAGCCTAACTCTCTGAACTAGGGGGCCACTAGCATTCAGACACAAACACATAATCACTGACTTCAAACCTTTCAACAGACAAACCTACACTTGGCCATGACTGTTTTTCTAGCTGAAATATAATTTTCTATGAAATAATGAATTTGTAAGGTTATCTTCAATTTTAAATAAAAATGGTGGGAGAAGGTTCATGGCATTGTTAGGCCAAAGTTCTGTCAGTCACTTTCTCAAGACAAATACATTACAAAACACGGAAGGCACAAATCCATGAGTGGACAGGCATCAGAATCATGGCCCCTTTAGAGCAAAAAAAAATCACACATCTCAACATCCATAATAACACCTCCTTGTCCACTTTCCACCTCACAACACAAAAGAAGATAAAAGTCTCTCCACCCAAGACCAAATCTGTCTGCCTGTCATACATCAGTGATGGATACACAATTTCTATATTTATAGTGGTGCAGTCAGAGGCAGAAAGCAGATCACAGATCACTGCAGTTTTGTCTAATGTTTTATGGTCTAAGAGAGAAAATATTTATATATATATATATATACACTTTATGTTGGTTTTGTGCCAAATATTAATCAAATCTGTCACAGGTCCATAGGCAAAAACATGGAGTTTTTGGACTTAATACTTAGAGAAGAAGAAGCCCAAGAGACCCAACAAGAAATAAATGAAGAAGTTGCAGTTATGATGGTGAGACTGAAGGAAGAAATCTTGGTTGATCATCCATCATCGACATTGTCTTCTTCTTATTGTTCTTATTCTTGTGCTAATTGTTGTGTTCAGAGTGATTCAGCCTTTTCCATGAGTAGTAGCAGTTCCAGGCTGTCAAGCCCATCTGACTGTGAGTTAAAATGCAGATGCCATGAAAAAAATGGTGGTGGTCTTAATGGGTATGCTTTTGATGAGTTGGGCTATCTGCTGGGGGCCTCTGATGAGGAGCTTGGCATACCCACTGATAATACTAACACTAATAACTATATTGGAGTTTTAGGAGAGAGTTTTTTGGCTTCTGCTAATGGTACCTTAGGCCTTAATACAGAGGTTGGGGATTTAGATATGTGGGAAATGGGTGCAGGTGAGTGTTATAACCAGTCTTATTATGATGATGATAATTATAGTTTTGCAGATATCATGAGTGAGATTGATACAGAGCTTACATTGTAAAGTACTGTGGACTGTATGTTGTAACATGTTATGGGCAAAAGTGCCTTGAAACTAATAAAGCTGTCCATAAATGATGAAATACTTGGGCTCTGAAATTCGCCAACAACTGGCTGATTGTAAAGAAATGTTTAAAGTACAAGCATTTCATATTGCAGTGTTTTATGTGTACAGATAAAGCTGAAAGTTTGCATAGAATTTAAATGTATATGGACAAAGAAGCTTTAATGGATATTTGAAGGACAGTTCTCTCTGTTATTGCAGGAATGTAAGGATTTTTTTATCAATACCTAATCTGCACATGATTTGTTTCATTTGTAAATTTGGCAAATGTTTTACTATTATTATAAATGTTTTGGAGAAATTTTGATAGCGCTCTTCTGAGAGAGAAGGTTCTTTTTAAGAAAAGCTCTCATTTGTACATAAAAAATTGTAGGCACACAGACAATAAACTCTACAAAAATGTGAAAGATAGCCTAATTAAATTAAGTAGAGGAAAACCACTTTGTCACATATAAAGTTAAATAAATTTTCTTATAATTTTTTTTAAAAAAATTCCTTTCAAATTAGAAATACCTAAGAAATCTGTCTATAAAATGTTTTTACCAAAAAAATATATTTAGTACATTTTACAGATTTTTCATATAAATTTGATTTAATTAAATATGTAGAGAAATAAATTGTCTCTAACTTAATTAAATAAGTAAAATGATTTAGATAAGATGGTTTAATATTGATAATCAAAATAGATACTATAATTAATATTCATATTTTTGTATTTTGCTATGGAGGGGGGCATACCCCCATTGTGGAGATGGATCCATGGGCCTTTGTGGTGTGGGTAAGAGTCTTAATGTCGATTCTTTTGTTTGAGCCTCAAAACAAAGGTTTATTTTTTTATAATTTTAGTGTTTATGGACTTCTGGGCTAGGCCCATGTGACTCTGGTTCTTTTGGTTTTCTAGGCTTTGCCCATGTGACTCTCGGGGTGTGCCTTCTTACCACCCACTTTTTTTTGTGAATATGTAACTTTATCTTTATTTTAATATAGATAGCCGCCTATTCATCAAAAAGGTTTATTTTTTTCCTTTGGGCATATTGAGATTGGTGCCTCTATTGGGGCTATAGAGTTGCATCTAGGGGCATATTATATGCATTCCCTTAAGGTTGAGGGCTCTTTGCTTGGTTTGGAATGCGGGTTTCTCATTTCCCCTCTATGATCTTCATCCGTGGATTCCCCTATCAATGCTATGGAGAAGTGATTTGTTGGCTTGAATGGTAGGTTTTTAAATGCATTTCATGTAGGTGGTGGCTTTGTTCCTAACCCCCATGTTTTTGAGATTATTCCTTTCACCATAATATTTGATAGGGACTATGAGGTGCAAGTTAGGCCTAGGATGTTGAAAATCCTGTGTTGGTGCTTGATGCTTTATATTAGTGTTTGTTGATTGTCTACATGGTCCTGATTCGCTAGATTCATCTAGTGATGCTATTAAAAAATGGGGCTTGGTGCAGTCAACGGTTCCCATAACTCTATTTTGGCTTGTTTATCTCCTTCGAGTTGATTGGGAACAATGATAATCTTAGCTTACAAATTCTAGATTTGATTGTGGATAAGGCTTGTTCAAGGTTAGAGTGTTCTCTAGTTGGGAGGTTTATTAGTGCTAGGCCAAATATTGACATCTTTAGAGATTGGGCCTTGAGGGAATGGAAGGTCCACAACTAGTTCAATATTGCTACAATGAGTAATGGATTCTTCTTGATCTCCTTCATGTCCAATGAGGATAGTGTTTTGATCCTTAGGTTTGATCCATGGTTTTTGGATAAGGTATGACTACAAAAATCGGAAATATGATTTGATCCTAAAAGGAATGCACCAACATGGTTCGTGTTTGGGTGAGAATCCTTGATTTGTTGCTGGAATATTGGGTGGAGGAGTTTTAGAAGATATTGCTAGCTTTATTGGTTATCTATTAGTCATTGATGGCGTCACTAGATTCAAGAAATGGTTCGTCTTTACTAGATTTTGTGTGAATGCCAAGGTGGACTTTGTGCTCCCTTATTGTATTACTTTACCATCCAAATTTGGTATGTGGGTGTAACACATTTCTTACCAAATCTCCTTAGTTTTATGCTAAATTTGTCACAAGGAAAGCCACTCTATTTCTAGTTGTCCATCCATTAGGAGGGAGACTTATTCATGGAGTAAAAATAAGTTCTAAAATTTAATTTCTCTAAGCCTTTAACAAGTTCCAATGTGGATGTGGGGGCCCTTCTATGGATAGGCCTTGCATTGTGCTTGTTGTGGATGGGAAGGACTCAAAGCTAGCTAGTTAGGAACATGCAAATGAGGGTGTGGAGACCATGTTTCACTTGTTTCACTCTCCAAATGTATAATTAAAAGGAAGAAGCCAATGGAGGAAAGGCTAACAAAGAGTCCTATACATTCTTGTGGTTCTAGGAGGACAATCAAAAAATGAAGTGTAGCTAGTGAATATTTTTGTATCAATAAATTAGTGGCTAGGTTTGAAAGCCATATTTAGAGTTCTTTGAAGAACTTTGGATTCAATTTTCCATGATTTAATGGTATTTGGATGTATCTTTGAACTTATTTTGTTCTCTTGCTCATGTTGGGATATTTTATGGGTTTTGTTAGTCATTCTTCAATATTTTGATCCTTTTTATGATCCTTTGTTAAGCTCTATGGCTTATTGTTATATCCTTTTCTAACATTGTAATAGGTACGAGGACCTTTCAACACTTGTACTTTACCTTTATAAAATAAAAATTAAATAAATCAATTATATGGGTACTTAGATATGATTTTGATGAGGATGTCATTATGTAGGTGTTAAGAATTCATTCATCTAGATATTACAATTTTAGAATTTTTGAGATGATTATTGTTGACTTGTAAATCTAATTGTATATCAAGTTAGGTTCACTTCCATATGTGCAGATCTGATCTTGATGAGATTAGAAATGAACTTGATATATAGATCTAAACTTGTAATCTCTAGCCCCAATCTGATAGATGTTTGTTGTTTGAAACTTGTTTTACTTCTTGTAGATGCTTCAATTATGTAAGAAATATTGGATTAGATGTCATACACATTGAAATTCCTAATGTTTATTTTTCTATTAGTTATGGGTTCACATATTGGGGCATTCCACTTGAGGTGGAATTTTGTGTGACTTGTAGCATGCATTTATAAATTTGTAACTATCATGTAGTGCTACAAGAGTTACTAAATGGTGTTTATAATAGTTTCCATGATAAAAATAGCATGAACATAGGTATTTATTGTAGAATAGGAGAAAATCATGTAGGATCTTTAGTTAACTATGATATGCATGAAAATATTTTTTAAAAATGAATTATTTTAAAATTTATCCATACATAGTTCATGCATGGGTAGAGGAGTGGATAATCTAAGAGTGAAAGAACATAAGTGAATCCTAATTTTGGGATAAAATAAATAATACTAAAGAAAATCATGCACACAATTTCCTAATTTGGATCAAACCAACTTCAATTGAACGTACTCAACACTAGTTTGACATCATATGACATGCAATGGTAGTATAGGGTTTGATCAAATCCTCTTTGCGGTTTTCCTATAATAGATATTGTTGGCTAATTATTTTGGCACATTTTCCTATAAAGAAAATAAGAGATTACCTTGTGCATTTAGAGAATCTAATGTGTAAGACTCAGTAGAGGTTGTTTGTTTGAAGGTATAAGATTATATGATTAGGATTTAGGAACTTTATGGTAGTTGTTTGGTATTGTTAATAGCTAATTGGTATAAAATTTTGATCTAATCTATGAGCCCTTGATAAAATT
This sequence comes from Sequoia sempervirens, assembly GCA_007258455.2. NCBI lineage: Eukaryota > Viridiplantae > Streptophyta > Pinopsida > Cupressales > Cupressaceae > Sequoia > Sequoia sempervirens. The sequence goes on from VDFB02281492.1 coordinate 622,934,273, forward strand.
AGGGGTTTTATCCAAAACCCTTTGATCCAAGTCAGCTAGTAGAAATTCAGAGTAATTTGGGTAAAATATATCCTTTCATGGATACCCTTGAATTTCCACCAATTGGCTTAGATTGAACCAATATTACTCCACATTGATATAATATACCATCCTCCATTGATAACATTTGTTAGTGTAGGTTTTTTATTTTCCTTATGTTAGGGCTTTGTCTTTTTTCCTACACATATTATTTAAGCTTGCTTAGGTTTATTAGGTGTGGTTAATTTATGAGTCCACACGTGGTGAATTACATCAACTACATGTGTCACTCTCTCCCACACATGGGTAGTTGAGTTACACATCCTCTTTTGGCTTGTTGTGCCACTTCTCATAACCACTATTATGTTTTTACCTATGTAGCCTGTTATAGGGTAGTTGGGTTTCTCACCCTCTTTTGGCTTTATGTGCCACCTCCTTTTTGTCTTCACCTACTTGGAGGTTATGCCACATGTTTTGTCATTTACCAAGTAGGTGATAACCTCCCACCTTTTATGGGTAGTAGGAGTTAATGCACCTATTGGATGTATTTTCCCTTATTTTTCTATATATTGAGCACTCTCCTCTCACCTTCACTAGTTTGGCTAGTTCGACAATCGCTCAGTGGGAGTATTGAGAGTATTCTGCAATTTCTCTTGCCTTGTCTCTATTTTTCTCTCATTTCAAATTTCTCTTCATTCTGTTATTTTAATATTCAATCATCTATTGCGTGAAGTTGCATGTGATCTAAGATTGACATCAGATCCTGGCTCAGTTCTTGCTTCTCGCAGAATCTAACATGGCATCCGAGCCATGTTGTTTGGTATAGCTCATTGCTTTTCTAATTTTTTGAGAGATTTCTACTAATAGAATGCTAATATTTTTCCTTAAAAACCAAGTATGCTCTTCTCCTGCATCCTCGTATGACTTGGAGAATCAAAATGGTTTAAAGGAAAAATAAGAATATATTTAATTTGGTTTTTATATATATGTTTTTGTAAGATTTGGGTGATTTGCAACTTTTTGGTAATATTAGAGGTTTTTTCAGCATTTCTAGAGAGTCCAGAAGGTTGGAGAAAGTCAAAATTGACCTGTATTTCACCAAAATCAGAGATTGGAGGATACAGTTAAAAAAATTAGAGTCAAAAACTTAAATTTTTTACTGGAGCCATTTTCATTTTGGCTTTTAAAATCTAGCTTCCACTCGTTTTTAAGAAAAATGATTTCTAGGTTTTATTCCAAGGGTTGAAAAACTATCTAGATAGTCATTAATTTTTGCATATAGTTGATAATTTTTTTAGAAATCAAATCAGAAAAAGGCATGAGTCGTTCATCATAGGAAAATTTTGTATTTTTCTTCAAAAGTGCATAACTTTTGCCTCGGGTGTTATATTTTCGCAAACGAGTACTTGATGAAAAGCTAGAAATGAGAAATTTCCATCCACGAAGGTTTTAGTAAAAAATTCTTCCTTTTCAATTAGATATTACAGGTTGAATCTGCTGCATTTTTTATCTTCAATAAGTCATATCTTTCACTTTTGTAATCCATTTTTCAAAAACAAAAAAGTGTTAGAAAGATATTGAAGATTAAAACACAACTACAAGGTCTTTTTTTTCAGATTTTATTTGAAAATTAAATTGTATCAAATATTGTAATTTTTTCCATGAAGGGCCTTAAAAGCATTGTAATTTGGACAAGTCTTGTAAAGTAGTAATCATAAAGTGCCAACATTGTAATATCTGGGGGGGGTGATTTTTGAGACTAGTGGAAAGGGGGGATGTCTCGTGTGTCTTCTTTCTTTGCACTTTTCCTTTTTCTTTGTAATCTTCTTTTCTTTTCTCACAGATGCATCTACAATTCCAATTTTAAGTCCATACAATTATTTTGAATGGAAATCTAAGATGATAATATATCTGAAAAGACATGGATATCATCGTGTAACAATGGGGCTTGAAACTAAACCACAAGATGATGCAAAAAAGATTAAATGGTTTAACAAATGTGATGAAGCTTTTGGTACTTTGTGTATGCCAGTATCTCCAAACCTACATTTTCATTTTGAGTCTGCTACAACACTGAACAAAGTGTGGACCACTTTGGAAACACTCTTTGGTAAGCAAGATGAGTTAAGAGGTCATTAATTGGAGAATGAACTCATAGGGTTGAGTCCTTCAAATTTTGACACCATACAAGACTTATTCACAAAATTCAAAGCTGTTAGATTGCAATTGGAACATTGTGGAATCAAGAAGGATGATAAGCAACTGATCTTGAATATTCTTTCTAAGCTTGGTCCTAACTATTTTGTATTTGTTTCTACATTCTATGCTACAAAATGTGCCCTAGGTTCCACATATAAAATGCCTTCTAGATGAATTTGCTGCAAAACTCACTAGGGAGTAGAACAAATTGGTTCTAATGGGTACAATTAAACCCTCTAAGTCACATGCCTTGGTTGTTAATCAAGGCACAAAATAACATAAAGGGTCTAATAAGCAAGATAAGAAACAAAAGAACCAAGGAGAGAAGAAGAAAGATCATAAATCTTCTACTTCAAAAGTAGATAATCAAACCTCTTCATCAAAAGGTGAACAACCTAAGAAGGAGAAGGTCAAGTGTTCTTACTGTAAGAGGCTTGGCCATGATGGACATAAATGTTTAAAGAAACAAATTGACCATATTTCATATCTTCTAGATAAGAACAATATCAAGGTGCTTAATTCAGTCAAACAAAGTTCATTAGAAGGTTCTTCTAAGGACACAAAAAAAAGTAAGGGGAATGGAAAGGGAAAGGCCCTAGTTGCTATTGCTTCACAACCAGAGTCTTGGTTCCTTGAATTGGGTGCTTCACACCACATAGCCTCATCAGAGGATAATTTTACCTCTTTAGAGCCATGTTTTATTCCTACCATACTTATGGGTGATGACACTCTTGTTGAAGTGCATGGGAGAGGGTTTTTTGATGTGGCTGAAGGGACATTTGAGGATGTTCTTTGTGTTCCATCTTTGTCAACTAATCTCCTATCTTTTTATCAGATCACTCACACTGATTCTGGCAAGCGAGTTGAGTTCACTCCAGATATAGTGGTAATTAGTGAAATGCATAATGGGTCTATAGTTGCTATGTGAAAAGAAGATCACTAGTCCACAATATATCAATTTTCTCACTTTTTTCTTGACTCTATTTCGATAGTCTTACTCACTCATGTAGATGAGGTGAGTTTTTTATGGCATCAATGGTTTGGCCACTTGAACTACCATTACTTGTAGCAGCTCAATCAACATGACATGGTTTCAGGGTTGCCTTCTATTCAATTTTCTGATGGAGTTTGCTAAGGATGCATTCTTAGTAAGCTTGCATCATGAGGAGAAATATGATAAAGGAAAATCATGGAGAGCTACAGATCTATTGGAGTTGGTACACAATGACTTGGCTGGACCATTTCCACAACCATCTTTTAGTAGGGCTAAATATGTCTTGACATTTATTGATGAATTTTTTAGATACACTTGGGTCTATTTTATCAAACAAAAGCCTAAGGTCCTTGATCATTCTATAGATTTCAAAGCTTTTGCAGAGAAACAATCTGGGAAGTTCATCAAGATTTTACATACAAAAAATGGGGGAGAATATGTTAACAATTAGTTTGAAAAGTTTTGTGCTTCAGAAGGTATCAACATGCAACACACAGTTCCATATAGTCCTTATCGGAATGGTGTCATAGAATGCAAGAACAAATCCTTGAAGGAGATGGCCAATTGTATGATACACTCCAAATATTTGACACCTCAATACTGGGAAAAGACCATCAACTATGTGTGTTACATCCAAAACTGAGTTCCTCACAAAGCTGTGAAGGGGGTAACTCCTTTTCAAGCTTGGATAGGTCGAAAACCCAAAGATAAGCACTTTCAAGTGTTTGGTTCTCTTGCATGGGCCCATATTCCAACAGAGAAATGTAAGGCTATGGATCCATAGAGCAAGCCTTGCATATTTGTTGGATATTTAGATGATGTCAAAGGTTATAGGATTCTCCATCCCACCACTCATGAGTTGTAAATATTGAGAGGAGTATTTTTTTTGAGGAGAGCTCTTCTAGTTCTTCTCCTACCACTTCTCCATATACCATCATATTAGAGATGTTGCATCATGATGAAATCCTCCTAATATTGATGAGGAGTATTCTTCCTCCACTTTAGATAGTGATAGTGATGATGGGGATTTACATTCCTCTTCTAGTCATCATTCAGAGGCTGATGATTCTCCTCCACTCTAGCCTTAGCACCTCTTTGGGCTCAAAAGAAATTGGAGTCAATAGGTGATTGGGTTGGTGATCCATTAGACACAAGAAGAACATGGTCACACTTTTAGCAAGCTCCACATCTCTTCATTGCTTCAGTTTCTGATCCATAGTCTTTTCGAGAAGCTTCTAGTATTCTAGAGGGGGATGCTACAATGCAAGAAGAGTTCAATTCCTTACAGAGGAATCACACATGGGATTTAGTCCCTCTTCCTAAGGGAAGAAAAATTGTTTGATGCAAGTGGATCTATCAGAAAAAAATTTCAGCAAATGGGTTGGTTGACAAGCACAAGGTCGCTTGGTAGCAAAAGGATTCTCCCAAGTTCCCAGGATTGACTATTCTGAAACTTTTGCACCAGTTGCTAAGATTAATTCCATCTGACTTGTCCTTCATATAGTTGCAAATCATCGTTGGGAAGTTTATTAGATGGATGTGAAGAGTGACTTTCTTCATGGTGACCTTCAGGAGGAAATCTACATGGAGCAACCACAAGGGTTTGTGTAGGATCCTTCACTTGTGTGCAGACTTCAAAAGTCTCTCTATGGCCTTAAACAGGCTCCTCGAGCTTGGTATGCCAAGATGAAATCCTTCCTTCTAAAAATTGGGTTCAAATAATGCCATTCTAATCCAAACGTATACATTAGTAGGACGCCACTCTCATATTCTTGGTTCTCTATGTTGATGACTTATTGATCACATGGAGTCACTCATCCACCATCAAGGTGGTGAAAACTAGTCTACATGATAGATTTTTGATGTCTATCTTGGGTCTTTTGCATTACTTCTTGGGGATTAAGATCACTCAATCATCTTCAATAATCTTCCTTGGACAACCCAAGTATGCACTTGATATTCTCTCCAAATTTTGCATGGCTGATTGTAAGTCTACACCAACTCCATTTTTATCAGGGGTCAAACTTGAGGCTTTCTTCACCCTTGGTTGATGACACTTTGTGCCAATTTTTTTTTGGGAGTCTCATCTACTTGACATTTCATATGTTGTGGGCATGGTCTCTCAATTCATTCAGGAGCCACATGAGTTGCATTGGAAAGCAGCTAAGCGGATCCTTCACTACAATCAGGGTACTCACAATTATGGGATTCAGTATGCAGTGGTCATGGATATTGACTTGGTGGGACACAAAAATTCAGATTGGGTAGGTGATTATCAAGATCACAAGTCTACTTCAGGGTATTGCTTCTCACTTGGTTCTGGTCTAGTTTTTTGGTCAAGCAAGAAGCAATTTGCAATTGCTATTTCATCTATAGAGGCTAAGTATCGAGGGGCGGTTAATTCCACCACTGAGGCTATTTGGATTTAGAATATTCTCATTGAGTTTGGTACTTCAATAAAAAATCCTACAATCATCTTTTGTGATAATCATAGTGCAATACAAATCTCAAGGGATCTAGTTCATCATCAGAGGACGAAACACATTGAGATTCATATGCACTACATTCCAGAGCTAATTCAGGAAGGCACCATTGATCTTAAGTATTGTTCTACATTTGAGCATACTGCAGACATCTTCACCAAATCCTTCACAGAAAGCAAGTTCCTTCATTTGCGAGCTTTGCTTGGGGTGTGACAGGTGTCTACTTCAAGAGGGGCTTCTTAGTCCTTCATTCTACTCTCTATTTAGAGGGGCTATTCCTCTTCTGGGGGGATTCTTCTTATGGGGGGATCTCTATGTACATGCGTACCTAAAATGGCCTCATTTGTTGAGACCAATCTTTTCACCCACCTAAGCTACACTTAAGGGGGGGTGTTAGTGTAGGTTTTTTATTTTCCTTATATTAGGGGTATTTCTTTTTTCCTACACATATTATTTATGCTTGCTTAGGTTTATTAGGTGTGGTTGATATGAGGATACGTGGAAAATTACATCAACTACATGTGTCACTCTCTCCCACACATGGGTAGTTGAGTTACACATCCTCTTTTGGCTTGTTGTGCCACCTCTCATAACCACTATTCTGATTTCACCTAGGTAGCCCGTTATAGGGTAGTTTGGTTTCTCACCTTGTTTTGGCTTTATGTGCCACCTCTCTCTTGTCT
>VDFB02281492.1:622940749-623039910 GCA_007258455.2 Sequoia sempervirens
ATTCTCTCTTGGCTCCGCTTCCAGTAAGTGCAAGATCTAAATAAGTATGGAGAGTTACCCGGAAGGAGTAAAGAATGATGTGAGCGGGCCCCGATGCTTGCCTTGCCCACCCCCCCCCCCATGAATTGAAAATTGCTAAGTAATGGGAGGTAGCAAGTGGAAATTCTAGTGCGAGCGACCATTGCCGTCTTTCCTTCGCTGCTCCTAACTACTGACCCAAGCCCACCACCCACCATGTGGGTCCTGACTTCACTGATTTCGTCTGGCCGATGATGAATGTATAACTCATGCCAGGGCTCCCCGCGGACCCAATGATGTAGGTTGCCTTATGTGGATCTCCATCCCACCACTATTGTTTTGAGCAACCATCCTATTGCACCTTCCCGTGTATATCTCCTGCATCCATGGTTGGGCTGGAGCCCGAGCTTTGATTTTCCGCCAAGTGACTCCTTGCAGGTCGCCACCAAGACTTCACCGTTTCCTGACAACATTCTAACTATAGCTTCCTGTGCTCCTTGGCCCAACGACAATATCCCTCTAGGTCTGAGACTTCCCGTTGCCATCTAGAAAACATCAAAATCCAAATGTTGAAATGAAAAAATCAACCCGTCCTTCTGATCCTTGGGGCCCGCCATCTTGATCATTGATGAGGATTTAATGAAGAAACTTGGAAGCCAAATATGTAGCTGGGTCTGATCCGCTAGAACTCCATCCTCAGAATTCCGCTTAGCGCCCGCCATTTCAAACAACTATCTTCGAATGAATTCCTGAACCATTTGATCTGCACACTTAATGGCTTAGGCATTATGACACCCATCTTTCAAACCCCTTAGGTTGTAGACCTCGGAATGCCGTCTCACTAGAGCCATTCCAAACGATAAAATCCCAACAACTTTCCCTCCTCACATCTTCAGGTGCTCCAAATATGATCCAAAGGATATCCAATCTGGGAACGAGTCTTGACCCACGTGCTCAAATTGAACCCTCCCTTGAATGAACCTTTCGAATTACCCAAACTTGAAGCCCAGAGGAACCACATGGATTTCCCTGCCTTGTTTTCCCTTCACAACAACAATCCTACCAGGGAAGTCCAACCCCATGGGCCCGGGTTGCCCAAATTCCCTCTAGTAAACTATCGATGACATCTCAAAGAAAATGTTTGATTTCATGAGTGATGTATTATCCAACTTGACTTCGTTTTGGCTAACATTGATGTTTTATGCTTAATTGCACATATCATGCCGTTGTTTGCAGGATATATGAAATTGGGTGCAAGACCCTCAGGGGCAGCTATAGAGAAAGACAAAGGGAAGAAAGCAGACATAGTCCCTCATGGGAAAGAGGACAAGGACCAGGTGAAATTTCAATTCCAGGGAGAGCCTTTGCACTTGAAGATCATCACATACTGGAAGGAGATTACTGATACCAATATCGGGCATGTTGATATTGATGAATTTAAATAGAAGATTAGAGTCCGTCGAAAGACCAACAATACAAGGCTTATCAGAAGCATCGGAATTGCTAAAGCTGTAGGCTTTCCTCCATCCCTTGTCACTCCTAAATTGGTCATGGCCTACCGACAAGCATATCAACCAAACACTCAAACAATAGAGGTGGGAACATTTTGGCTGATATGTTGGGAGAGGCCATAATAAAGACTTTTCACATCCCTACCTTCGGGGAGATGGAATTGATGACAATTGAGGAATGAAAGGAAATGTGGGACGTAGATCCCATTGGATGCAAAAAGCTTATTAACCAGTATTGGATCAAGCAGAAAGGGGCAGCCTTCAAGTAGTTCAACTACAGTGAAAAGGGAAATTTGTAAGATGACAAAACTGCTACAACACCTGGGCACTAAAAGTCAAAATAGGGAAAAGACAAAGATGTATTTTAAATTGTTGAATAATGGGGGGTAGATGAAACCCTAATGTAAGCAAATCTGAACCACTCATTGTGAATTGATCCTAGCCATCCATTTGGGCTTTGGAAAACTATAAATAAGGGTCTTCCCCTCATTTGTAAAGGGTTGGAGAGCTGGTGTAAAAAGCATTTGCAACAATAGAAGATAGCATTGCATCATTTTATGGATGTTCTCTTTGATTTTTCTCATCTTGCATGCATGGTTCTACCTTCCATGTTAGTTTTAGTGTTAGTTGCTTGAATGGAAGTGGTGATGGTGATTGTTGTTTCAGTATTTGATGAATTTCCAGCTCATGCTTTTTGTGGTTCATTGATGATGAATCACTTTGCAAAGCTAGTATGAGCTTCCTTCCTTTATTGCTGCAACTTAGTTTGACTGCATGTGCATGATGTGTGTGTATAATCTGAAAACCTGTAGTCCTTAGAAGATTGTACTGGTTTTGTGTAATTGTAGGATCCTCTTGGCCAAGCAAAAACCAGTTTAGGGAGTTTTTCTACTGTAGTAGCCTCCATGATCATTGTTCATTCATAGTTTCAGATCCAGGAACTTCCTCTTTTCCTTGCCCTTTTTCCTTTTTTTTTAATAAGTGACCTATGCTAAGGTTCATTGCACATTGTAAAGCCAAATCCAATGATAAAATGGAGTTCAAGACTGCTATTTGAACTTGCAACAAACACACAACAACTCTCCCATCCTAAGAACTCCATTTGCAGATCCAACTTCCCTACTTTGTGACTCATCCGTAAGTCCGCCTTGTGATTCCAACAAATCACATAAATCAATTGAGATATTCCAAGCACTGTCAAGACCTGACATTAGAGACCTTGGGATAGTGTTCTATAATTTGATTGTGGAAGATTGTCTTTGAAGAGCTCGGTGATGCGTCTATGCATTACCTGTGTTGAGAAGTGCATAAAAAACACATCAACAAGTATGAATATTATTAATATATAGGGATGGGGGGGCCAAAACAAAACCCAATGCCCCGATTATCAGTTACTTCATGAGAGGAGGCCAAAATAGAATGAAATCCTTGAAGCAAAAAGTGTGAGAAGACAGAGAGAGGACATTTTTATGCAGGGGTAGGATGAATTGCTCAGACCACTGGAGGGGTGACATCAATATCCACAATCCATTGGAGATATGACATAGGCTCCAAATTTTTTACTAATGTAGAGAGCTAAATGACAATAAAATTATTCAAAGAAATCAGATTTAAAAAGCTCTCACAACTCACTGGTAACCACTTCATTGGAAAATAAATCCTCACACCAAATATAATTTTTGGTTTGCGACTTGCAACTAGTGGTTCCAAACTCAAATTAATTTTGGAAAATAAAATTACAATCAGTCCCAAATGAGCAATGGGTTGCAACAAGCCCTTACATGATTCCTGGAAACTACAAAAATAAATGATTTGTAGTAGCAAATCAATTCTACACAATAATTTCTCTCAACACCTACAATAACAAAACTTCTTGCATAATTTCAATACAAAAATATGCAATTGGTGTTCTTCAAACCTCCATAAGCAACCTCCAATCTGCAATAACACTCTTCAGAATCCTTCCTGGAGATAATCTATGCCTTCTTGTGCCTTCTCCTATTATCTAGAAGAATTAACTTCAAAAATGAAATTCATTTTCAATAAAACAAACTCAAGCTTTCATGAAATGCAAATGGAATTTTATTTCGGTGAATTTTGCTTCCATTCGAAAGGAATCTCCCAAAAATCCATGCCCAACTCTTGGATGTCTCCAAAATAATTAAAATGCATTAAAATATTGAATAAAATAATCCTTTCCAATTCCACAATCAGTTGTGAGTGGAAGCATGCTTTAATTGCTCTTCCCGTTTTCATGAAATAAAGGAAAAAAGATGATTTTCCCAAACTAGGCGTCCACTTCTAGGTCCCCTATTTTTTAAGAATCTTGGAATTTAAAATTTGGAGTTACATAATAAATTGGAAGCCTCTCAAGACCCCACACCCATACTTTCTTTTACTGGCTTTTTGCTTTTAAAGCGTTTTCTCCACTTTCTCCCTTTATCCAAATTGTTCCAAATTTCAAATTTAACTTGCAACATGAAATGACATCCAAATTCACAACAAAAATTATGAATTTCATTAAACAAACATGAAATTCAAGTCACACAAAAAATTGCAATTAATTAAGATAATAAATCTCTTCTTTTGGTGACACAGGATTGCCACTAAGCAATGGATGCTCTTGCATCAAACACCCACAATAGAAAATAAATATTTCATGAGTGAAACTCATAAACATTTGTATAATCTATGTCTATCTTGGATCCACCTTTGCTCCTTGTTGACTAGAAATTTTCTATTCATCTCAACCTGCACCTTCACATTAGTATCCCCTTTCACCTTTCCTCCTTTTCTCATCCCCATGAAACACAAATTATCAAACTCTACCTCCCATCAATGTGCTTTATCAAAATGAATCAAATCAATGCTATTCATACCTTCTTCTTCAACACAAAATGTGTCCTGTATTACCTTTATTGCTGCTATACCTCCTTCTAATCCTCCTTGTGCCTTGTCTTCAATGCAACTTGCCACTCTATTAATGCCTATAGAAAGACACTCTATTGCTGCAAACTGATTTTCTACACCCAAAACAATGTTAGAATGATAATCTTGTGACTCATAATCCACCTTCTACAACAAGTAATCAAGTTTTTATATCAAGGAATCTTTACCTTCATCATTCTAAAACAAGGAATCATCAGTAATCTCCAACTTCACATTCACATCTTTCTCATCACTCTCACCTTTCTCCAACACATCTACTGTTGTAACTACATCTTTATTCTCATCAAAATAAGTATAAAAATTAGAAATTACCTCATTACCTTTGGTTGTAACCTTTGCATTAGCTAAAATTTTCTCATTCCACTCTCTTTCAATTGCTTCCAATCGCATTAGCAAATCATCCTCCTCACTTTCATCCCTTTTCTCTAACTGTTTCAAATCATTAACCAAAAAAATTCCAACCTTGCTGCATCCCTTGCCTCCTCTCTCATCCAATGGCTTCAACTTATGATGAACTCCATCCTTCGTCAAACTATAAGTGTTCGCACATCCATCATGCACTACATTCCTGTCAAACTGCCATAGTCTACCCAACAACAAATGACAAACATCCATGTTCATAACATCACACAATACTTCATCATAATAAATTCCAATCTTAAATCTTACCACACATTGTTCATTTACCAACACTTTGTGATCATCCTGCAACCATGAGATCCTATGCGGATGCAGGTGCCTCTTCCTCTCCAACTGCAACTTCTCAACCATCTCTTTAGAAAAAATATTATCAGTACTGCCACCATCAATAATGACTTTACAAACTTTACCTTTGCATTTGCATCTTGTATGAAACAGTCTCCTCTTCTGAATGGGTTCATTGTTTTCATTCATCAAAACTCTCCTCATCATCAAGGCTTCACCATCTTCCGCTTCTTCAGAATGTGTTGAATGGGCATCTTCTCCATTTATGTTTGCTACCCTATTCTGATTTATAGTTCTTCTTTACTCTTCATGAGGACACTCATATGATTTTTTCCCCTCTTCTCCACACTTGAAACATGTTATTTTAAAATTTACTCTTTCAAATCCCCTACCCAATCTTTCTCTTCCTCTAAAATTATGATCACGAGGCTTGCTTGAGTTTTCAAATCTTTCATCCTTGCTGCCTTTAATGTCTCTAATCTCCTGTTCATCCTTATTTTGTTGCACATAAGCTTGATCCTTTCCCTTGTTTTTATTCTCAAACCTCTTGTTCAACCTTTCCTCTATCTTTAATGCCATTTGATAGGCATCCTCCATTGTCACAACTCTAACCAATGCCATTTCTTCTTGAATGCTTGATCTCAATCCATTTATGTATCTTGCAACCTTCTCTTTGGTCACCTCAGAATGTCCAGTTCTAATAAGGATTCTATGGAATTATTCTGTATATTCTTTCAAACTCTTGTTGCCTTGTCTCAAACCTTGCATTTTCTTGAGCAGGTCCAATTCATAATCCACAAGAATAAATTGTCTTTTAAGTTTCTCCACCATTTTATCCCATTTGTTAATATTTTATTTTCCTCTTCTTCCCCTTTCTAATTGAATCTCTCTCCACCATGTGGAGGCATGTCCTTTCAACCTTGTTTTTGCATATATTAGTTTGTTTGGATCCTCTATCTCTTCAAATTTGAAATAATCCTCCATCTCATTCAACCAATCTATTAATTCTTCTGGGTTTAGGCTTCCATTAAAGGTAGGTACATCCATTTTTGGTCTTTTTCTAATTTTTGTTAAAACTCTCAACAATGGATCCCTTGCAATTGCTGCAACTTCTCTTTTTTCAGTATCCAAACTAGCATTCTCTATGCTTTCATCTTCTTCATCACTCCCTGTGTCTCTCATTCTTGCAAAACCTCTCCTTAACTCATTTTGTAAAGTCTCAACTTGCCTTATCAAAACTCTAAAATCACCATTTTTGAAAAAATTATCTCCTATTCCTCTTCCTCTACCTCTACCACGATGGGCTCCTCTCCAATCCATTTTTTTTCAACACCCACAACACAGTTCTGGTGCAACTGCCTCTCTTCGGCGGTCTGTTACACACTCAAGATCCTGCTGCTCTGATACCACTAATGTAGAGAGATAAATAACAATAAAATTATTCAAAGAAATTAGATTTACAAAGTTCTCATAACTCATTGGTAACCACTTCATAGGAAAATAAATCCTCACACCAAATATAAATTTCTGGTTTGCAACTTGCAACCAGTGGTTCCAAACTCAAATTAATTCCAGAAAATGAAATTACAATAAGTCCCAAATGAGTAATGGGATGCAATAAGCCCTTACATGACTCCAGGAAAATATAAAAAATAAATGATTTACAGTAGCAAATCAATTCTACACAATAATTTCTCTCAACACCTGGAATAATAAAACTTCTTGCATAATTTCAATACAAAAATTTGCAACAATTGGTGTTCTTCAAACCTTTGTAAGCAACCTCCAATCTGTAATAACACTCTTCATAATCCTTCCTAGAGATAATCCATTCCTTCCTGTGCCTTCTCCTATTATTTGGAAGAATTAACTTCAAAAATGAAATTCATTTTCAATAAAATAAACTCAAGCTTTCATGAAATGTAAATGAAATTTTATTTCGGTGAATTTTGCTTCCATTCCAAAGGAATCTCCCAAAAATCCATGTCCAACTCTTGGATGTCTCCAAAATAATTAAAATACATTAAAACATTGAATAAAATAATCCTTTCTAATTCCACAATCAGTTGTGAGTGGAAGCATGCTTTAATTGCTTTTCTCGCTTTCATGAAATAAAGGAAAAAACTGATTTTCCCAAACTACGCGTCCAATTCCAGGTCTCCTATTTTTTAGGAATCTTGGAATTTAAAATTTGGAGTTACACAATAAATTGGAAGCCTCTCAAGACCCCACGCCCATACTTTCTTTTTTTGACTTTTTGCTTTTAAAGAGTTTTCTCCACTTTCTCCCTTTATCCAAATTGCTCCAAATTTCAAATTTAACTTGCAACATGAAATGACATCCAAATTCACAACAAAAATTATGACTTTCATTAAACAAACATGAAATTCAAGTCACACCATAAATTGTAATTAATTAAAATAATAAATCTCTTTTTTTGGTGACACAAGATTGCCACTAAGCCATGGATGCTCCTGCATCATTTACCTTTTTTAGGAAGCAACTGCCCATATGTGTTAGAGCTCAATGTTGAGCTATTTATCATAAGAAAGTAAATTATACCCTTTTGGAGATGTTTCTCTCCTATAATGGGTAAATGTAAGAAGATGAGTCCACAAAACGTGGAATTTTTTTCCTTAGACAAAAATTTGAATTCAGCTTAAAGAAAATGGAATCCTATTTTTTAATAAACGAGATCCCATTTAGGTTCGAGATCTCAAGCCTATAATCTAAAAACAAGATCTTTCTTTTTTAAAAATAGGATCCCGTTTTGAAAACTTTCCAAAAATGGAATGTTTCCATTTTTGACAACTTTCAAAATGGGATCTATTTTGAAAAGTTTCCATTTTGGAAAATTTTCAAAATGGGATCCCATTTTGAAAACTTTCCATTTTTGGAAATTTTTCAAAATAGGATCTCATTTCGTAAAAACATAATTTTTTTTTTTAATGAAATGAGATCCCGTTTTTAAAAATATGAATTTTTGGTTGAGTTTGTGCTTTGTTTTTTGGTTCAGGAAAAGGCTTGGGGACTAGAACCTAAGTTTTGGACTTGGTTTGACCTGCAAATTGAAGGTCTTCGCAATGTCACAAGAAAATAGTGACTTTGGGCATGTGTCTTAAGACTCTTTTTGAATAATTTTTTGACGAAGTTAAAGCCCATTATAGATGAGACTGTGTAGATTCCAAATATGTAATTTTGTTTACAATTGGATTATTTTTTAATTTTTCAATTAATTTCCGATGAAAAAGGTCCATAAACTTGAATTATCAGGGTTTTTTAGTATTTTAATAACTTTTTATTAATATAATTTTTTGGAAAACAAATTATACGAAAGCGTACTTCAAACAATTCTTTTCAATTTAAAAAAAATAAAAAAAATGATAAGTTCAGGTCATCTTATGCTTGACGTACACAACAATTTTTCAAAACACCAAATATGGCCAGTAAAAAATTAACAAAAAAAATATTCAATAAAAAGTTACAAAAAAATATGGAAAGTGTGCTTCATTGAGTTACAAATATTTTCCCAAAAGGATTTAGAAAAATATGATTATTTAAGTCAAAATATGGATGACGTACACGTGCATGGTATGGTAAAAAAAGTGACTTTTAAATAGTGGTTTTTAGAAATGCCTATTGAAAATCAATTTGTATCATCTGGGTATTGAAATAAATTACATATTTGGAAACTAGACTCCGATACTACATTTTATGATTAGTGACTTTTTTCAAGATTCCATCTCTAAGTGTTTTAAATTTTAAGGTCAAATGTGTCGAATTCTGAAAATCAGGGAAAACACTTCCACTAAATGGCCAAAAAGTGGATTCAACTTCTTGCCAACATCCTAATGCACTACTTTTTAAAAAAAATAATTTTTTTTTTTTAGTATATTTTTAAAGTTTAAATTATTCTTTTGTTTAATTATAATGACCTACATGCAGTGACTAAAAAAACTAATAATAAATAAATAATTTTTTTTGGGTCAAGTTTTAGGCTTTGAGCCCATCAATGGGTATTTCAAAATTTTCATGACAATATCCTTGGTTGGAGAAATGTGGAATTAAAGATATATTTTGGTTGAATTTTCCTCAAAAAGAGGAGTTAGGTTGCTAAATGGGTTGCTGGCTTGACAATTTCAAGGAAAACCCTTTCATACAAAACTATCATTTGAAACTAAAGGATATCAAAATTAAAATTGACATTGTGTTTGTGTGTGTAATATATATAGTTATTTTTTTATTTAATTATTTAGGATGAAAGAGTTTACATTGAAACCCATTGTACCATGTATATCCCATATAGTTTTGCCCAAAATTATTTTACCTAAAACTATATTTTTGGCCAAAAGTGAGACACAACTCTACACTTTCACCCAAATGAAGGTTCTAAATAGAAGTTAACTTGTTGAGATGTTTAGTGAGAGAAAAGACAATAAATTGGGATATGGTTTGCATATAATAATTTTTTAAAGATGAGTACATGTAAAACACCATTTGCAATTGCATATGATAGTTATCCAAGAAATGTATAACAATTGAGAGATATCCTATCACATTCATCGTACTTGTACATTCTACCTCATGTTTGTGAATACATGTTTTACACTGTTCCATCAATGCCATATTCTATTTTCAAGACATTTCGATCATCACAAATGTATATCAATTTTTAATCCATTACTTGAGATAACAAAATAATGGATAATTTACTATTCAAAGATTATTTAAAAAATTTGAACACAAGGTACATGGGATCTAGGAGAGCTTATGACATGAACTAAATCACAATTCAATATGCCTACACCAAAGTAAAGTAGGGTAGTAATTCTTTGGTAGTATGCCAACTTATGTGATGTTTTATTAGGATTCAATTTCATAGTTTTCAAGTCAATCTCACAATTATATACACAACTAAATCTTGGTAAAATATTACATAATTAAACAAAAGTAATATGAGGGAATTGACTCAAAAACCACATTGCTAAATCCTCATAAAACATCACATAATTTAACAAAAATATTAAGAATGAATATTAAACAAGAGAAAAAATGCAAAATAGAATAATTTCTTATTGCTATAGTCATATTGAAATCACCACTCTATTGTATACTTTAATACAATATACTCTCTCTCTATATATATATATTTTGATGATATTTAAATAATGCTCAACATAAACCGCCAACACATTATAATCAATGTAGTAGCCCACCTTAATGTTAAAAAACCAACATATTGACTATAACATACCAATAAATTACACTCTTCCCTTAGATGATTGGATACTAAAAGCCTAAAAAGCCTGAGAACTTATTAAAAAAAAAGCCATTGCAATTAATATAAACATTATCTATTGGAAGAGTATCTCAAGGAGATCTAACATGGTGTGTCATGATTAAACTAAAGTAGAATTTTATATCAAATCAATTGAGAGAACCGAAAATGTCGACAGATTGTACTGAAGTGACAAATGAGAATTTCATTCGATATGACAGTGTAGAGCACAAGCATATTTTTACCTCATGTCCACTTTGAGATTTATTCCAATCACTCATATCATGTTCAGATTTTTTCATCCAAAAGGAATTAAAGCACAAGTTTTGTGCAACCTTAATCTTTATGGTCAATTCTATCAGCTTCTGTAACCCACTGAAAGAACACTAATATGAGACAAAATGAGATGAAAAAGTGTTTCAACACCAATAATGTGTTAACATATAGAAAATAATATCAACTTTTTAGGTAGAATGCCTAATCACCGAAAAAATAGAAGCATCATGGACACTAGAAGAAAAGAGAGGACATTTATTTCTTTATTCTTTCTCACTATCATGGAAATTCTTTTTATATTGTCCTTGCAGCACTGTGTGTTAGAAAAGAAGATTGTACTAAAGAATAAACAAAGTGGGTTGGGGGAGTAGAATACTTTTGAGAATTGAGATCTGATGTGGGGTCCGATGGCAGCTTAAATAGCCATGCAACAGTCAACAAATAATGGTGAACATGTACTGTGATTATGACAAAAGAGCATTGTACATAAAGTGAAAGCAAATAGAGAACAAAAGGGACATATTGAAAGATTTTGGCAAGCAGCTGGTGCTTTCCATTATTAAAGTATTATGGGTGGAGTTAGTGGAGGAGAAGGGGGAAACCATTCACATCAGGGAAAAGAGAGAAGAAAGGACTGCATTGGTTGCTGGTTGCCACTTGTTAGGTCAAATGAGTTCCTGTGAAGTCCACCTAACGAGTGGGAGAAGATAGGCCATGGCCATCTTAGTAACATGGCAGTAAGTGGGTGGTGGCAGGGAGACGGTGATAATGAGAGAATGCAAATCATGAATTATTAACATATGAGAGTGGATTATAAAGTTTGAATTGGATACCATAGAGATTAAGTTGGATAAGTATTGGACTTTGTGCTATGTTGAAAAGGAAAAGTTGGATACAACATCAAGAAAAACTTTGGAAAAATTGTTTTGACATGTGAAGGGTGGTCATGGGTCACTTTCTATGCCAGCAAAATTACTGGTTTTGTATAAAAAAAAGCTAGGGCTTAGGTGTGGTTATTATGGAGGTGAGTGTGTGGTATGGGACCTATCACCAAGACCATTCACACTGTAGTGGAATATCGTTACATGTGTTTGGTTCTTATGGTGGAAATCTACCTGGTGAAATGTTCACGTCTCTGCTTTTTCCACAGTTCTTCATACAGTTTTCTACTCTTTGTTGTGATTTACGAGTGCCCTGCTGTCCATAATGCTGAGCAGTGATTGTATCATCATTTAGAATACATTTAGAGTTAGTTATATTTCTAATTATGTAGAAGCTTCTCAAGCTGAAACTTTTTCAATTGAGAGTCTCCAAGAAACTTTTTTCGATTGAGTCTTCAGTCTTATTTTTTATAATGTCGGAGCTTTGCACACAATAAGAAATGATCTTGGTGGATGCCTATTTAAAACCGTTTAACTTCATGAGATCAAGGGTTTATTGATAATGAGATCAAGGGTCTACTGATGAAACGTTCAACTTCATGAGACCAAGGGTCTACTGACAGTTATATATATATATATATATATTTGATTGTAGTTCGGGAATTTTTAGTCTGTCCCGAGCTAGGGAGTGGGAAATTTTTAGCCTGGCCCAATCTAGGGGAGGCCACAAATGGGGGACCTTCTCCCCGGCATGAATGCAAGTAATAGTCACTCCCGTGAGCACGGTAGCCTAGCAGGGGCATAAGGCCTGCGAGCACACCAGCCCAGCGAGGGAGTGGACCTCAGACATGAACACGAATAGCGGAATGAAGGCTAACAATAGCATCAACACTATAGGTCAAGCCAAGAGACTTGAACCTTGGTGGCCACAACAACAAACGCTTAAGTGGAACCAAAAGATTAAATTTATTTAATGGATAAGAGTTGAAGATTATAAAGATATTTGTATATTAAAAATAATGATTAATAAAAAATAATTATGATTTTGATATCAACAATTTTTAAACTAAACTAAAAAATGTAAGAATAGAAGAAACAATAATAAATTAAATATATTATTAAATTTTGTATTAATTTAAATTAAATAATATTAAAAGAAAGTAAATAATTTAAATCTTAGTTTGTATAAAATTTAATTTCTGCTGATTTTTTTGGTTAGTTTATTCAATTTTATTGAGAATTACTTTATATTTTTAGATTTTTTTAAAAATTATAATGTATAATTTTTTAATTGTTAGAAATTAATTCATATAAAAAAGTTTATAATTGAAAATATTAGACTTTATTAATTTATTATTTTGAGAGGATGCATATCTTAGATCTTTTGTCTTATATTAAGGACTAAGGGCTATCCATTCCATTAAAATAATCAGAACATGATTCTGGTTTCATTCCTTAAAACTTTAAGTCTTCACATTCAACAAGATTCCGATCTCATTCCTTAAAAAATTATTACATCCAACAAAACTTATATGTTGGTAAATTCTTTATAAAAATTGAATAGATCTAAAATATTAAATAAACTCCTCTTTTTACCCACCTATGACACATTTATATAAATTACTTAAATATAAATAATATCTATCAAGAGACTTTAACCTCATTAGACCACTGTAATAAAAAAGTATTTCCAAAGAACTCGTTAACCTCCCCACAAAGCATAGAATAAAAAGGAAGCCTAACTCTCTGAACTAGGGGGCCACTAGCATTCAGACACAAACACATAATCACTGACTTCAAACCTTTCAACAGACAAACCTACACTTGGCCATGACTGTTTTTCTAGCTGAAATATAATTTTCTATGAAATAATGAATTTGTAAGGTTATCTTCAATTTTAAATAAAAATGGTGGGAGAAGGTTCATGGCATTGTTAGGCCAAAGTTCTGTCAGTCACTTTCTCAAGACAAATACATTACAAAACACGGAAGGCACAAATCCATGAGTGGACAGGCATCAGAATCATGGCCCCTTTAAAGCAAAAAAATCACACATCTCAACATCTATAATAACACCTCCTTGTCCACTTTCCACCTCACAACACAAAAGAAGATAAAAGTCTCTCCACCCAAGACCAAATCTGTCTGCCTGTCATACATCAGTGATGGATACACAATTTCTATATTTATAGTGGTGCAGTCAGAGGCAGAAAGCAGATCACAGATCACTGCAGTTTTGTCTAATGTCATATGGTCTAAGAGAGAAAATATTTGTATATATATATATATATACACTTTATGTTGGTTTTGTGCCAAATATTAATCAAGTCTGTCACAGGTCCATAGGCAAAAACATGGAGTTTTTGGACTTAATACTTAGAGAAGAAGAAGCCCAAGAGACCCAACAAGAAATAAATGAAGAAGTTGCAGTTATGATGGAGAGACTAGAGGAAGAAATCTTGGTTGATCATCCATCATCAACATTGTCTTCTTCTTATTGTTCTTATTCTTGTGCTAATTGTTGTGTTCAGAGTGATTCAGCCTTTTCCATGAGTAGTAGCAGTTCCAGGCTGTCAAGCCCATCTGACTGTGAGTTAAAATGCAGATGCCATGAAAAAAATGGTGGTGGTCTTAATGGGTATGCTTTTGATGAGTTGGGCTATCTGCTGGGGGCCTCTGATGAGGAGCTTGGCATACCCACTGATAATACTAACACTAATAACTATATTGGAGTTTTAGGAGAGAGTTTTTTGGCTTCTGCTAATGGTACCTTAGGCCTTAATACAGAGGTTGGGGATTTAGATATGTGGGAAATGGGTGCAGGTGAGTGTTATAACCAGTCTTATTATGATGATGATAATTATAGTTTTGCAGATATCATGAGTGAGATTGATACAGAGCTTACATTGTAAAGTACTGTGGACTGTATGTTGTAACATGTTATGGGCAAAAGTGCCTTGAAACTAATAAAGCTGTCCATAAATGATGAAATACTTGGGCTCTGAAATTCGCCAACAACTGGCTGATTGTAAAGAAATGTTTAAAGTACAAGCATTTCATATTGCAGTGTTTTATGTGTACAGATAAAGCTGAAAGTTTGCATAGAATTTAAATGTATATGGACAAAGAAGCTTTAATGGATATTTGAAGGACAGTTCTCTCTGTTATTGCAGGAATGTAAGGATTTTTTTATCAATACCTAATCTGCACATGATTTGTTTCATTTGTAAATTTGGCAAATGTTTTACTATTATTATAAATGTTTTGGAGAAATTTTGATAGCGCTCTTCTGAGAGAGAAGGTTCTTTTTAAGAAAAGCTCTCATTTGTACATAAAAAATTGTAGGCACACAGACAATAAACTCTACAAAAATGTGAAAGATAGCCTAATTAAATTAAGTAGAGGAAAACCACTTTGTCACATATAAAGTTAAATAAATTTTCTTATAATTTTTTTTAAAAAAATTCCTTTCAAATTAGAAATACCTAAGAAATCTGTCTATAAAATGTTTTTACCAAAAAAATATATTTAGTACATTTTACAGATTTTTCATATAAATTTGATTTAATTAAATATGTAGAGAAATAAATTGTCTCTAACTTAATTAAATAAGTAAAATGATTTAGATAAGATGGTTTAATATTGATAATCAAAATAGATACTATAATTAATATTCATATTTTTGTATTTTGCTATGGAGGGGGGCATACCCCCATTGTGGAGATGGATCCATGGGCCTTTGTGGTGTGGGTAAGAGTCTTAATGTCGATTCTTTTGTTTGAGCCTCAAAACAAAGGTTTATTTTTTTATAATTTTAGTGTTTATGGACTTCTGGGCTAGGCCCATGTGACTCTGGTTCTTTTGGTTTTCTAGGCTTTGCCCATGTGACTCTCGGGGTGTGCCTTCTTACCACCCACTTTTTTTTGTGAATATGTAACTTTATCTTTATTTTAATATAGATAGCCGCCTATTCATCAAAAAGGTTTATTTTTTTCCTTTGGGCATATTGAGATTGGTGCCTCT
This sequence comes from Sequoia sempervirens, assembly GCA_007258455.2. Classification (NCBI taxonomy): domain Eukaryota; kingdom Viridiplantae; phylum Streptophyta; class Pinopsida; order Cupressales; family Cupressaceae; genus Sequoia; species Sequoia sempervirens. The sequence goes on from VDFB02281492.1 coordinate 622,956,390, forward strand.
ATTGGGGCTATAGAGTTGCATCTAGGGGCATATTATATGCATTCCCTTAAGGTTGAGGGCTCTTTGCTTGGTTTGAAATGCGGGTTTCTCATTTCCCCTCTATGATCTTCATCCGTGGATTCCCCTATCGATGCTATGGAGAAGTGATTTGTTGGCTTGAATGGTAGGTTTTTAAATGCATTTCATGTAGGTGGTGGCTTTTTTCCTAACCCCCATGTTTTTGAGATTATTCCTTTCACCATAATATTTGATAGGGACTATGAGGTGCAAGTTAGGCCTAGGATGTTGAAAATCCTGTGTTGGTGCTTGATGCTTTATATTAGTGTTTGTTGATTGTCTACATGGTCCTGATTCGCTAGATTCATCTAGTGATGCTATTAAAAAATGGGGCTTGGTGCAGTCAACGGTTCCCATAACTCTATTTTGGCTTGTTTATCTCCTTCGAGTTGATTGGGAACAATGATAATCTTAGCTTACAAATTCTAGATTTGATTGTGGATAAGGCTTGTTCAAGGTTAGAGTGTTCTCTAGTTGGGAGGTTTATCAGTGCTAGGCCAAATATTGACATCTTTAGAGATTGGGCCTTGAGGGAATGGAAGGTCCACAACTAGTTCAATATTGCTACAATGAGTAATGGATTCTTCTTGATCTCCTTCATGTCCAATGAGGATAGTGTTTTGATCCTTAGGTTTGATCCATGGTTTTTGGATAAGGTATGACTACAAAAATCGGAAATATGATTTGATCCTAAAAGGAATGCACCAACATGGTTCGTGTTTGGGTGAGAATCCTTGATTTGTTGCTGGAATATTGGGTGGAGGAGTTTTAGAAGATATTGCTAGCTTTATTGGTTATCTATTAGTCATTGATGGCGTCACTAGATTCAAGAAATGGTTCGTCTTTACTAGATTTTGTGTGAATGCCAAGGTGGACTTTGTGCTCCCTTATTGTATTACTTTACCATCCAAATTTGGTATGTGGGTGTAACACATTTCTTACCAAATCTCCTTAGTTTTATGCTAAATTTGTCACAAGGAAAGTCACTCTATTTCTAGTTGTCCATCCATTAGGAGGGAGACTTATTCATGGAGTAAAAATAAGTTCTAAAATTTAATTTCTCTAAGCCTTTAACAAGTTCCAATGTGGATGTGGGGGCCCTTCTATGGATAGGCCTTGCATTGTGCTTGTTGTGGATGGGAAGGACTCAAAGCTAGCTAGTTAGGAACATGCAAATGAGGGTGTGGAGACCATGTTTCACTTGTTTCACTCTCCAAATGTATAATTAAAAGGAAGAAGCCAATGGAGGAAAGGCTAACAAAGAGTCCTATACATTCTTGTGGTTCTAGGAGGACAATCAAAAAATGAAGTGTAGCTAGTGAATATTTTTGTATCAATAAATTAGTGGCTAGGTTTGAAAGCCATATTTAGAGTTCTTTGAAGAACTTTGGATTCAATTTTCCATGATTTAATGGTATTTGGATGTATCTTTGAACTTATTTTGTTCTCTTGCTCATGTTGGGATATTTTATGGGTTTTGTTAGTCATTCTTCAATATTTTGATCCTTTTTATGATCCTTTGTTAAGCTCTATGGCTTATTGTTATATCCTTTTCTAACATTGTAATAGGTACGAGGACCTTTCAACACTTGTACTTTACCTTTATAAAATAAAAATTAAATAAATCAATTATATGGGTACTTAGATATGATTTTGATGAGGATGTCATTATGTAGGTGTTAAGAATTCATTCATCTAGATATTACAATTTTAGAATTTTTGAGATGATTATTGTTGACTTGTAAATCTAATTGTATATCAAGTTAGGTTCACTTCCATATGTGCAGATCTGATCTTGATGAGATTAGAAATGAACTTGATATATAGATCTAAACTTGTAATCTCTAGCCCCAATCTGATAGATGTTTGTTGTTTGAAACTTGTTTTACTTCTTGTAGATGCTTCAATTATGTAAGAAATATTGGATTAGATGTCATACACATTGAAATTCCTAATGTTTATTTTTCTATTAGTTATGGGTTCACATATTGGGGCATTCCACTTGAGGTGGAATTTTGTGTGACTTGTAGCATGCATTTATAAATTTGTAACTATCATGTAGTGCTACAAGAGTTACTAAATGGTGTTTATAATAGTTTCCATGATAAAAATAGCATGAACATAGGTATTTATTGTAGAATAGGAGAAAATCATGTAGGATCTTTAGTTAACTATGATATGCATGAAAATATTTTTTAAAAATGAATTATTTTAAAATTTATCCATACATAGTTCATGCATGGGTAGAGGAGTGGATAATCTAAGAGTGAAAGAACATAAGTGAATCCTAATTTTGGGATAAAATAAATAATACTAAAGAAAATCATGCACACAATTTCCTAATTTGGATCAAACCAACTTCAATTGAACGTACTCAACACTAGTTTGACATCATATGACATGCAATGGTAGTATAGGGTTTGATCAAATCCTCTTTGCGGTTTTCCTATAATAGATATTGTTGGCTAATTATTTTGGCACATTTTCCTATAAAGAAAATAAGAGATTACCTTGTGCATTTAGAGAATCTAATGTGTAAGACTCAGTAGAGGTTGTTTGTTTGAAGGTATAAGATTATATGATTAGGATTTAGGAACTTTATGGTAGTTGTTTGGTATTGTTAATAGCTAATTGGTATAAAATTTTGATCTAATCTATGAGCCCTTGATAAAATTAGGGGTTTTATCCAAAACCCTTTGATCCAAGTCAGCTAGTAGAAATTCAGAGTAATTTGGGTAAAATATATCCTTTCATGGATACCCTTGAATTTCCACCAATTGGCTTAGATTGAACCAATATTACTCCACATTGATATAATATACCATCCTCCATTGATAACATTTGTTAGTGTAGGTTTTTTATTTTCCTTATGTTAGGGCTTTGTCTTTTTTCCTACACATATTATTTAAGCTTGCTTAGGTTTATTAGGTGTGGTTAATTTATGAGTCCACACGTGGTGAATTACATCAACTACATGTGTCACTCTCTCCCACACATGGGTAGTTGAGTTACACATCCTCTTTTGGCTTGTTGTGCCACTTCTCATAACCACTATTATGTTTTTACCTATGTAGCCTGTTATAGGGTAGTTGGGTTTCTCACCCTCTTTTGGCTTTATGTGCCACCTCCTTTTTGTCTTCACCTACTTGGAGGTTATGCCACATGTTTTGTCATTTACCAAGTAGGTGATAACCTCCCACCTTTTATGGGTAGTAGGAGTTAATGCACCTATTGGATGTATTTTCCCTTATTTTTCTATATATTGAGCACTCTCCTCTCACCTTCACTAGTTTGGCTAGTTCGACAATCGCTCAGTGGGAGTATTGAGAGTATTCTGCAATTTCTCTTGCCTTGTCTCTATTTTTCTCTCATTTCAAATTTCTCTTCATTCTGTTATTTTAATATTCAATCATCTATTGCGTGAAGTTGCATGTGATCTAAGATTGACATCAGATCCTGGCTCAGTTCTTGCTTCTCGCAGAATCTAACATGGCATCCGAGCCATGTTGTTTGGTATAGCTCATTGCTTTTCTAATTTTTTGAGAGATTTCTACTAATAGAATGCTAATATTTTTCCTTAAAAACCAAGTATGCTCTTCTCCTGCATCCTCGTATGACTTGGAGAATCAAAATGGTTTAAAGGAAAAATAAGAATATATTTAATTTGGTTTTTATATATATGTTTTTGTAAGATTTGGGTGATTTGCAACTTTTTGGTAATATTAGAGGTTTTTTCAGCATTTCTAGAGAGTCCAGAAGGTTGGAGAAAGTCAAAATTGACCTGTATTTCACCAAAATCAGAGATTGGAGGATACAGTTAAAAAAATTAGAGTCAAAAACTTAAATTTTTTACTGGAGCCATTTTCATTTTGGCTTTTAAAATCTAGCTTCCACTCGTTTTTAAGAAAAATGATTTCTAGGTTTTATTCCAAGGGTTGAAAAACTATCTAGATAGTCATTAATTTTTGCATATAGTTGATAATTTTTTTAGAAATCAAATCAGAAAAAGGCATGAGTCGTTCATCATAGGAAAATTTTGTATTTTTCTTCAAAAGTGCATAACTTTTGCCTCGGGTGTTATATTTTCGCAAACGAGTACTTGATGAAAAGCTAGAAATGAGAAATTTCCATCCACGAAGGTTTTAGTAAAAAATTCTTCCTTTTCAATTAGATATTACAGGTTGAATCTGCTGCATTTTTTATCTTCAATAAGTCATATCTTTCACTTTTGTAATCCATTTTTCAAAAACAAAAAAGTGTTAGAAAGATATTGAAGATTAAAACACAACTACAAGGTCTTTTTTTTCAGATTTTATTTGAAAATTAAATTGTATCAAATATTGTAATTTTTTCCATGAAGGGCCTTAAAAGCATTGTAATTTGGACAAGTCTTGTAAAGTAGTAATCATAAAGTGCCAACATTGTAATATCTGGGGGGGGTGATTTTTGAGACTAGTGGAAAGGGGGGATGTCTCGTGTGTCTTCTTTCTTTGCACTTTTCCTTTTTCTTTGTAATCTTCTTTTCTTTTCTCACAGATGCATCTACAATTCCAATTTTAAGTCCATACAATTATTTTGAATGGAAATCTAAGATGATAATATATCTGAAAAGACATGGATATCATCGTGTAACAATGGGGCTTGAAACTAAACCACAAGATGATGCAAAAAAGATTAAATGGTTTAACAAATGTGATGAAGCTTTTGGTACTTTGTGTATGCCAGTATCTCCAAACCTACATTTTCATTTTGAGTCTGCTACAACACTGAACAAAGTGTGGACCACTTTGGAAACACTCTTTGGTAAGCAAGATGAGTTAAGAGGTCATTAATTGGAGAATGAACTCATAGGGTTGAGTCCTTCAAATTTTGACACCATACAAGACTTATTCACAAAATTCAAAGCTGTTAGATTGCAATTGGAACATTGTGGAATCAAGAAGGATGATAAGCAACTGATCTTGAATATTCTTTCTAAGCTTGGTCCTAACTATTTTGTATTTGTTTCTACATTCTATGCTACAAAATGTGCCCTAGGTTCCACATATAAAATGCCTTCTAGATGAATTTGCTGCAAAACTCACTAGGGAGTAGAACAAATTGGTTCTAATGGGTACAATTAAACCCTCTAAGTCACATGCCTTGGTTGTTAATCAAGGCACAAAATAACATAAAGGGTCTAATAAGCAAGATAAGAAACAAAAGAACCAAGGAGAGAAGAAGAAAGATCATAAATCTTCTACTTCAAAAGTAGATAATCAAACCTCTTCATCAAAAGGTGAACAACCTAAGAAGGAGAAGGTCAAGTGTTCTTATTGTAAGAGGCTTGGCCATGATGGACATAAATGTTTAAAGAAACAAATTGACCATATTTCATATCTTCTAGATAAGAACAATATCAAGGTGCCTAATTCAGTCAAACAAAGTTCATCAGAAGGTTCTTCTAAGGACACAAAAAAAAGTAAGGGGAATGGAAAGGGAAAGGCCCTAGTTGCTATTGCTTCACAACCAAAGTCTTGGATCCTTGAATTGGGTGCTTCACACCACATGGCCTCATCAGAGGATAATTTTACCTCTTTAGAGCCATGTTTTATTCCTACCATACTTATGGGTGATGACACTCTTGTTGAAGTGCATGGGAGAGGGTTTTTTGATGTGGCTGAAGGGACATTTGAGGATGTTCTTTGTGTTCCATCTTTGTCAACTAATCTCCTATCTTTTTATCAGATCACTCACACTGATTCTGGCAAGCGAGTTGAGTTCACTCCAGATATAGTGGTAATTAGTGAAATGCATAATGGGTCTATAGTTGCTATGTGAAAAGAAGATCACTAGTCCACAATATATCAATTTTCTCACTTTTTTCTTGACTCTATTTCGATAGTCTTACTCACTCATGTAGATGAGGTGAGTTTTTTATGGCATCAATGGTTTGGCCACTTGAACTACCATTACTTGTAGCAGCTCAATCAACATGACATGGTTTCAGGGTTGCCTTCTATTCAATTTTCTGATGGAGTTTGCTAAGGATGCATTCTTAGTAAGCTTGCATCATGAGGAAAAATATGATAAAGGAAAAGCATGGAGAGCTACAAATCTATTGGAGTTGGTACACAATGACTTGGCTCGACCATTTCCACAACCATCTTTTAGTAGGGCTAAATATGTCTTGACATTTATTGATAATTTTTTTAGATACACTTGGGTCTATTTTATCAAACAAAAGTCTAAGGTCCTTGATAATTTTCTAGATTTCAAAGCTTTTGTAGAGAAACAATCTGGGAAGTTCATCAACATTTTACATACAAATAATGGGGGAGAATATGTTAACAATTAGTTTGAAAAGTTTTGTGCTTCAGAAGGTATCAACATGCAGCACACAGTTCCATATAGTCCTTACCGGAATGGTGTCATAGAATGCAAGAACAAATCCTTGAAGGAGATGTCCAATTGTATGATACACTCCAAATATTTGACACCTCAGTACTGGGAAAAGACCATCAATTGTGTGTGTTACATCCAAAACTGAGTTCCTCACAAAGCTGTGAAGGGGGTAACTCCTTTTCAAGCTTGGATAGGTCGAAAACCCATAGTTAAGCACTTTCAAGTGTTTGGTTCTCTTGCATGGGCCCATATTCCAACAGAGAAATGTAAGGCTATGGATCCATAGAGCAAGCCTTGCGTATTTGTTGGATATTTAGATGATGTCAAATGTTATAGGATTCTCCATCCCACCACTCATGAGTTGTAAATATTGAGAGGAGTATTTTTTTTGAGGAGAGCTCTTCTAGTTCTTCTCCTACCACTTCTCCATATACCATCATATTAGAGATGTTGCATCATGATGAAATCCTCCTAATATTGATGAGGAGTATTCTTCCTCCACTTTAGATGGTGATAGTGATGATGGGGATTTACATTCCTCTTCTAGTCATCATTCAGAGGCTGATGATTCTCCTCCACTCTAGCCTTAGCACCTCTTTGGGCTCGAAAGACATTAGAGTCAACAAGTGATTGGGTTGGTGATCCATTTGAGACAAGAAGAACACGGTCACACTTTTAGCAGGCTCCACATCTCTTCATTGCTTCAGTTTCTGATCCATAGTCTTTTCGAGAAGCTTCTAGTATTCTAGAGGGGGATGCTGCAATGCAAGAAGAGTTCAATTCCTTATAGAGGAATCACACATGGGATTTAGTCCCTCTTCCTAAGGGAAGAGAAATTGTTTGATGCAAGTGGATCTATCAGAAAAAAAATTCAGCAAATGGGTTGGTTGACAAGCACAAGGTCGCTTGGTAGCAAAAGGATTCTCCCAAGTTCCCAGGATTGACTATTCTGAAACTTTTGCACCAGTTGCTAAGATGAATTCCATCCGACTTGTCCTTGATATAGTTGCAAATCATCGTTGGGAAGTTTATCAGATGGATGTGAAGAGTGACTTTCTTCATGGTGACCTTCAGGAGGAAATCTACATGGAGCAACCACAAGGGTTTGTGTAGGATCCTTCACTTGTGTGCAGACTTCAAAAGTCTCTCTATGTCCTTAAACAGGCTCCTCGAGCTTGGTATGCCAAGATGAAATCCATCCTTTTGAAAATTGGGTTCAAATAATGCCATTCTAATCCAAACGTATACATTAGTAGGATGCCACTCTCATATTCTTGGTTCTCTATGTTGATGACTTATTGATCACATGGAGTCACTCGTCCACCATCAAGGCGGTGAAAACTAGTCTACATGATAGATTTTTGATGTCTATCTTGGGTCTTTTGCATTACTTCTTGGGGATTGAGATCACTCAATCATCTTCAATAATCTTCCTTGGACAACCCAAGTATGCACTTGATATTCTCTCCAAATTTTGCATGGCTGATTGTAAGTCTACACCAACTCCATTTCTATCAGGGGTCAAACTTGAGGCTAAGTGTTCTTCACCCTTGGTTGATGACACTTTGTGCCAATTTTTTTTTGGGAGTCTCATCTACTTGACATTTCATATGTTGTGGGCATGGTCTCTCAATTCATTCAGGAGCCACATGAGTTGCATTGGAAAGCAGCTAAGCAGATCCTTCACTACAATCAGGGTACTCACAATTATGGGATTCAGTATGCAGTGGTCATGGATATTGACTTGGTGAGACACAAAAATTCAGATTGGGTAGGTGATTATCAAGATCACAAGTCTACTTCAGGGTATTGCTTCTCACTTGGTTCTAGTCTATTTTTTTGGTCAAGCAAGAAGCAATTTGCAATTGCCATTTCATCTATAGAGGCTGAGTATCGAGGGGCGGTTAATTCCACCACTGAGGCTATTTGGATTTAGAATATTCTCATTGAGTTTGGTACTTCAATAAAAAATCCTACAATCATCTTTTGTGATAATCATAGTGCAATACAAATCTCAAGGGATCTAGTTCATCATCAGAGGACGAAACACATTGAGATTCATATGCACTACATTCGAGAGCTAATTCAGGAAGGCACCATTGATCTTAAGTATTGTTCTACATTTGAGCATACTATAGACATCTTCACCAAATCCTTCACAGAAAGCAAGTTCCTTCATTTGCGAGCTTTGCTTGGGGTGTGACAGGTGTCTACCTCAAGAGGGGCTTCTTAGTCCTTCATTCTACTCTCTATTTAGAGGGGCTATTCCTCTTTTGGGGGGGCTTCTTCTTATGGGGGGATCTCTATGTACATGGGTACCTAAAATGGCCTCATTTGTTGGGACCAATCTTTTCACCCACCTAAGCTACACTTAAGGGGGGGTGTTAGTGTAGGTTTTTTATTTTCCTTATATTAGGGGTATTTCTTTTTTCCTACACATATTATTTATGCTTGCTTAGGTTTATTAGGTGTGGTTGATATGAGGATACGTGGAAAATTACATCAACTACATGTGTCACTCTCTCCCACACATGGGTAGTTGAGTTACACATCCTCTTTTGGCTTGTTGTGCCACCTCTCATAACCACTATTCTGATTTCACCTAGGTAGCCCGTTATAGGGTAGTTTGGTTTCTCACCTTGTTTTGGCTTTATATGCCACCTCCTTTTTGTCTTCACGTAAGGAGTTTATGCCACATGTTTTTTCATTTACCAAGTAGGTGATAACCTCCCACCTTTTATGGGTAGTAGGAGTTAATGCACCTTTTAGATGTATTTTCCCTTATTTTTCTATATATTGAACACTCTCCTCTCACATATTTTACTAGTTTGGCTAGTTCGGTGATTGCTCAGTGGGAGTATTGGGAGTATTATGCAGTTTCTCTTTCCTTGTATCTATTTTTCTCTCATTTCATATTTCTCTTCATTCTGCTATTTTGATATTCAATCATTTGTTGAGTGAAGTTGCATGTGATCTATGACTGACATTAGATCTTGGCCTAGTTCTTGCTTCTTGCAAAATCTAACAACATTAAGGGTTCTATCTAAGCTCCTTCAATCCAAACTAGCTAGTGGAAATTAAAGGTCATGTAAATACAAGTAAAATATATCCTTTTGTGAATATCCAAGTAAGAGCTCTATTTGTGAAAGTATTTTTTTCTGGATTAAACTGTGTAAGTTTTGTTTGTATCAACATTTCAGACCACACTCTGTGATCCATCATTAGGATGAAGAAGAGAGATGAAGGAGAAAAATGGTTGATTGTTGCTTCAACTCTCTTCTTCATCTTGATGATGGATCATTGAGTGTGATACAAAACATTGATGCAAACAAAACTTACACAGTTTAATCTAGAAAAAAACAATACTTTCATCAATATGAATTGTGGAATCTAATGTCTTTGAGCTCTATTTGTGCTTTATTGTTTTCTAAATTTAAATTATTTTTCACTGAAGATATGACTCTTAGATACCCATTTAGTGATTTAATGTCCTATAAGTCCTTGATCCTTGAAAGAGCTTCTAAGTGTGTTAAAATAAATTCAAAATGGAATTACATAAGGCATAGGATGAGGAGGAAGAAATTTTTGATTATGAGTTAGTAAATAAAATCCTAAAATTTATGGAATAAATTATTGGAAGAAGGGGACATGGATTGATTGGAGTCTAGACACACCTTACCATATTTAAATACTAAATGTCAATTAAATAAGGTAGACATTACTATGAAGACCTAGAATAACTTATTGATAGGGGAAAAATATTAAACCATCCCATTAGGGTTTTCCCTCTTAACTAGGAAACAAATTATGTCATAGTTATTCTTCCTAATATTTTATTTGAGGATATTTCCTTTGAAAAAAAAAATCTATTTTTTTTATTGATTCCCTTCTCTTTTTATGCGTCACAACCTTATTTGACCCATTATTGATAACAATCATAAGAAAGTATAAGTATCATCTTCATTTTTAAGAACTTCTCTAAAGTATGACCTATGGTGTTTTCTATGTATTTTTTGTGCTTCAATATCTCTAAAAGGTCCAAAAAATATAAGTATTGAAGCTTTAAGGTCCATTCCCTTAAGTTTTTTTAGTTGTCAAAGTTTCACATTGTAGAGGCTATCCACACCATACTACCCTACGTATTAATCTTGACAACCCACTCATGCCCTTGTTGAAATTTTTTTAAGTGTGGGTTTTTGATCTTTCACATTATTGGGGGTATTATTCCATTCATCCCAAGTCCAAAATTGTATTGAGTTTTTCCTTATAAAATTCTTGTATTAGTGGGTTGTTGGACTTGGTCATCAACTAGTATCTATTCCCTTATATTTTTGACGCCTTGATTCTTTTCCTTCAACATTGTCCTATTTACTTTTTCTAGGCATTTAGACTTTTCCATCCCCAAATACCATTTACCTCAAAATACCACCTTCTTAATCATTTGCTAGTTCATAATTTTATTTTAATTATATTGGAGCTACAAAATTCATCCTACATGAGTTCCCTTCTATTTGAATCCCATTCCTTGATGTTGATATCATGCTAACATCACCCTTCCATCAATTTTTTGAGCCAATCCACCATTTTTGATATCATGGCCAGGTTGAATATTTGTATGGTGTTGATCTCACTCTTTTTACAATAAGAATTTTCTAGGTATTTTTTCCAAACGATTGGACAATCCAATCTCAATGTCCCATTCCATTCCCCTTCTAAAACTAACTCTTCAAATATTTCCTCTTTTAGAGATATAATTTTGGTCAATCCTTAATTTAGTACTCATTTCCTTCAACCTTGAAATCCCACAACTTCATTGTTCCTTCGTAAAATTCATTAACAGTTAAAATTTCAACCTTTTCTTATCTCTATATTAATCATAAGGTTATCTTGAAACCATTTTCTTTATCAAGATTCCCCATTCAATATTTCCTCATCTTGGATCTCATTTTAACATGAGTTCCCAGTCATCTCAAAAGTTTGACACTCCCACCCATTTTTTGCTAATTTCTCAACTCACCAAAATGACTTGGAAAACCACATGGGTAGTGGAAAATGTCATAACATGATATGTAAGAACTAATAGATGATAATGACTGTTGGAAGACTAAAATCACTGAGAGGGGGGGGGGGTGAATAAGTGATTTATAAAAGTCACAAACTTTTTCAAAAAACAAGAATTTGTGTTTGCTTTTGAACCAAGAGAAAAAATGATAGTATGTTAAGTGAACTTGACTTTTAAATCAAAACACCAAATGAATTTTCAAAGAATAAATTTGACTTAAGCATGAATAGTATTGTATTTGCATGAACCATGAATTAAACATGAAACATTAACTGAGGATAAACTTAACACTTTCATATGTATCATAGTTCACTTTAAATCAAAACCTTTGTGCATGAAACCTGACATATTTATATTGACAGATGTGAATTCAATATATTTGGTGACACATTCAAAACCAATAGATAAGAAAACTCACACACATATAAACACCACATAACACTAGAATTTTTCCTGAGTGGAAAAACCCTCTTGGGAATAAAAAAACACTCGAAAAATCTTTCCTTTATTCACTTAGAGCACCAACTCTTTCACATTTAGGAGCACCAACTCCACAAGTTTAGGAGCACAAACTCCACAAAATTCATAAACACCAACTTCATAAAACTAGGAGCACCAAGTCCTTTACAATGTAAAACAATATAGTATTCTATCAAAACCCTAGAAGTACAAATTGCAGTCCTAGAATTTTAGTAGAAGACTATAAAAGATTTTGCAATAAGCTAATTGAAGAATGTTGTATGAGAATGACAACATCTTCCTCTAAATACAATAATCTGAGTATCAATATAAATATTTTCAATGCAATACAACTTTTGGAATGAATATCAAAAACATCATATTCCTCTTTCTAGATTCACATCAAAATGCCTGAAGATCATCTTTTAAAGACCCCTACAAATAATAATCTTTGTATGCAGTTTGAATAACTGTAAACCAACGAAGGTTAGGGTTACAAGAAAAAACCCTAAAGATTTTTCAACTAACTCTTTCAAGATTCATATGTTCTCATGTAACTTCATCAAAATTTCAAGATTGGAATAACTAAATGTATTAACCCTTTATTTGTTTGCTAAGAAATAATCAAGGGTTTCAAATAACCTTAACCACTGAATCTTCATTGTTATTACCCTAACAAAAATGATCAAAGCCCGTAAATAGTGTTAACTTTAATACATATTTAAGGAGGAATGAAAATAAACAAATACCAGAAGAACCGTTCCAAAACTGTCTAGCTGAAGTCTTCCATCAACAAGCTTTTCCTATTTTCAACTTCCTTAGTTAAGTATTTTACCAGAAATCTACAATCACAATTCCATGGTGGCGTCTAGGGTTTCACAAGTTTAAACAATGGATCAACTTTTCCCTATATTTCCCCCAAGTCTTTCGTAGACTTCAACCAAAAAGATAAACATTTGAAATTTGATAGAATACAAAATCATTTTGAAGTCCGGTGGGAAAAAAACATCATATCACATGATTTAATCAAGTATTAAAATGCTTTTGAGATCATTGAATGCCAACACACATCATTAGTTCTCAAGGACTGTCGAAGCTACATAATATCCCCGTCGACAAAAATAATCACACTGATATAATAGCTGTTGTCGGTGAAGTTTAGTCACATGCATATTGTGACTTATCATTTAAAACTGATACAACAATACCATATGCACAAAGAAACCCGATAGGGTTTAGAATACATAAACCATGCAAACCACTTTAATCACCTTTTGATGCCGATTATGTTCACATAATGATGCCCTTTTTTTTAATATCCAATGACACAATTATAGTACCAAACATATATGCCAATAAATATACAAATGTGCATAATCAAATCATTCAAACACAATAAAATGTGATAATCAAGACCAAAAATGTGGAGTCCTTATGCATCTGAAAAAATGAATGTTTTTTCACCTGAAGCACTGATTGTTTTGGAAAATTGAACCTGCAAATGCTCAATCAAAATATGATCAAATAACCCATGCCATGATCAACCTTAATACCCTATACAGTGCCTTATCAAAACTGTTAGTCCACATAATCAAAACACTGAAAGAATATCATGTAGAGTAGATCAAACAACTAAACCATCATGGATAACCTGAAAGTGAAGTAGCATCAATCTAAAATCTAAAAATGAATAGTCATGAATATCCTATAACTCATGTCCACAAAAAGATTCCACAAAGTATCATTGCCAACATCAAGTGATTTTGACATCAATCATTGCCAACATCAAGAACACATGTCATCATGTAAATCCTGACTTGTAGCACCCTGAAAAATAAACACTGTCAGTACCAATATGCATCAAGAGCCCATCAAAATGATGTAGATAGAGCCAAGGAAATCATGATATAAATTGAACCAAATCATATGCCACCAAGATTAGACCATCCCAACTGTATAAACCGTGTGCATGCATTATCCAAACCAGGGAGTTTTTTCATAGTGTTACCAAGATGTCAATGACACAACACATGTCAGAGATACATATCATTCAAAGAAAAACTGAGCATGAGAAACTGAATGCACCATCTGCATATCATGGGAACCAATCAACCTAACAATCAATGAGAGAATGCATCTTGCATCAGTGTTAATGAACCAATTTCCAAACAACCAATCAACATCCTCGAAACCAATATGCACATCATGTAGCTTGTCAATGTCAATCAAAGAGCACCATTATAAGAACCAATTTTGTCATCAAGGACAAACAACAAACATCAAGGACAAATTAAAAACAACTGAGAGTCAACAAACTCCCCCTTTGTCCTTGATGGAAAAACACATACTTTCTCTCCCCCTTTTTGCCTCAATGACAAAGGATGAAAGAGGAGAATGTGAGATGCCATAAAGATAAACAACTGAGAGTCCAACAAACACATATCCATTTGAAAGTATGAATCAAAACTCAAGGATCAATCACTTTATAATCAAACAACTCTGTTGCATATATCTCCTTGTGTTAATCACATGGATAAATACAATCAAAGACCCTATCAATTCATATACTTAAAGACAAATTGCAACATGAAGCTCTCCCTAATTATTTGCATAGAGAAACCATAAATTTGATCCATTGACAAGATTTCATTAGTACTACCTTATTGCATTAGAACTATTTCACATACAACTTGTGTCAAGTCCTTGGATTGTAATGTTAAATGTTCACAATTCACATCTACTGCACATTTCATTGATTCTCAACATGTATCACACTTCAATAGTATAAGCTTGTTACTGTTGAAACAATTGTACTGTTCACTATTTGTAGACACTATTTGTAGACCCAACAATCATAACATTGAAAAAAAATATAAACTAAGTGTGTACTATTAAAGCAAAAACACAACACCATAGAACTACGTTGACATGACAATGCATTGTACTATATACTATCACCTTTTAACCTTATAAATACAATTGTTAACCAAAAAAAAATCTAGGTATGAACTGTTTAACAATTCTCAAACCTTGAAACTATATGAACATGTGAATCCAAGCTTTAGACACTGTCATTTGAACATAAATGTTGTCAACAACCAACACACCACTATCAATAGCTAATATGAATCACTATCTTATGTGACTGAGGACTCCTGCAGTCTATAATGACTCATGACCAAAGAAAGAAGCATCAATACATTGTTTTTCTAAATTGTTTATCATGCTTCAAGGAAGATACCAAGAATCAAACATGAGACAAATATTTGAACCAAGGCTCTTTACTGCTTTCTTATAAATGACTATCATTGACATACCAAATTCAAACTCCACCTTGCAATAGTAAAAACACAGACACTTGCAACTACAACAATATTAGAAACACAATTGTCCTAAGAGTGCAATGTTTTGTCACCAAATACATTATCAAGTCTGCAACCTCTTGCAACTTTTATCATGAATACACGATTCCAAAATCAGCTTGTGAACCATAAAGAACACCATGAATAATGTGTACAATGACTTATCAAAGTGTAATGAATACATATCCAATAAAAATCATAAAACTATTGTTATGTTGATTGTTGCACAAACCACAATACTTGATCCAAAGTCATCCTGTCAAAACATAATGACATCCTTGATGCCCTGAGATCTAGTTATGACATGAACATTTGCATGAAAATCATTAAAGCATAAATGATCATGAAGAATACTATCATGTATACTGTCAGTCATGTACATCAAATGATTGCAGCAAAAAATCACAAGCTACTATACTTTCTCTGTTATAAAAATTTCTGACCACTGATATACCACTGTTCTTTGATATCAAACTCACCTGGTCCATGAAGCAGACAAACTACACCAAAACTTCAAAAAAATTGTTCCACTACATTCTAAGACTCCTTGGGGATAGAAAATAAAACTTTGGATTACTCCCCCCTAAAACCAAACAACCATCAAATGCTAAGAGATGATCCTTGTGCATTATGCACAAGACTAAGTCCTCCCTTCTCTTTTTCATGCTTTCTTCTCTAGACCCTTAAAGATCCATTTCCAAATGATTTCTCCTTGCAAAACCTTGCTTTATGACAAGATTCATTACATCTATAGCAAACAACTAAAGATTTACACTCTCTTACATAATCTTTTAGAAACAATTTATCACAATTTCTTGCAATATGACCTGATTGACTACACCTGAAGCATGTGACAATACCATAGTTCCTTTTCCAATCATTTTTCTTCACTTTAATCCAACATTCAGATGCTCTATGGCCATAATCAAAATAGGAATAACAACAACCTAAAAAAGAACAATTATACCTCACCAATTTACCTTGCCAAGTAGAGGGAGATCCTGTGAATCTGTTTGTTCTATTCCTTCCTCCTCTGTTGATATCCTTATGTTGTTTGTTTCCTACAGTTCAATGTCAGCAACATGAAAGTTTAAATCTACCTTTGTTCTAGGTGTTTTTCTAACCTTAGAGCACTGTCCTTCCTCTAAGCCCAAACCACCTTTGTCACTTGGAGCTTTCTGTGCACCAATAATTTTATCCAAAGACATATAGCCATTCTCATTAATTTTATCATCACTTAATTGCTTTGATGCTTTATTAATGTTCCTCAGTAAAACCACTTGCCACTCAAGTTTTTCTATACTCTGTTCTTTTACCTTAAGTTGGTTTCTAACTTCTTCCTCAATTTTTCTAGCTTCTTCAACTTGTATCTTTACTTCTACAAGATTTGAACATATCTTCTCTTTGATATATTTTTCTTGTTGAAGTTACTTTTTTAAATTCTGGTTCTCTCTTCTAAGCTGCTTAATTATATCTAAAGCACACATGAGTTCACCTTCCAAATCAACCTCACTTTCTTGCTCATCATATTCCTGTTTAGAATTCACTTCACCCAAAAATTGATCAACTTTTTCATTAATTTCTTGGCCATTTGAATGTTCCTTAGTAATCTATATAGATTTGGACTCAATCTAATTTTCTTCAGAACTATGAAGATTTTTACAATCATCACTTTTAGATGATCCACAACTTGTTTCAGTTTTCAAAGATATCTCCTCTTGCAACTCACCATTATGATTCATTTCAATCAATCTGTCCCAAACTTCCTTTGCATTCCTGCAATGCATAACCTTAGCAATAATTTCATTTGGAAAACTATTGAAAATAACATCTATAGCCTTAGCATTGAATTCAAGAGATGTTTTCTCCTCATGTGTGGAAGGAGATGTTATAGATACAGTGCAACCTCTTTCTACTGCTGCCCACACATCAAACCCTAAGGAAGATAAATATGTCTCCATCCGATGTTTCCAAAGAATAAAATTGGTACATTCAAACTGGGGTGTTTTAAACATAGGATACTCTATCATTTATGGATTATTGCTAATGATTTCTTCCTCATTACTTCTCATATTGAGTTCAGGTAGATCTTGATGGTTAGTATTTTGCTGTGAACTTCTCTTTCCCTTATTCCTTCTACCTTTTTCCATATCAGACATAACACTTCAATACCGAAAATCCTTAATTTGATCAAACTTTATTAAACAAGGATCTAGCTCAAGTCACAAAAGTACCTTCTTGAATTTATGATATGTTTGACAGGCTTCCAAAACTAGAATCAATCCTAGGTGGATTATACCTATATGAGGACCCTACGCTTTGATACCAATTGTTGGAAGACTAAAATCACTGAGAGAGGGGGGGTGAATCAGTGAAATATAAAAGTCACAATTTTTTTCAAAAAACAAGAATTTGTGTTTGATTTTGAACCAAGAGAACAAATGATAGTATGTGAAGTGAACTTGACTTTTAAATAAAATTAACAAATGATAGTTCAAAGAATACATTTGACTTAAGCATGAACAATATTGTATTTGCATGAACCATGAATTAAACATGAAACATTAACTAAGGATGAACTTAACACTTTCATATGTATCAGAGTTCACTTTAAATCATAACTTTTGTGCATGAAACTTGAAATATTTCTATTGGCAAATGTGAATTCAATATATTTGGCGACACATTCAAAATCGGCAGATAATAAAACTCACACACATATAAACACCACATAACACCAAAATTTGTCCTAAGTGGAAAAACCCTCTTGGGAATAAAAAACCACTCAAAAAATATTTCCTTTATTCACTTAGAGCACCAACTCTTTCACATTCAGGAGCACCAACTCCACAAGTTTAGGAGCACCAACTCCATAAAATTCAGAAGCACCAACTTCATAAAACTAGGAGCACCAAGTCCTTTACAATGTAAAACAATATAGTATTCTATCAGAACCCTAGAAGTGCAAATTGCAGTCCTAGAATTTCAATAGAAGACTATAAATTTTTTTGCAATAAGATCATTGAAGAATGTTGTATGTGAATGACAACATCTTCCTCTAAATACGATAATCTGAGTATCAATATAAATATTTTCAATGCAATACAACTTCTGGACTGAATATCAGAAACATCATATTCCTCTTTCCAGATTCACAGCAAAATCCTTGAAGATCATTTTTTAAAGACCCCTGCAAATAATAATTTTTGTATGCAGCTTGAATAACTGTAAACCAACACGGGTTAGGGTTACAATAAAAAACCCTAAAGAGTTTTTCCTCTAACTCTTTCAAGAATCATATGTTCTCATGTAACTCCATCAAAATTTCAAGATTGGAATAACTGAATGTATTAACCCTTTATTTGTTTGCTAAGAAATAATCAAGGGTTTCAAATAACATTAACCACTAAATCTTCATTGTTATTACCTTAACAAAAATGATCAAAGCCTGTAAATAGTGTAAAATTTAATACCTGTTTAAGGAAGAATAAAAATAAACAAATACCAAAAGAACCGTTCCAAAACTGTCTAGCTGAAGTCTTCCATCAACAAGCTCTGCCTATTTTCAACTTCCTCAGTTAAGTATTTTACCAGAAATATGCAATCACAATTCCATGGTGGCGGCTAGGGTTTCACAAGTTTACACAATGAAACAACTCTGCCTTATATTTCCCCCAAGTCTTTCGAAGACTTCAACCAAAAAGATAAACATTTGAAATTCGATAGAATACACAATGATTAAAATCATTTTGAAGTCTGGTGGGAAACAACGTCATATCACATGATTTAATCAAGTATTAAAATGCTTTTGAGACCATTGAATGCCAACACGCATCATTAGTTCTCAAGGATTGTTGAAGCTATATAATATCCCTGTCGACAAAAATAATCACACTGATATAATAGTTGCTATCAGTGAAGTTTAGTCACATGTATATTGTGACTTATCATTTAAAACCGATACAACAATACCATATTCACAAAGAAACCCAATAGGGTTTATAATACATAAACCATGAAAACCACTTTAATCACCTTTTTATGCCGATTATGTTCACATAATGATGTCCATTTTTTTTAATATCCAATGACACAATTATAGTACCAAACATATATGCCAAGAAATATACAAATGTGCATTATCAAAACATTCAAACACAATAAAATGTGATAATCAAGACAAAAAATGTGGAGTCCTTATGCATCTAAAAAATGAATGTTTTGTCACCTGAAGCACTGATTGTTTTAGAAAACCGAACCTACAAATGCTCAATCAGAATATGATCAAATAACCTCTTCCATGATCAACCTTAATACCTTGTACAATGCTTTATCAAACTGTCAGTCCAACATAATAAAAACACTGAAAGAATATCATGTAGAGTAGATCAAACAATTGAACCATCATGGATATCCTAAAAGTGAAGTAGCATCAATTTGAAATATGAAAATGAATAGTCATGAATATCCTGAAACTCATGTCCGCAAAAAGATTCCACAAAGTATCATTGCCGACATCAAGTGATTTTGACATCAATCATTGCCAACATCAAGAACACATGTCATCATGTAAATCCTGACTTGTAGCACCCTGAAAAATAAACACTGTTAGTACCAATATGCATCAAGATCCCATCAAAATGATGTAGACAAAGCCAAGGAAATCATGATATAAATTGAACCAAATCATATGCCATCAAGATGAGACCATCCCAACTGTATAAACCGTGTGCATGTATTATCCAAACTAGGGAGTTTTGTCACAGTGTTACCAAGATGTCAATGACACACCACATGTCAGAGATACATATCGTTCAAATACAAGTTGAGCATGAGCAAATGAATACACCATATGCATATCATGGGAACCAGTTAACCTAAAAATCAATGAGAGAATGCATCTTGCATCATTGTTAATGAACCAGTTGCCAAACAACCAATCAACATTGTTGAAACCAATTTGCACATCATGTAGCTTGTCAATGTCAATCAAAGAACATAATTATAAGAACCAGTTTTTTCATCAAGGACAAACATCAAACATCAAGGAAAAATTACAAACAACTGAGAGTCAAAAAATGACAACATTTTCACTACTTAAGGAGAGTTAGGCTTGATTTTGGAAACTTGTTATAATTGGTTAGGGTTTTATTTATGGCTCGATTTGGCTCTACACCTACCAAAGAATATCTAGAATCATTTTTTATGCTAAAAAAGGTATATATGCAACAATAGAAGAAGCCAAAACCATGAAAAAATTATCAAAATAGATCAAATATTACAAGGAGTGGATTCTCCTATCATCTCAAGTGGTTTTCACAATATATTTCATTGATTTTTTGGTCTTCTTGCATGTATACTAGGTTGTAGCTAGTACTAACAGTAAGGGGTCTAATGATAGGTCTTCATGACAATATTTTGATGTAGTTTTCATGTTAATCAACCTCTAAGATCATGTTTTCATAATTTTTAGATGCATCTCTCTACTACTACACTAACTATTGTGGTAGTTGAGAACATAGAAGCCTAACTTCCACACCATCCCCAAGCTATTTTTTTTAAAAAAATGTGAGAAACTTCCTAGTTTTAGTACTATAATTTTATTAGGGTGCATGAGGTAATTGGTTAGGATCTTCTCTTAGATGGACCTCGAATTCCCTACCCATCACTATAGGTAATTTCTACTTTCATCTCCAATGCAATGGATTTGATACAAGATGTAGGAATTGTTAATATTTTGGCCTTTGATTATGTGCACCATCACTTGATTTTTTAGGCCTCTTTCACCATTTCCTTGGGAAATTATGATTTATTTAATGATACACTCATGTGGTGGTGGGTGGTTAGTTCAGACACCATGAAATTGAAAGCTCTTTAATGTTAACTACGTGTCTAATGTTATCAAACACAAATTACATAATCATTCCACTATCATAGTAGGAAATTCACTATGCTCTTAATTCTAAAAAATTAGTAGCAACAAGATAGATAAGATAGAGAAGTTGTTCTAGGTGTTCTTGTACATGCTCTCACCTCAAGCACTGTTCATTATTGTGGATGAAAATCAACCTCATGCTAGTATTGTGATCATAGCCATAGTATGAACTAAATAATCTAGATCCAAATGAATTTAAAGCCTATTTAATCCCCTAATCCATGATCCTAATGAGATATTCAAAATCATCAAGAAACTTAATAACCATTAAACTAACATGAAATCAACATGAAAGCATAATGAAAACCTATTCTAAGACTTCAAATCATCTCCCATTGGGGGAGTGGTGCCACATTGATGTGGAATGGAAACCCTTTCCCAATCCCTTGGATGATATGAGCTGTTTCAATCGATTTTATTTATGAAAATTGATGAAATTGATGAGATATGAATGAAACATGGATGCAAAACTAGTTTAACATGATGAAAATGAGTGCTAAATACTAAAATTATTGATGTATATGGATGAAAGCTATGCTAAATGGAAAAAAAGTTTAAAGATGCAAACCATGGATGCAAAATTATGCTAAGATGGATACAAACTAAGCTAAATGGAAGCCTTTAATGGATGCTTAAGCTAATATGAATGAAGGTTAATCTAAAATACTACCAAATGCTAAATATGGATGCAAGTGAGTATGAATTTCAACAACATAACCTTGCTATAAAAATATGGATCTATTTCTCTCCAAATGGTGAAGTAATTATAGGAGAGCAAATGAAGAATCAGGGTCTAGGATCGATTTGGTCAATCAATGGTCAATAATGAATGAAGGGTGAAATATGGATCAAGGATTCTCATCAATGAATGAGAATCAAAGATCACATGGATCAAACAAAGCATCAAGGGTTGAGAATGATTTAAACAAACACACTTTGTAATAACTTTTAAAGTTTGTTACAAAGTTTGTTAGGAAAGAATATTCCATTTTGGAGCCAAATAGGAGAATATTCCCTATGCAAGTGGATAGGTGAGGAAATTAGCAATTTAGTAATTAAAACTAAATTTATTTGTGCAAGATGAGGAATGTGAGGATATCCTTTAAATAATGAATTTATTTAATGAAAAGGGGTTGGAATATGACATTTAATTCAATAATATATGATTATTTAATTAAATGAGAGGACTTATGGGGTTTAAATTAAATAATTTGATTATTCAATTAAAATGAAATCTTAGTGTGAGATGGTAGGAATTAACCTAATTATATTAATTAGATTAATAGATGAAAATGATGCATTTAATTAAATAACTAGGCTTATTTAATTAAATAGGCAAAAAGAGGATGAAATTTAGGATGAAACGATGTTAGTGACCAAATTCAAGTGTGTAATACCATTCAAGACAATTTTAAGTGTCTACAAGTATAAATGTTAATGAAACCATATATGATCTATAAAAATGGTTCTCTAGCACTAATTTTATTTTTGGTATATACAATAAAAAATGGATTTCTTGTTGCCCCTCTTTACAATTCCATCGCTTGTCCCGCTTATAAATTTTGTGGTTTTCTATGTCTTATTTGATTTGCAAAGCCTCCTTTTGTAATTAATCTTTTATACTTATATAATATTATAGGTGCTTGCACCTTTTTCCATAAAAATATCATTTTCTTAGGGATTTGTAGAATCCCAAATGAAAATTCTTTATTTAGAATATTTATCACAAAAAATGGCTAGGGCACTAAAGATATTTGCGATACTAGATCTAAATGTTTCTTCCTTCATAGCTCATGTACCTATGTGGAAAACCTATATATTCATGTTTTTCATTGATTCAAAGGGTTGGTAATTTTGAGTTTCTTAAGAACAAAGGTGCAAAGCTTCCTAGGGTTTCCACAATTGTTAGTTTGTTTTGCACTAGAGCCGTTACTTAGAACTTGCATGGAGATAGATACATAAGTAGATATTTTATAATGATATGTCTCCTTCATCAATTGTTAATATTTTTAATTGTCTTTTATATTATACTATGATAGGTTTCTTATTGTTTTAATATATTTCTTCACTACATTTTCTAGCGTAAATGTAACAAATATTAGATAAGTATCATAGAACTTTAAATCAATGCAAACATGTTTTTGTATTGATATTATCTTATGTTAATTTTTGTGAATTTTATGAAGGATTAATAGGTAGATGTGTTTACACAATTTCATATCTTTGTTGTAGCTTTTATTTGATATTTTAATGACTATACACAAATTTATTGCCTAATAACACACGAGTCTTGAAGACTCATACCATCCACTCCTTAAAACATAAAAATAGTCACCAATATTATAGAGAGAGGAGTAGATTAATGTGTATTATTCATGATTCAATCTTAAAACTAGAGAAAAACTTAAATAAAAATTTAATTGGTGTATCACTTAGAATACCATGTTCAATAAATTTATATTTAGCCAATTTCTATGGAGTAAAAAAATGAAACTATCTCAAGGAAACCCTACACTGTAATTACCTATTAATGCATGTGTAGAGTATGTATCACTACATAGAGGTTATTGTAGCTAATCAATCTTGAGATAGTGAAAATTTTAGGGGTCAAGTGTGTAGTTTGGGTACTATTGGTGTGTAGTGTGATCATGCTCTAGGTTAAGATTTTTGTCTCTTTACCTGGAATGGTTTCCACGCAAATTAATTAACAAGGGAGTGTAGGGGGTCGGAGCCCCTCTGTAGGGTCTAGGGGGACCACCCCCCAACGGGGTCTCGGGGGAAATTCCCCCAGTGGGGGGCTACTGGGGGAAATGCCCTTGAAGCAAAAAATCCCTATTTTTTTAATAAAGAAATTGTTGTTAATGCCCAATGTAAATTGATTGAATTTAGTTTTGAAACTGCCTAGAAATTAACTACTTTGTTGCTGTCGATTGAAACACCAATAGTTACACAATATGAATTTGATTGCACACAACAAGTCACATGTGGATGAAGAAAAAAATTCATGGTTTTGTTTGAGGCACACACAATAGCATGTGAGGAAATTCTGAGCACACTTTTGATGTTACATGTTGCAACATATTGCTGCAGGTTAATGTAATTGAATTTTCTAGAAGTTTAATAAAACATGGATTAGTCGTTGTTTGCGGATATAGCCCAAAGGGTGAACCACATTAATTTTTTTTTTTTTTGTCTCGGGCCTCTGTGAATTTATTCTTCTATTCTATTATTTTAATTCTACATTATAATTGGTAATTTAATTTCTCTATTCTATTGAAAAAACCTAAAAATTAGTATCAAAGTAGTGGTGCTCAATAGTTTGGAAGGAAAATCTCATGGTTGAGTGGGAGAAATGTTTGAAGAGGGAAAATTGAAGGTCAAAAATTTTAGTTGCCAAAATTATCATGGAAGATGCAAATGGAGGATTATTTGTATCAAAAAGACTTGTGGTGGCCATTATAAGGGAAAGTGAAGAAACTAACAATATTGATAGATGAGGAATGGGAAATTCTTGATAGAAAGACACTGAGAAGTATTTGGTTGTGCTCAACACCATTAATGGCATTTAATATTTCAAAAGAAAAAGAGAACAAAAAAATTAATGCAAACATTGGCCAAATTATATGAAAATCCCTCAACTTCGAATAAGGTATTCTTGATGAAGTGTTTATTTAATATAAAATAATAGGAGGTTTGGTTACAAATCATTTAAATGAATTTAATACTACATACACCTAAAAAATGTCCTGACTATATCACACATCTTGATTTCATCTACTAACACCATTTTATCTCATAATTCACCTAATTCTTCTATTTAATTAAATAATTTTAAATTATTTAGTTAAATTCACTTAATTCACCTATTAATAGAATAATTAACTTTATTTGATTAATTCAACATTTTCATCCTAGTAATCCTTCTTTATTAAATAATTCACAATTATGTAATTAAAGATCTAAAATCTTCCAATTGCATAATTAAATAATTTTTATAAATTGTTTAATTAACTATTTTCCTCCAATCCTCCAACTTGCATAAAGAATATTCCCTAAAGGATATTCCCTTTTCAAATTCAAATTATTCCCTCCCTATTCAAAATATCTCCAACATATTTTCATGAAATAAGGGATATTGTTGGGCATCTCATGGATTATGAACCTTTGATTAATCCTTGATCCATATATTTATGGATTATGAACCACTGATTCAATCCTTGATCCACACTCACCTCTTTGATCTTCTCTCATTCATTGATTAAAATTTTCAATCCCGATTGTTGATCATAATTCCTAAAATCTATAAATACCAAGTCTTTCAAACATCAATTCATTCACAATCCTCATAAGCATCCTTACTCTCTAGAATTCTTGACTCATTTCTTGAGAATTTTAGAGAATATCTTGTGAATAAACCCTATAATCATAACTTTTATAACATGGATAATGTATAAAACTGAGTAATCCACATCCATATCATAATTATACATCAATCCACAATGGGATTGAGAGGTTTGCACTTTCAGTTAGTTTAATTGCTTTGAATGTAGTTCAAGTCTTTAGATTAAACTCTTTTGAATGCTTTACAAATGAATTTCATTGAGTGTGGCCTTGTTTGATCTTAATATTATTTTATTTTAATATAATTATGTTGTTATTTGATCATTCATGCTAACCATATGAAAAATACAGTTACCAATAAATTAACTTCTATAAATGTCAGTATTGATGAAGTTATAGCTCTCTTGGTTTTATGATCTTCTCCTAAAATATGGAATAGATTGGTTATGGTGATTAGTAACTATGCTTCTAATTCAAATACATTGAAATTTGATGGTGTTGTTGGTGTGATTTTGAGTAGGAAATACAAAGGAAAAGTATAGGTTAAACTTCACCATTGGGTAATGTTTAGAATATAGAAAACAAGGGCAGATCAAAAGGGAGAGGAAAATAGTCTTGGATTTATTGGGATATCATGAGGGAGATAAATGAATAAGTATTACTACAAAGGAAGAAAATATTTCTGGTACTGTGGAAAATTGAGTCACTTAAAGAAATCTTGTTGTTCTTGAAAGAGTAAAGGAGATAAAAGATAAGACAACAATACAAAAGAAAATGTGGTAATTAAACCTAAAGATGATGCTTTAATTATTTCACTAGATAATGTTAATGATTCACGGGTATTATATTTAGGGGCCTCATTTCATTCTACGCCCCATAGAAATTATTTTCTTGATTATGTCCAAGGAGATTTTGGGCTGGTATATTTAGGGGATAATGAACCTTGTCAAATTGTTAGAAAGGGAAGAATAAAAATTAAATTGCAAAATGGAAATTAATTGCTACTAAAGGAGCTGAGGTATGTTCCAAAGATGAATAGGAATTTAAATTCAGTAGAGAAACTAGAAGATGAAGGTTTCCTAGTTACTTTTTTTGGATAAAATCTAGAAGGTTACAAAAGGTGCTTTGGTAGTGGCTAAAGGTGTGAAAGTAGTCACTTTATATCTTTGTACAAGTCATATGGTTCCTTCTTCATTAATTTTTGTAGAGAAAAATACACCAGGAAAAGTTGCTAGAAAAACAACTACAGTAGTTGTTGTGGGTTCTACAACAGTTGTAGGAACATTTATTACAGGTTATGATATAAAACTATGGCATAATAGAATTGGGCACATGAGTGAAAAATGTATAAAAATTCTCCATCCTAAGAAGTTATTACCAGGTTTGAAATGTATTAACATGGATTTCTATGAGAGTTATGTGTATGTAAAGAAAAAGAGAGTGAGATTTATCAAGGATGGGAAAGAAAAGAAGGATGAGAAATATGAGCTTGTACATACAAACATATAGGGAATAGCTCAAGTATATTCTCTCAATGGCTATTGTTATTATGTCACATTTATTGATTATGCAACTAGGAAAACATGGGTGTATTTTTAAATAAAAATTAGATGTGTTTGAAACTTTTAAAATTGGAAAAGCAAGTGGTTGAGAATGAGATATGGAAAAGATTAAAATATCTCAGAGTTGATAATGGAGGTGAGTATTGCAGAAAATAATTTGAATATTATTGTTCATTTAATGGAATTCGTAGGCAAAAAATAGTTCTAGGGACTCCACAAGAAAATAGTGTGGCTGAGAGAATGAATAGAATAATTATGGAGCATGCAAGGAGCATGAGATTGCATGTTGGGTTGCCTTTACACTTGTGGGAAGAGGCTATTAATATTGTTGTATATTTAATTAATAGAGGTCTTTAGTTCCTTTGGGTTGTGGTATTCTAGATGAAGCATGGATAGGTAAGAAGGTGATTTATTCTTTTCTCAAAACCTTCATCGATGAAGCTTTTGCACATATTGATTTTGAGAATAGAACCGAGTTGGAAGCTAAATCTAAAAAATGTAAATTCATTGAATATGACATTGATAAATTTAATTATAGATTATGGGATTTTGATAATATGAAAATTATTAGAAGCAAGGATGTTGTATCCAATGAGAAGGTTTTGTACAAAGATTAGTTGCAAAGCATGAGAGAAATAAAAAGAATGTGGTGCTAGATGATGTTCTAGAAAGTAATATTCAAGTGGTTTCTTATGCTCAACAACAACAAGAAATACCACAAACTCCAATGAGTGTTAGACATTCTACAAGGATAAGTAGACCTCCAAAGATTTTATCCTTCATTTTTATTTTATTAATTGATGATGGTGAACAAGAAGGGTATGAAGAGGCTATGAAGGTGAATACAAAGGAACAATGGGAGTGAGGAATGAAAGAAGAAATGGATTCCTTGCTGTAAAATCAAACTTGAGATTTATGTAGTTTCCTCTAGGTAAAAGAGCTTTACCAAATAAATGGGTTTACAAGATGAAAGAGGGAGCAGGTAAGAAAATATTTAAATCCAAACTTATGGTAAAAGGATTTACACAAAAAAATATTTATTTTGATGAAATATTTTCTCCATATATTAAAATGACTTCTATTTGTATTGTTTTAAGTCTCGTGGATGCAAAAGATTTGCATTTTGAACAATTAGATGTGAAAACAACATTTTTCCATGGGAATTTGGAAGAATAAATTTATATATAGCAACCACAAGGATTTGAGGTTAAAGGTAAGGATAATTTAGTGTGCATATTAAAAAAGAGCTTGAGTTGATTGAAGAAAGCAATTTGATAATGATATTTAAAATTTGATAGTTTTATGGTTGAACAAGGTTATAGTCGGTATCATTCTAACTATTGTGTTTATTTTAAGAGGTTGGATAATGGTAGTTATATTATCCTATGTTTATATGTTGATGATATGCTTGTTGTGAGGTCTAACATGGATCACATTAATGAGCTGAAATAAAATTTAGCAAAGTATTTTTCTATGAAGGATTTGGGTGTAGCCAAGCAAATTCTTGGTCTGAGGTTTTCATGAGATGGAAAAATAAAAAAATTAACTCTATCTCAGTAATTATATTGAAAAGGTGTTGAAAATATTTAATGTAGAAAATACCAAAGATGTTAGCACACCTTTCCTAGTCATTTTAAATTGATTGAGGAGATGCATATCCAAATACATAAGAGGAGGAAGAAAAAATGTCCAAGATTCCATATTCTTCAGTTGTTGGTAGTTTAATGTATGCCACGGTATGCAAGAGGCCCTATATTTCACATGTCATTGGATTTGTGAGCAGGTATATGAGTAATCTCAGAATGGCATTGGAAAGTTGTTAAATGGATTCTCGGGTATTTGAGAGGCACAACAAATAAAATTTATGTTTTGGGGGATCAAACACTACTTTATAAGGTTATGTTGACTTTGATTTGGTAGGTGACATTGATACAAGGAAAAGAACTAAAGGTTATGTGTTTACTATTGGTGGGATGAGGGTTAGTTGGATTTCAAGGCTACAAAAGTTTGTTGCTTTATCAATCACATAGGTAGAGTATGTTGTTGCAAAAAAAAGCTAGAAAGGAGATGTTTTGGATACAATTTCTCTTAGCGGAACTGGGGAAATAATAGGTTGATAATTATTTATTTATGGAAATATAGAGTGTCATTCATCTTGCCAAGAATTCTTCTCTACATTAAAAAAAACACATACAACTAAGGTATCATTTCATACGATCAGTGTTGGAGGATGGAAAGTTGAAGCTAAAGAAGATCCATACAAGAATCCAACAAACATGTTTATGAAGGCAGTAACATGGGATAAGTTGATTTCCTCTTCATCTTTCGTTGGTTTTCACTCTTCAAGGTTAAAAATAATGGAAATAAAGAAAATATGTCTAGGGGTGTAAATTCTAGTGGGAGCTATAGGGCCAACAGTGCTACAAGATCAGTCTCTAAGTGGGAGATGTTTTGGTGTGGAGCTTGATCAGTCTCTAAGTGGGAGATTATTGGTATGTGTAGCTTGATCGTGCTCTAGGTTAAGATTTTGGTCACTTTACCCATCATTTTCTCCCCAAATTAATTAATGGGGGAGTGCAGGGGGTGAAGCCCCTCCTACAGTTTTTGGGGGCCTTGGGGTGGATCCCACAATGAGGGAAACACCGCTACAATGGCTACTAGGGGTAGTGCCCTCAACTAGGGGCTTGAGTGCTACACCCTCGAAGAAAAAAATACCTCCTACTTATCAAAGAAATTGTTGTTAATTCCCAATATAAATTGGTTGAATTTAGTTTTTAAACTTATTGGAAAATAACAACTTTTTTTCTATAGATTGAAAAACCAATAGTTAGGTGATGTGAAGTTGATTGCACACATAAATTCATATGTGGATGAAGAAAAAAGTCATGGTTTTTTTGAGGCACATGCAACAACATGTGAGGAAATTCTGAGCGCATTTTTTATGTTGCACATTGCAACGTATTACTATAGGTTATGTAATTGAAATTATGAAAGTTTAATAAAAACTAGAATAGTTGTTATTTGTAGATGTAGCCTAAAGGGTGAACCGCATTAATTTTTTTTGTCTTGCGCCTCTGTGAATTCGTTCCTGTGTTTTGTCATTTTAATTATACATTATAATTGGTAATTTAATTTCTCTATTCTGCAAGAAAATCTCAATAGGTACAACTAATCTTTATAATTTTTGTTGTCCATTTTT
Source organism: Sequoia sempervirens (assembly GCA_007258455.2). Classification (NCBI taxonomy): domain Eukaryota; kingdom Viridiplantae; phylum Streptophyta; class Pinopsida; order Cupressales; family Cupressaceae; genus Sequoia; species Sequoia sempervirens. The sequence continues at coordinate 622,986,751 of VDFB02281492.1, forward strand.
TTAATTTGAAATCCTATTAAGACATACCACTAGTAATACCCTCCTAAGTTTATTCTAAGATCAAAGATTAGGAGAGAATACCAACTCTTATATTGAGTCTTTAACCATCTCGATTCTATTGATGATGCTCTATTTAACTTCTTAAAGACAATCCCTTGGCCTTGAAGGTGAATAAAATATCTAGGATTTGGAATAGAATTTTTAAGACCTAATAGAAGGAAAATTTGTTGGGAAAGATCCAGTAATGGGTGTGATAGGCAGATTGGAGATTGGACATCTCTAATTTGATCAGAATAAATAACCTAAGTATGATATATTCAATATAAATTATAAAACGCTCAATAGCTTCCTTTTGGCAAGATTGAAGTAACAACCCATTTTAATATAGTCAAATATTAGAAGAAATACTTCAGACCTCTCCCTAACCAAGTGTTTAGGATTTTAATTATGATATACATCCTTGATGATGATACTTAATACTAGTTGATATTTACTTTTACCTTAGCCAAAATAATTAGGGATATCTAAATAGTTAACATCAAGAATTAAGTGGATCTAAAAATATAATTTTATAACAAAATATGACACCCAATCACTATTTGAGAATGTAGAGAAGGGGGATCCGTCACCCCTAAGACTCCAGGTCACCAAAGAGCCCCAAGGAATAGGCCCTAAACTACCTCGTGTTTCCTAAACAGTTTAAAAAAGGACAAGGTACTGAGGCTGAAAAGGAAGGGAAGATAACTTGTTGCTTTCCTTCTACTAAAACCAAATGTTCACAAGGTCAGAAGAGATGATTTCCAAGGTTTGTCTTGTTGCCTAGAAAACTCACTATCTGAGGATGAAAACACTGAACTCGGACTCCAGCGCAATGTGTTGGTGTCTAAGGGATGTGTTGGCATCTGTATAGATAGGGGTCCAAAAACCAAGCAAAAACAACATAAAACCTACTTGACTAAATGATGTTTTATGTTTTGACAAAGAATAAAAGGTAAAGAAACAACAAATATGATGAAAATAAGACTAAGAAGAACTATGCTAGAAATGACAAGGAGAGTGAGAGAATGTGCCTTTTCACCCACGGGTTGATTCTTCAAATAACTCTTCTTGAAAACACCTGCACACACGGAAACGAGAAAAATGTTCAGGCTATTTTAGAGGATTTCCTCAGTCAATCCCCCATTTTAGGGTTCCCACCTCCATAAAAAACTAGATAACCACAAAGTATAGAAAGCGATAAAGAAAGTAGAAGTAAAGTAGCGAGAACAAACAAATAGTATGCTACTTAGTAAACAAGATGTTGCAAAGATAAAACAACAATGGGAAATATCACCTTCGCAGCTACGAGCCCTCAAGGCAAGTAGTGGAAGGAAGAAGCTTAAGAATATCTAATGGTGGCATCGTTGCAATGAGAAGGTGGTGTAGGAGCCAAAACCAATAGTTTACAAGCAAGGAGAAGTGGTGTGAAAGCTATAGAATGAACTTAGAATGCAAAAGGGAGTGAATAGAATGAGAATGGAGCAAGAGAGAGTCTAAGAGAGTGAATGAATCCAAGAGAGTCAAAGAATGGATTTGAACCAGCAAAAGGGAGGAAAAATATTCAATTTTTGTTGGTTAAGGATGTAGGAGATGTTACGATTCACAACAAATGGAGAAGTGTAATGCCTCTATAGATTCTAGAGGAAAGAATCCTATTAGGACAGCCACATGGCATGCACACATCCCCAACAGAGATTCCTCCACCAATGCAAAATGATGTAGCCAAGTGGAAGGAGCGAGGTGGCAACAGTGAAATTACATCATCAGGATTACATTTTCTAAGGTAGGGGTGATGAAATGGGAAATTTTCCTAAGGGTGGAAATTCACTCCATTACATTTTTCCTCCACTTTAGCGAGCATACGTGTCAATGCGAATGTGAGGTAAAGTATAAAGAGGTTGAAGAGAATACACCTTAACCATCAAGGAAGCAAATATTTGATCTAGCACACTTGGATATGTAGGAGGTGGCTCTATAGTTGCTTGGTCCCGTAGGGAAACCTTGACATGAAAGAGAGAGAGATGGATCTATAGGTACTCCGTCCTATGAAAGTTGAACAAAGGATCTATAGGTTCTCAGTCTTGTAGAAGTTGAAAAAATGCTCTATAGGTTCTCAGACCTACAAAAAGGAGCTTCATAGGTTCTTAGTCTTACAAAGGGAGCGCCACAGGTTCTTGGTCCTGCAGGGCTTGACATGAAAAGACTCTATAGGTGCTCGGTCCTAAAGAGTTTTCTATGAAAGGCCCCTACAAGTGCTCAGTCCTACAAGGTAAGCTTGATGAGGTGCTCGGTCCTTCAAGCTTGATGGTAAAAGCATTTTTATAGGTGCTTGGTCCGCAAAACAATATGTTAAGCTATAGACAAAACATGTTAGGTAGAAAATCCAAGACAAACAAACACATCATAGAGCAAGCAATTAAAGGAGAATTTTTTAAAGGGGTACCCTCGGGAACCCTCCAAGATAGTTAGAGGCCCACACTAAGGGACACTTCAATTTGAAAAGTGCAACATTTTTCACAAATAATTATGCCATCAAGGAATCCTTTTCAAAAATCTCTTTCATCAAGGAATTTGATAAAAATAATTCTCCTTCTCAAAGAAATTTTTTTAGACTTCTTCATCAGAAAAAGTAGTCCTTTTTCAAAGGAAATGTTTTAGATTTTTTTTCTACAATTTTTTTTTTGAAAGGAAAATTTCACTAAGGGGATCCTTGTTGAAGAATGCACTTTTGATAAATGAAATATTTTTACTAAGGGATTCATTGGACATCAAATCCATTGAAAATCAGAGAAGTATCTAGTAGCCCCCCTTAGGATGGTGCATGTGAAGCAGAGGGGAACATGGCATCCTAAGGAGAGAAAGAAGAGGTGAAGATGTAGTGGCCCACAATACATTGTGATATGTAAACATGGAAATGTTGTCACATACACAAGGGACAACACATAAGCACCACAATATCACTAAGAAACTAGAGAGAGGCAAATAAAGAAAAAGAAAATAAGAGACAAGCAGAGATGAAGAAATCAAGAGATAGGGGGATCTGGGAGTTTGGGGTCAGATCAGTTCATATTTATAAATAGGTAGCACTCGGTGTAAGAATAGAAGATTATCAACCCCCAAAGTTCCCAGATTGTGAAGAAGAGCATATGAAGACAAAATAAAAATAAAAGATTGGGTCAACATGGAAGAGGGCCTAAATTCCCCCAACGCTTTGTATTGTCCCCAATTGTCGAAAATGAAAGTCAACATATAGAAGAGTGATGAAATATATAAAGGAAGTTTATGATAAATTTTCTAAGCTTGTATTCAAGCACCTACAAGGGTAGCAAGGGTCCTTCAATCATGATCACAAACACATAAATACAAGCATGGGGGAAGCACAACACACACACAAATCTAATCTATAGATAAAGAAGAGGTACTCCCCTACTCATCAACCAACAGGTCATCCTGCTCCTAATCTAGATCATTACATGGGGAGGGAGGATGAGCCTATAAGGGAAGAATATCAAGGAGAGAACCCTCCAAATCTCCTACAAAAAGGGAAAATAAAGAAGGCTCCTTGAGGTCTTATTCACTAAGCTCTTGTGAGATGAAGGTCATTGATCTCACAAAGATCGCTGACAGAGCTGAAACATCATCCACCAAGTTAAACATGCACTTATTAGAGTGTCATGTGTTAACCGGGAGGGAGAAGAAGGAGGTGCCTGAGTCCACTGCCAACCTCGTCAAGAGGGGTAGTGACAAACTTGGGGGACACCGGGGCTACCTCCATCACAAGGACAATGCAAGCCAAAGAAGAAATAGCTCCCGAAGAAGGTGATCCCTTCTTTCGACCACCACTCAAAGTGAGGTCATCCTCCAGCTTGTGCTTTAGCGAAGGATGTTGGATCCCCATGGAAGAAGCAAAGGTGGAGGGTAGAGAATGTCATGATACAAATATCAGAGTCAATTTGTGTAACTAACATCAAGAGTACCTAAGGGTTTTAGGTCCTAGTTAAAACCTAGTTCTAAAGGGATCTCAGTCCCTTGTTCTCTTGTCTGATGCAACTTATGTAGTCATGTTTTTCTATCAGATGTTGCTATTGTTTGGCTATTGTTGGTTTGTGGATTATCTTATTAGCAACATGCTTTACTTTGTCTAGGTTATGGGTCCCTTCAAAACTGTTTTGTAATGGGTTTTGAGTCCCATTAAAACCTATTTTACCCCTAATAAAAAAACTATTAGCAAAAGTACATATATAAGAGGCTATAAAAAATGAGCCAATGAATGTATACATGTATAAAATCAGGTTGTATATCAAAAAGGTGTCTACAAAATTAGGGTGGGGTCTATCCCCTGTTGCCTCTGTCACCATGGTGAGACTGGTCTTGATGACCATCTCCTGGCTGCTCCCCAGGCTGTCTAATAGAGGGCTGGCCACTTGATGCACTTGGTGTAACTTTGCTCCTATGCTCAAAATTAGGCTGCCGATGGTGTGGGGGGACATCTCTATAATACAGTGTCTTGTAATATGACACCTCCTCCCTTGCTTGCCCATACAGGTGTGTAACCACATTCTGGCCAACCTGTCCCTGCACCTATTGTGCCTACTATTGTGCCATGGCCTCTAGTTGCTATTGTCTCGTAGTCTCTTGGGCCAATTGTATATCAAAAGTCTAGTGGAGCTGTCTCTCATGATACCTCTCCTAGGTAAGTGCCAAAATCTACTAGTGGGCCTGGTCCCGCTCACCTGTAACTACCTACAACTATTTGTGGGTTTGTTCTTGCTCCTGTGTCAAAAGCTATATCTACGCGTCCTGATGGTCTAGTCCTGATGGTGGCTGTGGTGGTGGTTGCAGTGGTGGATTTTGTGGGACCTATCCCACTACTTGTTGATTCTATCTCCCTTCCCTCGACCTTGTCCAACAAGTTGGTCTTGTTGACCCTGGACCTATTGACCTTGGTCTTGTTGACCTTGATCTTGCTGATCCTTTTCTCTACCTCGATCCGCGCATCTCCCTTTGGGCCTCCTCAGGGAGGTATACTTTCTAGATATGTAAGTTGAAGGGGAGGCACAAACCATGCATCATATGTTGCTATGGTCTTGGCATCCACCTGACCCTGATCATACACCCAAGGCTTGGCCACCAACTGTTTGAACTTGTCAATAGCCACCTAGGGATCAACTTGGGGACCCCATGTAACCTCCATGGCAGTCCTCACAAAAATAGTTGTATACTGATCTCTAGGTGCATCTTGCACCTTGCTGAATTGTTGTGCCACTTTATCTGGCATATATCTCTCTATCATAGTGTGCTCGTGACCTTGCATATACCAGGTCTATCAAGCATAAAAAAACTACTATTGGTCATCATACCAAGCAGACATCTGCAACTACAACCGCCATCTGAATACTGTCATATCATCAATGATGTGGCACCAATAGGAGATCCCCAACTGCCCTATATTCTACAGCATAATTTGGCCCATGTATCAAAAGATGACGAGATCATTTGGCTCCACATCTGCCATATGGATTATCGGTCTGAGCACAACTATATGCTCTCATGCCTAGATATGTAACAATTTAACACTGGCACCAATTCCTTGTCCTTGGCAATATAAAAACTGGTGCATATCATGGTAAAGTGAGGCCAGCATGGCTGGGCCACATGTGAAGAGTGTCCGCCTATAGATCATCCTATGCCATGAAAGTCCCCAACCGAGACTGAATCCTATGCCTCGCCTGTCTAGGGAAAGAATGCCTGAAATCAATGCACCAAATATCAATTTGAATATATGCAAGTGCCCTCTGTACATCTCTAAATTGATCTGTGAGTTCACTAAGACGACATTGTCTCAATGAAGAACCTCATGACCTACATCATACCCGACATCTGTGTCATAAATCACTTGATCCCTGTGGATCAGAAGTTACAGTATCTGCCACACATCCTCCAAAGTAACTGTCACCTCACCAGTGGGGAGGTGGAAGGATGAGGTCTCACTATGCCATCACTCGTGCAATGTTGTCATCATTGCTAAGTGTGTCCTCACCATGGGCATGTACATAATAAATCACAACCCAATCTCCTTGAGATGCTCCTATCAGATCTCATCCAAATCCTCTAGCACCTCCAACAATCCCAATCAATGCTCGCATGAGATCAATGGTTGGACAACCTCTTGCATCCATGAAGTGCACGACGTCAAAATTTGGCTAAAATCAACAAAGCTTGGAACTTTTGCACCCCCAACTAACAAATGCATCGCTGTTTACAAATGCGTCACTATAATTATTTTTCCAAATGACATCACATTGTTCAAATCCACAGAAGTGTTTCCCATTACAATAGCGTCACCATAATTCTCGATGTCACCCAAATTAAATCCTAGCTAGCGTTGTCAAAATGAATTTGAAATCCTAAATCTAAATCTCGAGAAGTGTCGCCAAAATTGCTAAAAGCATTGGTGAAATTCCTAAAAGCATCATAATATAGCAACGCGTCACTTGACCTAACTTAATGACTAATAAATGCATGAAAAATGCAAAGTACAAGGAAAGTTTTGATTTGCATATCAGTGGTCCTATGCCTAGAGGCCACTAGTACTCTCGAACTCGGTCAGAAATGTGTTGTGGAAGCACACGGCAAGCCATTTTGTCAGTAGTTCAAAGCTCAAAATGCAGTAAATCTCAAGAGTGTGAATGCATAAATGAACTGCAAGTGACCCTTTAGCAGATATTTATGCCTAAAGATTAGGGTTTTTTGCCTAATTTGAGAGAAAATCTAGGGTTTTAGCTAGTTTTACCAATTCCTACACTTTGGGGCATATTTTGTGCCATTTTTTGCATTTTTGAGTTTGTTTTCGCATCCTGAAACACTTTTTGACCCCTAAATCAATGTTTCATATTTGTTGAGAGATCAACCTAAAATTCAAAATTTATGTTCGATATCTCAAGGGGGTAGGGTACCAGCTTATTTCCTTCTGCTAGGGCAATAGTGGGGCATCTAAAAATCACAAATTTTTAAATTTTGATCTGAGCAATAGTTTTAATCCGAAAAATATCAGTCTTTGAACCAACCTAACAAACACCTTGCTTCAAAGAGGGGCAAAATGTAGACACTTAAAAATGTCTTGAGTGATATTACACACTTGAATATGATATAATAACATCATTTCACCTTGAAATCTATCTTCTTTCGCTTGTTTAATTAAATAAACCTAGTTATTTAATTAAATGCATCATTTTCATCTATTGATCTAATTGATCTAATTAGGTTAATTTCCCCCCTCTCACACTAACATTCCACCTTGTTTAATTGAATAAATCAAATTATTTAATTTAAACCCTAAGTCCTCTCATTTAATTAAATAATCTTATACTATTTAATTAAATGTTATTTTGAACCCTTTTTTATTAAATAAGCTAATTATTTAATAGATATCCTATTATTCCTTATCTTGCACATTAAAATCTAGTTTTAATTACTGAATTGCTAATTTCCTCTCCCATCCACTTGCATAGGGAGTATTCCAAAGGAATATTCTCCTATTTTGCTCCAAAAAGGGAATGATTTCATTCAAACAAACTTTATAAAACACTTTCAAAGTTGTTACAAAGTGTGTTTGTTTGAATCATTCTCATTCCTTGATCCATGTGATCTTTGATTCTCGTCCATTGATAAGAATCCTCGATCCATTCCTCCCCCTTCATTCAATATTGACCATTGATGGATCAAATCAATTTGAGCCCTTGATTCTTCATTTGCTCTCCTATAAATACATCACTATTCAGAGAGAAATGGATTCATATTTTGATAGAAAGGTTATGTTGTTGAAATTCATACTCACTTGCATCCATATTGAGCATTTGTTAGCATTTTAGATTAATCTTCATTTATATTAGCTTAAGCATCCATTAATGGCTTCCATGTTAGTTTAGTTTGCATCCATGGTTTGCATCTTTGGACTTTGTTTCCATTTGGCATAGATTGCATCCATCTTTATCAAGAATTTTAGCATTTGGAATTCATCTTCATCATGTTAAACTAGTTTTATACCATTTTCCGTTCATATTTCACTAATTTCATTGGTTTTCATCAATAAAATCGATTGGAACAACTCATATTATCCAAGAGATTGGGAAAGGGTCGCCATTCCACATCAATGCGACACCACTCCCCCGATGGGATAAGATTTGAGGTCTTAGAATAGGTTTTTCTTTATTTTTTTCGTGTTTTTCATGATTAGTTTAATGGGTTCTTAATCTTTGAAATTTCGAATATCTCATTCGGATAATTGCTTAGGGGATTAAATATGATTTAAATTCATTTGGATCTAGCATATTTAGTTCATACTATGACTTTGATCACAATAATATTCCATTTTTATTCATATAATTATTTAAAATCAAATCATCCTTACTATTAAATGATTTGTTTTTAAACATAATTATATGATATTATCCTTTATATCTAATTATTTTGATATCATCATGTATTTCCTATCATGTATGTTGTGCTCTAATTTATAATTCCTTATGTAATTGTGCCTATTATTTAGTTAATTGATAAATAATATTTCTTTTATAATTATTTTTTCTTTTTATAAGTTAGTTTTCATTTTTTAATTCATTTTAATTGTATATATTTTTTTTGGTTTGTACGCTGTGGGATGAGGGGCCCACTCCCATTAATATAAAAAATAAAAAATTACAAATGTCTGCCATGCAGATAAGGAGGTTTTGAGAACCACAAAATTTTCTAGAAAGAAATCTAAAGAAACCTACAAGGAGCAAAGAACTTAAACGAAATTTTCAGTCTCAATACAAAACCAACCAAGGAGAAAAAAGAAAAAGAAAAGCATATGAACCACAAAGGCTAAGCCCTTTGATTATTTTGGAGGAGGAGAACTTCAAAAGTTTGTTGGGAGCGAGCCTCCACCGCTTCCATACCTTTAATGCAAAGCTTTTCAGCTTTAGACTTCCTTCCAACCTTATGTTTTGACCCATAGTCAGGTTTAAATTTTCCACTAATAGTCTATAAAATCTCAAGTTTTTACGGCGGGTTCAAAGTAAAGTCATCAAAACAATCATGATTTTGATCTTCCAAGTCATCCATGAAAGGGAAGATGCCATTAGATTCATAGCCTTCCTCCTCCGACCCAAAGAGGTGTCAGGTGAACTATTAGGAACAAGAGCGATCGAAGGAGAAGAGGGATCCATAGATTGTGCCAAATTCACCCCAGAAACTTGAGGGGGATAAAAAAAACCTTCCATGATTCTACCAAATAAACTCAGTATCCAGAGTGCTATCCTTCTTTACCTACTTTTTCAAGCTCATATTTCATGCCCTAGCTAGAAGTTGAAGGGAGCAAGCATCAATTGTGTGATCTAACATGTTGCAGTGTAAACAACAAAAAGGAAAACCCTCATAGTTTAAACACTGAGTCCAGACACCATGAGAGGAGTGGATCCGAATAGAATGAGAGAGAGGTTTAGAGATATCCAACATGGTGCAAACCCTATAGAATATACTATTAGAAGCCACCATATTTCGATCAAACTTAACAAATGACCCCACTTGGTTGATCATATTGCTAAGCAAATCCACATTGTGCAGCACCAGGGCAGGTTGTAAAGCCTAATCCAGATAAGAATACAAATAACCTTGGCCGTGGTTGGATCAAAGAAAGGCGTCCATGGAGAAATAAAGAGGCTAGAGTGCCCAAAGAACCATGGCCCATTCTACAACATAAAGTTGCAATCCTCAATAGAACAAAAAGTAATCAGGAAAAAACCAAAGTCCAAGGATTCAATAGCAGGTGTAAACAAGTTATTCCAAGAGTTCTTGATCCATTCAAGGACAAAGGCCACTAATGAACGCTTGTGCAAGCACCTTAAAACCATAAATCAAATACCACAATCCCCCTCTACAGCTGCAATGCAGCCATAGGAAGTGAAAAAATCCACTGGCTCATCGGAGAAGAACACCTCAGAATCCAAAAAAGAGAACCGAGCACTTCCGGGCAAAGGGTCATTTCTGATTTCGGGGATGGAGGCAGAACAGGAGAAGCCATAGGGTGAGCTGAGCTAGGGTTTGTAGGCAGAGAATTCTCCAAGAAAAAATCTGAGCATACATGATAGGGATTTAACCTGTTTTTACATCCATCAACAGAAATGGAAGGCCCTGCACCCGAAGACACACTCACAGGATTCCCAGCCAAAGGATTAAGAGCCAGGAAGGAGAAGTAGGAGTAGGATCAGGAAGAATAGGGCTAGCGTTAAAGCCTTGCGACCCTGCTCCAAAAACAATTACTGCAAACACGAAAGGGGCTTGTTTTATTTCTGCAAATCATGACGAAAACATGGGCAGGTTCCTCCACTAACAAAACAACCTGAGTCGAGCATAGTGGGTTGAAGGAAAGGGAGGGAGAAGGATGGCTCGGCGAAACTTGTGGCTCCAAAGAAGAACCAAAGGAGAGTGCATAACGTTTCCTCCCCTTAATCCCCACCGCACAAGAGCCATCCTTGGAGCCACCATCAATTATCTTGCTCTTAGCCACACCTTTGGGTTTAGTGTAGAGGTTCTGGGGTCTGAGCTTCCTTTCCACCACAGCCAGATTTTTGCATCCACTAGGTTTAAGAGCGGCAACAGCACCATGGCTGCCCTCACACATTTTTGCCAAATTTTATTATGTACACATATAATTTTAAATTTCTTGCTACCATTAACATAGTTATATTTGTAGTTTTTCTTATTCTTGTCTCTTTTTATCTTATTGTTTCTTTTTAATTTTATATAATCTATAATATTATTTTCATTTTCCTCCAATTTTTTTCCTTTTTATGCTTTATTTTTCTTTTCCCCCTCTGTTAACCTGTGGTATTATGCAATTACTTTAAATTCCTAATTTAATAATATATTTCTTTCTTTCATTTCCTTCTTGATTCTCACACCTACCAACCCCCTCCCCCCTCTTCCTTCCCCCCTTTTTATCTAGCTCGATCTGCTAACATTTCTACAATTCTGCTCTCTTATCTCCTATCTTCCTAATGATGGATCATGTAGTTTGATCCAAAACGTCAAGGAAAAGAAAAATTTACATAGTCAAAACCAGAGACTACACACTACAATACTATGGATTGTGGGAATCATATGTTAAATAATCAACTTGATCCAAGTCTTCTATTAATTAGAAACATAATTTCTCAGGTGACCTTCCACCCATTTGTTCACAATCTTAGTTTGGCTACTTGTGATATTTTTAAATCTATTGAGATGGACAATAAATGTGTGTAATTTCTTACTTCATCCACAACAATATATGTATAGTATTTACTGTAGACTTCAAGAATTCTTGTGATAAAATTCATCAAGACATTTTCCCATTTTTTCTCTAGGTCGAGAAAGGGACGAAAAATACTTGCTAGAAATGTTTTTTTCTATTAATTTTTTTTAAAAAGTGCATTATTTGATATGGGTGATGAAATCATTCTTGAATCCCTTGTTATGTCTAGGTGACCATGGATCCTTTCAATTGAAATACAAATTCTTCCTTCTCAATTTATTTTTTTCCTCAATGTTTGGTCTTGATGGAAGAATATTGATGTTCTATACATTTTTGTGAAGGGAACTATTTGAAATAAAGATTTTGGCATGTAACTTATTATTTGACATGGAATTCTCCACTGTCAAATATCGCTCAATGGCTTATTTTAGGCTAGGAAGTTCAAAATTATTGACCAACCCATTAGAGACTAAGTTAAACCTTCAATGAAGAGAATAGTCAATCTTCTCTTTGTAATGTATGACATCATCATTGATAGATTTTAAAACTATGTTGCATAATTCGCTATTGAATCACATTATTTGAGCTAAGTCAAATTTTTAAAATAAAATGCAAGGTACTTTTGATCACAACTCTCAATCAAAATTTAATAAAATTCATCATATGAGGTGGTGGATCTATGACCTTGAGAGATTAGACTATGGAATCACCACTCATGTGCATTACCCTCCAAATGGCGGGTGGAAAAACTGATTACTTCACCTTTTTTCATCATTTTAAGGGGGGAGTATGTGTTTTTTTTATATATATCCATGCATGAGTTGAGAATTTGTTAGATCCATCATAGGGAGAGAGTGTCAACCTCCCCAAATCTTGCTACACATCTCTCTTAGAGAAGACTTGCAACCCAGGCTTAGGTGTTTAACCATTCTAAGACTTCTTCATGGACATGTAATTGGTGAATGAAATTTCACATTTGATCTCCTCAAAAAGAGCTCAATAATCTTCATGACAAGACTTAATATCATCAAATAGTGATTTTTGGGCTTAAGGATTTGGAGCATCTACCTCCTTATTTACTAAGGGAGGTTGGGTTGGTCTTGTAACTAAGAAAATAACAATGGTTCATGTCTGGATCTTATTGGAATCTTGATTATTACTTTTAGAAGCACTAACTTTGCCCATTGATTATCTAGGCACATCCATATTATTTTCCAGCTTGTGAAGATATTGTGCTACCATGTCAATCATCATATCAAATTTCCTTTTAGTCTAATCATGTAAGTTGTCATATGTGTTTATTCTCCTCTCTTTCTACCATAATGTTAAGATTTTCAATGGGTTCTATAGGATATGATTGAGTATTTGTACTCTCTATATATCAACCTTAATTTTTAAACTCCCTCAAATTATATCTATTTTCTCTATCATTATTCTACATAAAACTAAAAATGCAATATTGAATTTTGAGCACACAAGTTGACAAGATCACTAGCTCCAATACTAGTGCAATACACCCACCCAAAATAATAGTGTAAATCCAATTCTTAACCTTAAAAAAAACTTATTATTTAATTAGCAACATTACCATACCTAGAATTCAGTCAAATATTAAATAACTCATATTTAAAACTATTGTTTATGCATCAACAGTATCATTACATTTTAAACAATAAATGATGAAAATGACTCTTTATTCTTCTTATTATGATGAACAAAAAGTAACAAATTAAACCTCAATCTATGTTTTATTACATCAATGACTATTACATTCAAATCATTTTGAAATATCAGTAACTACAATAGAAATTCATACCAACAATAATAGCGTATATGCTTTTATTAAAACCTAGATATAGTAAACTACCATAAATATGCTATAGATAATCTAGTTTTGGTCACGTCCTTTGCACATATAGAAAAAAACCTTGCATATAGTAACACATTTTTCTATAAAATGCAAAAAATTGTGCAACATAAATTATTTCAAGTAACAAGCAATGATCAACAACTTATATATCTTGAACATGGGAAAATGGGGGACTACTTAGGTTTCTATCAAAATGATTACACACCTTTTGATTATTTTGGATTTTATGTATAATAAGATATTTTTATTTGTACACGTATCCTAGAGTTCTTTATTTTAGGATGGTAAGAAACACCAATAGAAATAATAAATCATAGTAACATAAATCTAAGGAGTTCCTGCTATGTGTTGAGTGGTTTGTGAAAGGATATAGAATAGAAATATAATTGTAAATATTATCAAGGAAATCAAATCAACAAGGTTTTTAAGAATGTAAAGAGGAGCTAAATAGGGTTTTAGAATAGTTACAAAAGAAAATAAACTTCTATAGATAAGTAGTAAAAATGGTTGTTTCTTTTAGAAAGGGACTTCAACAATGAAATTCTCAAATACTATTCAAACAAAATTGAAAAAGCCTAGGTGAGTCAATGATAGATAATAAAATATAAATATAGGGATATCTCCATAATTATAGGGAAGTCTCATAAAAGACGAGCTTATAAAACACATGATTTCCTTGGAAAAGGAGATATAATTTGGCAATTTGGTGAAAGTAAAATTTGTTTAGGAATTGGCTAAATGAAACATAAAACATACTAAGGGAATACAATTGAAATGACTGCAATATGTAGAGTAGAAATTGTAAAAGATCGAAACAAAAAAATTCTTCTTCTTCATTCCGCTTTCTTGTTCTTCAAAAACTTCTTCTACTTCTCTGCAATCAGGTTCATCTGATACATATCCATCAATTTCAATTAAATTCTTCAATGCTTCATCAACCTTGACATTTGTGTTTTCTACAACCTTTCTTAACATTTTATTGTAGCATCTGTAATCTTTGCTTCTAAGGGAGTATCCAAGGAAAATACCCTCATAACATCTTGCATCAAACTTTCCTATATTTTCTTCATCTCTTCTACTATAACATTTTCTTCCAAATACTTTGAAATACTTTACAGTAGGAATCTTTCCATACCATAACTCATAGGGAGTCTTAGTGCTGTTAGCTTTTTCTTGAACTTGATTGAGCACATAAATAGTAGTGTGAATTGCTTCTCTCCAGTAAACTTCCAGTATCTACCTGCCTAAGTGATCATTGTTCTAGCAGCTTCTTGAATCATTTTGTTCTTTCTTTCAAAAACTCCATTTTGCTAAGGAGCTCTAGGGGTAGACAACTATCTTCTTATTCCATGTGCTTCACAAAAGATGCTAAATTCATTGGAGGTGAATTATCCACCTCTTTCAGACCTTAAGCATTTGATTTTCGACCATAGCTTTGAATGCTTTGAATTTGTCTAATGCATCAAATTTCTCTCTAAGAAAAGTAACCCATGTCATTCTAGAGTAATCATCAATCAAAATCATAAAATACCTGTCAACTTGTAGACGTCTCACTCTTGTAGGACCACAAAGATCTGTATGAATCAAATCTAGTAGTCCGGTAGTATATTGTTCCTTTGACCTAAAGTTGTTTCTAGCTTGCTTTCCAAACTGAAAATCCTTGCAAATATTATTAACAGGCTTTGTAATTCTTGGTAAATCTCTCACAACTTGTACTGCACTGATTCTGACCATATTGTCAAAATTCATATGACACATCCTCTGGTGCCATAACCAACTATCATTAATTTGAGACATAAAGCAATGTCCATAATCACCCTTAAGGTGATAAATATTTTGCATTACACACAGTATCTCGCATCTATCTCGCATTTTTCTTTCATCAACATCTCAACTTGTGCTTATATTGTCTTCAACCTTGAAACACATCCAAGGTCGACCATACACTATTTATATTTACAAATTCAAATTAGGTCTGTGCCAAAACATTCTATAGTGGAATTATAATGAGGGTTCCGACCAAAACATATACTTAATGAGGACCTAAATAAGTCCCAACATGCCTCAAACACACTTTCATGAACTTCGTAAGTAGTGTTTAACACAAGGCCAGCCAACACTAGTGTAAAACACAAAAAAATTAAGCACACACATCCTTAACATGATCCAATCTTTTCGGTCAACAAATTTCATTTGAACACAACCTCATCAACTTACTCTCAAGATCGCAAGACATAAAACCAAAGTACAGAGAAATCCAAAGCAACTACATTTCTCCCAGACCATAGCCAAACACACAGAATGCATAGTCCACATACTAGTGAAGATATCTCACACTATACAATGATCCAGAAGCCTAAATTCTGGATACATCAATTACCAACAATCATGAACAATATGTCTGAACCACTCAAGCATAGAAGCAATACAGAGCACAACTTGGATCATACATTGAAAGGTCCAAATATTTTTTGTAATTGGTTAAATGTCACACTCCATTCTAGTTCACTGGAGTCATTTCAACTAAGGTAGTTGAGAGACAATTTGCTCCTTGAGACCTCATCATATTGAGGGTAGCAAATTCCCTCCTCTACAGGATCCAACAAAAGAAGTTATTTAAATTATTTTTTGATAGAGGTTGGGTTAACCATGATGATTGAGAGCCCCTCCCAATGTTAGTTTTATAACACTTTCTACTTTATTAATTCTTTTTATGAAATTTAAACATGTGACTTACATGACTATTTCCCTTTTGGGGCCATGGTTATTGTGAATGTTTCCTTTAAAGGCCACTTATTATTTGATATTTGATTTAGTTTTAAGACCCGATTTCATGCCACCTGCTATTTCTTTTAAGATTAGTTTATAAATTTTTAACTTAATTTTAATATAAGTATAATTCATAAAAAATACATTCCAAATAATAAAACCAAATCCAAACTAAAGTATTGCCCCATTTAGGCTCAATTTCTATGAGATGACCAAATCAAAACATAGGAGTAGTAATTATGGGAAATCTACATATATCTATAGGGATAAATGTTCCCTTAGATTTGGCTTAGAAACTTTTACGTCAATTGGGTAACTGGTTATTTAAGATAGGGTGCTAGAATTTTAAAAAGAAAAAACTTAAACAAAAAATTTAAAACTATAAGCCCATTTGAGATACTTAACAAATAAAAAATTTAAACATATTATCAAGCAAGTGGCGTTTTCACAATGTGCCAAATTATGTGATGATTTTAAGATTCAACTATGTAGCATTTGAGTTAAACTCATTGACCAATATTTCATGACTAGGGGTTCACACGAACCCATGTGAACCCATCTCACATGAGCATGAATGGTTCACTTAACAATCATTGCATCTACGTGATGCTCACACCTTGTCTAGACGAATAAAATATTAAAATTTTGTGAAAGATCACCCATGATCCTAATGCTACTTTAACTCAAACATTCAGAACCATGGAATTTCCTCCAAGATCAAATCTACTATAAATCTCTATCTTCAATAAAATAAATTAAAAAAATAAAAATAAAAACATAATATATAACACTAACAAATATTTCTTATAAAGATTTAAAATATTTTATAGTGTTGTTTTTTTTAAAGATTCCTATAAATTATTCATGAAGGGCCCAATCTCCCACTTAAACAATTGATACATTGACTCTTTCATATCAACCTTATCCCAAAAACCAACCACCATGGTATTGTGTGCACAAATTACCATGGTTGTATAAATATTCTTATCTCATTTATGCAAGTGGGTGTATGAATATCCTAATCTTATCTCTTTAAAGAATCAATCCACCCTCATCTCCAAAAGCCCACTTGCTTAAGCTTTAACCGTACATTTTACAAGAAAAAAATCATCCAACTAACCACAGTTTGATGGGATCTGTAGACCATTTTGGCCAAAAGAAACCAGAACACCATCTGCCATTAGATACCAGAAAGTAATTTTAATTAAGATTGGTAAGCTAGTGAAACAGATACACTGTCAAGGATGCAATAGCATACTTAAGCTGAGAGCTAAACTGAACTAATTCATGCCAGTACTAGAGCTTATTTCAATGGCAGATCTTTAAGGCCTGATCATGATCAGGCCTGTGGAAAATAACACTGCTAAAAGTTATTCTAGATAAAAGCTATAAACATAGATATGGCAGATGATTACCAGTTCTTTGATTATCATAAAGGAAAACCCAAAGAACTTGGGATCTCAGACTCTCCCTCTAGATTCAGATCAAAAGCTGCAATAACCCTCTGATTGTTGTTATTCTCCTTTGAAGAACTCCTTTTGTTATCAACAATATCTTCTGGAGGGCTACTTTCCCTCTTCCTCTTCATACATTTTCTAGTCTCAGTACATTGTTGCTCTTCATCCACATGAGATTGACAAGGATGATGAACAGTATTGTCATTGCTAAAATCTTCCCACTGAAATGATGACAACCATGTCTGAGACATTTTCACTGAATCCCCTTTCTGGGTGTCTAACAGTTCTTTCCTGGACTTTTTCTCTGACTCAATCCTGTCAAGAAGAGCCATGAATTCTTGTACTTCATCTTCTTTTTCTCTGGTCTCTGAATTCTCCATTACAGTGCTGCTTCATTCAGACCACATAAACCAGATAGATAATGAGAAATAGGCCAAATTAAGGAAATGGGTATGGAGATTTTATCATGAGCCAAGAGAAAAAGATGAGAAAATACATGGATTCAAAAATGGGTATGGAGATTTTATCATGGGCTAAGAGAAAAAGATGAGAAAAAACATGGATTCAAAAATGGGTATGGAGATTTTTCCATGGGCCAAGAGAAAAAAGATGAGAGAGATGGATTCAAGGCAGCTTCTTAAGGTGGATTATGAAGAGACGAGAATCTGAGGAGGTGGGTAATGGTATTCCTCTGAATAGAAGAACGTGCATGATGATGCATGCTATATGACATCAGCAGCAGCATGCTTTGACCAGTTTAGTGGAAGACCACTGTAAAACAAAAAACTATTGAAGAAAGAAGAGAGAGCACGCAACTGGAAATGGAGAAAGGAAACTTCACATGTTTTGAAACACTATTTTAGGATTAAAGTGAGGTTTACATGATGAATAACAATAGTCATTTCCGGCAGTGATGGGCGTGAAACCCTAGCATATTAGAACAAGTGTCCCTGGAATTTTGTTCTTTTAATATTGAATTATTGAGTAACGTGCTTGAATTTCAATTTCTTTCTTATAATTCTTAATTTTTTTAAATTATTTGTAATCTTAATTGTGGGGAGAGTGGAGTGGACCTCGTCAACACGATGCTTTAGCCAATCGAGCTAGGCCCACCACCTCTATATAATATAATTATAATAATAAATTTAATTCTGATTTTTTATTAATAATATTTTAAAATACATTATTATCATTTTTATTTACTAATGTAAATTAGAAATATTATATTTTTTACTAATCAAAACAAATTTAAAATAATTTTCATCATTAAAACAACATAATATTGCTTGAAGAGAAGCACCATATTATAAACTAGCAATCACACCTTGGTGTGCAATGGGTACACCGAAGAAGTGTGGAAGGTCAATTAGGGGATTTTTTGGTTTATTTTTTACATAAATTTGTGTAGTATACATGAGGTCAATTGGTAGGCTATTTAGAAAATGATGTTGTTTGTGCAACAAAGGTCTCAATGGAGAAGTGATAGCTTCAAATCAACTATGTATCTGCTTATAGGATCCAAACACAACTAAAACAAAACCTTTGAATGAGGAAGATAATAAGGCTCCATTACCAATATGCTCATGTTATGTTTGCAATCGGGAGAGAGGGAGAGAGAAGGAGATGTGGGGATAGAAAGAGGGAGAGATATAGGAGGAAGAGAGAGAGAGAGAGAGAGAGAGAGAGAGAGAGAGGGGTGATAAGATAGAGATGGAGAGGAAGTTAGAGATAGAGATGGAGATGGAGATGGAGGAGAGGGATATAGAGAGAAGGAGAGGGAGAGATAAAGAGAGAGGAAAATGAGATAGATAGAGATGGAAGAGATAGATATATAGAGAGGGGGAGAGAGGGAGAGATAGAAATATAAAGATAAAGGTAGAAGTGATATATAGAGAGGGGTAGAGAGAGGGAAAGCTATAAGGGTAGAGAGATATGGATAGGTACTGATATAGAGATAAAGGGAGATGCAAGAATTTAAATATGGAGAGATAGAGATAGAGCAAGAGATAGGAGGGAGAAACAAGGAATGTGTGTGTATATGAGTAAGAGAGATATGGAGAGAGATAGAGTGGGGGATAGATATGTATAAATAGATAGAGAGGGAGAGAAATAGAGATAGGAGAGAGAAGTGGAGAGATATAGAAAGAGGAGGTGATAGGGAGATCCAGAGAGGGAGAGATAAGGATGTAAAGGAGATATAGAGAGATAAGTTTATAACTTGGGAAATATAGAGAGGGTGAGAGAGACAGAGACAAAGACAAAGAGATAAATATATAAAGGGAGAAATGGAAGGAGAGAGGAAGAGGGAGAGATGGAGATAGAAAGAGGGAGACAATAAAAGAGGGGGAGATGGAGAGAGAAATATAAATATACAGGAAGTGATATATAGAAAGGTAGAGATAGGGATATATATAAAGGGAGAGTAGGAGATATGGAGTAAGAGAGAGAGAGAGAGAGAGAGAGAGAGAGAGAGAGAGAGAGAGAGAGAGAGAGAGAGAGAGAGAGAGGGAAAGAGTGAGAGATAAAGGAGGTTCAATAGAGACAATTAATAGAGGGAGATATAGAGAGGGGGAAGAGATAGAGAGAGAGATAGAGAGATAAGGAGGGAAAAACAATGAGCATGTGTGTGAGTGAAAGAGATATATAGATAGAGATAGGGAAGGAGAAACAAGGAGTGTGTGTGTTTGAGTGATATATATATATATATATAGAGAGAGAGAGAGAGAGGTAAGGATCGATATAGAATCATGGAAATGGAGAGAGAGAGAGAGGAAGAGAGAAAAATAGAGATAGAAAGATGGGGATATGAAGAGAGAGTGAGAGATGGAGGGATAGAAAGATAGCAATAGGAAGCTATAAAGAGAGAGGTAGAGAGAGGGAGATATATATATAAAGATAGATGGGAAGAGAAAGAGAGATCTCTTTATATCTATGTCTCTCTCTATCTTTATATTTTTTATTCTCTCAATCTCTCTCTTCCTCTCTCTCCCCTATTTCTCTCTATATTTGTCTTCCCTTCTCTCTTCCTCTATCTATCTTTCTCCTATTTCTTAGATCTCTATTTATTTTTCTCTCCCTATCTTTCTCTTCTTATTATTTTTTTCCCTCTATTTATTTCCCCTCTCCTCTCTTTCCCTTTTTATCTCTTGATCTCTCGACCTCTATATATATCTTTGTCTCATATTTCTATTTATCTCTCTATCTCTCTCTTTATGTGACTATATCTATCTATATGTATCCCCTCTTCTATCTTTTCCTCTCTTTATCTCTCTTCTTATCTCTATCTCTTTGTCTCTTCATATTTATTCCTTTATATCTATACCTTTATTTTTGTATCTCTATCTCTCTTTTTATCTCTTGGTATCTCTTTGTCTCCCTCTCTATTTCTCTCTCTTTATTTTCTCTCTCTCTCTCTCTCTATCTATTTTCCTCCTAAGTGTGCAATGGGTACATTCAGGATGTTTTAAAGGTGAATTATCATATCCTTAATCTAATGACATGCTACCCTACGCATAACTCCCTAGGGATGTGCTTGATTGTTGCATGAAATGACTAATCAAAAGTTACCTTCTCTCTCACTCTATAAATTTTAATTTATATTTTAAGTTTGAAGTTATTTTATTATATAAATTATAACAAAAAATCAAAATAGAATTATTCTACAATAATTATAGTTTTAATAAGATAAATAATTATAAATTAAATTAATTCTAATAATTTTTAATTATTATTTATAATTTCATAAAAGACATAAATAATAAAAATAAATTTCAAACTTAAATCTAAATTAAAAACTATAATAAAATAAACTAAATTGAAATTCAAAATATATCAAAATCTAAATATTAATAAATATAATAATTTTTAAAAAATAATAAACAAATAGGGGATGACCTGTTGGTGTAACAGTGAGATGGTTACTCGTTTGTGGTGCAACCAAGGTTCAAATCCCTGCCTGGCCTACTAGCGAAAATACCACTACTAGTCCCACATTGTGCTCAGAGGACATATAGGTGATCTACTCATGGATCTAGCACTTGCTGCTTGTTAAAAGTGTTGAAGGTGTAACCTGCAGTGTGCCTCGTAACAATAGGAAAGGTTTAGCCAATTGAGCTAGGGCCCTCACCCAATTAAATGGAACATATTCAAAAGATTAAAAAAATAATAATTTATGGATTTATTATTATTGTATTATTATTTTAAAATATAAATATTTATTAAAAATTTATTATTATTTATCTCAAAATCTAAGTTCAAAAACTTTAAAAGAAAAAAAATTCTTATCCTATCTTTTCTCACTAGATAAGAATGTAGTTGTTTTTTCTTTAATTATATATTATATTTTTTAATATTTAGAAAATCTGAGGGTTAACATCATTTCAATGGTCTTGCATCCTTCTCTACAATTTTCAACTATTGATTTTCAAAAGCAAGTCGTTCACTTCATATATATATATATATATATAGACATTAAAATGTTACAATATATATTAATATGAAATTATTAAAATAATAATATGTACTATATTTTAAAAATTACATACATAATTATAAATTTATGTTTTTATATAGAAAATCACTCTATTTACATAACTTTCCTTAAACACCTATTAATATACAAAAAATAAAATAAAAAAAGCCTAAAAAATCTATCATTCATATAAAATTACCCTTAAAATCCAAAGTTTTTATTCAATCATATTCACAATATATAGTTTTTTTTTTTAAGTTATAAATCTTGTATTTCTATTTTAGAAAAGATAAATATTAGTTTTTAGCCAATCATATTGGGAATAAATAGTTTTAAATTTTTTTAAAGTTAGAAATCTTACATCTCTATTTTAAGAAAAATAAAAAAAATTGAGTAGGAAAAATAGCAACTTCTAATTTGTTGTAAAACACATTTATTAATAACTAATTAAGCACCACCAATTTCAATAGTATTGCTTAATTACAAGTACTAATAATTGAAGTTAAATAAATGTTAAGTAATTAAAATATTCTGGTTCATATTTATAATATTGGGCCCATTTTTGTATGTAAATGTTTAGTTTAGACATATATTAATAAATAGTGCATGTTTATGGAAAATTGAGTTCATTTTTTTATTTGTTACATTTATTGATTATATTTTATTTCATATTATTTGTATTCACACATATTTTTACACTTTAGTTATTTATTATATGTATGTATATATTTATATACATACATCTATTATCAATTCTATATTTGCACCTTTTTTCCCTTAGTCAAAGCTCTATGACATATTGAAATTGATCTTGCACCACATAAAATTAACCCTCCAATTTTAAAGATTCAAATTCAAACTTTTCCAACTCACATTCATTTTGTTCTTGCCTTAATTGAGTTGATACACATTTTGTTTGATTAGTTACCATTTTTTAGTATTTAAAAGAATTCAATGTGCATTCATTTATCGTTAATTACATTTGGCATATCATTTGCACTTCAAAGATAAATCATTTCTAGGATCTTTCAATTTAGAGCACTAAAAGGAAACATTACCTTCTACGACATTTGCATTGCCCAAAGTGACATCTTCAATGAATTCCATGATCATAAAGCTGATCTAATCAAGGGGTTTGACATAAGATAACTTGGCCTTGCATGCCATTGATTTTCCCAAGGTATTTTTGAATACTAGCAATCCTTAATAGTTAGAAAAAATAAAAAAATAATGGTGAAATCAGTCACATTTATTTACTATCAATAGGTTTATTTTTGTAGGCTACTAGTTAGGTGAATGCAAAATGTTAGGTTTATGACACTCAAGGTTAGTTTTGTGGCATGTGGGACAAATTTTCCAAATTATGAGAGCAACCTAGTTTAGGCTTTATTATTTTCAAAATTTATGACCAAAACAATTGATGGCTATCTTTTAGCCATTGGAATAGGTTGTGAATTAATTTTTCACATTTCTAGAATCTAGAGTTTTTTAACATGATCCATCCCAACTCTTAATGAAGGCTAATTGATTATTTTATTCATTAAACCTAATTTTTGTAAAGGAAATTATTTATTTCTTTACACTTTTGGTGAACATATCTAATCCTGCATGGCCTAGATTTCCCCTTGGATTCTTCTCCTCAAATTTAGGGTTTTTAGATATGCCATTTTATATTTTAATATCTTATTCTTAAATCCAATGTTCCTTTTATCCTTGTGCTTTATTGATATATTAGTCTCCTAGGGTTTAATGTACTTATCTACATTCCATATCTTTAACCACCCTATACACCATTATTTTGGCTTTATCGATTATATTTGATAATTACTTTATATGTATTAGGGACTAATTTTTTGACGTGCATCAAAAACTACCTCACTTTTATACCATTTAATCACATTTATTGGGGTCTAAAGTTACATAGTCATTTGGATATCCACCCTTCCACATAGGGAATTATTTCCCTCAAGGCACCCTTACTTATCATTTCCCATTTCTTTGAGTGATTTTTATTGCTACATATCTCACCATGAATTCTTTTAGTTCTCGATCCTTAGTTGATATATACATTCTTACATTTTATATTTTGATATTTTCTTGGTATAGTCAAGATTGAGGTTCCTTGCCAAGTAGTCCAATCATGCAACCACAAAAATTTCAATTTCCAACAAATTTCAATCAATAGAAATAATGTAAAATATTATTATTATTAGTATCATTTAGGAGTACAAATGAAAATGTTCTAGTTGCAATCATTTGTCTTTCTTTTTATTATGGTCTCCTTAGACTCACAGTTCTCCAATCATCTCAAATACATCAATTTCCAATCTTTTATATTCCCATATGTGAAAGTTCAATAGTTTGAAGAGGAAGTTTAACTGTTTGTCAGAATTGTTCAATCACAATACACTATATGTCCACATGTAACTAGTCTTCCAAGTGCCTACATGTTCTGATTCATTTTTCTTCTTGTTAGGGGTTTGGATTCATTAGGAACTAAGCATTTTTAGGGGCTCCTTCCTCCATAGGAACTCTCAAATTTTTGATCACCCTAGTGGAATGCTAAGTCTAGAGATGTTTCAATGATGCTACTAGGAACTAGAACTATCAGGATTTTTTATGGTTCTTGGAACTCCTATGTGCTCTAACTTGTCAAACCTCACAAAATGCTAAGTCTTTATTGATGATCCAACCAAAAATTGGGACTATTATTGGTTTTGGTGACTCTTGAAACTCCTATGAGATCTAACTTTGCAAAAAAAATGTTTTAGAGACTTGTCAATAGTGCCACCAAGAAATGAAAATATTGGTAGATTTAGTGGTTCTTGAAACTACTATGAGCTTTGACTTGCAAGAAAAAGCTAAGTCTTAGAGACTCATTGGGAATCTAAGTGGAAATTGGAACTTGTTGGTAGTTTAGGTGGTTCTTGGAATTATTTTGAGCTCTAAATTTATTGGAAAAACTAAGTCTTTAGAGACTTGTCAGGACTCTAAGTGAGAATTGGAACTAGTTCATTGTTTTAATGGTTCCCAAAACATCTCATAGCTTTTATTTATTCTTGGGAAAGGCCAAAGCTCTAACTACTCATAACTTTTCCAATTCTTTTCCAATTTACACCAAATTCAAACCTGAGACACCCCTTTGGCACTTCTACAAGGTGAAGTCCTTACTTGACCAAAATTCAACCTAAAAGTGCCTCCTAAAAAACAACAAAATCAAAATAAGGCACGCTAAAAAAAAAATTAAAAAATATTTTTTGGGTGATATAGGATTAATCGTGAACCTAGATGTCCCTACATCAGAAATGTTAGGTAAGTGAAATTTTTAATGATTTTATAACTCATGAAAATTTTGACAAGTTTAGAAATCAAAATTCCATAATTAGCTAATTCTGTAGCATTCATTTAAGAGGTTTCATCTACAACTCTATTATTCCAATGAACCAAGAATTTCAAATTAATTCCTCCCCCCTTATTCTTTTTTCTAATTGGGAATCAATCACTCTATCAATATCTTCAAAATTATTTTCGAGAAATTGATGTATCCATCCTTGTGTATCCTACAAATTTGAGTGTGAATCACCTGGTATACTTATCTCCCTCTCATAATACTTGTATAAGTTAGCAACATTTAAAATGGTAGATATATTTATGTCTACTAGAATTTCAATTTCATAGGCATTGGATGAAAATTTTCTCAACACCCTACTTAGGCCTATCTTCTATTTTAATTTATTATATGTTCCCTATAGGAACCTCTCTTTTCTCAAATATGTCAAAACCAAATCACCAACTTGAAACTTTTTTCATATTCTATGCATATCAACATGCTCTTGTTTGGTAGGAGAAGATGAGGATCTATAATAAATGACTTAATATAAATCAATCTTTCTATTTGGAAACATTAAAATATAAACCCAACCAAGAGGTTATTCTTGACTATTATCCTTGGGGAAGAGACAAGTTGGTCTATGTTTTTGAGTTATATTTTTGTAAGTGCAAGGGTCGAGGGATGATGCAATGAATTAGGTTAATAATGATAACATAAGTAAACTAACTAAATGCAGATATTATAGGATAAATAGATGGAAATAGAAAATAAATATAGAAAGATGACATAGAGAAGAACCTAGCACAAAAGATTAGGGAAAACTATTAGGGATGCCAATACACCATGCAAATGCTAGTGCACCACGCTGTAGTATGAAAGGTAAATAAAATTGGGGTTGTTGATATGTAAGGATCCAATATAGTCTACACACCTACGATAGAGAAATCAAGAATTAGTGTGAAAATATGCCTGAATAATTGAGAAGTCCTAATTTATTAATGATGAACTAGTAAAGAAAAGAGAGAGTTTTAGGAGTCTCCAAATGAGTTGGAATGTGAAATCTTGTTGAAAAAAATGTGAAACTAAGATACAATATTAACTTATGTATGTGAATTCAAATCTAAAAATAATATTACTAGATCAGATTATATGTATGCAATTGCACATTCAGAACAATAAAAATTGGCAAACAAAACATGACACTATATTTATGTTGAGAAACCATTTTAGGAAAAAAACCACACAAGAAAAGAGGGCAAGTATATTATTAATATTCATAAGAGACATACACCATTATAGACTTCCTTTCTAATCTCTAATAACCTTTTCATGGATTCAATATATAGAACTTTTGGGAGGTAAAACTACCATCTCATGGATCCAATATATAAAACTTGTGGGAGGTAAAACCACAATGGTAAACCAAAACAAGAGGTGCCAAAACCACTTGAAAAAACCCATGAACCTTTCTTGGAAGAACAAGAGTCATGATAAAATATTAAATAAAATACAAAAGGATCCAAAATTGGTGCCTAAACCATAGCCTCTTCATCTTCTATCATTCAGGATGGTCCGACAATTGTTCAACTTCTAGATGGAACACCAATGAACACCTATTTGCCTCCAAACTTGGATGCCCCACTCAAGACCTTTCACATTCCCAATATGGATGCATAGGAGGGATAATTTATCCTCTACTGATATGTAACCTCTACCAAAATTAAATTTTCTCTTGAAAAAATAATTACAATATTTGCCAATATTAAATCAATTTCTCTCATGTCCCCTAGGACACTTTCCAAGAAACATGGAGATATTAAAGTGAAAAAGGTTTGCAAGGTTAATTTCAGATAAACTAAAATTATCCCACTTTAAATTATGTGTTAAAATTACATCCAAGAGGTATAATAATAAATTAAGTACAATGATTAAGGGCCATAGCCTTCTTGCACCAAGTGAACTTATCCTTGGTCACTAGATTAATAAGAGAATTTGAAAGAATATCTAAAGTGTCAACCTTATCAATCAAGACCTTACTATTCTCAACCATTTCTCACACATAGTTATATTGAATATCAACATTCTTAGTATGAGCATGATACATAGGATTTTTGGCCAAACAAATAGCACTTTGATTCTCACATCCAACCCTCATTGTCCTACAATCAAAACCAATAATATTACCAATCTTTGTAACCATACAACCTCCTTAGAGGCATGTATAGTGTCTATATAATTTGCTTTAGTGGCGGAGAATGCAACTATAGGCTACATCTTACTCATACAACTAACTGTGCCTCCAAACAAATTAAAAATATAGTTTCTAGTGGACCTTCAACTATCCAAGTCTCATGACAAATCTACATCAAGAAACCCCTTTATGTCCAATGAATTTACCTCATCATCAATACCATGATAAACCAAATAGTAATTTGAAGTACCATGTAAATATCTAAACACCCTCTTGAAAAAATTCTAATTCTCTTTACTAGGGTTAGACATAAACTTGTTAAGAAATCCAACTGTTTGGGCTATATTTGGTCTAGTGTAAATCATTGTATAAATTAAACTACAAACAACATTAGCATAAGGAACCTCAGACATATCCTCAAAATAATCAAAATTGGGACACATCTAAGCTCAAATTAGTACCAACAAGAAATGGAATACTAATTGGCTTATAGTCATGCATATTAAACCTTTACAAAATGGTCTCAACATACTTACTCTGACTTAACCAAAGCTTTCCGTGACCACAATATCTTCTAATTTCTATCCCAATAATATATTTTGTAGCCCGCAAGTCCTTCATATCAATTTTTTTCAGAAATATATGTCTCGAGCCCCCTAATCATTACATTATTGTTACACATGAACAACATTTCATCAACATACAAGATAATAATTAAAATTTGATCATCAATATCCTTAATATAAACACAATGATCCTCCTCAATCCTATGAAAACCCAAATTCAATGCAAAAGAATTAAACTTCTAGTACCACTTCCTAGGCGACTATTTCAAACCATACAAAGATCTCTTCAACTTGCAAACCAATTTTTATTTTCCTTTCACAACAAAAACTTCAAGTTATCACATTTAAACTTCCTCAAGATCTCCATGCGAGAAAGAAATTTGAACATCTATTTTATCTACCTCAAAATCACAACCATAGATAATAGGATTCTAATAGAATTTAATTTAGCAACTGTAGAGAAAATTTCACCAAAATCAACTCCCTCTCTTTGGGAGTATCCTCTAGCCACTAATTTAGCCTTGTACTACTCTAAGTAACCGTCTACACCAAATTTAACTTTAAATACCCACTTGCAACTAATGTGATTTCTTTGGGAAAAATAACAAGATCCCAAGTGTCACAACTATCCAAAGCCATCATCTCTTCCTACATGGTCTATAACCAAGACTCACTTTCCTCTAAAGATAGATCCTCCCTGAAAGATCTAGGTTCATCATTAGTACTTAAAAAACAAATACATAATGATAATCTAATGGGCTATACTTGTCAACTATATTTTGTTTCCTTGTGGACCTCCTCAAGGTAGGATTAGTGGGATCAACCTATTCTTCTTCTTCTATGTTCTCATCCTGTACATCCTCTAAACTATTTCAACCCTCTTCTTCTTATCCATCCTCACATCCATCTGATTTTTCTTCCACGCGCATCTTCCTACTTCTCAATAATTATCTCAAAGTGCACTATATTTTTTGATCTTTCTCCTTTGGTTGTTCTTCTCCTAAGAAAGCTCTAAATTCCCTAAAAATCACATCTCTAGTAAATATTATTTTATGAGTTAGAGGAATCCAAAGATTAAAACCTTTTAAATTCTCACTTGATGTAGAGCAGGGGTAGAAGTTACATGATTGATGCCATATTTCACAACAATGGGTTTATTCATCTCTTAAAGTTCAAAGACAGCCATGTTAGGGAATACTTCTTCACAAAGGTAGACATTGGCCTTCAAAGCAACACACCATTCAAGGGTAACCACAACCCAAAATCACCCACAAGGAACCTTTGGTCTTCAACCTATCAAACTCACTCAAGTCACCACTCACACACTAACAAATGGGCCTTCCTTCACAAACTTCCCTTTAACCTAGTAGCCTTTCAAAATGACATTTTTGTCAACAACTTCTGAGGAAGACCTAATACCTAGACTGTGCAAACATATTCAGATACCCTTTTTTCCACTCTTCAACATATCAAAAAAACTAGATAGGGTTACTTTGAAATGCAAAGGTCAAAAGCTGACTGTCCCACTTTATGATTAGGCCTAATCAGGCAACTAGGCATGTGAAGTACTATGGCTTGATCCCAAAGGCCTCTCAATGCATGCTCCAAAAATTCCCTTGCTCTGATAGGGTCTCCACACACTCTTCAACATCTCCCAATAGTCAAATCAACCTCCCTTAGATTTCTCCAATACCAATTCAAATTGTTCACTAGTCTCCAGGCCTGATACATAGAGATATCATGCCTCTATTGCATCCTTACACGTGCAGCTGTACACCCCAGACTCTAAAAGTTTGGATTATCAAAGAAAATCATATTACAAGTCATTCCACCAATTTATAGGGATTTTCATTGGTGGAATGGGGAGGAACACATTTTTCTTGCTCACTGCCTACCCTACCTAGGGTTTCAAACTAGTTTACAAAGACATAGCTATAACTCCTTTATTTCTTAATGAAAATCAATGCAATCAGTTGTGTTAGAAAGTAGATTCAAAGAAATTTCATTCCTAATTTATTTTAGATCACCATATGTTCGTACAGGCCCATACCACATAGTAAAGCAAGAAAGAACATGTTGGAAATGTAAAAATTAAGGTGTTTTATTACTTTTAACTTCAATAATTCAACATGCAACCTCTTTGATCGATGGAACCAGGTATTTTAAACATCCCTCAACCTTTCCCAATGGTCCTTAACCAAATTTTGAATAATGGACTAATAAAACAATGTTAACTCCATTCTTTGCATCAAAAAGACAAAAGTTACTTTGACAAAATTCAATAACTTTGTGTAACACCCCGACGCACAAACCCCAAAGGACAACTATCTACACAACAATTTTTTTTAAACATAAAGTAAAGGTACTATGTTATCAATTTCAACTAACATACTTACAAATACATAATACATGTTAAACTTCTAAGTCCTTTGGGGTACACGTAGAGACATTATGTTATCTACTCATTAACAAACCTAACTAATATCCAACATTCATTCCAAGAATATGTGTTCTCATATAAAGGTGATAAACACAAAGCATCAAATAATGATGAACCACATACGCTATACAAGATCACATAACCAATAAAGCATGGAAACAAAGAGAAACTAACTTACTCAACTTAGCAACATCAAATATATTTATAATTGCATCAGTGAATAATGTTTTAAATTACAAAGTGTGATATATTAATACATCAAGATACAATCTAAATACCAGTGACCAATTATACAAGTTACAAAATACATTATCCCAACACATGGGCGAGTTACAATACAATTTACATGATATGAATAAAGTATAAATGTATACATCAGATGGTACATAAATCTGGTACAAACTGCCACCACAATCTCTGCACTGATGGTGTGACTGTAGCATGGGAAACCCAACGGGGTGCGAAGCACGTTCCACCCGACCACCCCCGTGCTAGGAGTAGTTAAGAAAGGATTCCCGACCAAGACGTCAACAGTTACACACATGACTCAACACCAAACATGGAAAAGAATTTACACACAAAGGAAATGTGACATCATAAGTCAACTACATAACATGACAACACTTAACTACAAATCAAACAATGAAATTACTTCCAGAGGTTTTCAAATAAAATAACTAAGGGGAAACGCTAGAGGAGAGTGTCATCGCATGGCCTTCATGGATTATCCTGACATCCTAACACGAGGTGCCGCCTCCATCTATGGTTATCCTGACTGCCTATTTCAAGGCGCCGCCCCATAGGGTGACTCATGCGGAATCGTGCATTACTCGTGGAAACGAGATCACGATTTTGCCAACCACGGCCTTCTCAAACACCTTTAGTCTATGATAGCCCTAACAGGTGAGCGAGGTATTTATTATCTTCTTTTAGTGTTTAACTACCCATCCCCTAATTATTTAGTTAGGTTTTCACTTTTTACACTAACTCTACTGTGGGTTATCCTGACAGCCCCTTTGTGCGCCGGCGCCCACATAGAGCCACTCTCCCTAGAATTTCCTAACATACCACAAACATGGGGGTTTGAACTCTCTCAGGTACACCAAACACAGGATAAAAATCTGCGAGGCAAAAACCATCTCACTAAAATCTAATGACTCAATGATTCAACGAATTGACGCAAATCAATATAACATACAATTATACTCGCCACGAAAATGGAATAAATCACTCAAAATAAACATATCAAATTCCCCAACCTCTGGAAATTCAACAACCCTATCTCATATGAAAAATTTAACCAATTAAACAAACTCGATAACAAAATCAAATCATTACTCTTTCCTCAATTAACTCCACTAAAAGAAGACAATTAAATAAATTTAATTGAAATATTTAATAAATATTTCCTTTTCTAATTTCATCTAAAAATATATATATATATAAAATTATATAACATATTCATCAAACAGATACCTCTCTATAAAAAAAAAACACACACACATATATATATATATATTTATATATATATATAATTAATCTTATAAATGTATATATATTAATTAATATTAATTTAAACAAATTCTAAATTCTTAAATTATCATTTTAAATACTAATATCCGTATTAAAATGAAATAAACAAATTTTAAAAATATTAATTAAAAAAAAAATAACAATAAAGTTAAAGTATAGCAGCCGCAGCCCAAGTGGCTGCGTACCTCCCCATAGGGGAGGACGCAGCCCCCAAAGGCTGCGTACAGCAGTCTAAGGACTGCTATACAACAGTCCTTCGACTGCTGTGCGCGGCCCTTATGGGCTGCGCAGGGGGGGTGGGTACGGGTACCGTCCCCACCCACCAATCAAACATAAATATATATTTAAAAAAAAAAAAATTAATTTATTTGTTAACCTTTTTAAAAAGAAACCTAATATAAATATATATTATATTATATAAAATTCTGACGAATTTCTGAAGTACGGAAGTTCGTCAGATTTTATATATATGAATATATATTTTAAAAATTTCACAGACATAAACATTATAAAATTTAATTCCTCTGTACAGGAGATATATATATAATTATTTTTTTTACAGAAGACAGTAAATTGTAAAACACAGTTTACATTTAAATAAATATTCCACAGTGAGGAAATAGCAATTTTTTTTCCAGTGACAGAATACACAGAATACAACAAACTTGAATCATTACAACTTCCACATGGATTAAGAAGTTTTTGCTAGTTTTCCTGTGTTGATTCATATTTTTCCTTGTACAAATATATTCTAAGTTTTCTCTGTTCAACTATGGTTTAATTTTTCTTTTGTTTGTTAAAACTAGAATTTACAGAGGCAACACAAGCCTTAACGGCAATAACCAGACACAAGGTTTTCTAAATTTTTCAAAGAAGATATATATTAATTTACAAAGGAAACAAATTAGATTCAGAGAAATACCTGTTTCCTGTAGGCTGTAGAAGTAAGAGTTGCACCAAAACCCTGCAGCTTTAAAACTCCTCCCAGAAGCTCTTCCTCCAGCCAACAAGAAATTCTTCTGGAACCTTGCAGCTTCTTCCAAATTCACTCACAAGTCAACAACAGAAAACCCACCAAAATTCACAAAACAAACTTTCCCCACTCTTCCCAGCCAAATCTTTCCCATGAAGAATTTCTGTTTTTTCATGCCTGTTTTTCTTCCGGGAAACATATCCTCCACCAAACTCATTAATTTTCCACTACTTCCCGTACAACTCCCCATAAAAGAAAATTTAATAATTTTATTTTTATATTTTATTTTATTTATTTTTATTTTATTTTATTTATTTATATTTTATTTTATTTATTTATATTTTCTTTTATTAACAATGTAACTTAATAAACTATTTATTTAACTCCAAAAATACAAAAGCAATAAGACTTTTAAAATATCAACACAGTACGATTTATTTTATTTAAACTATTGCCTTAATAAAGAATATAACTCAATTAACTAAACTACAATTAACTTAAAACTCCATCAATTAAATAAATAATTGATCACACATACCCAACATTAATTAAATTACACTTAATTAAAAATTGATAAAAAATTTATTAAATCCCAAACTAAACTGTTAACCAACACGAACACATTTACAAACAAGGACAAATAAAAACAAGGACAACCAAGGACTCACAGTAGACGGACTTGGGACGGGAATTCTTTCCTAACCACTCCTTTTTTCAACATCAATCCCATTGGGTTTATTTTGATGCTCGCCCTGTCCTGCCGAAGCAGGTGGAATCGAGACTTAGTACCTGCATCCTGCATAAAACAAATGTCGTGAAACATATAAATCTCCATAGAAAACACACCGTGAAAGGAAATCGCAGGATGATAGGGCACTTGCAAGCAAGTGATGTCACTCTGTCCTTTCACCAAGACTCACAAATAAACACACCAAACAATATAACAGCATAAACTCACAACATCAATGTATACATATTATTAAAAGCACCACAAAAATCATATAACATAATCACCATTAATAAGTATCATCTAACATCATATGTAAAATCTAATGCAACCAAACAACCAAGCCATAAATCCATGCACAACCAAAATGGTGAACTGATCACCCACACAACCAAGTACAAGATCTGTCCAAAAGAGTAACAACAACATGAGGGGTATCACACTTTGACACTTTTAACAATTTGACAACTTATATCCTAAGACTCAATCTAGAATCTTACAAGCATAGAATGATCCATGAGGACCTTATTACTGTTGTATGTTGTGGTTGTGTTGTTGATATGTGGTTGTCATTGATGTCAACACTATTAGAATTATTGCATTGAAGGTTGTATATGTCGAGGATATTGAGAAAATTGTTAAAGGAAGAGTTGTAGGTTGCCAGTGGAACAATGAAGGTCATGAAGGTGTCTTATTTTGTATGTTGAAGATTAGTTGTTGTGGACTAAAGGGTTAATTGTTGAGAGTATCTATTTCATCTATAGAAGTTTCAGAGATCTATGTGAAGATTTGATCATGCTATGAATAGTTGTGTTTTGAGAGTATTTTTGTGGGTTTTGCCAGTGTTCTTGAAGTTTATGTGATTCTGGTAATTTTTGTTGTTGTGGATGTTTCTTTGTTATTTCTTGTTGTTTTTGGATGCTTCTAGATCATGCTCTATCTTTTTTGCACATCCACATTGATCGGTGTGCTTGTGGTCAAATATTTTTTCTCTATGTGTTCAGGTTTTCATGTTCTTGGCCGACATGAAGGTTGTTGCATGTTGTGGATCTTTGAGGATAAATTAATTAAAGTCTTTTTGTGTTGGAGTTGTTAATTTGGGTCTACACTATGTTGTGGCCAACCTTGGTGGATTCACATTGCAAATTTATTTGTAAATTTGGGCCAACATTGTAAATATGCTTTATATTTTTGGCTGACAAGGTTGTTGATGTCATTTCTTGGTGTGGATATATAAGAGTGGTTGATTTTTTGAATTGAAGTATGCTCAATGTGATCCTGTGTATGTATGTGCGAATATCATTCGATTGTAGAGCAGAGTGTGAAGAAGATTGAGCGAAGTGTGAAGAAGTTTGAGAAAAGTATGAAGAAGGTTTTATGTGCTTAACTGGAACTATAATTAGGCTTTTGTAGAAGCTATTTTCTCAGTTCACAATTTGGATGGTTTTAATCCAAACCTTTCTTTGGATAGTGAGTCATGTTTTGTATTTGAGCAGTGAGCTCTAGGCAGTGTGCCTGAATGCATGTGCATCCCATTATTCTTCTTATACTTTTAACAGGGTATAATATTGTGGACTAACCTCCACTGTGGTTTTTCCCCTAACAGGGTTTCCATGTAAAAATCTTGGTGTTCTCTATGCTTCTGATGTGTTGATTGTTTATGGTTTATTATTCATTCATCAGATCTAAGATTAAGTTAAGTAAAGATTGAAAAGTTTAAATATTTTGTGACAACTGATTCACCCCCCTCTCAGTTGTTTGTCCCTTTTTTTCCAACAATTACATGAGAAAACCACAAAAACAAAATAAAATGACACTTTTGCCTCTTGGAGGCATGAAACTTGTGAGTGCCCCTGCACCATAATATAGGGGAAAAGAATACTCAAGTTCCATTTGAGTATAGATATGCAACAATGTATCCCTGCATGATGACATGATCCGCAATCATCCAAGTAGTCTCTTCATAAGCCAAACCCTTCCATTTAGTCAAATTAAAAAAATAGGCTTTGTTCCTTGGTGTTTTGAGGGCCTTAGTGTCTAAGATGCACTCCAACCTTGGTGGGAAGTCTTGGACCCACTCATCATCTACAAGTACCTGAGAACCTGCATCATGACTTGCAACAACAATAACTTGTAAAGAGTACAAATCAAAAACTAAATCTGCAACCTTGAAATCAAGTTCTCCTATGTTCACATCTACCCCTTGCTTGCATCTGTCATCTCCTACCTATAGCTACTTATTTTCTTCTTGATTGATGGTATACAGTGCCATATCACCTTGCTTCCCTTCCATAGCCTACTTCATTTTGACCTTAGGCTACTTACCCATCAAGTTTACAATCTCAACAAGTGCATTGTGTCTTCTTTCTTTATCTCTCACTAGTAGGACACCAAACATGGTCCCTTGATCAGTTTCATTGCCCTCTACTAAAAGAAACATTTCATATCTAACCTCCAATATCCCCTTGTGAAATTCTTGTAATGAAAGTGTTTATCCTTAACCTTCAACAGGAAATAGAAAAGATTGAGTTTTACTTTCCTTTTCAATACCATCAATTCTCAGGTTTGGAAGGGGCTTGGATTGAAAATCAACAATACAACTCTTATCACCCAAACCTACAATATCCAATGTTGCTCTCTCCCTGAGGTCTACACAATTAATAAACCTTTCCTTTTCTTTGTCATTTCAGTTTGCAAAATAGAAAATGGAACCTCTTGCTTGAAATTGAACCTCTCAACTTCATCTTGTATAGGGTTACCTTCCCCAAATTGCCTAAGCAATACAAATATACATTGGGCTACATCCTCATATCTCATCTGCCAATGTTGAATGTATGCAATCATACTAAAGGGTTTGTATTCCCATCCTAGAAACCTTGCATAAGGACTAGTACCTTTCCTTGGAGTGTCATCTATTATCAAATTAACATGCTCTTGCAACAAGTCTTGAACCTCTAATGGCAATTGATCAATCCTAGTTGCTTTCATAACAGTCCTAGGTATATTTATAATTGCAAAGCCCTTGTCTTCCTTTTCTATGGCTTGTACAAACTCCTTTTCACTCACCAACATAGCACTAGAACCCATTTGTGATTCATGACCTTCCTCTTTAGTGGTGTAAGGGTGTAAGAAACTCCATCTTTCTCTATAACATATATTATTTTCCTACCATCATGCTTGGAATTCCTATCATATTGCCAAGGTCTCCCCAAGAGCAAATGGAAAACATCCATTGGAATTATATCACACAAGACCCTATCCTTATAACCCCTATGTGAAAATCTACCCAAATTTGTTCATTTACAACTATGTGTTGTCCCTTGTTTAACCAAGACACCTTGTAGGGAGTAGCATGAGGAATCCTTTGTAAGTTCAACTTCTCTACCATTTCAAGAGAAACCAAATTGTCTGTAATACCAGAATCAATTACAACCTTGCAACACTTACCTTTGATTTTACATGTGGTTCTAAAAAGAGACTTTCTTTGTGGTGGTTCCTTATCCATTGGCCCTTTGAGTAGATTCCTTCTCATCAGCAAAAGCTCTACAATATTTGGTTCTTCAACATGTGGTGAGGAATGTACACTCTCAACATCATCTCCACCTTGTGCAATCTTATTTCTTCTTTCTCCTCCAAATGAAGTAGTGGACTGATTTTTAGTGCATTTCCATGCTTGATGGCCTACAATTTTATTGCACTTATAACATTTCCCTATAAAGACACTTGAACCTCCTCTTTGGCTTCCAAATCTACCCCTAGAATTTGATCTCCTTACCCTAAAGCCACCTCTTGAATCTGCAACTTGTTCTTGGGTATTTCTTGCCTCTCCTTGTCTCTCATATAACTGTTGTAAATCAACAAATGTACCTCTTCCTCTAGAACTCCTTCCTCTACCCCTGCTTTTTTTTTTCTTCCCTTCTTCTCAACTTATCTTCATCCTTGATGGCCAATTGGTAACACTCTTCCACCATTCTTGGATTGGTGAGGCTCAACTCATCTTGAAGGTTGTATCTCAACCCTTTGAGGTATCTTTCGACTTTTTCCACATCATCTTCTACATGATCTGACCTTATGCTCAATTTGTAGAATTCCTTAGTATAGGTTTGCACATACATATCCTTTTGCTTAAGGTTTTGAAGCCTCTTGAACAACTGAATAGTGTAGTCATCGGGAAGGAATTTTCCCTTGAGTTTGGCAACCATCCTATCCCAAGAGGTGATTTTAGACTTCCCATTCTTTCTCCTTTCATTTTGTACATAACCCCACCAAACCAAGGCATGGCCCTTCAACTTTGTCTTGTCCAACTTCACCCTTTGTTCTTCTGGAACATCTTCATATTCAAAATAGTTATCCAATGCTCCTATCCAATCTAGGAGTTCTTCACTATCAAACTTTCCTCCATACATGGGTAAATCCATCTTGATCTTAGGATCTTCTTCCTTCATTGCCTTCAATAACTTTTCCATCCTGAAGTCATCAAGATCCATCTCTTCCTTAGACCCTTGGGAACTTTCCTCTTCCCTTTCTTCTTCTTCTCAATCACTCAGGTCTCTTGTGACCATACCTCTCTTCTTACTTGTCTCAATAGTAGAAGTCCTAGTTGCAAGGGCTTCTTGAATCTCCCTCATTTGTCTCATCTCTCTTGCATGCACCTCTTTGGTGACTATATTCCCTTTTGGAAGCATCATGTTCCTTCTTCAATTCAACTTTTCCCTCTTCAAATCAGACTTGCGCTCTAATACCAATTTGATGTAGATCAGGGGAAAAAGCTACATGATTGATACCATATTTCACAACAATGGGTTCATTCATCTCTCAAAGTTCAAAGACAACCATGTTAGGGCAGAATTCTTCACAAAGGTAGACATTGATCTTCAAAGCAACAAGACATTCAAGGGTAACTACAACCCACAATCGCCTGTAAGGATCCTTTGGTCTTCAACCTATCAAAATCACTCAAGTAACCACTTGCAAGAGCCCTCACACACTAACAAATGGGCCGTCCTTCACAAACCGCCCTTTAACCTAATAGCCTTTCAAAATGGCATTTTTATCAACAACTTCCGAGGCAGACCTAATACTCAGACTATGAAAACATATTTAGATACCCTTTCTTCCATGCTTCAACATATCAAAAAAACTAGATAGGG
This sequence comes from Sequoia sempervirens, assembly GCA_007258455.2. NCBI lineage: Eukaryota > Viridiplantae > Streptophyta > Pinopsida > Cupressales > Cupressaceae > Sequoia > Sequoia sempervirens. Next base: position 623,025,543 of record VDFB02281492.1, read on the forward strand.
TTACTTTGAAATGCAAAGGTCAAAAGTTGACTGTCATGCTTTATGATTAGGCCTAATTAGGCAACTAGGCATGTGAAGTACTAGGGATTGATCCCAAAGGCCTCTCAATGCATGCTCCAACAATTCCCTTTCACTGATAGGGTCCCCAAACACTCTTCAACATATCCTAACAATCAAATCAACCTCACTTAGATTCCTCCAATGCCAATTCAAACTGTTCACTAGTCTCCAAGCCTGATACATAGAGATATCGGGCCTCTATTGCATCCTTGCACATGTAGTCATACACCCCAAACTCTGCAAGTTTGGATTATCAAAGAACATCATATTACAAGCCATTCCACCAATTTATAGGTATTTTCACTAGTGGAATGGGGATAAACACATTTTTCTTGCTCACTACCTACCCTACCTAGGGTTTTAGACCAGTTTGCAAAGAAATGACTATAACTCCTTTATTTCTTAATGAAATTGAATGTAATCATTTGTGTTAGAAAGTAGATTTAGAAAAATTTCATTCCCAATTGGTTTCAGATCACCATACGTTTGTATAGGCCTGTACCACACAGTAAAATAGGAAAGAACATGTTGGAAATGTAGAAATTAAGGTATTTTATTGCTTCTAACTACAACAATTCAACATCCAACCTCTTTGATCGATAGAACCAGGTCTTTTAAACATCCCTCAACCTGTCCCAATGGTTCTCAACCAATTTTTGAATTATGGACTAACAAATCAATGTTAAGCCCACTCTTTACATCAAAAAGACAAGTTATTTTGACAACATTCAACAACTTTGACACTTTTAACAATTTGACAACACCTTATATCCTAAGACTCAATCTAGACTCTTACAAGCATAAAATGATCCATGAGGACCTTATTACATGAGAAAACCACAAAAACAAAAAATGACACTTTTTCCTCTTGGAGGCATGAAACTTGTGGGTGCCCCTGCACCATCACCATAACCAACAAAGATGCATTTATGTGTTTTTGGATCCAATTTATATCACTTTTATGATGCACATGAACATAATCCTCACAACCAAAAACCCTTAAGTGTGAAACATAAGGATTTCTACCTATCCAAAATTCATAAAGAGTTTTATCAACAATAGATGAAAAAGGATATCTATTAATCAAATAACAAGTAGTACCAATTGTTTTTTCCTAAAATAATTCATCAAGATTAGTAATACTCAACATTCTCCTAGCTCTTTCCATTGAGGTTTAGTTCATTCCTTCTACTACCTTATTCTCTTTTGGAGCATAAGGAGTTATCTTTTTTTGATCAATACCTACATGCTTACAAAATTCATCAAATTACTTGGAATAATTTTCACTTCACCCATATTACTTGGACTATAGTGTGATTGTTAAGTGGTGGAAATGTTGTTATGGTCACTAGTGTTCAAGTATCCACTAAGATATTGTGATCAAAAGAACTATGCCTTCACTGATCCAATGTGCTTGTAGGCTTAACCCATAGTCCCCAATTTATGGCCTCTCTGGTTCATAGATCTAGTTTACAAAAGTTCTTATGAATCAAAAAAATATTCACCCCCATTATCAAACGTCCTCAACACTTTTAGCTTATAATCTATTTTATTTTCAACTAAGGCCTGAAATTCCTTAAACTTAGTGAAAACTTTAGATTTAGAATGCATAAAATAAATCCAAATGTATATTGAGACATCATCAATAAAAGAGACATAATACCGAGAGTTACCCAAAGAGTCAATATCCACTAGTCCAAATAGATTTGAATGAATAATATCTAATAATATCTTTTCCTTATTAGTTCCACCAAAAAATAATGATCTATTTATTTACCAAATAAACAATGTTCACAAAAAAATATTTTTACCAACATAATAATCAGAATATCGTTAACCAATTTTTTGTTTCAAATAGTCTTAAGTCCTTTTTCACCCATGTGATCCAATCTATGGTGCCACAACATAGATGCATTTTTAGTGTTAGCTACATTCAAAGAGTTACATAAAGTAGAGGCATTTAGCCTAAACAAAGTCCCTATCCAAGATCATTTTTCTATCACTAAACTCCCTCTTTCCAATCTACAACCAAATTTATCAAATGTCACATGCATTCTAGAGTCATTCAACTTGGACATTAAAAGGAAATTTCTTGCAAGTGCTAGAATATACAAAATATTATCAAGATTTTTAATCCTTTCATCACTAAATCACAACTTTAACTTTCCCTTACCAACAATATTTTTTGTGTTTTTATCACAAAGGAAAACATCTCCCCCATCATTTGCCTTGTAACTAGTAAACCACTCCTTGTGAGGAGTCATATGGTAGGGGAAACTTGAACCAATAAGCCAAGCATCATCACTAAGAGTGTTAGTTGAAATACATAGAGTATCAAAATCATCATCAAAGGAATTTTATATGGAGGAATCAAAATTAATTTTCTTATTCCTACATTCCTTTTTTACATTCCCATTTTTTACATAATTCCAACAATTTATGATACTCTTTCCAAGGGTTTTAGAATGTCATTTAGACTTATCCCTCTTATTATACCCTTTAGGCCCTTTCTCTTTGGACCTACCCCCACACATGCAAGGTATCTTGGGAGCCAAAATTCATGGACTTTATCATCATCTCCTTTGAAAGAAGTATGGAAATGATGGTGTCTATATTTGGTTCTACATTGATAGTACTTATGGCAATAATTAAATTTTCCCAAGATTTAGGTAAAGAACAAAGAAATAAGATACATTTATCTTCATTTTCTATTTTAACATCTAGGGATGTAGGATGACTTATAATCAGGATAAAATAATTTAAATGATTTGCTATAGAGTAACCATCTTTCATTTTTATAGAATATAAATGTATTTTGAGATATAACTTGTTAGACAAACATTTAGTTTGATATATATCAACTATCCTTTTCCATAAATTATATGCAGTTTCTTTGGTGGAGACATTTAAAATGATAGAATATGTAAGACACAACTAAATGGTTCCTCATGCATTCTTTAAATTTTTCCAATCTTCATCAAACATTGCAACTAGTTTATTTTCATGTGAAATTGGAAACAACTGATCTCTCTCTTCAAGGATATCCTCCACCTATAATTTCCACAACTTGTAGCCCATTCCATTGAACTTCTCAATGTCCTAGCGAGAGGTAGAAGTGATGGTATACAATCCTCTTCATAAATCTACAATAACTAAAAAATGAAAATATCCCACTATAGCCAAAAGCCTTCAACACAAGAGAGAGGTGTCCCCTTCTAAATAAATTGTTAGCTTTGATACCAAATATAAAAAAAAAGGTGAAAATAAGCTACAATATTAGCAAGTATGTATGTGAATTAAAATATGATTTAAGTAATAATATGAAATCACATTATATGTATGTGGTTACACATTCATCATAATAGAAAAATAAGAAAACAAAATATGACACTAGATTTACATGGAGAAACTTTTCATGAAAAAACCACACAAGAAAAGAGGGAAAGTATATTATTAATATTCACAAGAGAGATACACCATAATAAAATTCCTTGCTGATATTTAACAACCCAGATGCTTCCATACACCTACAAATAACACAACATGAAACTACGGTCTCATGGATCCAATATATAAAACTTTTGTGAGAAAAAACTACAATGTTAAATTGAAACAAGAGGTGCCAAAAAAACTTGCAAAAACAAATTCCCCTTTCTTGGAAGACCAAAAGTCATGATAAATGTTAAATAAAATTTTCAAATCTCCAACATGGACACCTAACCCATATAATATTCATCTTCTTCCATTCAAGATTCTTCAGTGACTATTCTACTTCCAAATGGAACACCAATGGACATCCATTTCCCTCCAAAATTGGACACCCCATTCAAGGCCTTTTAAATTCCTAATTTGGATACCTAGGAGGGATAATTTATACTCTAGTGATGTGTAACATCCACCAACATTAAATTTCTTCTTGAAAATATAATTACAATATGTCAATATTAAATAAATTTCTCTCATGTCCCCTAGGACACTTTCCAAGAAACATGGAGAAATAAAAAATGAAATAGATTTGCAAGGTTAATGTTACCTAACCTAAAAAATATTCCTTCCATGATAACAATCTAGACACTTACAAAATGGAAAGAGGAAAAGGGTTATGTTGTATAGGGGCTTGCTTTAGTCAAACCTTGTGTTGGTGTTCCCACCTCCACAAAAATGATGATGATGATGATAGAAAGTGTGTTCTCACAATGAGAAGAGGAAAAATAAATAACAATGAAGATGATAAATAAATAAATGATAGATTTTACCATTCAAATCTTAAACCCTTGTTTGATTGATGTAGCCACAAAAATCACACACAAGGAGGAGGAAGATACTTCCTTGAGATTCTAAAAGTTTTAGTACATATGATGTAATGATAATAATAATCATAAAAAAATAACATCCAGAAACACTTGGACAAAGCTTCGTTGTGATAAAAGAATAAACTTCAACAATATTGAATATAAATTTGCAGTAGAATACAACTTGTAAACTTAGAAAGTCCTTAGAAGACTTGGAAGCTACTACATGATGATAGAGAGATGGGGGAGGTTGTCAATATATAAAACTAAGAACATTCTTGACTAACCATTTTAGCAAGAGCAACAAGAAAGGTTGCATCCCTCAATGCAATAAGGCCATAATTTAAATTCGAATATATTTGGCATGTACAACTAGGATGCTAGTGCACCATGGTAGGGTCTAGGAAAAATATTCTCTCAAAGGACTAAAAAATAAAGGACTTAACCAAGTTTTTTAGAAATATGATGAAACAAGCACATTAAAAACATAATTAAACACACACACCAAACTGAGTGTCAAAACTATTGTGAAATTTTAAGTGGTGATAATTTACTATGCTGCATTTAGTCCCTACTTTAGCAAGGGTGTGCACTTACTTTCATACCCATGGTAAAGTATAGAGAAGCCAAAGTATTTTCATCAGAACACTAAAGAGATAGAATGGAACTAAGTTAAGAGGTATGATATCCCCCATAATTAGGATCCTACCAATGTTAAGATAAAAAAGCCACATACACATTAGACATGTAGCAAGAAGGCACACAAATCTATTAAGATGAAAAAACCATGGTTAGTGACATAATAATCCAAACATACATGAATAATACATGGAAAACAAAATAATATAAGGTATGGTGTCATAGACTAGAAAGATACACAAATTCTTAGTAGGGTCCATACCAAAAAAATTATTAATATGTCACAAGCTATAGAAGTCTGCTATTTGTAAGGTGTCTCATGGAAAAGTGAAAACATCATAGGATAGTAAATCTTTTGTTTACTAGGTGAGTTTCATGTCTTCAATATAAAAAATTATAGGCCAAGAAAAATATGGTATTTTTTGGGTAACTCTAGTAAAGTGCTACAAATATGATCAAAAGGTGCTATGATAGCACAAATAGCTTCATGATGTGTGAAATAAGTGAAGAACATAGCGGAATGTATGCCCCCACCTTAAATCAATTGCTAACACCAATAGGGAGCAATTTCCTTTAAGGTAGAAAAAGTGATACATACTAGAACAAGCATGAGTGACTTTTAGAATCCATATGAAAAATGATATGTTCCCAAAAGCTACGTCATGACAAAGGGTTTCCCTTAGGTTTATAAAATTGAGGAAATTCCATATATAACAAGAAATATTATATAATAGTGTATAAGAGATCCAAAGACCTAGGGTTAGTATGAATGTATGATAAATAATGTATATCAAAATAATAATTTTTGTTGGACATCGTTCCTTAGATACAATATAACTATGAATAAAAAGGAAGAAGATTACATGAAAAAAAATCTTTGGGTCAACATAGAAGAGACATAAATGTCTCAACACTTTGCATCATCCCTAAAAGGAATAAAAATTGCATTTATGAAAAATGGAAGAATGAATATACATAAAGAGGAATGCCACAATAGATTAATTCCCTTTGTATCCCTGTATCAGAAATAGCATCAAGGGTCATCAAAAGAGAACTAACAAATAAAATACACACTAGGAAACACATTACGGGGATAATTGTACATGCAAGGATAAGACAAAGAGTATTGCCCTTGTGAGCTAATCTATAGAAAGTCGTCTACATCCCAATCTTTCTCGTCATAAAGAGATGGAAGGAAATATGCTAGAGGGATCTCAACTAGTGCAATACAAGGATATGTTCCTAGTTCAATACATGATAGATCATTCACTAGATAAGGATCATCATGCATACTATGGCTTGGTTTTGGGTTGTTGGGAAGGTGGGGCTTGTTTGCTAAAGGGAAAAGTTGAGAAGGTAAGGGGAGAGATGAAGATGGCTCCTTGGTGAGACTGCCGGCAGATCACAGGTTGCATGATGGGATTATTAGGAAAAGGTCTATTTCATGTAGCAAGCTAGCAAGCCATAGCACAACATCATCTCTTACATTATTTCACATTTTAATTATGGCTTATATGAGTTAGAGTTTGTGTATGGGGAACCAAGGTTTTTCTTAATGCCATTTCCTTTATTTTCCTTCTTTAGGGAATAAAAGGAGGAATGCAAGGAACCACCAAAGGTTGAGAGGCAATAGGAGGAGAAGATCTTTGGGTAGTGTACTTTCCTCTAGACTCTGAAGACATAGGAGGAATAATAGAAATATTAGAATTGAAAGGAGGTATAGGTTGTGTCAAGTGTTTTCCTCATGGTATTGGATAGGATGGCAGAGGTGGAACCTTAGCACTTAGCATATACACTAGACACTCGAGGTCAAGGGAGGATACCTTGTTTAGATTGTGATTTTCTCACTACCTATAAAATAAGAGGAACTGTACTATTATAGTCATAGGAGACCAAGGGGCCTCAAGGGTAGTGATTGAAATGGTAGGTGAGGGGTTATAATGGATATCTAATAAATTTAACTAATTTTAGATTTTTGATAAGAGAAAAATAAAATCATCACGGGGTTGTACAAGTTCAGCTGGCTATGACCAAAAGTAATCAAGTGAAAATTTCCCATGAAGGGATAAGTGCATGAACCCACTATGATATACAATGTGTACCTATCCTACAAATGGAAACTTTAGACACTTATGGATTATACTTGGGACCATAATCATGGAAGTGAGCCATGAGTGACCCAACTTCACATGAAATTGGTATGAGATTGGAGTTATAGATAAAGATACACCCAATTTTTTCTAACCTAGATTGAAAGGGTCAATGCACCAATGGTAGGGAAAGTGTAATAATCTTTCACTCTAACCAAGACTTTTGATTTCTCATAATTTTCTTACTATAAATCATGCATGCAGAGGAACTCCTTCATAATTACATTCACTACACATATAGGATCAACAAGTACTCCTTATGTGGGTTTGTCATTAATTCTAGTGATAATGTAAAGAGGACCATCAAGTGCATGAATAGAGGCATCAATATGGGTGAAGGTAATATCCTGAAGGATTTTAGCTTGTTCTTGATGAGGGTGAGCATCTATTGTGACAACTATGTTGTCTAATAGTTTTATTTTATGATCAAAGGTTATGGAAGTAGGCACTATATCAACAAATGACTCTAGAAGGTTAGTTGAATTATTAGGTAGTAGGATAGTATAGATTTTCAAGTTTTAATTTGGAGGTGCTATGAATTCATTTCCTTTTTCATTCACATTAGCCACTTGAATGGCATTAGTGTCGATGAGGTCCTACACTTGGTGCTTAAGATGTATGTATCAAGTTCAATATCATACCCAAGTGTTTGATGATATTGAAAAAAGGTCTTCAAGTCATAAGGAGATAGAGGATTGCTAGTTTCTATAGGGTGAATAGGAGGAAGCTAAATCAAGTTATTGTTAAGTAGCTACAACATAATGGAATGGAGAGATTCAAAAATCTAGGAGAATTGCTGATTTTTTGGTTTAAATTGATATGGGACAAATATTATGATATATCCACTGTGTGAGATAGAATACATAGAAATTTCATGCCTTGTGAATCATTAATTAGCAATCTCTTGATATTATCTATGAGAGGGATAACCTCCCTAAACAAGTGTTATATACTCAAGAATTGTTGGAGACTATCCAATTCCTTGTCTATATTTTAAATTTGAGTCTCATGAACATAGGTCATAGAGTTATCAAACCCAAGAGGATTATGAGGGGTATGTGACTCAAAGATCATTAGCAAGGTAGGCATATGATCCCAAAGATGATTGTGTTATAGAATCTTGTAGGGCGAACAATTTAGGCTCAACACCACAACTATTCAAAGCATGAGAAGACATAATTTGATAACTTATTTTCACATGAACTTTGAATTGAGAATATTGGGTTGTGAAACTCATAAATCAAGTATAATTTTTAGGATCTACACAAAATTTCTTAAGAAGCAATAGATAGAAAAAAGTGATGAAATATTGAATATGTTGATGATATGTTAGATGAATAGAAGATGTTTTGGTTTTATATAATAAAAATTGTTTAAGTTTTTTTACTTTCTAAACTAAACACACAATGTTTAAAAATACTAAATAAGATACTTAATAATCTAATGAATTAACCAAGTAATCGGATTAAATAATATATTCATTTAAATCTAAAGATATGAAAGTGTAAGGTATGTTGGGTTCACCAAAATGTTTGGTAGGAGAAGAGGAGGGTCTATAATAAATAACTTTATATAAATCAATCTTTCCACCCAGAAATTAGAACATAAACCCAACCAAGATGTATTTCTTGGCTATTGTCCCTATGGGAGATTCAATTTGGTAGGTAGGTTTGAGTTCTTTTTTTGTAAGTGAAAGGGTTGAGGTATGATGTAATGAATTAAGCTAATAATGATAACATTAAGTAAACTAACTGAATGTATATGCTACAAGATAAATAGACAAAAATAGAAAATTAATTTGGAAAGATGATATAGAGAGGAACCTAGCATAGATGATTATGGTATACTATCATGGATTTGAGTACATTGTCAAAATTCCAACATACTATGTTGAAGTCTAAAAACTATATAAAATTGGGGTTGTTAGTCTATACATATCCAATACATTCTACACAACCCTGATAGAGAAATTTATAAATAGTATACAAATATGCATGAATAATTAAGATACCCTAATTTATTAATGATGAAATAGTAAGGAAAAGATATAGGGTTTTACGAGTCTCCAAATGAGTTGGGATGTTGAATCTTACTTCCACAAAAATGACCTAAACACCTACACAATGGAAAGAGGAAAAGGGTTATGTTGTATAGGATCTTTCCTTAGTCAAACCAAATGTTGGTGTCCCCTAATCCACAACAATAATGATGATGATGATTGAAATTCCCTACTTGTGATGACTAGAGGAAAAATAAATAACAATGATAAAGATAAAAGAATAATGATATATTTTACCATTCAAATTTGAAACCCTTGTTGGATTGAAGTAGTCACACAAATCACACACAAGGAGGAGAAAGAGACTTCCTTGAGATCCTGCAAGTGTAGTACATATGATAATGACAATAATAATAATCATGAACAAAGAGTGTCAAATGATACTTGGAAAAGGATTCATTGTGATAAAATAGTAAACATTGGCATTACTAAATCAGAATTTGTAGTCTAATATCACTTGTAAATTTAGAAAGGAATTAGAATACTTGGAAGTTTCTAGAGGAGGGGGGAGACGAGGGAGGTTTTTTATATAGAAAACTAACACATCCTTGACTAATTTTTTGGGTGAAGCATACAAGCAACATCACATCCCTTAATACAACAAGGCCATAATTTGAAAGATGACGAAACAAGCACATTAAAGACATAATTAAACACACACATCAAATTGAGTGCCAAACCTAACAAGAAATTATAAGAAGTGAAAATTTATGATGCTACAAATATTTTTACTTCATGGAACTCTTTTCCAAACTCTCCTTCACCTCTTTATAATTAATGAAAATAATCAACAAAATTATCTTCTACATCACTCTTCTTTGGAAAATCTATGCTATCTCTCAACTCATCAACACCTCTAGGGTTAGACCCATAGATAATATGAAAGGGACTCTTTCCTACACTCCTACCAACCAAATTATTATAATAAAACTCTTCTTGATTAAATGTCAAATCCCATTGGTTTTGTTTATCACCTACCAAACATCTCAAAAAATTCCCCAAACTCCTATTCACAACCTCAATATACCCATGAATTTATAGATGAAAAGTTGAACTAAACCATAACTCAGAACCCAAATTCTTCCACAATGTAAAAAAAAATGGTTGACAAAATTGGTGTCCCTATCCGAGACAATACTCTTAGGAAACCCATGTATCCTAACTACCTCCTTGAAAAATAATGTAGCTATATGTGGAGCATCATTACTCTTATGGCATGGTATGAATTGAACCATCTTTGAAGATCTATCTACTACAACAAAAAATGAATCATTACCTCTAATCCTAGCATAATCCCAAACAAAATCCATACTTATGCATTCCCATGGAAAATCTAGTATAGGCAATGGTTGATACAACGTTGTGCTTTGTATTACTCCTTGAACATGTTGGAAAAACTTGTAACCTTGCACCAACCTTTTCACATCTGCACTCATTCCAAGAAAAAAATAACCTTCACTCATATATGACAATTTTTTATCTATTCTAAAATATCCATTCAAACCTCCAATATATTTTTCTCTTATTAGGTTTATTATCAATCAAGATTGCACCCTAGTTGAGTTAGACTCAACTATCCTATGTAACATGGAAACATTGTCAAGCTGTGGGTGGCTTATGACGAGAATGAATCTTCGGAGAGGGTTTGTTCCCTTGGTAGATCAGCTAAAGCTAATTATTTTTATAAGAAAAGGGATAGAACAATAACTTGAAATGAAAAGCTTGAAACTTAAAGGGTGAGGGATTAGAAAATTATAAACAAATTCAATAACTCAATTCATAAGACTTTTACTCTTACAATCTCATATGAAACAAAGCAATACACAAGTAATTTGCATGAAGGTTTGAAAATTAGAGGGCTTGCATGAAGGAAAAACAAAAGTTTTATCACAACTTCAATCCACTAACAACATTAAACACAACACACAACCTGCATTACATGCAACTTCTGCACTCAAATCTACAACACTGAGACATAGGAAAGGATTCAAAAGTTGAATCACAATTGAACATCAAATCATTAATTGTGAAAATGAGACCAAACATGAAAAAGGAGAACACTGGTATCTTTATTGATCTAAACGGAGTTGCATAATCATATTATGAAAATATGAGTTACAAAACTTGCAAACTCTCTGCAATACTCAAGAGAGGAAGAAGCAAGAACTAGAGAAAAAGAAAGGCCTAGAAATGCCTTATAAAGAAATTGGAATGCTAAATCCTTCTTGATTGATTTTGGAAATGAAAACAAACATCAGCTTGATTGAAGCTGATTGCTACCCCTGACTACTACAAACTCCTTGAAATCAACTTCAAGGTAGAAGGAAACAACTAAATTTCCAATTTGGGACCCTTATTTGTTGTTGATGTGATTGGAATGTTTCCATTTTGCATATGAACTCGACCTTAGATTGGTGATGATTTCTCTCAAATGACAAATTGGGTTTTTGCAAAATTTAATGGGTTTTTTTATTTAATTGTTTTCTATTTTTTATCCAAAAATCATAAAAACTCAGTTTGTGGTTTTCAAGCTATGACTATTTTAATATGAGATATTGCAAACTTATCCACAAGTGAATATTGCCTAAAAATCAAACTCTTTCCCTTTACAAGACTTCATTTGCATTCATAGCTCAAGTTTTCTTCCTTTCTTTTGTCAAAAAAATCAAGGAAACCTTCTATCAAACATCGAAACTCTCGCTGCTTTCCCTCTGAAACTTCAAAAAACAAAGATAAAACTTAATCTTTTTGCCCATTTGCACATGAATTCCATTAACATACTTGTCTAATGTTTGAATACAAAATAAAAGCCTCTTTGACTTTGAAAACTTGACATTAAATATTATCATTTGAACTATGATAATATTTAAAAGAAGATTCCTTTAAAAAAATGCTTTCAAACTTAGCAATAAGGAAGGCCCTTAATATCTCATTTTCTCTTTTTTAATAAATATTTTGGAAATAAGACTTTGTAAAAATTTGAGATATTTGACTAATTGACCCATCAATGCACTATTTTAACTTGGAAGGTAAAAATAGTTAACATTTTGGTGACTTCTGTTGAATGCTTGCCTGCTAAGCATCTTAGACCAGTAGCCTAAACTGATCCATTGGGCATGGAGTCAAATTCTGCCCCTCTTTAAACTTAGAAAACCATTGTAACTCACATGTTAGAGCTTGAACAACAACAAAACCAAACTGAAAACAAACTACCAAGGCCCTGGAGGCCAGTAGACTGTGCAAAAACACTTATTGAAAACCAAAATGAACTGAAATATGTGCCTTAAGCACTTAGAGAAATGAAAAACCTATTCTATCCTACTTTAACCAATCATCTTTGAAACCTTCAAATACATCCATTCACAGATTGGTTAAAGTAGCTTCTTTTTCTTCTCAAAAAGAATGATTTACACACTTTTGAACCACTGAAAAGAAGTGAATCATAGCTAGAAATACAAGCATCTGCTATAAAAATTCTTGGAAAAAATAGACAAAACTATCTACCCTCTGAGCTTGATCAAGAATGTTGCTGGTTTGAAGTGCATAAGTAGGTCAAATTTGTTGTTTTTCAACATCAATCTCATGCTTTCCCTCTAAGAACTCATTTATGAGATTCATTGTAATAATCCTTTTGATTCAATAAAATAATGGTAGTAGTTCCTTCTCATTTTACCTTTGTCTCATTTTGTACATGAATTGGTAGATGTTTAGTTGCGATTTGAGTTTATAGTCCTTCTTTTGTCCCTTTTCAAGCAATGTTTTGGCAAAGGATGTATGTTTAAGTGTAGGTTATATGTTGTGTGTCAATTGCAACAGATTATAGTTATGAAACCTACTTTTCCTTCATGCAATAAGTTGAAACTAGCACCTTCACTTGAAATACTTATGTGCTTCATGTTTTGATTTGAGTTGTGAACAAGTTAGAACCTTGTTAAGTCATATTGTGATTTGGTTAAAGTAGTTCATTATAAATATTTTGGTGCATCTCCTCTTAGGAATTAGATTTCAATTTCAAGCAATCTTTCTATCCCTTTTCCTTGGAGTTTTTTGTAGTTTAGGTGATCCATTAAAGGGAACCAACCCGCTCTGGAGATTCATACTCATTATAAGCAACCTACAGCTTGAGGATGTTTCCATGTTACAAAGGATGGTTGAGTGCAACTCAACTAGGGTGCAATCCTAAGTGATAACAGTTTTTGGCACGCCCGGTGGGATAGATTGGATTGTTTCAATCCAAAATGTTGCTCATATATTACTGATATTTGGTGTGTGTTTTAGTGATCTATGCCTTTGGAGGCAAGAAAAAAACACATCTAGCGACTTTGAAAAGCAATTCTACTAGTTTCAATATGATCAAGTGCTGGTTTGTTTAAAAAAAGTATGGGTTTTCTTGTTTTTTCAGCTTTTTAATGAACAATCATGTCAATGTTTCATGAAAATATGTCATATCATCCATCAAATCTTGGTGAGTGCTACTATGAGGTGAAAAACTGTCCCCTTTCATAAAAAATTTAGGAAGAATGTGATGAAGATCTATTTTAGAATAATCTTGAGGATTTTTTTGCAAACTTAGACAATGTGAATGAGGTTTCAGTTGATGTGTTTGATTAACTTCCTAGTTTTGTGGATGAAAATGAGAATATTTTATCTATGTGAAGATAAATGCCAAGTTTTGAGCAGTAGAGTGATGAAAATAATTTGGACAACGTGTTGATTCATGAGCAAATCAATGAGTGTAGCCTTGATTTGAATGATCAAGAGGTTGAAGTTCGTGCAAGTATTGTGTAAGTTGAACAGGAGCAAAAGCAAAACATTGATTTCCACATGATGACTTCAGATATCTTTTTGAGTTTTCAAGAAATTAGTCATGAAGATATCTTAGAGCATGTTATGAATGAGGAAACTAATGATAAGTTTGATGAAGATTTATGCACAAACATAATAGAGGAGTTTTGTTCAAAGATTGATGACATTTTTTCAAGTGATTTTAGTCAAAAGGATGAGGTTAAAACAATAGATAACCAACAATAAGAGTTCAAGTTTCATCCTTTCAAGAGGATGCACCCCATTAGAGATTTGGCCAGCAAGGATATCAATAAGATACAAGATTTCAGTGCACCTAAAAATGAGAATATAGCTAAGCAGCAATAGACCCAACTTTCTCATTC
>VDFB02281492.1:623040010-623056121 GCA_007258455.2 Sequoia sempervirens
ATGGCCCCGAGAAGTTGGCACACTTTCTAGAAGATACAATTGCAAATGTTCTTTTGAATTTTGAACTTCAAGTTGTAATTTTTGGCGCCAAACCGCATAAACTCAAATTTTAATGTTGTTTTGGCTCCAAACTAAAGAGAAGCTCTATTTATGGGTGGGTTTCTAATATTTTTTGGGTAACTTTTTGGGCAACAAGCTCGCATATTGTGAAAGGGTTATTCTATAGCTTTCTGTAGCTTGCATGTGTTTTAGAACTTGGGGATTTGAGATCCTCTGCATGTAAGAAGCTCCATTTTCTAAATAATAAAATTATTCTCTTGTTTGTGGGTTATTTTAGTCTCGGGCTATGCCCTCATCATTTGGATAGAAAAATGGATGCATAGAAGGTATGAAAATAGAGATTGTTTTGGAGATGAGAGGATTTGATGTCAATTAAAGTGTGTTGTTTTTTCTTTTTTCTGATCATAGAGAGAAATGATCTATTTTTTTTTTTTTTCCTGTAGGTGCTTTTCAGAGAATAAGAAGTTTATTTTTATTTTCCTATAGGTTGGTGTTGTTGGATTGACCTAGTTTGGAGAATGTGGAAGATTTGTAATACATTATGGTTACAAGTATTCTATAAATGAATTAAATATCAAATTTATTATCTTATGTGTTCTCCATTTAATGGTTTTCAAAAATATAAAGTTGATTTTTGCTGCAACAATTGACAATCCTATGGATTCTCAATTTTTGACTACATCATATGGTATCAGAGCAGGTTGATCTTTTTGGGGTGTGAGATGTGTTGAGTATGAGTTTGTTATAGGAGCTTTTTTTTGGTGAAGAGTGAAGCGGTGAAGCTACAAGAGAAAGAGTTGTAAAAAAATTGTTTGTTGTAGGCATGGAAGAGGGTCTGTGACTACTATCCTCCAATAGAGATAAAGATGGGTAGAAGGTGTAGAGTTCCTCCACTAAGAGAGAGTGGGTAGAGGAAGAATCTTCCAAAGTATTTGTTTGGTAGAGGGTAGTGTGTTGTGAGAAATTATTTTTGTAGTGTGTGATGTATTGTAGCAGCAAGAGAGATGGGTATACGCATGAGGAAGAAGCCTTTGATATGTGAAGGATGGAGCAAGTATCAAAAGAGGAGAATCATTTGGATGATCATGGATATAAATGCAAGGCTGGATAGATTGGAGTTATTGTAGAAAGGAGAGATATTCAAGAATCATGAAGAGTTGAAAGGCGCGACAGAAGGTAAAAGAGAAGAAACTGGAACAACAAAAAGAAATGAGGTACAATTTGATAATTTTGATTTTGATTTGTTTGTGAGTAAAGAAAGTGATATAGATGGAGGTGTGAAAGTGGGGCTCTCTGATGGTCTCATCTTTGATGACGAAATTAGTGAAGAAGATATCCTATTGAGAGAGGAGATAAGATGAATAGAAATATTATTAAGTGGAGAAGTAACTTCTATTTTTTCAGAATTGTATGAAGAGGAAATTGATGGGGATTTGTTTGTTGCTAAGATGGATATGGAGTTGCAAATATATGGGAATAAAATAAATGAGGATGTATATTTATATGCATATGTTTGTGTGAGGAAGTTGTTGAAGATGTTACAGTGGTTGAACACATGAAGATGATGGTGGGAGTAGATGGGGTAGATGAAAACCTCATAGCAAACGATGTGATAAAGGTTGCAACTAAAGATAACATAGGAAAAAATGCAACAAAGAAAGAGGAGGTAATTTTTTTACATTTTGTGATTTCCATGAAGCTGTAGGGGTAGATTTGTATGTGTATGATGTAGGTGGATATGCGTGATGAAGGAATTTGGTGGAGGTGGTCGGATTTTGGTGGGTTGGATCCCACAAAGGAGGTTAGAAAAGAAGAGAAACATTGGAAGAGGAGGGTGGTTTGTGGTGGATACAAATCCATGGGAGAAAAGAAGAATGGTGACCGGAGATGTTGGAAGAAGAGGAAGATTTTTTTTTTTAGAAAAATAAAGAAGAATGGTGGATCCAAAATAAACACACGGTTTTCAAATGTTCATGAACTTCATTCATGAAAAATTTCTAATAATCAGGTTGTTTGATGCAAGAGCATTCGGGTGCATGGGAAATCTGTACAACCAAAAATATTTTAAATTTTAATGCTCATGTTTTGTTTTGATTTTTTTGTTGTATGCACAAATTATTGAAATCCTCAACTCCTCCAGCATAGTAGAATTTGGTGACGGATTGTGGGAAAAAAAATCAAATTGATTAATTGATTACTTTTTAAATTGTTTTAAAACTGTTGAAAGATATTAATTTTCCAAAAAGGAAAATCCCACACCCAATCTTGGAGTGGGCATTTAATATGCTCTGTAACACCACTTTGAAAATTGGAATTTGCATTTTGTTGCAAGATTGGAATACAGGGCATTGGAGAAGAGTGGAGAGAGTGGGTTGGAAGCAGGAAGGAAATTTTGAATTGCACATTGAATGCACATTCCAAGAAGAGGAAACCGATGCCCAAGAAGGTGTAATGAACATTCTAGAAGTGTGACTTGCATTGGAGGAGAGAGAGAGATTGTTAGAAGTTGTGACTATGAGAACCAGTCTCACAAAAACATGCATAACTTTCTCATACATAAACAAAATTGAAAAATTAAAAATGTTCCGGAAAGTTGAGAAGAAGAAGCACGAAACCCAGAAACCATTTGGGAAAATTCATGGTAATGAAATAGTAGTTATAGGAAAAATGTGATGGGTTTTTTTGTGGCAATATGAAAAGAATCTTTGGATAGAAAAATGGATGCATAGAAGGTGTGAAAATTGACATTGTTTTGGAGATGAGAGGATTTTATGTCAATTGAAGTGTGTTGTTGCTTCTTTTTTATGATCATAGAGAGATTTTAATGTAAATGTTTTCATAAAACCTTCCTTGTATATAGCATTTTTTCACTATTTATTGTGATTTCAATTTATCTTTATTGTTGATTTACTATAAAATTTATTATTGGATTGGTTTAGTCTGATATTTAGTCTTATTTTCCTAATTTAATTGTGTTTCTAGGTTTTACTTTAGTGCCTAGGAGCTCTTGTTTGTTGCTTGAAAGAAGCAAGTTGTTTGTAACTAAGTCTAATACTAATTGTTTGATAAATATTTTCAAGTTTTCATGATAAAATCAAGCTTTAAGTTTAGATTTTATGATGGATAATAAACATATATTTTAAATTTATTCACAAATTGATTGTATTTGATGATGTTTCTAACATATGATAATATTTTCTAGGATTTTACATGTAATTACATGCTAATGATGGTTGGGTTGTTTATAATAATTAGTATAATCAAAGATGATATGAAAAAAAAAGTACTACCACCATGGTCCCCAAAAAATAAGTGGACTTGATTACCTAATATTAATTTAGAGAGAGAGTGAATTTTTTTTTTAAATTTTTTAATGAAACTCAATGTCTAGGTGATTCAAGTAATCTCTATTGTAGATATAAACATCTTGTCGGTATTATAGCTATGCCTAGAGTGTGAATAGTGATATCTCCATCAAGGTTATAGATATATGGATAGCAAAAGAAAAATATCTAGATAATTTTTTTTGCATATCTACTTAAATATATCTATATTCCAATAGATCATTGTTCATTGGAAAATAAATTTAAATGATATCTTGTTACCAAAATTTTTCTAATTGGTTTTTGGTGAATTTTAGAATGGGGAAAATTCATGACCACAAAATTGATTTAAACTAAATGGATTTTTTGACACAAGTCTTTGGACTATGATTACATTGAATCATTATTTTGTATGTGTTGTTTTGATTATAAACTATAAGCTTGTGAAATTGTTCTTTATTCTAAAATAATCCAAAATTATTTCTAAGTCGAGCCACCATTTGTTGTTTTGTAGTGCCCCACCCTGATTCACCATTTCATGATTTAGATTATTTGATTTTATGTGTTTGGTTGTTTAAATTAAAATCGTTTGATAAATGAGGGTCTTTGACTCGAGTTGAGATTTAAGCCATATTCTATTTGTATGCTAGCATTATTTCTAATCATCACCTTTAAGTAATCCGCACTCGACTTGGGAATATGTATATATAATAAAATTTAATATTAAAATAAAATATAATTGAATGTGGAAGTAATAATAATAATAATATAATAAATAAATTAATAAGTCCGTCGAGATCAAATGCATTGTAACTGCTCAAATGAAGTCCATATCTGAGATTTCGGTAACACACCCAACTTCTTCGGCCTTTTGGTTATCTTCTTTGAGTAATCTCATGCTTTATCGGTTGGTCAATAGGTCTTATTGGGGAGTTTTCAAATAAATTCCAGGGGGTGAGCTAAAGAGAAATTGGGCATGTACAGTTGCATGGTGGATCTGCATCTACAGTTGCATGGCGGTTCTGCATGTACAGTGGCATGGCGGTTCTACATGCTTAAGTGTTCCATTTTGAGGGGGAGATTATAGTTTTTCTTTTGCCTGGTATTCGGGGGTGATCTCAACTTGGGATGGAGAGAAAATTGGATGGTATCATGGCACAGCTTGCAGGGGAGGTTGGAAGGGAAACGAGGAGAGAAATCACTGTGGCCTGAATTCATATACCTGGTCTGCTTATTTCGTTTGGAATATGCAATGTATGCTTCCGAATTCGATTCTACGTGCTATTGCTTGGGTAGTGCATCTTGTGCCACCATATGTGATAAGGACGCGGCTAAGGTAAGGGATGAAGCCTTGCTATTCTTTCTTAATACTATTTTGATGTCTCCTACATGGAAGTTGGAAAAGTTTTAAGAACATTGTTTCTGCTGTGTCTTCAAGCCCTTTATGTGTGTTCTGAAATCGTCCAAGACACCAATAGGAGGTTTAGAGATTTTGATTAAACTATGCATGCAAGACATATAGTTAAGCCTCCGTTTATAATCCTTCACCGCCCCACAATTTCTACTCTGTTCTTTCTCGGGTTCTCTTAAGAACAACTTTCTTCCTTATTTGTGGGTCTCTTCTTGATTTCTTGAGAAATTAATTAAACATGTTGTTAGCACCAATGGAGTCTGCCCAAATTTTCAAGTTGATTTTATTACAGGGATTTTGTTTTGGGTATCATGAGTTGTTCTCCAAATGTATGACCATCATAGATAGCACCAAGAAGTGTCTAGATTAAACTATTCCTCATTTGAGGGCTCTTCATCAATCATGGAACCCAATAAGATCAGACCTTTGTTCATAGGATTGTTGGAATTTCATGGATTGAAGGTTACGGTGATGTGAAGGCTAAGAGGAACGTGTAGAGACCGGAGTCCACCAGATCATAATTCTTAGAGGATTTCTGTGAACGGTTCATATGTCTTGTCATAGTATTTAGACTGTGGAGTGGTGTAAATGTAAATAATCTCTCTGATATCATTATCATCCTATCTTAGCTGTGGCGTCTGAACATAATAGGAAGTTTAAAGTTTTAAATATCTCACAAATTTCATTGTCAATCTATCTCAGCCACGTACTTGAACATAATAGGAAATTTCAAAGGTTTAAATAACCTGCTTGATTCTTTGACAATCTGTCGTAGTTCCAGCACTTGAAAATAAAATATTATCAATTACTAACATTATAGAGAGTTTCTGTTGATTGTGGTGAAGACTAATTTCCAAACTTCAAACTTCAGCGCGTCTCTGGAAACTCGCCACCAAACTGAAATGTGTCTAGTTCAAAACAGAAAAGTTGTACATTATTTCTCCTACTCTTAAGTCACGTATTTGCACCTCACCTTTCTCTTTCCCTTCAGTCTTGGGGATAACATTTGGGATTTGATAATAATAAACGCATGTAGATGGCAGTATATCCAAATTCCAATATTCACCTTCTAATATACTTGGCAACCTATCACAGTTACAACATTTAGAGTTGAGGTAGTGTACAAAATTAAATAGCCTCCCTAAAACCATTGGCAACCTATCACAGCTGCAATTGTTAGACTTGCAAAGGTGTAGTAAATTAGATAGTCTCTCTGATTCTATTTGCAACCTGTCACAGCGGCGCACTTGAACATGGTAGGGTGTATAGGTTTAAATGATCTCTCTATTTTCATTATCAACCTATTTCTGTTGTGGCACTTGTTCATATTAGGAAGTTTATAGGTTTAAGTAATCCCTCTGATTCCGTCATCATGCAGTCTCAGCAACAACACTAGGAACTTAATAAAGAGTTTAAATATTTGAATAACTTTCTTGATTTTATTGACAATCTATCACAGTTGCTGCACTTGAAAATAAAACTACTGTCTTCATTTATGGTTAAACCAAATGAGATATTTTCAATAAAAAATGTATTAGTGAATTCGATAGTAAGTATGATATAATTACTATCATCCAGACCGAATGGTGTATATGTCTTCATGCATAGGAAATTGTATGAACTCCATACTGTGTTCACCATTCTGTTTGAAGCTTATAAGATCATTGTGATTATGTAGATGATCTGACTATAGCTATGTTGAACCTTTACTTAGGTCATTGGGTGTGAGTGTATACCTTACCTTGTTACCTTAGAAATACTTTGAATCAGCAGATAACTCTAGTATCAAGTTTTCTTTGGTTTAGTTCACTGTAACACTTATAATATACATTTTCTTTCTTCTACTACTGACATGGTAGGGTCATTGATGGTTGTTAGAGACTCTGCATGTGGTTGTTAAGACTAGTTTTTCTTCATAGGGTTCTTAATTTTGGACTACATCAAATTGTGTGCAAGTAAACAATAATATATTAATACGATGTTGTATCCATGTAAATTAATTATAATAAAAATTGATAATATGGCTTCCAATAATGATTAGAATTGTATATATGTATATACATCTATATGTTTGAATTTAACATAAATTATTTTAAGCTAGATGAAACAAAGTCTTATTTGATTATATACCAAGTTACATCCATAGATATTTATATAAATTCATACATAGAATGATATCTATGTATTTACTCATACGTGTTTAAGGATATAGAGATTTTTTTGTTAAAATGTTAGTTTAATGTTTGGATTAGAAAAAGTAGATTGTTATTTGTGATGTATAGCCTTTAATTTAAGTAAGTTATTGATGAGTTTAATAGGATGTTTAACTTATACAACTTTGAATTATTGGTTGATGACTTAGTAGTATACATGTGGGAGGGATGTCTTTATGTTTATTTGATATTGTGGGTTTTCTTGAAAAGCGAGTTCCAAGCTGTTGTGAATGCTTGTTGAGGTATAATCATGATGTATTGTTGTTTGACATTGTCATTGGTAATTGTGGTGGATTATGTTGGTTATTGCCTAAGTTGAAGTTCTTGTTGTGAGGTCATCACTTGTTGATTTGTAAATTGTGGTTTAACTTTAGTCTTTTGAGATCTTGTTGATCTTGCCATGGGAAATCCCTTGTTTTAGTGATTTATCAGTCTTCCAGAGAAAGGGAAAGAAAGGTGTTGCTTTATTATTGGCCTTCACTTTTGGTTCTTTGTGAACTATTGCTCGTATGATTTATTTGATGTTATGGGTTTAGCCTTGCACTTGAAAATAGTTTCGTTATGAAGATTTTGTGTAGGATGGTGTATGTCTTGCTTAATGCAATTTACCATGTGGCTTTATATTTGTGCATGGGGGCTTACCCTGATAGTGTCTTTTGAGTTTTGTTGCTCATAAGGGGAGTGGCTTTCAATGGGGGCCGGGACCCAGAAGAGGCCCCAGGGTAACTCATTGGAAGTTTATTAATCAAGTGAAAACGTTAATATTTAATTAGGGGTTTTGGATAGAATCACACATTAACAAGATATAAGTGAATGCCTCACTCATGGCTCAAGTGCTTGTATGGGCTTGAGATGAGTTGAGAAGGCCTGGAATGGCAAGATCGTTATCTTGTCTTTATGAAAGATAATCGATTCCGCATTGGATTGCATGTGGGGCCGGGTTTCGTAAGAGGTCACCAGGGTAACCCAAGTTGGGGGCCGGGGCCTAGGAAGATTCGCCAGGGTAACCCATGCAACATTGCGATGACACTCTTCCTTTAACAACCATGTATGCTTTGTTTCCCTCTATGTTATTCTTGGGCCTCTAGAAGCACATGTTGGCATTTGTATGTTGATGCTTTATTGGTTATTCCTTATGTTGGGCACATCTTGTGTTGGTTATATCTTGTGCTGGAGATTGTCTTATTTTATTGTGGATCTTGTTGTGAAGTCTTGTATCCTTGTTTTGTATGATGGTTTAGTTGGGATTCCTTCTTGTCATCTCTTAGCACGGGGGGTGGGCCTTCGGGTCCACGTGGTTGGGTGGAACGTGCTATGCACCCCATTGGGTCCCCAGTCGTCGATCGAGAAGTGCAAAAATTGTACCTTGCAGTGACTCCTGAGTTGAACCAGAGTTGAATCCAGTATTGCAGCTTTGTACTCCTTCATTTCAAATGTATCATTCCATTTTATTGTATCTTCCCCATTCATGTTGGGAAGCGGCATTGTAATATTGTAATCCTTGATTAATGTGTTGACCATGTTCATGTTATTTTATGGTTACTGGTGTATACTTACCCTTCATGTGATGTAATATTGTTGTTGTGAAAAGTAATGCAGTCATGTAAACCTGAGGGATTTGTTATATGTAGTTCATGTTTAGTTTCATTTCATGTGATATATGATTATTATGATGTATGTTAGTACTTTTAAAAAAAAATTGGTGCCATAAATGTTAGATGTATTACTATCCTTTGGGGTTGCTTGGAGGGGCATTACATGTTTCTAGAACAAAATGTCCTATTTCCTTAGAAGTAAATAGGAGTTCCCTTTCACTGGTATAATTTGGCAAATAAATGACTACGTGACTAAAACTTTTAGTCACATGACTAAAACTTGTAGTCACATGTGACTAAAAATTTTAGTCATGTGACTAAAATGACTTAAAATTCTATTAATTTTTTTTTTTTTTTGTAATTCACAAGTATAAATGACTAAATAAGTAGCTATTACTCCTCTATTCTTTTTTCTTTGAATTTGGTCATATTTACAATACATATACACCCACTTTTGCACAATACACATTAGTAAATATATTATAATATTATATTATTATATATAATATTAAATATATTAAAAGTGGATTATTAAAATATTCCGAATTAGAAGTGGGTAGTATTATAATATATATAATAATATATTATATTATAATAGAATATAATATAATATGATATTATATAATATAATAGATATAATATATATTATAATATATATATTATATAATATTATATTATTATTATATAATATAATATTTATATTATACAATATTATATTATTATATATTATTAATATTATAATATTATATTTGTAATTTTTTTTAGCAAAAGTGGCAAGCCACTATAAATATATTAATATTAAAATATAAGTTATACAAAATCCCTGGTTCAGGCGAGCATATTGGCGGGAAAGAACCAAGAAGAAAACCCCCAGTTATAGCTCGAGTAAGACTATTGACTAACATTTTACAATTCAACTATTTTACCATGACAACCAAAATATGGCTATTACATTGCTAAAACTTTCACTCAAACGAGGCCAAAATACTGAAGCAACACCCTTTGACTATCAAAACCCTTTAAAATCCTTTACATTATGACCCCCATTACATACCCCATTACATGGACAAAACCCTTTACAATTCTGGAAAAAATGACCCATCTACAAGCTTGACAATTTCAATCCATTACAAAGCATTACAAAATTATAACTGCTAAACAACCATACAAATGAAGACAGGATTAAAATGAAGAAGACTTGTTTCCTGCTCTTCGAGGGCCATTTACCAAACTTTCTTCATCCACCACTTGCTTTTGTTTAAGATCATAATCATATGATGGAATTGTTTTTTTTATATCAAGGACATAATGATAGCAAAATTTTTCTTTCGCAGCTTGTGGAAAAGCTGATAATTGCAGATCATGAATACAAGTGTGGTTCCTTAAGAAGGATATTGCATGATACTTTCTCTTAAATTTATCTATCTCTTCCATGGAGATTGCAGATCTGTACTTATTAAGAGCTTGATACAAATGAGCAGAAGTATCATGCATTGTCGATAACAACATGCCTTGAAAAATCTCTGCATACCTCTTTTTGTAATGGATAAGATGCCTTGGGAATAGACCTCCCACCAAGCCATCACCCTTGGTGAAAACATATTGATGAACACTGTGGAGTAAAGCTTCATCTTCCAAATATAGACTAATAACAAACTTATTAGCTATATTCTTTAAAACATTGAAATTTTGAACCAGATCCAGAATGTTTGATAAGAAAATGGACAATAAATCAGATGGAAAAATGATCCTTTGCAATTCTGTATGCAATACATCTTCACCTATAATGACTTTGATGCAATTTAACATAGACTTACATTTTACTTTGAATATTATATTATATATTATAATGTATAATATTATATTATATATTATAATGTATAATATTATATTATATATTATAATGTATAATATTATATTATATATTATAATGTATAATATTATATTATATTATATTGCAATATATTATATTGTATTGTATTGTAATATAATATAATATTATTATATATTATAATATATTTAATATTATATAATAATATTATATTATATTATTATTACAATATATTATATTATTAGATAATATAAATATAATATTATAATATAATATAATATTTATATTATATAATATTATAATTGTCAGTTACCCAAATTTGCACCCGTCTGCCAAGTTGTGAAAGAAATCGACAAATTTGGACTAACATGGGACTACTTTTAGGTTGTGGGTATCCTATTGTGAAAGTAGACCTCCAGATTATAGGCTGGCTGCCTTTATGATGGTGTCACCTAATCTATTTCTTGTCAGGGAAAGGCGGAGAAGGAAACATGAACAAAAAACTAAACCCCTATGGTGATGCACCTAATGATATTTCTTAGACTTATTATAGTTGTTTTAACACACAATCTCATCAAAAGCTCGGCTTAACTTAACACAACATAGACATTTTAACATATCAATGCATGAGTATTTTATAAGGAGGTTTGGTTCTCTTAACATTTATGAAGGAAAGGAAATCTTTCACAACTAAAAGAATATTTGAACCATCACACAACTTACAACCTGCATCAATATATATTTATCCTACCTAAAGGTGCTAAAGTGAGACAAACATGAAGGAGTTACCAAAATCACAAGATCATTCATCAATCACCACACTTCACACAATGGGATAGCTTCAAAGAAAGTAAACACTGAATTTCATTAATAAAAGGTGTTACATACTACAATACATGTATGATATTGAGTCACAATGCTATCCTCTGCCTAAAAAAAGCTCCAAAGTAAGCTACAATGTCTTGCAGAAGGAAAGAAAAAACTAACTCCAATAACAAAGATTGAAGTTACTTAAGGAAAAAATCAACCAATCCTCTCACACCAGTCCATCTAGAAGGTTTTGGTTAGATGTAGCAGAAAAGGCCAAAAAGAACCTTCTAGAAATACTCCAAACTGTCCTCCACATGAATCAAAGTAAGGGCAAGTCAATAGGTCATGTTGTGAACTATAAAAATCTGGTGTTTTTACATAAGTTTTCATTTATAAACTTCCAGTTTTGGTCCGACCATATGCATTTTTCATCTATAGTTTGCCATATTGTCCCATTGAATCAATCGTGTTGTGCATTTTTCATGTATGGGTCCATATCGGCATAGGTTCATTCTTGTCTCCCCGACCTGTTGTGCTTCTTCTGCTTGCAATAAGTCTGTGTTGCCTATTGGAAAGACTTATTATCTGTCACAGCGAATGGATTTTTCCTACAGGTGGTTTTTGGCATGACATGTTCTCTATTGTGGCGACTGGCATTTGTCTGTTGGCAGTTATCAGCATTACATCCATATTGTTTTGACGATCGTGGAGGCTCCTATTAGCATATCTTATGGCTTTCGGGATAGGGTCTCACCGAGTTTTGTTTGTCTCCCCAACTTGTGCGTGTGAGAGGATTCATCGGCGGGAGTCAAATGGTTGGGCTAGCGTCTTACTGAAATTAGGGTGTCTCAGGGACAAGCGCATTATGGATTATCTTTAGCCAGACTTGGCTACTTCGCCGTAGGGTCTCAGCGAGTGACCTTCAGTCTCGCCGATGGAATACAATGAAGGATCTTCAGCATGAGTTCTGAATTGTCTTGGCAAATTGGTATGTGCTTGGGGTGTTTCGATGAAACATTGTGTACTCTATGTAACATCTCCCCGAGTGTGATAGGCTACAATGACATACATTGGACAAAGCTTTTATGTCGGTATGGGTGCATTGGTGTCTTGGCAATATATTATGGCTCCAGGCTTTCGGCGGGATGGGGTGATTTCTCCATTTGGTCTCCCCGATATCTGTGATCTATAGCGAAGTGGATAGAATGAAATGTGAAGTTTAGCAGGAGATTTCTTATGTTCTGGCGACTTAGATATAATGAGTTCCTTTCGGCCTAACATATTGATCTCGATATGTGGTCTCCTCGATTCCACAATGTTACAGCGAAGGAACATGGGCAACCTCCGCGACTTCGGTATAGTGTGCAGGATGTCTCGGCAACTGGGAAATGAATTTTTGGCTCTCGGTGAAACTTAAAATAGTCGGTGTGGGGTCTCCATGATACTTGAGTGTTATGGCTAAGCACAAATGAATGAAAGATTACTATGTGGCTTTGGTATAACTAGCAGGTTGTTACAGCGACATATTGGAGGTAAGGTGCATTTCGGCAAAACATAATCAAATCTATGTAACATCTCGCCGACGACCCCGGGCTACAACGAAACAGAGGTGATACTTCTCCACTTTGGTATAACGAATGGGTGGTTATGGCAAGCGTGAAATGCGGAGCGTAGGGATGAAGTGTTTGAATTTCTTTCGGTAGGATGATATGTTGTGTCTGGCCAACTGCTCGCTGGTGAAAATAGAATTTCAGAATGCTATGACTGACATGAGTCTGTTTGGATGACCATTGCTAGCCGACTTGAATTGAGCCCTAATCTGGTGGAGGGCCGCCATAATATTATATATTTTGATATTTTTCTCATGCCGTGTATAACAAGCATGTTGTAATTGTTAATTACCACCGCATTAGATTTTTCTATACAACGCTAATAGATACAATAGAATGTAAAATCATTAAACCAAAGGCTATTGTTGCATGATTTTCACAATGGAGGTATTTATGAGATTCAGTTGATGTTGCTATATTTTCTCTAGTGTCAATTATCTGTTGAATTGAAATGAAAAATGCTGCTAAGTTGTCTCCATGAATGATTTTTCTCGATTGTTTAAATTAACATAACAAGTTTATGTTTGATTTATCGATACACATTTGTTGTATTTGTGTGATCAATCAACTGGTTCTTTCAAGCAAAGATTAAATCCTTTTATTGATCACAGTAATCAAAGGAACTCATTTTGGATTATTGAAGTAGAACTTAGTAGTCACATTGTTGCATGTTTATACAAGTTGTAAGCAAAACATATGCCAGATAATTTGTGTCTTTTCCAAAAAGTGTTGCTTATCTTGATCTCATTTGACTCTGCATACCCAACAAGGCACTAGTCTCTACACTTCATCATTATAAATTCATTCAGTTTCTTTTAATTGAGTATTTAGGACTTAGATCAGATTATTGTCACAATTTTCAAGTTAGATTTCATCTGTTCACTCCCATGTGCCATTGTGAACAAGTGTTGTAAGTGGATTGATTGCAAGTTAAGTCTGCATTATTGAGAGAGGTACACCCGTCTTGGTTTTGTAGCACCTAAAGAGTAGAAGGTTTAATTGTTTCAAACCTTGTTCTGTTACCCTAAAACGTTGTAAAAGCTTGGCAACCTTTTGTGGTTAAAACCTGCATTTTTGAGAGCTAACAAATTGGCGACTCTGCTGGGGAACAATCAGAATCAAGGCCTTAATCATAGAGTCATAAATCTTGAATAGACTCCGCTGGGAACAAGAAATATTGAACATTTTTCTCATTTTTGATAAAAGTGAGTGGCGACTCTGACAAAATTTTGCAGCTGTTCATCATGAACGGAAGAAGATCTCAATACAAGGGAGGTCATACAGGAGCCCCTGCTGACAGCAATAAGTGGATTCATAAGGATGACAGTGTTGATAAAGGAAAAAAGATAAATGAGGATGTGTACCTGACAAATAGAGACAAAGCAGATCACTATGATACATGAAAGGATTATTCAAGTGTAGAATTGTGTACCCCTGAGGAGCAACTAAATCCATTTTATAATCCTCAGAAACAAGCTGAGCTTGAAGCTAAGAAATAGGCTGAGTTTGAAGCTAGACTTGAGCCTGAACGACTCAGAATTCAGCATGAATATGATCAGAAGATGAAGAGTAACCAAAATATGGTTGTTGATCATGAGCTTCCTGAGGAAGTAAAGGCATAGTTAGAACAACAAGAGAAAAAGATAAAGGAGTTGGAGGCTAAATTACAGAAAGCCCAAATTGCTAATCAGACAGTTGGTGGCTCAAAGTATGTTCCACCTCACAAGCAAGGTGATCATGGTGCGGGATCCTCCAATCAATAGAACGTTCCTTACAATCAGGGTGGGAATCACTATAAGCAGCTAGGTAATCCCCCTTATATTCCCACACAACATTCGAATATGCATCCACCTCTTGGTCAGCATCACATCCCTCAGCATAATGCGCAATACAATAATCCTATGCATCAGTATCAATATCCACCTATCCCTCCCCCTCACCAATATGCAGCAATGATTAGACAGTTTGATTTGGCAGGATTCCATCTATGCCCTTACCCTATGGATAGTAGCTGGAGAGGTCTGGTTGCCAAGTTTACAGGGAGCAATACAGTCACTGCTGAAGAACATCTAAGGAATTTCTTTGTGTTCATTCAAGATATAGGTATGTCATATGAAGACTTGCACATGAGGCTGTTTATGATGTCACTTATTGAAGATTCTAGGGATTGGTTTAACAGCTTGCCAGCATATTCAATTAATTCTCTTCAAGTGTTCCAAGATCGATTCCTAGAGCAGTATGGAAATCTAAATGCGCCAGACGTAGCTCTTCATGAACTGATGAGGATTCAAAAAAATCAAAATGACTCAGTTTATGATTTCAATCAAAGATTTAACAAATTGCAGACTAAGGTACCTCCTGGATCAAGGTTGCCAGATTATGTAGCTTTAAGTGTTTATTTAAATGCATTTGATCCCAAAATAGGGTACGAACTGAGAAATAGATTTCCAAGAGGTTTGGCTGAAGCATAGAAGATTGCATTGACAATTGAAAATAATAGGAAGGTTGCTGGTATAATTAGTAAAAGAGACAACCCAAGGCCTCCTCAGCAAAACAATAATTATCAGTACAGACAGGAGAGTACATATAGAAATGAGAACATAAATGAAAGGCCAAGACTGTATGATATGCCTTACAATACGACTGAAAAGATGGGAAACCTATATCAGCTAGACCCAGAAACAGAGAAACACCTGATCCATTGAGCAAAGAGGGAACTTACATGGTGAGTAATAACTATTTTTGTGAAGTTTGTAATCACCCACATTCTCCAGACTATTGTGTTGTAGCCCAAAGGATGCAAGAAGAAGGAATGTTGAGGGAAAATAATGGAGAAGATCACACTGTATATTTGACTTCAAATGTTTTTCACCATGCTGAGGAAAGAAACTCATCTTCAGAGAATGAAGGCTATGAATATGATGTCTCCAATCAGAAGTATAATTTCCATATGGCTGAACAACATATTTTTTATGATTCTGATGAGGATTACACAGAGCCACATCTTGTTGCAGCGCCTGCTCAATGCAATGTGAGGAGACTTACTGAGGATAAAATAGAAAGGATCACTGTTGCTGTAGTTGAGAGAGCCAAAATTCAATACTGGTTGAGAAACAAAAAAGTAAATGAGCAAGATGGGGTCCCTGGGGGAATTTTTATGAAAGATCAAAAGGTAACATAGGAAATTGTAAAGAAGCTAGAAAACAAGCAAAGATGATAAAATTGAACAGAAATCAGGCCAAAAGGGAGGAAGTGAAG
>VDFB02281492.1:623056221-623251538 GCA_007258455.2 Sequoia sempervirens
TTTTTTCTTCAGCAATATATCTTGCCTCCATTTTAAATGCTTTCTCTAATGGACCTCTCTTGCGGGTGGTGGTTTCTAGTTCTTCATCTTCTTCTTCCGTAGAGGGTATAGACAAGAAGGGATGTCTAGAGGGCCTAACTATCTGATGAGTGGGTAATGTTTGTTTTTTCTTTCCGGAACTATAACTAGTTTGTTTCCCTCTTGCAATTGAATTGTCGGCATCTTCTTGTTCTTTTATAAATCCTGCTATTTGTACAGTAGATAACCCCTTCTTATCTGGACCCACACACATGTTAATCCCTTTACCACCAGGGCCCATAAAATGAAGTTTTACTCGGTAGTAGGCGCTATTATATTGTGCATTGCAAAAATTACACTTCCAAACAAACCCCCCACCTCCAGGAATTTGTGAAATTCGTGTGGTATGTCTCCATAAAGGAGATCCTTTATCAATTTTAAACTTTTGGCTTCCATCCCCACCCACTGAACTTTGACTACTTTCCATTGTTGCAATCTATAAAAAAAATGAAAAAAAAATATATATATTTGAAAAACTTCTTCACAAACTTGAAAAAATTCATCAAAAACTAAGAAACTTAAAAAAAATCATCAAAAGATTGAAGAATAGGGTTTAAATGCATACCTTGAACACTTAAATCTCCTTTGTAGAAGCTATTTGCCACTCCTCAATCGATCTCCTTCAAATGCAATCACCTCCCTTCAAAATGCTAAGATGGACACAAATTATGGAGAGAGCAAAATGACAGGTAAAAATGAAATGCTTTAGTGTTAAAAGGCCTCATATTGGGTCGTTTTAGGGTTTTGTAGCAAAATAGAAATTAAAAAATTGCTTTTTATTCACTTTTGGGCCCACTTTTGAAGTGTTGGGCGATTGGGTTATGAGTTCGCCCGTGATGGGCTGGGTACCCAGATTGGCGCGGGCACGGTACCAACTGAATTACGCCACCGGAGTGCGTCAGCCACGATAGTACACGGGTGCGCGCCAAGCCCGCGAGGGGCTGGTACCTCGCCAACGTCTCGGCGAACTTCCATTACGTTCGTACCCGAACCGGGTTCGAGGCCTGTGGGTACGAATCCGGTAACACAGGACTGAAGCTTAGTGCCAGATCCCTTACTAAAAATAGCACTTACTAAAACTAGTAAGTGTATTTGAATCCGACTAATCTAAAAGAGGACATCAGAAATGGGGACATTACAGTCTGCCCTTCCCAAAAATTGCTTGTCCTCAAGCAATGCTAGTTAAACCCTACAACCAACAATCAGATCCACACTGAAACCAGAAATGATCCCAGGGTCCCAAGTAAATCTCAGGAAGGAACCACCATGTTGAAGCCGCACCACACTACACATCACTGCCAACCCAATGTGCCCACACTGCACTCTCCTAACCCAAACCTCCAAAAAGTAAAATTCATCAAAGCCCAAACTGAATTCCCTGTAGATTGCCAACCAAGTAATGCCTCTACTATTGCCAACCGCGTTCATGACATCAGCACCCAACCACCAGGTGTCCAAAGAATGGTCCAGAACACTCCAACTCACCCACACCGCTGCAACCAATAAGCCATCATCTGGAACAATGTATGCCCTCGCCATGAAGTAATTGTAGTGAGAGTCACTCACCAAAAAGGAAATAGCCAATTGGTGCACTGTGTCCGGATAGGTACTCATAACCAGCTGCCCAAAAGCTTGCCCAAGCTCGAAATCAATCTGCTCATCACCAAGGCTCGTCCGGGTACAACTCAACTATTGAACTGGAGGAACCATCCAACTCATCTGCGGATCCCAAATCAAAGCCATATGCAAGCTGATCGGAAGTCGGGCAGGGACACCAAGACTGGAAATAGACCCACTAGTCCCTTCTTGAGGCAACACTTCATGACTAGCAACTGCACCTAGGTCCCAAACCTTGCTATTAACATCCAATGCAGTGTTGCAACTAGGAGTGGTCTCATCATCCAGCTCAAAAAGAGGATTGTCATACACCCTATCAACTCCTATCTCAAACAAGGGATTATCAAAAAGCATAGGTTGACCACCCTCAAAAGCTAATTGTGAATCCAAATAAGTAAGGCTACTAGGTCCTTGCTCATGTTCAGCTATATGCAAAGTAAAATCTGATTTGTTCTCAAGAACAAGATCAAGACCAACATCATCATCAATGCCATCAATCATGCATAATTGTGGAGTGGAAGTTAGAACAGCCCTATAATCAAAAGTAAATTCATCCCAATCAGGTTTCTTGTCAAACTGAGGTACCATCTCACCAAAATTCCATGTATTAAAAGATTGATTGTTTTGTTCTTGGTGCTCCTCCTGTGATGTTGTCTCTCTGAATAAATCATTCACCAACTCATCACCATACATGTCAACACAAGTATCTCCATCCATCAACTGATCCTAGGAATCAACATTCAAACCTCCTTTGTCAACATCACTGTACACATCATTGTCTGATGTTTTGAAGGCCTCATACATGGAGCCTCCAACAATACAATCTCTCAAAGGTGTACTATTATTTTCAGCATTACCAAACCTGATACTAGTGTTCACAGTTACACTAAACAGCTCTAAAGATGCATTAAAGGTTGTTGCCATGTCTTTTCCCTTTCGTTTGCTAGACTCCACACGTGGCCCACCATTTGACATCCCTCTCAAAACCACTCTTACCCTCGGATTGAAATTTCAACTCCAGGATCTGAAAGTTTAGAGTAAACTCCCCTAAAGAGCGTAGCCACCGAATTCCCATAACTACATCCATGTCTCCTATGTTACCACATAAAAATCCTCCTTAACCTCGTGATTTCCAAAAAGTATGCTCAACTGAGGAACCACCTTAGTGCACTGAATAGTAAACCCAACGGCTAGCATCACACAAAATCCGCTCACCTCTTGTGTCTGAAGACCTCTACAAGAAACTAAGCCCTCATCTATAAAATTGTGAGTAGCTCCGATATCAATCAAAGCCAACATACACTGCCCCTAGAGCACTCCTCTAATGCACAGTGACTCGTTCTCATGAAAACTATGAAGTTGGGCTAGTGTCCCATCATGGTCCCACACCTTACATCTTTCTTCTAATGTCTTTTCACCTTCACTTTCTACGGAATCAACTTACTGGTCTGATTTTTCTGATTTACCTTCTTCATCAGATTGGTACTCTATTAGCAGTACTTTAGCCTTGGTTGAACATTTGTGATTCTTGGTGTAAGGTTCCTTGCATGTAAAACACAATCCCTTCTTTTTGAGCTCATTCAAGGTCTCACTGTCTATCCTTGTGTAATTTTTCTTAGGCTGCTCCTGCTCCTTGGTGTCAATTTTCTTGTCTTTTTCCTTCTTGGGCAGCGAGTCCTTGTACTGAAATTTGTTCTTGAAGGCTGATGTCTCCATGTCTCTAGCCTTTTTTATGGCTTTTTGAAGGGTAGGAGGGTTATAAGCTTTGATCCAACCACTTAAAAGATCGGATAGTCCATCTATGAACAACACTATTAGTCTTCTCTTAGAAATATCTGTCACAAGCACGGATAACTTCTAGAAATCTGCAACGTAAGAATCCACTGTCCCCCATTGTTTTCGTTGAGCTAGTTCCTTAAAGTGTAGTTCAAGATCCTTCTTATCAAATCTTTCAATCAATCTCTCAGTGATCTGTGCATGCCCCAAAGTCAACATACCATTATACCACCATTCATGAGCAACACCATCAAGGTGTATAGAAGCATACTGGATTGACTCCAATTTAGGCATGGGGTTTAGTGTGAAGTATCAAGTTTTTGTACCCATGCTCTCATTGCCATCTTTCCGGAACCATCAAAGTATGGTAGTGTAAGCTTTCCCACTTTCCTGCATAGTTCATTGTGTTGGTCCCTATTTCCCCTTGTGTTCGAATGTCTCATTCTCAAATCAATGTAGTCTCTAAGAAATATATCCAGCTGAAAGCCTGGCCCTGCATCAAGTCAATCTTGTCTAAACTGATTTTGTTGTTCCAACAAAGTGAGCTCAGGATTAACCGATGCTTCTACCCTAGGTGGAAAGTTGGGCATAAGGGGCCTTTCCAAAACTCCCCCATTCTGATGATTACCCACTCCCTGTTGTCCTACTTTGTTTCCTTGTCCCATTTGGTCCATTCTCTGTATCAATTCTGCTATCTGATCATTAGTTTCTTGTGCTTGTTGGGCTGCCCTACCTTGTCCCCTAACCAAAGCATCAAGTAGAAGCATCAATTTGTCTAGAGGTGCCTCATTCCTCTTATTCCTCTCATTCCTCTCACCTTCACCACCCCTATCTCCCATGTTTTCAGTACTAGATGACCCACTAGATGATTGTTCTAAATGTTGCCCTTCCCTTGATGATGGCCACTGCTCCCAATAGCCCTCTTCTTTTCTCCTACTTCTTTCTAAGTATCTTCTTTCCCTGTCACTTAAGCTCATAGAAAATCACACCCACTGGATGGCCGGACCTTATGTGCTCTGATACCACTGTAATATACGACCCCAAATTCGTTTTTTTTTTTGAAAACTTCACCACTGCTGTTATGAATTTCTGAGTGTGTTTACCTTGGTATTCTGATGTGTTATTCAAAGTTTCATCATGCAATGTATAGATAACAAAGAACAGAAAATGTAACATGAAGCTTGCTCATTGTGAGGTTTCAGAGTTTGTTCAAGGAGTTTTGCATTGAGCTTTAAGTACCATTCATCATATCGACATGCCAACATAAAGGAAATTGATTTGCTGGTAAACATATGAAACTTTGCCTCAAAGAAGTTATTTTCAGACTTTCATTCTCATTATCAATGACAGAAATTTACAGTCAGAAGTTTTCATTTACTCACTCAGAAAATACAAGTTTCAGACCTGTTACTGAGCTCCAAACAACAGTAGAAAGAATCTCATTCGTAGCATATGAAAACACTGATTATGACCTTCAATCCCTTCACAAGAACTCGCCCAATTTCACTTTAACAGCAGCAATAATAAGTCTGAATCACACCCTGAAATGGCCAACCAGCAACAAACAAATACCCAGAATGGGTGCCCTCAGCAACAAGGGCGACTTGCTCTAATAAATCACTGTATGCTCAGAAAAATATGCATAATATCTCCTTGGAATCGCCTTAGCTAGGGGAACACTCAGCTCAAATACCCATAATGAAATCTCATACCAAAAATGAATTGAGTGCCATAAACTAGGTTCAGGTCCACACCAAAAAGTGCCCAGAAATCATGAAAATCATCACCAAAATGCAACACAAACTTCACCAAATCGATACCAAGTCTCCACAAGCCAAAAACAAACAAACCCACATCAAAAGTGCTCGAAAATCTTCATCCTTTTTTACTGTAATCTGCAACTTGAAGCTCTTTGGTGACCTCTGAGTGAGACCACCCTTCTACTAGCTAGGGCAGGTCTTGCACTGCTGAAACCAGCCTTAGATATCGAGGGTTTTCGTCCTCAACTCCGTTAATCTGACCTCCTGGCTAAAAAACGAGCAGCATCTCAATAAGCAGCCAAAACATCCATGAGAAATGAGGCTTCAAAATAAGCTTTTAAAAGCTTCAACAGCAAATTAGGGCGACCAAGCCTGAAGCAACCCTAAAACCATGTCAAATCCATGCCAAAGTAGATTTTAATTTGATTTTATTTTAATTTTTTTGCTCCAACTTTAGCTTGGACGCCCAAGGCTTATTCAGCATTCAAAAACGATTTTGTTGCCTTTTAAAAAGGCTTTAAGTCATCACACTAGGCACCCATGGTACTTTTCATGTCCCCTTTGACCCTCAACAATAAAATATAAAGTTACTTTATAATAATTCAATTTCAATGGGGAAATCAAATGTTTAAATGCTTCAACCTTAGAAACCGATGCCTCAACTGAAAATCCTATTGAGAGATAACCCTAACCAGGTCCAGCTCACCCAGAATGACTTACTATTTTTAGAAAGTACTAAAAATAGTAAATAGTGCCCATGACCCAAGCTGGAGAGAAACTAATATGTTCACAAGGGCTTCCAGAAGACTGAAGCTCAGTGCCAAATCCGCTGCCAAAAATAGCACTTACTAAAAATAGTAAGTGTATCTAACTCTAACTAATCCAAAAGAGGACATCGAAAATGGGGACATTACAACCATACAAAATAAGTTTGTATACAGCATACGAAGAGATTCACCATATGGTGACTCTCAAAAGGTTTTAGAGTGTGAAAAAGATTCACCATATGGTGACTCTCAGAAGGTTTTAGAGTGTGAAAAAGATTCACCATATGGTGAGCACAGAGAAAGCATAGGGAGTGTGTACGGTATATGCAAGTAAATTGCACAATCAAATCGGTGCATATGGAATAGGCACGGAAAACGCACACTTGAAACCATACAGCCAAATCAAGTGTACAGCATACAGCAAGTTGAAGCGTTAAAAAAATTCGTACGTCATAACTGTACAACAAAGGGTGAGGCAAGTGAAGCACACTGTACGGCTTGTACGGTTTGAAAACTACATCGCATGGACAAGCGACGTACAGTGACGAACAAAGGAGAGAACCATACGGCGGATTGAAGTCTCTCTGGGACTTGGCATACAGAGGGGCTCGATAGAGATTTTGTATCGGAGGACAAGGATTGCACAATGTATGGCAAAGAAAAGGCACGATGTGACCATACAACTCAATTGGGAGATTTGCATGGCATAGAGGGGTAAAAATACCATACGGAAGATCTTCATCACATGAGGGAGTGAGTTTATTGTACGGCTCATATGGACCAGCATCCATTGCAAAGTATGGAGGAGTTGGCGAGTTAATAAATTCAGTTGTTTCAACCGTTTCCGGAAATTTCTTATTTAACTTCTATCGAGAAGTGCCAAAAACTTATTACTAGATAGACATGACTGCGAGAAATAGCAAAGGGAAGCAATTACCACCCTTTAGACCCGCATTGCATCGGGAAAAATGGCGAAGGGAAAGGACGATGACACTATGACAACAGACATTATCACTTGGGAGAGTCTTAGCGGCACTAAATGTCTCTCATGGTGGCTGGGAACACAAGACGACCACATTCTGAAAAAGACACTTCAACACGTGCAAATGGATAAAGCCGCCCAATTGCCATTATTTAATTCTCGGGAGTTTGAGCCATACTTGTGCCAAATGTTGGTGCAATATAACCGACATTCTCACAAGTTGGTTATTGACTACAGAGGGTGCCAAGTGACTATATCCTTCGCACCTGCTAAATTCACTAGGGTATTTGGGATACCTTCGAGAGGAGCATCAGCAACCAACCTAGCGAAAGATGTCTCAACAGCAGGAGACACTTCTAGAGAGAGTATGTCATTCATATCTCACTCAGCAAGAGAAGGATAGTATTTGGAGCGTAGGGAACAGAGGCCTGAGGAAGAATTTTCTTGCCACTCCCGAATGGAAATGTGTCCTGGACTTGATCAAGTGCAAACTCACGGGAGCTAGCAGAGCATCAGATATCACAATGTGGATGATTACTCTCATGGTCGGGTTGAGCATGAGTAGTGTATAATTGGGTAAGTATACTTTCAGAGAGGATACGAGGATGCTTGTGCATGAAGCACAAGGCCTTCTACATGACACAACATGCCATTGGGCTCCTACTAGACGCCATCTATACACAAGTATCCTCTGAC
The DNA here is from genome assembly GCA_007258455.2 of Sequoia sempervirens. Lineage (NCBI taxonomy): Eukaryota > Viridiplantae > Streptophyta > Pinopsida > Cupressales > Cupressaceae > Sequoia > Sequoia sempervirens. The sequence goes on from VDFB02281492.1 coordinate 623,063,898, forward strand.
AATTGGTAAAGATTCCAACCCATAGGCCAACTAGATGCATCATGGCCAACTGTTTTCTATTGGACCATCTTGGGTGTGCAGACAACAAGAGAGGAGACACCTCATCCAACACCGCCAGCAAAGAAAAGAAAACACAGATACTCTTCACCTACTTCGCCCAATGGAGAAGATCACAAGGCCATAAAGTTATCTTCCTCCACAGAGATGTGTACAAAGGAAGTTTCACTTGCAGGGGAGGCAAGCTCTCAGGAGGACATTGAGGAGGCTATCCCCATACATCCGACCATCCCTATATAGACAGTACCTACCACTACAATCGTACCAATGATAGCTCCATCTCCTACACCACCAGCAGTTGCGGTAGCACCACCAACACCAGTAGCACCATCAACAGGGCCACTTGCAGCCAATGATGACATTAAAGAGGATGCAGGCATAGACGACTGGCTGGGGTAGACAGGGTCACCATAAGACGTCCCTCCACCAAAATTGCCAAGAGTATTAGTCGAGAGCACAAAGCCACCACATGAATGAGAGTTGGCCAACCTGGTAATTTACACAGCCTATGGAACCCTCACAACAACCGACAAAGCTCTCACAGCCAGCCACAAACACTACCATAGCAACAACGCCAAAGATAGACCCACTGCAACATCCAATAGAGTTAGGCGAGGGGGAGTCCACTGAGGATGAGTCAAAAGGCGTATTCAGCAAGATTGATCAGTTGGATGCATACAACCCCCTCGGTACAATACAAAGGCATCTTGGAGAGCTTCAGTCTATAGCGAGAGTAATGTATGAGGTAGGGGAGATATCTCAATAGCTAGATATTGGACATGATCTGTTGGTTGCACAAGAGGCGAAGAGGATCCTAGCCTTCATGCAAGTTGGATGCAAAGGAAAAAAATTTAGATGCTTTATCTCACACGGGTGGCCAAGAGTGGAAACATCTGAGATGTTGACTACTTGGCAGCCAACTAGACCCACAGCAATAGGGAGACACGGTCAAGTGCTCTCAGCACTCCACAACATGGAGAGGTGCTACAGAGATATCTTCCTCAGATGGCAATGACAAATAGATTCCAATGAGGAGGTGAAATATGCTAACCAAATTTTTTCGATGAATTAACACAACATAACCAGCACTTAGCCAACTTGATTAGTGTTAGCTCCAAATAGAAAACCAAACTTGAAAATACTTGAAAGAAACTACTCAACGTCAAGAATGTGCACACAAGATCCCACTGAGGGCGAGGTGCTAACATATGACGGAGTGTTTAAATTGAAAGCTAGTAATTAACAGGGGGATAACCAGCCATGAAGAGCATTTCCACACTACCACCAAATAGTGGGGGGAAAAGATTACAACTAAAACAATTCATCCGCTGCGGCGGGCATCCACAGAGCTGTGGGGATTCACCACTATGAAAGTGGGTACAAGAGTGTTACAATCAGATTATCCACACTGGCGGTAAACCTTCCAGGGGTAATTTAGTGAGAAAATAACAAGTAATTGCAGAACTGGAAATGGTTGGATTAGTAATGCTCAATCTCAACCTTTACAAAATGAAACTCTGCAGATTACAAATTACATTGATAGAGAAAGAAGCTTAGGAAGAGAAGTGTGAATTCTAACAATCATATAACACTCCAAAACTGAAGTAGAAGACCAAAAACTGAGAACTATAACAATCTGATATAAAAATCAGAATTCTGAAAATTCAAACCAGCTACAGAGAAAATCATGAAATGCTCATAAGTTGGTCAAATTACCTCCGAATCGAATGAGACCAAGTGCAATTGATTGCTAGAAGGTAGGCGACCAAAATGAAATGATGAAACAGCTCCAAAGACCCCTTGTTAATTTTGCACGAATTCCAAAACTCTTCTGGAAAAGTACGGCCCTCCTTGAAGGGGCGATTTCTCCTTAAAAATCAGGTTCTCAATAATAAAATCCAAGAATTGGCAGAAAGGGGCGCCCTTGAACAGCAAACTGAATGGTAAAATGCCCAGAACCAAATTCAAACTGAAAAATAAGTTATAACATGAAATCACCTTCAGCTGTAGATGAAACAGCAAAACCAAAATTGATGAATCTTCAAAATTTCTTCACAATTAAGCTCAATCTGCTAGTCTGGATGAGAAGCAGCAAAGTCCAACTAGGTGTTGTATTTCAAACACGAAATCGGATAGTGGCTAGGAGGTAGCATCCTCGAAGCAAGAGTTCAAATGTCATTCCGGCAGCATAACAGTATAATAACATGAATGGATCCAAGCTGAATTAAAGCCTTCATTTTTATAGAAGAGTAGAAGACTCTTCAACTCCTCAAGAAAAGACGCCAATAGTCACAGAGACTCTTCAAAATACCACAGAACTATTCAGCTTCTCAAAAATGCGTCCACTTTACAAGGCAATATTAAAATCTTTAATTTAAAATATTAACTCCTTCAAAAAGGCGTCCACTTTATTTCTCAAGACTGTCTTTATTAAAAAATTAAATCACTTTTATGAAAGTATACCTTCAAGAGTCCCCTTTTAAACACAACTTAAGTTGTCTTGCTAAGGCAAGGGTCAAGCGCAAAATATAACCTGATGCCTTTATTCAACATAAAATGCACTTAAGTGGTCAAACATGAGCGCAAGTAAACTCAATGGAAATGAAGTCTTGATAGTAGACAAACTCCACAATGTAAAATGGAATTTACTATAAATGATGAAGCTCTCGTGAGGAAAATGCCAAGAGGAACCTGTTGGAAACCCTAATTTTTACCCCTCCTGCGCCCTCTGGGAGGCTTCCTGGGAGAATAATGAAGTGGTGGCGAGCAGTGCTTGATGAGAGAGAACATTACGGTCAGCCTCCTGCGAAATTGCTGTCCCTCAAACAGTGAAAAATGGATGCAACAAAATCTGTTCTCCTTCCCACGTGGCATCTTCAATAGGAAAATTCCTCCATCTAACCAAGTATTCTTTGATTGTCCTTCTCCTCAAAGAACGCTCTCTAGTATCAAGGATTTCTTCAGGAATCAACACCAACTGACCTTCCTCATCCAATGGAGGTAATTCTGATGTAGCCACCACGTTGTGTCCAATTGCCTTCTTGAGGCGTGACACATGAAAGCAATTATGTACTTTGCTTTCAGCTGGAAGCTCCAACTCATAAGCAACTTCACCAATCCTCTTGGTGATTTTGAAAGGACCATAAAAACGTGGCTTCAACTTTTCTGCACCACTTTTCTTGAGAGAAGATTGTCTATATGGCTGAAGCCTCAAGTAGACCATGTCCCCAACTTCAAAAGACCTCTCAACACGCTGCTGATCAGCGTATAACTTCTACTGATTTTGAGCTTGTTGCAGATTTTCCTTGAGAGATTTCAAGATGTCTTGGCTCTGTTGTAACATATCCTGTGCTTGTGGAGCTCTACTATCACCAAACACTAAATCAACAAAATTAGTAGCTTCATAACCATAAAGAGCCATAAAAGGTGACATCTTAATTGACATGTGATAAGAAGAGTTATAACAATACTCTCCTAAATGAAGCCATTTAATCCAAGCTCTTTGCTGTCCTGAAACATAGTTTCTTAAGTAGCCCTCTAACCATTTGTTAACAATTTCTGATTGCCCATCTGTTTGTGGGTGATAACTAGTGCTTGGAGTAAGCACTGTCCCACTCAATCTAAAGATCTCTTGCCAAAAAATACTTAGGAACTTGCTGTCCCTATCACTGACAATAGTTTTAGGCAATCCATGCAAACGGAAGACCTCTCTAAAAAACAACTCAGCCACTTGAGCTGCTGTAAATGAAGTGGTAACAGCAAAGAAATGAGCAAATTTCGTTAGTCTATCAACCACAACAAAAATACAATCACGTCCTTGCACCTTGGGCAACCCCGTGATAAAATCCATGGCAATACTTTCCCATTTCTGATTCGGAATGGGCAAAGGCTGAAGTAGACCAGCTGGATAAGAGTGTTCATTTTTATTTCTTTGGCAAATCGGACACTCTCTAATGTAGTTCAAGACTTCTTCTTTCAACCCTTTCCAAGTGAATCTTTCACGAATCTGCTTATAAGTCTTGAAAATCCCTTGATGACCAGCAAGGGGAACATCATGAAAAGATTGTAGAATCTTCTTTTTAAGCTTAGATTCTTGCACTAAAAAGATTCTATCTTTGTAGTAAATTATCCCATCAACCAACTTATACCTTTCATCAACCAAATGACCTTCTAGCAAGCTGGTTGCAAACTGATTTTTAACATAATCAGCAGCAATTAACTCCTTCCAATCTGCTGATAACTCACAAAGTGACTGCAAATGAGGCCTTCTTGAAAGAGCATCAGCCACTATGTTATTTTTCCCTTTGACAAATTCAATGTCAAAGTCATATGCTTGGAGCTTACTTACCCACTTCTGCTGCCTTTCGTTCAAATCCTTTTGGCGCATAGAATGTTTAAGACTATTGTGGTCAGTCTTAACAACAAATTTACTTCCCACCAAGTATTGACGGAATTTAGACAAAGCATGCATGATGGCAAGCATCTCTTTGTCATAAATAGAGTAAGTTTTTTCTGCCCCTCTCAACTTCCGGCTCTCAAAGACAATAGGATGTTTGTCTTGCATTAGAACAGCTCCAACACCTTCACCTGAAGCATCACACTGTAATTCAAAAGGTTTTGTAAAATCCGGAAGTGCCAACACTGGACATGTACTCATGATTTGCTTAAACTTATCAAAAACTTCTTGTGCCTTCTTAGTCCAAAGGAAAGCTCCTTTCTTTGTAAGATCTGTGAGAGGTGCTGCTTGATGAGAATATCCTTTCACAAATCTTCTATAAAATCCACATAACCCTAAAAATCCTCTCAAATGAGAAATATTCTTTGGAGTTGGCCAATCAAGAATGGCCCTTATCTTTTTGGATCAACTTTCACTCCCTTTGAACTGATAATGTGGTCAAGATATAAGAGTTCTGTCATCCCGAACTCACACTTTGATTCTTTGGCGAACAAACATTCCGCCTCTAAAATTTAAAGCACTTCTTCCAAATGCTTAAGGTGCTCTTCCCATGACTTACTGAATATGAGAATGTCGTCGAAGAAGACGAGCACAAACTTCCTCAACTGCTGTCTAAAAATCTTGTTCATACAAGATTGAAATGTAGCTGGAGCATTTGTCAAACCGAAAGGCATGACAAGAAATTCAAAATGCCCAAAATGGCATCTAAATGCTGTCTTCTCTATATCCGCCTCCCTCATTCTGATTTGGTGATAGCCTGAACGAAGATCAATCTTTGAGAAGAACATGGCCCCATGGAGCTCATCAATAAGCTCATCAATCCTAGGGATAGGATATCTATTCTTGATGGTCTTCTGATTCAATGCGCGGTAGTCAACACACATACGCATTGTGCCATCTTTCTTTTTGACCAGCACCACTGCAGAAGCAAAAGGACTCTTGCTTGGTCTAATGAAACCACTCTCCAAAAGCTCCTTGATAGCTTTTTCAATCTCATCTTTCTGCTTCTTTGGATAACGGTAAGGTGTAGTCATGACAGGCTTTGCTCCTTCTTCTAACTCAATTATATGCTCAGAACCTCTTTCAGGAGGTCTTCCAGGAGGTAGGCTTCCAAAGACTTTGCTCTTCTTTGAAAGTAAGGCTTGAATATCAGGGTGATATTGCCTTTTCTCCTCCACTGGATCAGCTGGTAGAACCAAACATTCAGCAGCCCATTCAACCTGATCGTGACGGATCAGCCTTTCCATCCTCTTCAAAGACACAATTCGAGGGCCTCCATTTGACATCCCTCTTAGAACAACCTTCCTTCCATTAGACTGAAATTTAAGCTCCATAGTTTGCAAATTCAATGTGATCTCACCAAGAGATCGCAGCCATTGTATGCCTAGCACAACATCAGTGTCTCCAATTCCCACCACATAAAAATCATCTTTAATCTCATAATTTCCTAACTGCATAGAGAGATTAGAAATCTTTCTCGTGCAAGACATAGTAAAACCATCTGCAACCATTACCTTGAAGCCATCAAATTCCTCAGTCTTCAATCCCTTCTTAGCAACTAATCCTTCATCAATAAAATTATGAGTTGCTCCAGTGTCAATTAGGGCAACAATTCTCTGTGAATTCACAACTCCATGAACCCGAAAGGACTCATTTTTTTGAAAGCTTGATAGTTGTGCAAAGGCACTACCATCTCCCATCTCCTCGGACTTCTCTTCTGGATCTTCTTCACCTTCACTACCTGCTGATTCGTATTGTTGATCAGACGAATCAGATTCTGATCCATAATCAGAATAGCCCTCCATTCGATTTGCTTTGCCTCTTCCATAGCAACGGTGACCCTTAACCCAAGGCTCACGGCAAGTGTAGCAAACTCCATCTTTCCTAAGCTGTTCTTTGAGCTCTTCTAACAACCTTGGTGGAAACTTCTTGGGCAGATTTGAAGAATGTTTTTAATCTTTCTTATGGCTGAATGGTTTTGAATGAAACTTAGGCCTCGGGGCTGCCAACTCCATGCTCCTAGCTTTCTTGATAGCTTCATCTAATGTTGGTGGATCAAACGCTTTGACCCAACCCTTCAAAGGCTCCATTAAACCTTCAGCAAAAAGAACCACAAGTCTTCTTTCAGTAATGTTAGGCACCATTACTGACAACCTCTGAAAATCAGCCACATAGTTTTCTAAAGATCCTTGCTGTTTCAATTGTGCCAATTCTCTGAATCTTAATTCTGGATCCTTAGTATCAAATCTTTCAATCAACTTATTGGTAAACTCACCATATGTGCGAACGAGGTTATGGCCAAGAGTGACCAAACCATGAGTCCACCATTCATGAGCTATCCCATCCAAATGCAAAGTAGCAAATTTGATAGCATCTTCTTCCGGCATGGGTCTGAGAGAGAGGTAGTTATCTAACTTCTGCACCCATGATCTGGCTGTACACTTATTACTACCATCAAAATGCTCCATAGTAATCTTTCCCAATGCTTGGTAGAAATCATTTCTAGGTGCCATAGGAGGACGTTGATCATTCCTTCCTCCATTTCTCCGACTCCTTTGATTCATGTATTGATCAAAGGTCCAAGTACCTCTCAAGTCAAGAGGTAAAGAAACGTACTCCATGTAAGCTTGACGTGAATCATCAGCAAAGTTTGGTGTAGCCTCAACTGGTCGTCGCTCTTCCACAGTCGTGAAGACGGGAAAAAGAGGCCTAGAGGATGACCCACTAGGAATTGCGGCATGCTGACCCACAACTCTGTTTCCGGTATTCACCTCTGGACTGCCACTATTGTTATTCCCATTAACTCCACTACTTTCTCCAGTTGAGTTATTTTGGGGCTGAATGATATTCTGAGCTGCTTGCTGATCCAACTTGGACAATAAACGGAACATCATGTCTATCATCCTGTCAAATTTCTTTTCCATCCTTTCATCTCTTTCATCCATTGCTTGCTTAAGACTTTCTGCCATGTTCCCAACTGTTTTACCAATATCTACTGCTCTTCCTGTTTCTCTCAAAGCCCCTGAGAAAGTATCTGCTTCTGGCACTGGCGGAAGCTGTGTCTGTTGTTTTCTGGCCTGACTTCTGGTGTAGTATTTACAATCACTGTCACTCATCTGACTACTGAATCATTGTAGGGCACAGGTTGGCAGAACCATGGCTCTGATACCACTGAAATATGCTAACCAAATTTTTCCAATGAATTAACACAACATAACCAGCACTTAGCCAACTTGATTAGTGTTAGCTCCAAATAGAAAACCAAACTTGAAAATACTTGAAAGAAACTACTCAACGTCAAGAATGTGCACACAAGATCCCACTGAGGGCGAGGTGCTAACATATGACGGAGTGTTTAAATTGAAAACTAGTAATTAACAGGCGGATAACCAGCCATGAAGAGCATTTCCACACTACCACCAAACAGTGGGGGGAAAAGATTACAATTAAAACAATTCATCCGTTGCGGCGGGCATCCACAGAGCTGTGGGGATTCACCACTATGAAAGTGCGTACAAGAGTGTTACAATCAGATTATCCACACTGGTGGTAAACCTTCCAGGGGTAATTTAGTGAGAAAATAACAAGTAATTGCAGAACTGGAAATGATTGGATTAGTAATGCTCAATCTCAACCTTTACAAAATGAAACTCTGCAGATTACAAATTACATTGATAGAGAAAGAAGCTTAGGAAGAGAAGTGTGAATTCTAACAATCTTATAACACTCCAAAACTGAAGTAGAAGACCAAAAACTGAGAACTATAACAATCTGATATAAAAATCAGAATTCTGGAAATTCAAACCAGCTACAGAGAAAATCATGAAATGCTCATAAGTTGGTCAAATTACCTCCGAATCGAATGAGACCAAGTGCAACTGATTGCTAGAAGGTAGGCGACCAAACTGAAATGATGAAACAGCTCCAAAGACCCCTTGTTAATTTTGCACGAATTCCAAAACTCTTCTGGAAAAGTACGGCCCTCCTTGAAGGAGCGATTTCTCCTTAAAAATCAGGTTCTCAATAATAAAATCCAAGAATTGGCAGAAAGGGGCACCCTTGAACAGCAAACTGAATGGTAAAAGGCCCAGAACCAAATTCAAACTGAAAAATAAGTTATAACATGAAATCACCTTCAGTTGTAGATGAAAAAGCAAAACCAAAATTGATGAATCTTCAAAATTTCTTCACAATTAAGCTCAATCTGCTAGTCTGGATGAGAAGCAGCAAAGTCCAACTAGGTGTTGTATTTCAAACACGAAATCGGATAGTGGCTAGGAGGTAGCATCCTCGAAGCAAGAGTTCAAATGTCATTCCGACAGCATAACAGTATAATAACATGAATGGATCCAAGCTGAATTAAAGCCTTCATTTTTATAGAAGAGTAGAAGACTCTTCAACTCCTCAAGAAAAGACGCCAATAGTCACAGAGACTCTTCAAAATACCACAGAACTATTCAACTTCTCAAAAATGCGTCCACTTTACAAGGCAATATTAAAATCTTTAATTTAAAATATTAACTCCTTCAAAAAGGCGTCCACTTTATTTCTCAAGGCATTTGTCTTTATTAAAAATTAAATCACTTTTATGAAAGTATACCCCTTCCAAGTCCCCCTTTTAAACACAACTTAAGTTGTCTTGCTAGGCCAAGGGGTCAACTGCAAAATATAACCTTGATGCCTTTATTCAACATAAAAATGCCTTAAGTGGTCAAACATGAACTGCAAATGAAAGCTCCAACTGGAAATGAAGTACTGACAGTAAACAAACTCCACACTGCTTAAAATAGAATTTACTATAAATAGTAAACTCTCAGAAAATGCCAAGGAACCTCAAAACTGGAAACCCTAATTTTACCTCACACACGCCTACAGGCTTCCGGAATAGGTTGATGAGTGACAGAACAGATTACTGATGAGAAGGGGACATTACAGGAGGCCACACAGGCAAGAGATAGAGCACTCGCACAAGCCGAGAGTATCTGAGTAGAGACTTAGTTGAACATATCCACACATCCCAGGAGTAGTTGGCTCAGGTGACAGCAATAGAGCCTACTTGAGTCACAACACTCGAGCAAGTGGTAGCAAAGAGAGACAAACAATTGGCTAAGCGAGATGCTCAATTGGCTCAAAGGGACGGAGAGGTACAGGAAAAGATTAAAGAGCTGGAGAAGACGAAGACAAAACTGACAGAGGCGGTACACATGGTCAAAACTACTCGAGAATGAGAGTTGGTGGCAAACCAGAAGCGACAAGGCCTTCACCAACTGCACTTGGCAACAACCACACCCACGTCCTTAGTGCATCCAACGGCATCCTCTCAACCTCCTTTTGTTGGGAAATTATGTCTCAACCTTGCAATCATATAAAGGTTATTGTTGATAGTATATATATATATATATAAGGGGGGGAGTGGGATGTGTGTAAACAATTTTTCGTTAACTTTTTTAGGAAACTCCTAAAATGGCCGACATATATTAAATAAATGATACATTGTAAATCTAGACCGTTAATTATTAGGTTTTAGATCTAATGGTAGATATTTTGTTGGCCTGTCTTGCCCTAGAATGTAATCCTATTTTATGAGGGCATTGCATTATGGCTGCGGTAGAGAGAGACGGTGATGTATTCTAAGAGTCTGTTAGCAGTCATGTTGTCTCTTGATCTCTGAGTGGTGATACTCCTGTGAGAAGTTTGCTCTGCAAGTATATTGTAATCTTTGTGATTTACTGAATAATATATTAGGTGGCTTTTAGAGTGTGGGGTTTTTCTCTCGAAAGGGTTTTCCCCACGTAAATCACTGTGTCGTAGTATGCATGATATTTATGTTTATTTTTGTTTAAGTTTCTGTAACTGTTAAAGATCTGTAAAAGTTTTGCATTATTCTCCTCTCAAGATTAGTGTAGGAAGTTGTTCCGCTACCTTAGCTTCCTTACACCTTCCTCTCAATGATTACTTTTTTGTTGTATGTACTTTCGGAGAGGATACAAGAATTCTTGTGCTTGAAGCACAAGACCTTCTACATGACACACCATGCCATTGGACAACTACTAGACGCCATCTATACATAGGTACCCTCTGACAATTAGGGTGAATTCTAGCACGAAGGCCAACTAGACGCGTCATGGCCAACTATGTTCTATTGGGCCAACTTGGATGTGCAGACAACGAAGGAGGAGACACCTTATCTAGCACCACTAATAAAGAAAAGAAAACACAAATACTCTTCACCTACTTCGCCCAGTGGAGACGATCACGAGGCCATAGAGTTATCTTTCTCCACAGAGATGAGTACAGAGGAAGTTTTACTTGCAAGGGAAGCAAGCTCTCAGGAGGACATTGGGGAGGTTATCCCTGTACAGCCAGCCATCCTGGTAGAGCCAATACCTACCACTACAATCGTACCAATTACCACTACAGTTGTACCAATAATAGCTCCATCTCCTACACCACCACTAGCTGCACCAGCACCACCAACACCGCCAGCACCAATAGAACCATCAACATGGCCACTTGCAGCTGATGATGACATTGAAGAGGATGCAAGCATAGACAACTGGCTAGGGGAGATGTGGGCACTAGCAAATGCCCCCTCCACCAGAGTCGCCAAGAGTATTGGCCGAGAGCACAGAGCCACCACATAAGTGAGAGTCGGCCGACATGGTAATTGACACTCAGCCTACATAATCCTCACAACAGCCTATAGAGCTCTCACAGCTAGCCCCGCCAGCGACAGACACTGCCATAGCGACAACGCCAAAGACAAACCCACAGCAACATCCAACAAGAGTGTCCACAAGAAGGCCTCTGTTAGCTATGTGCTATGAATCTACATATTAGAATTATTCAAAACAGGCATATTTGCAGTATACACATGACAGAAGAACACCTTTAAGCTTTAAGGTTCACGTGATGCATGCTACACAAAATGGAGGTAAATCTTAATTGAAGTCTTCAATTATTTTATTTTATCTTAGTTTTGTCTCAAGAACAATATTTTTAGTAGGTTATATGCCACAGTTAGGGCCAACTGACACTTCAGTTGGGACAGTTGTTAAAGAATTCACACACCAGTTGGCATCAAAAATTACTCGTGGGATGAGGTCTGTCTGAAACATGAACAAAAACTAAGCATTCCTTTTGTGTAAATGTGTTTCTCAGAGTCGTGGCAATCTGTAATCAGTGACACCGAGATTCATATATCACAACACACCCATCTTTGACTGGCTGACAGTCTTAAGAAATGGAACTGTTGCAATAGCAGTTGGTATCCATCAATAGGATTGTGACTGTGGATGGCAACCCCATGTTCCTCCTCCCTTTCACTATTTTAAGTAAACCAGATCAATATTACAGGTTAAAAGGCTTTGAAGATACATTTACTAAGTGCTTAAGTTTACCGAGCTGGTTGGTTCCCTCAGCTTGTACAAAACAGATCTGTTTCAAATCAGTGTGCTTTTACATCAAATTGTAGAAATAAAGCTAATTCGTGATTGTTTTGGGAACACAATGTCTTTTGCACTTGGGATATTGGTTCTAAAATCTTCTTAGATAGTGTTATTGAACCCTTTGTATAATTTCTGCTTAGAGTGTCTGTTGTTAAAATTTTAAATTTTTTTAACTTACGTTTTAAAGCTCTATCCAAATATAGTCAAATTCTTGTGATTAGCTGTTTGGATATGCCTTTGTACTTCCTCATCATGCTCACACATATACTTGTGAGGAGAAACTAAATGTCCATAACTGCTTCTGTCAAAAGAGAACATGGAGGCTACTTTATGCCTTAAGGTTACAGCCTGCAAACAAGATCAGGCCTAGAAAATTTGATAGATAATACCACTAATATAAGAAGCCATAAAACACTATTTAGGTAGAATTTGTTCTTCCTCAATGGTATGGAAATTGGAAAAAAAAAACCTTAAATAGAACCTTAACTTTTGTGTTTGAAATGGCATTAGAGAAAACAACTGAAAGAGATAAGCTACTGCTGATCTTCGTGGACAATCGTTACTAAAAGTATATGGACAGATATAACAGTAGCATTAAAAAATCATCACTAAGTTTCATCATCTTTAAGGAAAATACTCATCGATGAATAAATAAATGAGGAAAAACATTTAATAAGGCCATATATTTACTTGACAATTTATTCTTTTAAAAAAACCATTACTTTCCTCGGAAAACAAGTTTCATAACAGGAAGGCGATAAGAATTGCCAAAATACCACAAACTTGACACAGGTGGCTAAATCAAGATGGCCTCCAACAATTTTTAACCATTCTCAAATCATTTTGTTTTCAAGCAAAATACATACAACTAAACAACAGATTTTATAATCTGTCCATGATACAGTAAATTCAGGTGCTGACATTCGCAATTAAGAAAATTGGATCCTCAAACAAATATGATTATCAGGAATTCAAACCATTTTTAAAGTTCTCTTCCCAATTAACACCATACCCAAGCAAACTAAAATAAGTAATTCTAATCAATTTCTAAAAAAATAAAAATCTAACAGCTTTTAGATAGAAAACAAGGCATCATCACCTCGGTCCTTTGCAGAAAGAATCCATTCAGGAAGTGTCAATTCACTTGGACATGCCTTGCGGGCATTCCGAGCCTGCATGGAAAGTCCTAAAATTTGTCTTAGGAGAAGAAAAACAATATGGCAATAAAACAGAATTTATTTTCCATATGAATGCATGCAATTTCGCTTGTGACATAAAACCCAAGTTAAGTAATACGAGAACGGCATATATTCTTGAATTTCCCTATGGACATGTACAGTAACTACAAAAGTGCATATAAACATTTATCAAGGACCTTACAGAAAGGAAAAAAACATACCAGTTTTTTAAGGATCTGCATAACAGAATTTTTCTTCTGATTTAGTTGTTCCTCATAGGGCATGTCTGCAAGAGGGGTCACAGCATCACGGGCACTCCTTGTCTTTACAATAGATCCATCAGTAGCCAAATTTTGGCTGTCTACAGGATTTCCATCACCAAGTTCCTCAGTCTCCAGTGTTTGAGAGTTCAATGCATCAGAATCATCCATATGTTGGTGATTTCTCTCGCCTTCAACTACTTGTTTAGCTTGTTGCTTCTCCCATGACCGTGGAAGAACATCTGCAACCTTTAATTCCTGATTGTTTATAGTATGCCCATTCAATTTCTGTCATTTGGAGCACATTAAAAATCTTAGTCAAGAAGACATCAGGGAGAAGCAAACAATTACAGACTATCATCTACAGACATATCAATGCATAGGCATACCTCTTTAGCTAATGTAACATGCTCTTCACTAGAGAATGTAACGAACCCAACACTTGCACCCTTTTTCTTTTTAGCATTTGCATATGGCAATTCCTGCCCATAAAACAGAAGAATAAGTATTACTTGACACAATACTTTTCCAGTAAGTACATAAGTTATTTCCTGATAAAATAAATAAACTGACCTAGGACCTATGTTCCACCAAGTTTCCGGTACGGGGGGGACGGCAGGACGTGTTTCGGGGACGGCATCTTTTTAGGGGATTTTTGGGGACGGGGGGATGGCTATATATATATATATATTTTTGGGGATTTTTGGGGATGGGGGGACGAATATATATATAGGGAAATTTCAGATATTCATATGAGTAATGATAATCATAACAATGAACATTGATAAAGTTTCAAATGTAATCACCAATCATATTGACATATACAATATAGAGTCAAACAAATTAATACTACAACTACTTAATTGCTTCCATAATTCATGTCAAACAATCAATGTGCATATGATATAAAATTTTAAAAATAAAATGCTGAAAGGCTACAAGTTTGCACAACAAATGTCAAAATGACAAAGTCACAAAAGTCCAAACCATAGTAATAGAAAGTATGATGGCTGCCTCTACTCGACATTTGCTAACATTGCATCAAAATCAGACTCTGAGTCTGAGTCACTGCCAATTTTTCTCTTGCTCACTTTCCTTTTAGCTGCAATTTTTTTTTGGAATTTAAAAATTAACTCAAATGGATTTGAAAGCAAGTTTTATGTTTCATTTTAGGCTTGGGAGGGTGTGGGGTCCACTTAGAAACAATAAAAAAATAAGCATTTTTAACTTCAGAGTTTCTTTTTTTTTTGTAAAAACTTGCTGGAGAAAAGGGGACGGTTGGCTGTCCCCAGGACGGTTCCATCCCGGGGACAACGAGTTGTCCCCTTATCGTCCCCAAGATGTCCCCCCAATCGAGGACATTTCGAAAAAAAGGAAACTTTTTGGGGACGCCTAAAAAATGTCCCCAAGGCATTCCCCGTCCCCGATACGGGTACAGGGGGCAAAAGGGTAGGGGACGCATCCCCATGTTTCCTTGCCTAGGACACATACTTTGATGCCCCACTTACCATGATTATGTTGAGTTTTTTAGCTCAGATAGGAACTTCCGCTCAGGTTTAGTGTGAACGCATGGAAAGGTTCAAGTGGTTTGAGCTAGTTTATTTTGCATCACTTTGAAGGACTAAAGTGAAAGTTGTTTATTTAGTTAAATTATAAATAGGTCTAATAAAGTGTAGATATGTATTAGTGATTAGACTTATTTTCTATCTTGTCCTTATATTGATAAGGATTCTTTTTGTAAGTAAAGCTGATTTTTGGAAGATTATATTTTTTTGGTTAAATTAGTATAAAGATAGGAGCAAGATAGAAAGATTGTAAAATACTGAGCACAGTGAGTTTTCGTGCAGCTGTGAACAACATCAGTTGTGAAGGTTATCTTGTAAGTTTTTCAAAGAAATGTAAAACTGATTTGAACGTGTAATTACCACATTTTGAAGATTTCATTATTGTGTGATTTATGCAATGTTATTTAGCATTATGACATAATCATCTAGATTTGAAAATTTCTTCATGGTATCAAAGCCTTATTTTGTTGCAAGAAGAAATTAACAGGGTTTTAGGTGGAAATGGTCAAAGCATCTTTGTTGTTAGGATCACATGGTTTATTTCCAAGGTCATGTAGGGATTTTCTATGGAAGAATTTACAGTGGAAATAATAAAAATTGTGGGCAGTGTTTAAAGAAAAAACATGGACCTTTTGTTACTGAAAATCACAAAGGATTTTCTTTTAAATCACACAAGATTTTTTGCATGAAATCACCGCCAGGGCTGGGGCAGAATCACAGGCTGATTAGGATGAAAAATCGTGTCTTTTGTTCTCTATAAATCATGGGCCTTCTGCAATTTTGTGGAGGTGTTCTTTGCAAGAAAATCGTGGCAATTTTTTTTTCAATCACAACTGGTTTGTTGCAACGGTTAAGATCTTTATAAACCAGTTGAAGTTATTTTTCTGATGTACAAAACTGCAACAAAGGGCTTGTGAGTCGCAACTAGAGGTTACAAAAACCCATGACTAGGGTTCTAAATCATGGCTAGCAAAAATTAGTTTTTTTGTTCTCCAATACAACCCACGGCTAGAATTTGTTAATACAACAAACTAACAGATGATCATGGATGCGGTAAAGGCCCATTTAATTCCTCATTTGTCTAAATGGAAACAACCAAGGAGATGTTTGGTGTTCTAATTAGTCTTTTCCAAATTGAAAACACAAATAGGAAAATGATATTGAGAAACAAACTCAGATCCATAGAAATGACTAAATCAGATGCTATTACTAGTTACTTGATGAAGATCACATAGCTTCCTGATCAACTTGCAACAGTTAGGGAGAAGGTTGAAGATGTAGAGCTTGTGAACTTGGCCTCGAATGGGTTCTCATCTTCATAGCAAAGATTTGTTCAATGCATAGGAAACTTGAATGGAGTCAAAAGACAACAAGAAGGGTGGTGACAAGAATTTAGCCCTCTATAGACAGATAAAGGGAGCAGCAAGGGTAAAGGGAAGGACTATGAAGGATCCTCACGGCCAAGAAAGGAGGACTTGAGTAAAATCAAGTGCTTCAATTGTCATAAGTACAATCATTATGCATCACAATGTCCAAACAAGAACCAAGAGAAACAACAACAGGAAGAAGTGGGAGCCTCTGCAAAAATTCAAGTGAATGAGTTTGCTGCCAAGTTTGAGAAGGATTTCTCAATTGTATCTTGTCCTTCTACCAACACACTTACTAGGAATACTTGGTATGTGGACGATGGGGTGTCTAGACATATGTCATCAACCAAACAGTATTTTACCAACTTAAAGGAACATATATGTAGAGTTCAAGTTGTGCTTGGTAATGATGCCAAGTATCTAGTAACAACAGTCCATACAATTCCCTTTCAACTTTAGATAGGCAACTCTTTCGAGTTTGATGATGTGTTTTTTGTTTCTAGTCTCAAGAAGAATTTTCTTTCAGTTTCAATTACAGAGGATAAGGGCTTTGCAATAAAATTCAAGGATCAGCAAGTTCTTATTGAGCCGAAAGAATCTAGCCCAATTATATAGCACAGATTATAGAGTCAGAAAAGGAAATCTATACAAGTTACAAGGTGAACCAGTTCAAGCTTTAATCCATAATAGTGACAATCTGCATGATTATGGCACAAGAGGATAGGACATTTGCATCACAAAGCATTGCCTATTTTGAGGAAGATTGTCACAAGACTTCCAGAGTTCACTATTGAACAGCAGGAAGCATGTAGAGGATGCACACTTGGCAAGCATGTTAAGAATATTTTTTCAAGCAACGAGTATAAGTCTAAGGAAATTCTAGACTTAGTGCATTCAAATGTGTGTGGACCGATGTCAGTAGAATCAATCGTGGAAAGCATGTATTATATTTCCCCAGTCCTTTATTGATAATTTTTCCACAAGACATGGATCTACTTCTTAAAGACCAAGGATGAGGTCTTTAGTAAGTTTCAAGAGTTCAAAGCTCTAGTGAAATCAAACAAGGAAGAAGATCAAGGTCTTGAGATGGGACAACGGGGGAAAGTACACCTCCAAGGACTTCAGGGGGTTTCTACAAGAAAGCAAGGATAAAGAGAGAGTTTACAGTTCCATGCAACCCACAACAGAACAAAGTTGCAAAGCAGATAAATCAATCTATTATAGCGGTTGCTACAGCCGTGATTCATGACTTGGACTTGCCAATGTTTCTTTGGGCAAAAGCGTGCCTTACAACAGTGTATATCCTCAACAGGTGACCTCATAGGATCTTGGAGGACTAGACACCAAAAAAGGCATTCAATGGTGTGAAGCCAAAGATGAGCCATTTTTGGACCTTTGGTTTTCCTATTTTTATACCTGTAGAGAAGAGGACCAAATTGGAACCTTCCAGCAAGAAGGGTATTTTGTGGGTTACAATGAGACTTCAAAGGCCTGCAAAGTCTATATTCTAGAGCAAAGAGAAGTAGTCTGTATTTATAAGAGGTCATTTCCACTCCATTCCACATCAAGCAAGTTCGTTCATTCCTTCTTCACAAGTGCGAATTCTACTAGGAGCAGATTGCGAATTCTCTAAGTGCAGATTGAAGGTAAAGTAAGAGCAGATCACTTGTTAGTTATTACAGCCATTGCTGGTGCTGAATATTGGCCTTGTGGTTGGCCACATTGTAAAGTGAATTGTTGCCATTGCTCATATATATAAGAAATATAATTGTTGCTGGGTTTTTCTCCCTCAAGTGGAGGGTTTTCCCAGGGTATCTGCTGTGTTATTGTGTCTGATTTTGAATTAAATTTTCTGTGTATTACATCTGATCATAAAACTAACATGGTATCAAAGCGGGTTAAGGAAAGTCTTGATCAAATTTGACTAAGCATGAGCTTGGAATTGGAAATTTCATTGGAGGATCTTATATTGAAGGAGCGTATTGGGCCTGGTTCTTTCAGTGCAATGCATCATGCTGTTTGGCATGGGTCAGATGTTGCTGTGAAGATTCTCATAGTTCAAGAATTGTATGAAGAGCGACCTAAGGAGTTCTTGAGAGAAGTCTGGCTGCTTCTGAGTTGTTTCGCTCAGTTAACATATCTGTGGCTGCAAAGTCTGTCCAAGCAATTTGGGGATCTTGTTAACGCATTACTATGTTCTGTGACAGAACTACTCTTAGCTGGCATATTCCCACGACTTGTATTATGCACAGGGAAGCTTCCTCTTTCAAGTCTCAGGTGACTACTGGCATGAATTTCTGTTCTTTTTCTTGTAATTGAAAATGTTTGATACCTCTCAGATCTGCACACTTATCCAGGTGCTATATTCTCATTATGGCTGTGCATTCTTCTGAGGTTGTCTATCTATAAGTTGTGTATTGCTGTATTTAAATCTGAGATTATTGCTTGTCATTTGGGTGTGGAATCTGTATTATTCCACAGTATAAAGGATTATCTCAGAAGTTACCCTGTGAGGGTGAAAAACATTGTAGGTTCGGGATAGAAAATTGTTGTAGAAGCTTTCAATTATAAAGATCATAATTTGAAAGGCATCACTGTCAAGACTTTTGTTATAAAGAGATAAAAGTTGTGGTGACCGCAAGCATAAAATTCCAAAAGGCTAAAGGAGTGGACCTTGTTGGAATGAGCCAACCTCTTGTAAGGAGTCGGTTTGTACTGTGTGGTTGGATGTCATGAGGCCTTCAGCTGCATAATCTTCAGAATCACTGCAGATTGGAGTTAATGGAGTTCGTAAAAGGCTGAAGATCTCGGGATAGATAAGTACAGACCCGAAAAGCTTTCTGATTTCCTGAGATAAGTATTCTTTTGTTTATACTTCTGAAATCTAGGGTAAAAATTTCAGTTTGCTAAGTTGTGCAAATCTGACCTTGGTTATTTGAATCATATGTGTTTAGTAAAGATCACTAGGATAAGATAAGTTATTTGAATCATATTTTGTGTTGTCTAGTCATCGAATTAGATGATGATCCTACACAATGTTCCAGTCCCGTGAAGATTTCAACTCAAATGCTGTGTGATCAGTTGCAATCAAAGTCAAGTGTTTGCATTGAGAGCAACAGCAATCGACGCCACTGAAAAGGGCGGAGAGAGCAGATAATGTGATCGTTGTTTGAAGATATCGATCCCTCATTTTCTGCGTACGGGATTCTGATGAGATAAGTATTTCATGGTTGAATAATGTTCATGAATTTTTATGTAGTCATTAATTCATGATATAACATTGAGATAGTGGATCATGTGTGATTAAAGAGAGATCGCGTTTTTCTCTTGAAGATCCTTTGAAGATTTCATTTATTGCAAGTTATTTCATGCTGATTGTGAAGATTTCTGAGTGTGACTCTAAAATAAAAAGAGAATTGCAATTTCGATGGTGATTAGTTGGTCACATCGATATCATTCTCTAATGCATCAACTGTGATAGAGCCTTGAACTCTTGGAGAGAGTTGGTTCTACATGCTAACTGCATAATGCATTCAAGAAATCTGTAGTTGTGCAGATTGTTTTTTTTGTTGTGCTGAGTTTGGCACTCTCGAGAGGAGTAAAAGATGGAAGAAAGAGTTATATCTAAATTCAATTAAAGATAAGTTCATTATCCCTTCATTCTGATCTTTTGATATTTGCTCAAATTTCACTTATAGGTTGATTTCTTTATTTATTGTTCATAAACTCTTATGTGTTCATACTATAACTTGAAATAGTAAACCTTGTATGATTCTAGCCTTGATATTTCTTTGGATAGTTATAAACTGTTAGTAATCTCTCTCTAAAATGCTTTCAGGACAGTTCTAGGAGCAAGAAGGTGATGAGAGATTACTTAGTGATGAAAAGCTTGAGGCATCTTGTGAGGAAGTCATGCCGACCAAAGAAATGATCAAGTGTGAAGTCACAACTGGCAGCCATGGGACTGAGTTGGTGGCTAAAGGGAGTTCACTTCCAGAAGACTTCTTTGCAATCTCTGAAGCAAGGATCAAAAGGGAGTTTTGTGACTCACTGAGAAGAAGTGAAGGTTGCAGTGTTGCAAGGCCAAGTGTTAAATCCTTGAAAGACCTCTTCAACTACTGAGATCAGAATTGCACAAGACAGTCATCTGGATTTGATATTGGTAGCTCTGCAAACCTATCCAGAATAGTGTGTGATCTGGGATGAGGTCGAGGAGGACTACCCTAAACTATCTACAGTACCAGAGGTGTGCACTGGAAAACATTTATATAAGGCAAGTGTTGCAGGCAATCTTGGACAAAGAGGTCAGAAGGTTGATGCAAGTACTTGAAGATTTAGAGGGAGCCTACTAAAGCTAAAGAAGATGTTTAAGGAGGCTACAACTAGTTTAGATTTGGTGGATCCTCCATATGCATAGTTGATTGGATCGTTGATATATCTAGTCAATACTAGACCAAATATTTGCTATGCAGTAAGTGCACTTAGTCAATTCATGTGTGAACTAAGGCAAATACATCTAGCTATAGCGAAGCATATCCTGAGATACTTTTGTGGCACAGTTGGATATGGGTTGAGATATTCTATAGGTGTGAATCTGGAGTTGCATGGCTATACTGACTCTGATTGAGCAGGGAGTGTTACTAATCGGAAGAGCACCTCTGGATGTTGCTTCAGTTTGGGATCTGCTATGATTTCCTGGTGCAGCAGGAAACAGTCATCTATAGCATTGAATATAGCAAAGGCAGAGTATATTGCAGCTTGTGTGGCAACTCGGGAAGTAGTGTGGCTTCATAAGCTCCTTGCAGGATTGTTTGGAAAATCAATGGAGCCTACTATCATTCATTGTGATAACCAGAGTTGTGTGAAGCCTTCTATCAATCCTGTGTTTCATTCAAATACCATTATGTCAGAGATATGGTATTGAGGAAAGCTATACAGTTGAGGTATATCAGCACTGATGAGCAGACAACAGACATTCTCACCAAGCCTCTCGCCAAGATAAAGTTTGTGTACTTTCGAGATAAGCTTGGTATGGTGGAGAATACAGCCTTAACTGAGAAGAGTCTCAGTATCAGTGATCCTCATTAATGAGTTCTTCTTTGTGAGACAAGTTCGAGGTGAAATCCCTTGATTAATGAATTCTTCTTTGTGAGAGAAGTTTGAGGTGAAATCCCTTGATTAATGAGTTCTTCTCTGTGAGAGAAGTTCGAGGTGAAATCCCTTGATTCCACCCTCTGGGAGAGCCATGGTGGATGTCATGAGTGTGACTCCATGACAGCATCACGTGAGAGAGTCCATGATGATTTTCCTGTACTTGTGTTTTCACCCTCTGGGAGAGCCATGGTGAAAGTCATGTTGAGGTGGCAACATCACGCAAGTGATGAACACTTGTACATACCATACATGGTTGTAGCCATTATGGTTGATATCATGTTGAGGTGATATCTGATATCACGATAAGGTGATATCCTTCCTTTCCACATTTGGTTGTAGCCATTGTGGTAGACATCACGATGAAGTGATATGTCTTATGCAGCTGGAAGTATTTCTCCCTAGCTGAGAGGGAGTGTTAATGTTAGCAGCTTCGGGCTCAATTCTTCCAGCCCCAATTGAAGATATAAATTACTTATATGTGTTAATGGCAACATTATTTTTGGCTGACTTCTTTGCATCATTCTCCTTGGCCGACCTTCATTGTAATTCACAATAACAATTATTATTTGGAATTATCTTTTTATGTGGCCGACCTAGATCTTGAAGAGGTGCGACCTCTTTCTTGATATGTATTTATAAGAGGTCATTTCCACTCCGTTCCACATCCAGCAAGTTTGTTCATTCCTTCTTCACAAGTGTGAATTCTACTAGGAGCAGATTGCGAATTCTCTAAATGCAGATTGAAGGTCAAGTAAGAGCAGATCACTTGTTAGTTATTACAGCCATTGCTGGTGCTGAATATTGGCCTTGTGGTTGGCCACATTGTAAAGTGAATTGTTGCCATTGCTCATATATATAAGAGATATAATTGTTGCTGGGTTTTTCTCCCTCAAGTGGAGGGTTTTCCCAGGGTATCTGCTGTGTTATTGTGTCTGATTTTGAATTAAATTTTCTGTGCATTACATCCGATCATAAAACTAACAAGATTGTAACGATGAACACGAAATTCATAAAAGAAATTATTGTTGACTCACTGCTTATTAGATCAAAGCATTTACAATTAGGAAAGTTCCTAAAGGTATATCTAATGATGGTCACGTCCTTGATTCCACATACATTGAACAACATATTTTTGAAAAATTGATTCCCAGAATAAATTAGTCACTTCAAAGTTAAGGATATTGAAAAAAGGACCCAATGAATGATTGAGAGAAGCTTAGCATGGTTAAACAGGAAAGTTGGAGAGCTTAAACCAGAAAAGGAACCCTCTCATAAAACAAATCAATTGAAAGATTCCCCTAAAGGTAAGAAAGTAGTCCCTTCTACCCAAATTGAAGTTGCACAAGTTCTTGCTGCTAAAACAATATGTGTTGATGAAGAAGAATTTTCTGAAGATGATAAGTAATTGAGAAAAAAGAAACCAAGAGTCAAATTTACTTTCTCGAGGAAGAGTCTAAGTACTAAAGATGCACCACCCTTACCTTCTTCTCCCCAAGGTCTATTTGCTGCACAAGAAGATACCCCTCTTTGGGATGTTCTGCTTCCTGATATTAATATCCCTTAATTAACCCAAAAGGATAGGTTGTCGGTCCTAGTATGGGGATGGGTATGGCTTTGAGGATCAGGTATGCCAGTACAACATTTTTTCCCCCAAGTGCAGGTATGGGCTTGTATATTATAAATACATTGATACTCATAATTGCCAATAAATAAAATATTTAAATACCACATGATTTGCGAAAAAGAAAATACTCAAATTCATAATTTAATAATTTGTCAAATGTCAATACACAATCAAAATTACAATCAAAATTCAATAATTTTCATATTGCTCTTCATCGAGAGCTTCAAAGTCAACATTTGGTTCAATTTCATTTGAACCACAATGAATTACAATGCCACTTCCACTAGCCATGTCATATGTAAGTTACCTCATCTAAAGAGCTTTCGGCAAGTTGTGCAACAATAATTTCTAAGTCAACACACTCAAGAGTTAGATCACAATTCCTCGTCACCTCCTCTCATTGTAATTAAGTTTCTTATGTGACAAGACATGCAAGTTGGAGTGCACAAAGACTAAATCCTCAACTTCCTTTACACCCAATCGATTGCACTTAACTACGGGAACCAAGGGCCTAGATTTGGGGATGGCAACTAGTGGGCGTCTATGAATAGAGACCCCAATGGGGTTGAGGGGCAGCACCCCTCATGGGGGTTTGTGGGTAACACCCCTAGCAAGGTTGAGGGGTAGTACCCCTCATGGGAATCTGGGCAAAACAACCCTAGTGAGGTCAAGGGATAGTTGCCCTCGTGAGATCTAGGGGTTGTGTCCCTCACATGTTCCATGTCAAGGGGCAAAGCCCCCACCACCAAGCCCAAATTAAGGCCTTTGAAACCATACAAACCTTCATGGTGCATGCCATTTTCACAACTTCATCACTTAAAGGAAAAATTCGACATTTGGCACCTTTTTATTTATAAAAATGTTTTTAAAAAATGATTTTTTTTGTTTTTCCTTTGGCCAGCCCTTGTGTCTATCTAGGTTCACCTAGCTTTGGCTCAAGTTCACCCAAGGACCCACAAGGAACCAAGCTTAGGGTGGGCCCTAAGCGAACCCAATCCTTCCCAACTGCAAACCAAACGCACACAAATACAAGGGGTTCTAGGAGAACTTGGTAGCATAGTTCTAGGGAAACTCATTCTTTAGAATAGTACCCCTTCATCAAGGAAATTATTGTTGAAAGCAATCCTTCCTCTTCTATGAAGACTCAATCTCCAAATAATACACCCCCACTTGAGAATACTCCTTCCCAATATCAACCCCTTTTTTCTCCAAGGTAACCATTTCAAGAGCAAGAACAAATACCCATGTTGAGACACCGTTGCAAATAGATATTGCTCCTTCAAGCATTCCTATCTGATTGGAGCAAATAATCAAGAAAAGAAAAAGAATCACCGAACCATTGGTCACCGATTTCTCAATGCTAGCATCATTTATGACACCAACACTAGAGCATAAGAAAGCCAAAGTTATCTCTACTATAGTCACAAACTCATAAGGCAAGAGACATAAAGAGATAGCCATCCTAGCAGCTGACAAAGATAAAAGAGAAACACAAGCATCTAATTATCATGTCTCAAGGGTTGAACTTGGAAAACAAACCAGAAGAGGGGACAAAGAAGTCATAATGACTGCCATGTCTAGAATCCCACAAGGAATAGATAAAGATAAAGAGAGGAAATCACAGATGAAGCAAAAGGTTTAACAATTAACATCTTATGTGCAATATTTGGTAGTTCCAACGCAATCCTCTGTTGTCACTGCACCATCAAACATAACAATGTCTAATAAGGAAATAACAGCAGTGGCTGAAATTGGATGCACAGCCAAATAACTTGCTTGCACAAGGATCTAAATTAAGTGATAAAATTGTTCTACTACACCACAAAAGATCAAGATAATTTGAATTTCATGGAGGAGTTGGAAGAAAAGTTTGATTTGGAGCTGTTAATACTAGAATTAAGTTTACCATTAATCAAAGAATTGAGAGTTGTAATTCTGAGATTCTAATGGCAGAAAATATTTTTAACAGCTCAGAGTGTGACTTGCCTATCGAATGGTGGGAAGCATCATAATGGAAGATTGAAATTTTTAAGGAAGCTGTAGATCAATTTAAGAAAATCAATGGTGCTGGTAAAGATGCTTCAATTGATATCCAAGAGTTCGTCAAAAAGATACAATTGAAATATTAAGATGACAATAATCTAATCAATTATGTCAGTGTTTTAAAAGATCAGCTAGCTGAGTTGATGAGACAAGAGTATGTCAGAGAACTGAGCTTTGATGCCTCATCAACTGACAAGTTCATAAGTATGAAAAATTCATTCAATTATTTTGAAAAACTGTAGATCAGCTAACATAAGACATCTTATCAAAATTTTGAGATTTAAACTTCTTCAGATGTTAGATTCAGATATTCACTGAGACCTGATCAAGGTGCTATCAAATAAGCAATCAATAATGGAAAGGATACCAACAACATCTGCGTGAAGCAACGATCAAGGTGCAAGATGATATTAAAGATAAAGACTTTCCTACAAAAGATGATCATGATGGTTAAACACAAGTCAACTTTAAGTTGGGTTGTAATGTTTATATATAAGGCAACTTATATTAACTTTTTCTAATGTAACAGTTTATGAACCCAAATTTATATGCTCACGTGGAATTCTATTTCATTTTTAATTTTTATAAAGCTCCAAAAGAGGTGGTTAAGCAGTTATGTGAAAGAGCGAATTATATTTCCTATAAATTGTAAAGTGAATGCAATGTAAAAGGACTTTTAACAATTTTGGTATAGATTTGTAAAGGAATACACAAAGAATTTGTACTTTTTGAGTTTTGGAAAATAAATAAACCTGCAGATCTAAACTTTGTGTCTCATTTGTGCTTGGTATTACATATTTTCTTACATTGGTTGTAATCTATGTCACAGCATTCAGCGATCTTCAAGCAAGAAATTCAAATTTTTCCAAATTTCAAACATTTACATAAAATTCGGCAAAAAATCATACGGAAAAAAGCACGTGTTTTTTCATTAAAATATATTGTGGAAAAGTGTTATTTAAGGTTTTCAAAAACATTTTTTAGGGTTTTCGACCTATTTTTGTTATAAATCGCTGCTCATGGATCATTCTAAGCACACAGTCTGTTTATGGTTTATATTTTATAAATGTGTCAATCTTTTTATGATGACTTCAAATCTATTTAGCAATGTTAAACTATTTTGATAATTTTGTGGATATATTACTTTTATTGAAAAAAGATAAAATATATATAAGGCGAATTCAATGCCGATTCTTTTTTCGAATTTTTTACCCTTGCCGAATTTCATCCGAATTTCAATTTTATTGTTGCCGAATTCAAACCTTTTGACTTAGGTTGTAATCATTTATTTCCTGTATGTTCCATTGCAACCTGAGAATTTGATCATTTGTCTTTGTTTACAAATTCTGATATTATTCTTGAAGTATGACTTATTGAACTCCACATTTTATTGGATTGAATCCACATTTCTCTTTAGTTCTTTCAGTTTTCAAAGCATTTCTCTTTCAAATTTTGCATAAACATTTTAAAAAGCCCAAAAGCAAACCTGTAAAATGAACAGCCTGTAGATACTTTCCAATTTTGGCTGTCATTAAGGCAGCCTCACTGTCTTGAGAAGGGACTTTCATCCTAACAAAAGTTAATGATTGACAAAGTACCAATTCACTTACTAACAGGAATGAAGCACTTTACAACCTTCTTGTACTGAGATGATGAATGCATTGGCAAACATTGCTAGGAAAATCCACATCACTAGGAGTCTCATAAGAAGTGGCCCGTGTAATCATGAAATTTAAATGTCAATCTCAGAACCACCCATAGGTTTCCTGAAAGACCCAATTATAAAACCCTAGAGGAACTTGTCTCCAAAATGCAGGATCTTCTCAAAGAAGCTGTAGGGATTTCAAAGAATACCTCACAGACCACCACCTATAGTTGCAATGATGAAGGAGAATGGTCGTTAAGTCAATAGTAACCAAGACAATGAAATATTCTAGATTGTGGTTTACCTGATGTCTGTTGGATGCCTATCCACCAGTTTAGCATGGACCACTATGAGAGAAATCCTTCAGTCACAACAAATGAAAACTCCAAACAAAGATAGGTTATCAATTTATCACTTTTGCTAATTGACATCTCTACTTGTTTTGCACTTGATAGTTATAATTTCTTAGAGCTTCATGGTTTAAAGAAGTTAAAAATGGGTCGGTCCTGCAGGCCCAAGGGCTAGAACATTTTGATGCTATTTCTACCATCTACGTATTCCCTCTAGGTTAGTTTTGCTTTCGAGGATGTGTAATTTTTTTATTGAGGTGTTCTCACACACCCCTTCAATTTTATCAGTCTCAACCTCTCAAGTATATTGCTATGCACATTGGAAGCTATAGTGGTTGATTGTTTTTAAGTTTTTCATTCTCCATAAAACAAAATTTATCATCAATACTCTTAAGGATTTTTTCATATAATACCCTTTAGTAGTATAATTCTTTTGTAATTCCATGAGTTAGAAAAAGGTTATTTTGTGGAGTGTTTCATGAGGCCAAATAACCAAATGGACCTAGGTGGTTATTGCAACTGAAGAATCAATCACTTTCTATCAATGTTCCACAAGGACATGTTCCCCCTTCAAAAACCTTGTTTTAGAAACCAAGATATCTTAGGGACATGGGGATGTAGAGGAAACATGCCCCCACTGCCACCAATAGAGTGGGGATGTTTCAAGATACCCTACAGAAGCAAGGGTCATCTCTGAAGCATCCCTCCTTATTCGGGATATTGAGGGGACACCCCAACGATTCCTAAGACAGCCTAGAGACTAATAGAAGTCCCTTGACCATCTCAGGGAAGTTGGGGAGTCTCCTTAGATTCTCTGTTTCAGGATAATGATTTTGACTTGTGTCAAAGCTTGGAACAGATAGAAAACATGATCACATGTACAAATGGTTGACTTTGGAAGAAAGATGGAATATTTATATGGCATTGGAGGCAGAAAAGACTATTAAAACAGCTGTTACTGTTTTTGTTTAATCGGATGCATGCTCTCTTATCTTAACTTTAGCAAGTTGGTATTCAAACATTTCTTAATTCATACATAACTAACACCTGCAACTTATTAGAGAGAGGAGGCAGTGATGAGGGTGGGGTGGTTGTGGATGCTATCAAATTTTCATAAATTTTTGTGAGTTTCTGCTGACTTCCGTAAGGAGTTCATAAAAACTCATCTACTACAAATGGAGAAGAAAATAAATAAACAAATTCAAGAATGACAATATTCCTGTCTTTAACCATGCAGCCCTTGTCATTCAGACATGTCAGATTATCCAACTTCACCATTAATTCTCTGAAGAATGGAGATTTGATTAAAAATAATTAGGACTTGGCATTGAAAAAAACATAGTGATAAAATTATGAAAAATGGCATGTGCAATATAAGTCTATGTGGTCTCGAAGGCCTTAATTTGAGCTTGTTGATGGGGATTTTCACCTCAACCCCGCTGTGTAACATGACAAGGAACCTGGACCCTGCAGGGGGCATTGCCCCTCAACCCACTCATCACCTGCCATCCCCAAATTTGGGTTTATAATCCCCCCATCCCAAAAACTCCATGGAGTATTTTCAAACATCGGAATTCATTTGAATTTCCTTGGCATCTTACCTTGCTTGCTCAGATGAAAAAATCCAAGCTTCATAAAAAAATCATTAATTGCAGATGATAGTTATAGGTTTTATTGGTTAAAATTTTGCAATTTCGATAAATATGTCAACATGGAGTGTCCCCACAAGCCCAGAACTATTCGGACTCTTTTAAATTTTCTGTTTCAAGACATGTTTTTTGAGGTTGCATACTTCCCAAGTTATGAGTGCTCTCCTACAAGCCATTTTAAGTTTTCTAGTTTCATTAACCTGATCAATGCGGATAGAAGTAATTATGGATATACAAAAGATAGTTTTATATTTTCTTGCTGCTAGCTGACAAACTTTTCTATCAATTATTGTTTATGTTGCTTCTTTAGTGATATAATTCAAATTTTCAAATCCCTTCCCTTTTCCCTGACCAAAGAACAAAAATTCTTTAAGTTCAATACCCAAACTAGTCTAGGAGGAAACTAAAATTAAGTTAGTTGTTCAATATTATCATCAAACAATAAGAGTCATCTCACCCTTAACCCTGAACCCTAGTGATTTCTTGTTGCTAACCAGGATTATTCCTATCAGTATTATGAAGGACTCATGTGAATTGCTCCTTTATTGATATGATTTAACCTATATGGAGAACTTTTGAATATGTTTCTCCTTTAGTGATATAATTCAAATCCCTTTCCCCCAAGCAGCAAACAAAAATTTAATTCTTGAGGTCCAATAGCCAAAACTAACCTGAGGGGAAAATTAAAATTCAATTATTTGCTCAATATTCTTATGATTTCAAACACTAGAGGATTCTCACTCCTAAATCTGAATCCTACTGTTTCTTTGTTTCTGACAAGAAATGTTTTCTGTCAGGATGTCAGGATTATGTAGGAGTTGCATGTGTATTATGCATTCATCAATATTATAATTTATTTAAACCTTTTTCTCTGTATCATAAAATTAATGTGTTTGATAAGGTTAAATAGTCAAATGAACCGCTAGGAAAACTAAAGTTGGATAATTTGTTCAATATCCTGAATATTTCAAACACCAAATTATGTCTTTCAATGCCCTTAGCATCTAATCAATTGCAATATACTCATGATCTGTAAAATCCAATGGTTATACCATATATAAGCCATCAACGTACGGAATTAAATGATAACAAACAATTGACTATAATTAACTTGCAAGAATTAATAACATATTGCAGGAATAACAGAGGGAATATGATACCACAAGACAAATCACACCAATGTACCCTGGACAAACCAGTGATAACTCCAGCAAAACACGAGCAAAATCTCACATAGAATCACTAAAAAATGGCAAACAATTTGGTCCAAACCTCTTGGTATTTAACAACAGCATCAACAAACTGATATACTGCCTCACAAAATCTCAAGAATACCACAACCCTGCTCTACAATTTGCAACAGGTACTAGGAACTCAAAAACATGCATAAATGCTTAAATGCTACTCTAAGGCCCCCTCTTGCTCTCCTTGATGCTCAAATCAAGCTTGATATTTATAGACTTAGAAAGCCATAGGAAGCCCTTGGAAATCAAGAAAGACTAAGAAACTGAAGAGAAAACTGAAAACAGGAATGCCTCAAAATGTTTTTCTAAGCTCAGGCAAAACAGCCGCTTTAAGCAAATGGGTGGTTTTGAAATCACCCCGGCACTTCAGAAACTGCCACTAGCATGAAACGGCCCCTGTTGGCAGTTTTTGCTCACCAACCTTCCAGAAACCATAACTTTTGCATACAATCTCAAAACAAAGTGTCTCTTTTTTTTAATTGCATAATTGTTCAAAAGGATTTCAAATATGCAAATGCATTCACGTTTTGATGCCATTAGAGACTCGGTTTTGGACCTGAAACATAATTGTTTGAGAGGAATCCAAATATGCAAAACATTCAGGTTTTGATGTCATATGGTGAAACAGGATCCTTTAACAGATTTGCTCAAGCGATAAAGCAATAATGCTTTTATAACAAAGATCCTAGTTCAAATTCCCAGAAGCTATTGAATAACATATTACATTGCAATTAGGAAGCGTCATACCTTAATAGAGGAGGACACGTGCATGTCAAAAGTGACAACAAAAGAATAGTGGCAAGGGATAAGTCTTTGGTGAATAGGACAAAATAGAGGCCAGGTGCAAGTACTTGTGAATTACCACAATACATACCCTTTTTCATGTTAAGCCAAACTACCAATCCCACCATGGTTTAAGGGCTAATGTATCAACCACAAAATAATTACATATCCTCAGTATCTCATCATACCTACCAGTGCATACTTAATTTAGAAAAACTTAAACATCGCAATTTCCACTAAACACACCCAAATAAATCAAGCATAGAATGTCGATCCCAAACCTCCCCAATTCAATTAAGTGCCCACAAAAATACACTGAATATGTGGAATTACACATGCTCATAAAGAAACTTGCCATAACCAAGAAAAAGTCTCTAACTTACCAGACCATCAAGAAGCCCCTTGAATTTTCCTGCAAACCATCCTCTTGGAAGATTAATGACACACTTACTCAAGGACGCTTTGCTGCTATCTGTGACCTCAGACAAGCCTTCAGGGTCTTCAGAAGGGTTATGACCAAGCTCTTTTTCTCTCTTTAGCTTTTTGGCCCGTTCAGAGGTAGGGTCCCATGAATTATCTGGACGAGGCCTTAGCTCCTGCTCACTGTGAGCATACCTACACATGATTTTTGAAAATATTTTTGTAGGTTCTTATTTTCAAAACATATATCAGGAAACAACCATGTTCTATATGTACTTTCATTTTTCAGATTATTGTCAAAAGTTGTTACTTCAAAAGCATACATTAGTAAAATATCTGTGTTCTTTATGCACTTAGATTTCTGAGATTACTTCCACCAGTTATCATTTTTGAAATAACTCTCTGAAAACAAATGTGTTCTATATCCACTTATATTTTTTAGATTATTTACAAATGCTCTCATTTTTCTAACATATATCTGGAACAGCTGCACCCTTTAAGCACTTAATTTCTTGAAATATATTCTAACATTCTCACTTTCCAGACATGTATGAAGAAACAATTTTTTTTCTACATGCACCCTCAATTTGGAGTTTGTTTATGATAATTAATTATTTCCTAATCCATGATATTTGTGAATGAAATCTTGGATAAAAGTACAGAAAATTAAAAGCATGAAATTTCCACAGTCCATAATATAACCTCAGCAATATTTATATTTCTGCATTTTTTGACGATGTAAGTTTTTTCCCTCATCAATGGTTCAGATCAGACTCTATGAATTAGCTAGACAAGCTAAATGAAATGATAGTCTTCTATAATACTCATCACCAGGGCGTAAAGATCTGACAAATTAAACTTGATTCAAGGTGTATAAATAATAAATTGGTCGCCCAAATTTCCCATTATCTTAGGTGGTCGGCCATTTGTGTTTAAGATTTAAAACACTAAGAAGAAATATTATTAAGTTTTAGATAATATATATGGACTAGGAATCTCCAAGTATGATTGTGTGTTACTCTTCATGACAATTCAAAATATTGTTGCAAAAAATTTCAATTTCAATAGCTTCCCTTGCTCAACTCTTGGTGCAATGTTTCTCCATATCAATTATTTTGCTTACTCAATACAAATGAGATGTTTTGCGATGCTAAAAGGTTCTGCTAAAGCTGATAGCATATTAAACTTCTAGGTGGTTTTATTCAAGATTCCATTCACAAATTTATTATTCATTAATATCAAATATGTTAATGACTGTCATTTTCTATTGAAATCACTTCATATCAAGCATTTGAGGAGAGGTAAAGAATATTAAAGTAATATTGTAATATTTAATTTATAATGGTCAATTAAGTCTTTAGGATAGACTTCAGGAATATTCTTTTAGTTAAGTTCTTATCTTGTTGCTTTTTTAGTTGTCGATCTTACCCTTTACGAATAAAATTTTTTGCTCCCTGTTTAATTATCAAATATCTTGGTAATCATTATGTGTTATATTTTTCATTATATGGTATCAAAGCTCAAGTCAAGTTTCTTGGGATTGGTGAACATGTGGAGATCTATGGACTACTACTAGCAATGACGACTCACACACTTGTGACATAGAACGTGCCAAAGGAGCCTCATATGAAATAGTACGATATTGTACGACATCGTACGAATTCAAGGGTTTTTAGATCGCTATAAGTTTTTGATATAATTCACATGGCGAATTTTACAAAATCATGGGCCTGTTATTTACTAAAAATTGCAGATTCTTTATTCAGGAGAAACCACACCATTTTTTCTAAAAATTGCAGTTTTTACCTCTACAATATCACAGTTTTTTTTTTTACTTCATCAAATCACAATTTTTTATTGAAAAAATCGCGGCAAGGTTTGTGTTTGACATCTAATAGAACAAGAACAAAGTTGCATGCACATTTCTAATTTTTTTGGCTATTTTTTTTTTACAAAACTCGTGGGTTTTATTTGTTTTGGTGCTGCAACTTTTTGCAGGTTTGGAAATCACACTTTGCAATGCCAATTTTTTTAAATCATGGTTTTTATTTTGCTAACTACGGTATGAAATCACGGCTAGGGTTTCTATGATAGCTTCTAGTTTTTAGCTGACTTTTTTCAACATTTTAAGCATGCTAGGGTTTCCAAAATTTACAAATTATTCCATCAACAGGTTTATTTATTTTTTCTGTAATTCCAAATTGTGGGAGGGACGGCTTCATTACCCAACATCATGTTGGAAGGCAACCAGCGGTTTTCCAGCAAAAATTACAACACATGGAAGCAACACATGATCATGATCTTTGAGTACAAAAGCCTCAATAAGATTGTCCTTGATACTAACACAACCAGCAATTGCGGGTATAAAGATCAAGACAAATTTGATGAGCATGATCGTGAAGCCGTCATGCTAATCAAGTTATCATGATAGATGAAATTCTTTTTAAGGTTCAAACAGTCACAACCTCTACGGAAATTTGGAAGCACCTGCAAAATCTGCACAAGACATCAAATAAAGGCAGGGCCTTCTTCCTCAAAAAAAATGTTTTTCTCAAACATGATGGATGAGAAGATGTCTTTGTAGGAGCATTTCAACTGTCAGCCATAAGTCGCAAGATGGAAGAGGAGGATATGGTAGTAATTATGTTGAAAAGCTTACCATGAGCCTATAAACATTTCATAAAGACGCCTAACATCACATCTACCAATGTTGACCTGAAGTTTGAAGAGTTGTGCAATAAGCTCTTGCAATAGGATAGATGGAAGAAGCAGTTTGGCAACAATAGTGACACACCGAGTGTGAAATAGGCCTTTGCAGCCAAGGACAAGGGCAAGGGCAAGTGGGCTCAAAAGAAAGGACAAGGGAATAATGAAGATACTTCAAAGAATTTGAAAAATATCACATGTCACTATTGTGATAAACTTGGTCATATGAAGAAGCACTGCAGAAAGAGGTCGGTTGAAGAGAAATCCAAGCAGGGAGGGCCTCCACAAAAGGCTCACATCGTAGAGCATCCTGAGCAGGAGACAGCCTTCTATGCTTTCATAGCCAAACGACTAATAGATCAGTCAAAGTCCTCAGTGTTGTACATCGATTTTGGAGCATCTTGACATTTCACCCATAGGAAAGATTGGTTCACGAAGTACATAGCTTGCTTAGATTCAATGATCTTTGATGGTGATGAGGAGTACACAGTTGTTAGCAAAGGAAATGTGCAAATATCTTCTAGAGGGACAAATCTCATTTTTCTCAATGTGTAATGTGTCAGGAATGGCGCTCAACTTGCTCTTAGTGAGTCAGATTATGCACCATTGCCCCAACTTGGATGTCATTTTTAGCAAGCATAAATGCTATATAGTTGACAAGGAATCAAATGAAGACTATTGCAATCGACATAGAGGATCATGGGTTGTATTGACTTGTTGATACTGGAGAGGTTCAAGAGCATGCATTAGCAACCAAGAGTGCATCTACTATCGGTACACTAGGGCATCAGCGTTATGGGCACCTCAACCTATATTATCTTTCTTAGTTATCTTGAGAGAATTTGGTAGTAGGCCTTCCTAATATTCAGCAACAAAATTTGGCATTTGCGGAGCTTGCCAAGCAAAGAAGCAACACAAAACTCCTTTTTCAAATGACCAGGATTGGAGAGCCTTAAGCATCCTACAACTGGTTCATGCAGACATTTGTGGACCAATGAATACAGCATTGATCACTAGTGCCAGGTACTTTCTTTTGTTTGTGGATGATTTCAATAAGAAAATGCAAGTGTTTTCTTGAATTCAAAATTAGATGTGTTTAAGGAATTTCAAAAGTTCCAATCATTAATAGAGAAAGAGTCAGGATGTGACATCATAACTCTTCGATCTAATAATGGAGGTGAATTATGTTCAACAAATTCTTCGAATTTTGTACTCAACACGATATAAAATGGCAATACACAACACCCTATACTCCACAACAAAATGGGGTAGTTGAGAGAAGAAACCTTAAAATTACGAAGATGGCTCGTTGGGTGTTGGAGTAATCAAGATAATCACTTGACAATTAATTAATCATAAATAAATTATTATGTCCTTTATTACTTTAGTTCACTTAAGCTAAACTTAGGAGTGTTTTTTTATTATTAGATTGGGCTAATTATAGGTCTAGTTGTCTCATTGCATGAGATTAAGACACTTGTCACAATCTAATGCAATCCTCGTCTAGGGTTTGCTTTTTCATGCTTTTATAAGCATGCACATTCATTGTAATCATTCAATTCAAAACATTCAGGAGAATACATTGCACATATCAATGCTCTTCTGGATTCAATCTTTTATCTCTTGGTTGCATAGCAAATTGGTTGCTTTGATCTTTCTTTTGTGATAGGATAATTGTTTGTAGGTGATTTTTGGGTGTTGTGGAGTTCAATCATCAACTTCAACATGGTATCAGAGCTCCAGATCTGTAGCCTCCTATTCGGATTTTGAGAGATTCTATCTTCAGAAAAATCTTCTAGCTTTTTAATATGTTTTTCCATAAAATTTCAAAAAAAAATCATCATCAATTTTGCTTTTTTAGTTTTTACTTTTTTGCAAAAAAGCGCAAAAAAGCCAAAAAAGGCAAAAAGCAAAAAGAGCAAAAAGGTGTTGTGGAGTTCAATCATCAACTTCAACATTGTATGCTGGAGAACAAGAGTGTTCCCGAGAAGTTTTGGGCTAAGGCAATTTACACTTCATTTTATCTTCTCAACAGGTCTTCGACATAGGCAATGAAGGAGAAAACCACAAAGGGAGCTTGGTCTAGGAGGAAACCGAAAGCGACTCATCTTAAGGTCTTTGGTTCTACTACACATGTCTGGACTCCATTTGCAAAAAGAACCAAATTGGACTCGAAGAGTCAGAAGTTAATGTTTATAGGTACAATGAAAATCATAAAGTCTATAGGCTAATTGATGTTGACACTAACCCACTTGCCTTTTAGTAGGGGTGTTGTGTTCGATGAAGAAATTGGGCCATTTCAACTCTCCAGAGTTCCAAACTACCAGAGAACGGCTTGTTGTGGTTGGGGATTCAAAAAAAAAGCTTCACGAAGCTTCACCTAAAGGGGGGGGAGGGGGGATTTTGAGTATGAAAAGTCTCCCAAGTAGCTAACAAAACTAGAAAACTTTCTTAATGATAACCTAGATCAACATCCAAATGACATAAAAATAAGATGAGTTTGGCAGAAGAGATTTCCAAGAAGATACCAAAGTGATGGGATAGCACCATTCGAGATGTTCATGATGATGAAATGATTGAGGTAGAACATCCAGAGGCAAGAGCAACCAAAACACAATTAACTTCACTCTTATGGCTAATCTTCAAGGAGTTTATGAGACCCAAGAATTTGCAAAGACAAAAGGAAAACTTGAATGGGAAAAGGCCATGGAAACTAGACATAATAGTCTTATGAAAAATAAGAGTCTGGTTCTTTCAAATCTCCCACCAGGAAAGAAACCCATTGGCTGAAAATGGGTGTAAAGGTCAAGTACAAAGTTGATGGTACACTTGACAAGTACAAACACGATTGGTCACAAAAGGGTTCTCACAAAGAGAAGGTATTGACTATGAGGAGACTTTGCTCCTACAACAAAAATGAGCACCATCCATTTAGTTCTAGCCATGGCAACACAATTTGGTTGGAAAGTCCATCAAACGGATGTAAAGAGTGCCTTCCTCAATGGCAACTTGGAGAACGAAGTGTGCATGTCTTTGTAAATGGTTTAAAAGTCTTAGATTAACATGAGAAAAAGTTACAATATAAAGAAGTGCATAAAAGCACTATAGATATTAATTATCTACCTACCTATAGTTACTGTAGAAACAGTAACAGCCTAAAGCTAAAAAAAGAAAACATTGACCATTAATAAATATAAGAATATAATTTATTCTAACACCCTCCCTTAATGGTCAATCCGTCAACAACACCAAGTTGCCCCCTGAATTTTACAAATTTATTCGGGCTCAGAGACTTGGTGAGAATGTCTGCAGTCTGATCCGCTGTCGGAACATACTGCAGCTGAACTGATCCGTCTTCTACCAGCTTGCGGATGTAATGACAATGAAGCTCGACATGCTTGGTACGTTCATGGAAGACTGGATTTTTGGCCAGTTTGAGCACCCCTTGGTTATCAGTGTACAAGGGAGAAGGTCCTGCTTGTGACATGTGCATGTCAGAAAGCATCCTACGAAGCCGCCTCACATGCTGCTTTAACATTCCTCGATATTCAACTTCTGTCAAGGAAAGAGCCTGCCTGTTGCTTCTTGCTGGTCCATGTTACAGCACCTGTACCCAAACTGAATACATACCCAGAAGTAGATTTTCTATCATCCACTGAACCTGCCCAATCTGAGTCTGTATAACCAATCAGCTTTGGATCCTTGCATCTGCCATACAGAATGCCATAGTCAGAAGTGCCCTTAACATATCTCAACACCCGCTTCGCTGCAATCCAATGATCAGCTTTAGGAGCTGTCATGAAGCGAGAGATGTAGCTCACTACAAAATGATGTCAGGTCTAGTGGCAGTGAGATAGATGAGACTGCCCACTAGTTGCCTGAAGGTCGTTTCATTGACCGGAGGTGAATCAGAGTTGGCTGACAACTTCACCCCTTCTCCATGGGTGTGGAAGTAGGTTTGCAATCCTGCATCCGGAATTTGTCAAGCAAACTTCTGGCATATTTTGACTGAGAGATAAAGATGCTACCATCGGTCTGCCAAACTTCAATACCCAAACAATAATGGAGAAGCCCCATATATGTCTTGTCAAAAGTCTAACACAAAGCTTGTTTGATTGCCGCAATCAAATGTGTTGAACTACCAGTAATGATCAAATCGTCAACATAGACAACAAGAAAGAGAATATCATCACCGAAGTGTTTGACATACAGATTAGTGTCAGAAGGGCTACGCTGAAAACCATGATCAACCAAGTACTAATCAATTTTGATATACCATGCACGAGGAGCCTGTTTCAATCCATAGAGCGCTTTCACGAGCCTACACACTTGATGTTCTTTGCCGGTAACCTTGAAACCAGGAGGTTGCGTCATGTAGACTTCTTCCTGCAAATCACCGTTGAGGAAGGCACTCTTGACGTCCATCTGATGAATTGTCCAACCAAATTGGGCTGCAATAGCGAGAAGTAGACGAATTGTGCTCATCTTGGCAGTAGGAGCGAAGGTCTCCTCGTAATCAATGCCCTCCCGCTGTGTGAATCCCCGAGCAACCAATCTAGCCTTGTACTTATCCAAAGTACCATCTGCATGATACTTGACCTTGTAAACCCATTTGCAGCTGATAGGTTTCTTCCCAGGAGGAAGATCAGAAAGAACCCAGGTGTGATTCTTCAGGAGACTATGATATTCTGTCTACATAGCCTGTTCCCACTCTGGAATTCCTTTAGCCTCTGAATACGTCTGAGGCTTGTAGATGCTGTGGATGTTAGCCATGAGAGCGAAGTTGACTATGTGTTGCGACTTGCTCTTGCTACGAGTGGATCAGCCCTCAATGAGTTCATCATCATGAAGATCACCGATTGTCTTGGCCCACCACTTAGGCCGACGAGTAGAAGTGCCAACATCTGAAACAGGAGTAACAGCATCTCCTGGGATTTCTAGAACAAGGTCATCTGGATGTCAGTCCTGAGGAAAATCAGGTGGTGCTATATCATGATCAATAGACTCTTCATCTTCGAGTCGAATGCTCTGAAGCCCTCCCATCATGGGAACCAAGAGGAAGACGAACACCCTCATCAGGAACCTTCGTAGGCTGATCCGCAGGACTGGTAGTAGGACAAATGGACCAGTAGTCTCATCAATCACAACATCACGACTGAATATGAGACGATCTGTCTCCACATCAATCAACCTGTAGGCTTTGTGATTGTCGCTGTAACCAGTAAACATAAGTGTCTGGCTCTTGGAGTCCAACTTGGCACGTTTGGCATCTGGAATCCATACATGAGCGTAGAACCGAAGACTTTCAAATGGCCCACCTTAGGCTTGCGTCCTGACCAGGCTTCTTCAGGAGTCATCTTCTTAACGGCCTGTGTAGGTGACCGATTCAGGAGGTAGACTGCAGTGTAGACTGCTTCACCCAGTATTTCTTAGGTACATTTCTGTACTCGAGCATAGAACGAGCCATTTCGGTAATGGTGCGATTCCTACGTTCAACAACACCATTCTGCTGAGGGGTGTAGGGTGTGGTAAGTTGGCGCTTAATGCCGTGTGTAGCACAAAAAGAAGAGAAGTCAGCTGAACAAAACTCCCCCCCATTATCTGACCTTAGAGTAACAATCTGAGAGCCCGATTCTTTCTCAACTAAGGCTTTAAACTGCTGAAATGTGTTGAACACGTCTGATTTATGTTTTAGAAAATACACCCACATTTTCCGACTAAAATCATCAACAAACAATAAAAAGTACCTGGACCCAGTAACAGAAGGAGTGTTCATCGGTCCACATACATCAGCGTGAACCAGTTGAAGTACCTTGGAGGCTCGCCAAGAATCACCATCCGAGAACGGTGTCCGATGCTGCTTGCCAGCTTGACAGGCTCCACAAACTCCATGATTTTTAGTTTGGATCTCAGGTAGACCAGCAACAAGACCCTCCCGAGATAACTGAGAGAGGTAGTGGACATTCAAGTGCCCATAACGCTGATGCCAAAGTTTGCTGATGGTTGTACTTCGGGCAGCCAGAGCGTGCTCCTGAGAATCACCGGAATCAGCAAGTCTATACAGACCGTGATCCTCAAGTCCCATAGCAATTGTAGTACGAGTCTCCCGGTCAACAATGTTGCAAGTGGATGAGCTAAAAACAACATCCAACTGGGGAGAATGTCGCATGATCTGACTGACTGAGAGGAGATTATGTTCCATGCCTGGAACATAGTAGACATCAAGAAAGAGTAAATGTCTTCCTCCTGAGTGAATCTGGACAATGCCCTTACCAGCAACTGTGTACTCTTCTCCTCCTCCGAAAATGACAGAATCTGAGAAGGGTTCGAACTTTGTGAACCAATCCCGACGATGAGTAAAATGTCGTGAAGCCCCTGAATCGATATACTAGGCAAAAGAATGTACCGGATCTGCAGTTCTCTTGGCCATAAACGCATAGAATGCAGACTCTTTCTGCTCAGTGTGCTCAGCGACATGTGCCTTCTGTTGAGACCCTCCCTGCTTCTTTTGTTCATGAGCCAGCCGAGTGCGACAATCAGCCTTAATGTGACCATATTTGTGACAATAATTGCACTGAACGTTCTTCTTCTTCTTGCTGTCCTAAGAAGAACCAGAGCCTTTCGGCTGAGAAGATTGAGCCTTCCCTTTGTTCTTAGCAGAAGATTTGGCAGAGAACGCTTGTTTTGTGGAGGACGAATTGGCACTGCTTCCAAACTGTTGTCGCCAACGATCCTGTTGTAGAAGCTTGTTACACAAGTCTGGAAACTTCAAGTCAACGTTTGTTGAAGTAATATTGAGCGTCTCAATGAAATGCTCATAAGACTTTGGAAAACTCTTCAGAGTAATGACGACCATGTCCTCTTCCTCCATCTTTCGTGCAATGGCTTCCAGCTGGTCGCGAATCTCCTTGATCTTTGTCAAATGCTCTTGAAGAGTAGTGTGCTTTTCGTCCATCATTATTGAAAAAAAGCATGTTCTTAAGAAAAAACGCACGACTCTTATCTGACGTTTCATGAAGATCCTTCAGATTTGTCCATACCTCAGCAGCTGTTTTTCCTGACGGCACTTGTGGCAGTTGGTCGTCAGTGACTGAAAGCTTGATGAGCATGACAGCGTCCCGATTGCGTTCATCCCATTTGTCCTAATCCTTTCCGGCTATAGTGGGTCGAGTTGAGGTCCCCAAGACGACTTGATCAAGACAACGATATTCAAAGATCGTCAACATGCGCTACTTCCAGGTGTTGTAATTCTTCCCGTTGAACTTCTAGCTGCTTTCGAGCATTATGTTCGTGAGAGATGCCATCACGTACCTTGCAGTCAAACTGGTGAAGGCAAGATAATGCAAAGAAAACAGAAATACAGAAACCCGAACACGGATTTTGAGGTTTTACTAAAAACCCAGAAAAGATAAATAAAAACACAAAAGGATGGAAGAATACCCAGAAAATTTTGACAACACAAATTTCGAGGCACGGAAAACGAGGTACCCAGAAAAATCTAGTGACAACCCAGTTGAGATCTCGCAAAACCCAAAAGGAATCTGCAATCAGAAAAAAAATTCGACTTCAAACTGAGGCACAAATTTTGAGGCACAGAAAACGAGGTACCCAGAAAATTTGAAGACCGACCCAGTTGAGATCTCGAAAAACCCAGAAGGAATCTGCAAACGAAAAAAATTTCTGCCTTCAAATAGAGGGTCAAAACCCTAGACGAACTTGCAGAAACCCTAGGCCGCCATTGAAGACCAGAAAAATTGCAGAAAACAGCTCGAATCTGCACGAAAATTTGGCAAAAGAGATGCCAAACCCTAGGCGACTAAGTTGCAGAAAGGGGCGACCACGATTTTGCTAAAAAAACCACCCAAAATCAAGCAAAAACGCGAAAAAACACGATTTCACAGAAAAACGCGATTTTCAGATCTGAAATCCCATAAAAATGCAGATTTTTTCCGCCCAGAAACGCGTGCAAACAGAGATAAAAGCGCCCAGAAAGTTAGACAACCCTCACACAGAAAAAAAAAAAACGTGCTTTCAAAATCGTGCGCCCAAAAAAGACCAAATTGCTTGCAAAAGGGACGATTTTTCTGAGGGAAACAAAACACGATTTTTGGCAGAAAGAAAACACGAATTTTTAGGGTTTTTTTCTTACGGCTCTGATACCATGTAAATGGTTTAAAAGTCTTAGATTAACATGAGAAAAAGTTACAATATAAAGAAGTGCATAAAAGCACTATAGATATTAATTATCTACCTACCTATAGTTACTCTAGAAACAATAACAGCCTAAAGCTAAAAAAAGAAAACATTGACCATTAATAAATATAAGAATATAATTTATTCTAACAGTCTTAGCCTCAAGGTTTTCAGATTGCAAGAAAGGAGCATTAGGTATGCAAACTGATGAAAGCTCTATACAGCCTGAAGTAGGCACCCAAGGCATGGTACATTAAAATTCATAGGTATTTGGTTGAACGAGGATTCCAAAGAAGTCCTTTGGGTCCAAATATGTACATCAAATGCATAGGCAATGAGATCATCCTACTAGTCATTTATGTAGATGATATCATCATTACAAGTAGTGAGGCGAACAAATCAAATGTAATTTGAGTAAGGCTTTTGACATGACCAATTTAGGCCTCCTACATTACTACCTAGATGTAGAAGTTTGGCAAACAAATGGTGGTATTTTTATTTCTCAATCTAAGTATGCCAAGAATTTGTTGAACAAGTTCAAAATGACAAATTGCACAATCTTGTCTACACTTATGGAGAAAGGGCTTAAGCTTTCAACCAAAATAGAATCAAAGGTAATAAATGAGTCACCATTAAGGCAACTACTAGGTAGCCTTATCTATCTTACAGCCACTAGACCTGATTTGAGCTATGTTGTGAGTTTCATTTCCAAATTCATGACAGCACCCAAGGCAAACATTGGGTTGCAGCAAAGCAGGTGTTGAGATATGTGCAAGGGACACTTGACATTAACATTTTGTACAGCAAAAACAAAGATCCTATGTAGTGTCCCCTAGTTGGGGTATGCCTAAATTTGCTCAAAAAGTAACAATTCCAACAATATAATTTGTTTTACAAATAGTGTTCTAAAATTAAATCATATAAAAAGTTATTGAATTTAAGAGTAAATGAACAATTAATATAAATAACATTGCCAAATTGGGTCTAATCTATACTTTCACTTCCAATAACCAATCATAGAAAGGATTGGAAAGGAAAGCACAGTAGGGCACTCGTAGTCTGTTCATCACAATTAAGCCCAAGAGCGTGGTAATCACCCCTTGGCCCCAAGTGGCAGGAACTCCCGTTACCATCCAACATGGGGTGGTCTACTTACATTGTGGAATCTGGGGATTGTTCATCACAATTAAGCCCAAGAGCATGGCAATCACCTGTTGGCCCCAAGTGGCAAGAACTTTCGTTCATCCAACATGGGGTGGTCTACTTACATTGTGGAACCAGTCTACTACCTCTCCCAATCGTCTTCCCTTGCAAATCCATGCCTGATTGCTCACAGGGAAACTAATAGATTAAATCAATCATTATAAGAGCCTTAAATAGATTAGTGATTCCCATAAGTGACCAGGTTAAGGATACATAAAAGATTATGCATATGTAAACATTATACTCCATCATGATGCATACCAATCACTTATTATATTCAACGGTTGTTGTCTTTCTGAATGCAGATGTTTATTTATTTTCTGATCTCCTTTGATTTATCCTTTAGTCTAATTGCTGATCTAATATTTTTTATTCTGCC
Organism: Sequoia sempervirens; assembly: GCA_007258455.2. Lineage (NCBI taxonomy): Eukaryota > Viridiplantae > Streptophyta > Pinopsida > Cupressales > Cupressaceae > Sequoia > Sequoia sempervirens. The sequence goes on from VDFB02281492.1 coordinate 623,107,622, forward strand.
CTTACTCGGTTCTGATTTCTTAATCCCAATCAATTGATTGATTGGAAATTATAATACTATATGTGAATACCAATCAATATAAATAAAGGGATAACTATATATATTATTTTATTTATATTGATTGGTATTCACATATCAATATAAATAAAAGAAAATATATATATATAAAGAAATATATAAATAAAAGAAAGTGGAATAGGAGATATCCATTAAAATAAATATTGTTTGCAGCAAGAATATTATTGGGAAGTAAGATATATATATATCTTACTTTCTTGCTGCAAACAATATTTATTTTAATAAATATCTCCTATTCCATTTTCTTATTTTCTTTTATCCAAATCATATTCACTTCCTTCAATGAAATGTCTTCTCTTTAATATCTTCCCCTTGAGAGGAAAAGTCGCATCCTTTCATAAATTATATCCCTTGCCAAGAGTCGTGTCTTTCCTCAATGAAGCGCTGCCTTTCTTGATTAATTATTATTATTATTTTGTTATTTAATTTATTGTGTCCTTTCCAAGATGGAGCACTTCTTTTTAGACTTTTCCTTTTATTTTAACTCATACCTTTTGGAGGCTAAAAAACCTTCCTTTACCTTGACCAATCATTAATAAGAGGCTGTATAGCTGCGATCTTCCATTTTCATAAAGGTGTGATTCTTTTTATGACAGCTGTATTTAATTAAAAGTCTCAACTGTGTTGCCTTAAGGAATCACTGTAGTTTCTTTTGGCAGAGATTATTTTATTATCCCTATGCAGGCTGTGATCAAGGTTATGACAGTCCGCCCTTCCCAATATTGCTTGCCCTCCCAATATTGCTTGCCCTCAAGCAATAGGAATTGAAAATTCTATAGCTAGTGATGATTGCCTTGGTCATGTTATACTACAATGATGTCCTTGAAGAGTGGTTGCTAATATGCTTGCCTCAACTACCAATAAGGTTAATAGCATCCTCTAAAGTATGAGGATAATTTATTGTCCAATATTCTTCTGACTCATGTTCTACTATTTCCCAATAGTTCTCAACAACAAAACCAAGAGTTGGAAATTGGCAAGTTCTGTTATTTAAGACAAGTCTTCTCCCATTTCATTACCACAAGGATTCAGAGCAATGAATACAAACTCTTGATTACCCTTGTTGCCTTTTGTGTAGGCATTCAACAAAGTTTTGTGGCAAGTTTGCTTCTAATGAGGATGTAAAATGGCTTATAGGGTTTTTGTAATACTTAACCTAGCCAAACATGTTTCACCTTGTCATAGACTCATATGTAATTAATGACATGTAATAACTTCTAAGTACATATTTTCTAGATAATATTCAAGTACAAAATTCATTGAATTGATCAAGTCCAATAAAATGAAAGATGTACAAGGTCTTAGAATTCATAGCAATCAGTTATCACCCAAAAACACTTCATAGAAGGACTTAATTTATAGTTTACTCTAATATTTAATTCTTGTCCAACTTCCAAATCAATTGGAGGTTGTCACTCCTCTTGTTGATTTGGTTTCTAACCTTGGGGCCTTTGCAATTGCATCTTGAAGAAATGTGGGGATGTCAATGTAAAATTCGAAAATATATCTCCTAACTACCACCAATGGGCATATTCAAAATTGTTAAGCATAAAGTAATCATAAACACACATGGAGTAAACCTGTTGAAGACACATAATGTACAGATAAATATACGTAAGACACGAAGCATACACATAAATACACGTAAAACACGGAGCACACACATAAATACATGTAAGACACAAAGCATACATATAAATACACATAAGACACAAAGCATACATGTGAAAGGCACACACATATACAAATGCAATGTTGGCCTTACTTGATTTTATTTTATTTTTATTTTTATTTTTTGATTTACTTAAGAAGAGGATTCAATAGTTAATCCTAATTGAATGGCGGTTAAAGTAGGTTTGTCCCACAAGCTGGTAGGATTAAGGCTTCGACACCAATTGTAATGTCCCCTAGTTGGGGTATGCTTGAATTTGCCCATAAAGTAAAAATTCCAACAATATAGTTTGTTTTACAAATAGTGTTCTAAAATTAAAACATATAAAAGTTATTGAACTTAAGGGTAAATGAACAATTAATATAAATAACATTGCCAAATTGGGTCTAATCTACAGTTTAATTTCCAATAACCAATCATAGAAAGGATTGGAAAGGAAAGCACAGTAGGGCGCCCGAAGTCTGTTCATCACAATTAAGCCCAAGAGCGTGGCAATCACCCCTTGGCCCCAAGTGGCAAGAACTCCCATTACCATCCAACATGGGGTGGTCTACTTACATTGTGGAACCCAGGGACTGTTCATCACAATTAATCCCAAGAGCGTGGCAATCACCCCTTGGCCCCAAGTGGCAGGAACTTTCGTTAACATCCAACATGGGGTGGTCTACTTACATTGTGGAACCGGTCTACTGCCTCTCCCAATTGTGTTCCCTTGCAAATCCATGCTTGATTACTCACAGGGAAACTAATAGATTAAATCAATCATTATATGAGCCTTAAATAGATTAGCAATTCCCATTAGTGACCAGGTTAAGGATACATAAGAGATTACACATATTTAAACATTATACTCCATCCTGATGCATACCAATCACTTATTATATTCAATGGTTGTTGCCTTTCTGAATGCAGATGCTTATTTATTTTCTGATCTCCTTCAATTTATCCTTTAGTCTAATTGCTGATACACTATTTTTATTTCTGCTCTTACTCAGTTCTGATTTCTTAATCCCAATCAATTGATTGATTGGCAATTATAATACATACATATATATTCTATATAATTATCCCTTTATTCATATTGATTGGTATTCACATATATATATATATATATATATATATATATATATATATCTTACTTCCCAATAATATTCTTGCTGCAATCAATATTTATTTAATAGATATCTCCTATTCCACTTTCTTATTTTCTTTTATCCAAATCATATTCACTTCCTTCAATGAAATGTCTTCTCTTTAATATCTTCCCCTTGAGAGGAAAAGTCACATCCTTTCACAAATTATATCCCTTGCCAAGAGTCATGTCTATTAAAATCATATTCTTTATTTATTTATTAATGCTCAACTATGTAAAATATTGTAAAATATCTAGATAAGATCGTCTCTGTTGTCCGAGATCTTATCTGAAGTTTCTTTTAGAAACTTCCTGCTTTTTCTTGAGATAAGATCGTGTTCGATCTTATCCTTGTACATTTTGTAATCTATTTATTGAGCACATTGCTCTCGTAAATATTATCGAATATTTTACCAATTACCTGTGTAATATGGTATCAGAGCTCAGGAAAACAATTTTTTTCGAAAAATTAATAATTTCTTTTTGAAATTATTTTGTTTAAATTTTTCGAAATAATTGATTTTTTTGAAAATTTTATAATTCTGAAAAAAATTTAGTGGAAATTTTTGAAATTATTGGGTGCCTGAGTTTCGAAGATCTGTGATTGAAGATTTTCGTGGGCTTTCTGTAAGGTTTTTCGTGGCTAAAAATCAAGGGTTTCTGAAAACGTTTTTGTGACTTCTTCTGGCGGCGCGATTTTTCTGTGTCTTCTGGAAATCTTCTTTTCTGAAGGCACGATTTCAAGGTTCTTAGGGGGGCGTCTTCTCTCTGAGTTTTTTTTGCAAACTCCGCTGCAGAGTTTGTGCTATTTTTGGCCGCGGATTTTTGAAGTTTTTTGGCAGTGTTTTTGTCTTCTAAAGCTCATTTTTCGCCGCGACTTTTCTCTGTTCTTGGGCGTCTCTTTCTGCATCAAGAAACGCGTGTTTGTTTGGAATCTCTCTGTGTTCTCTAGCCGCGCAATAAGCATCGCTTTTCGGGCGTTTTTCTACCCGCGATTTTGCAATCTCTGGCGCGTTGTTTATTTCTTCCTTCTGGCGCAATTTTGTGAAATTTTGGACCTACATTTTTCTTCTATCTGCGATGCCTAGGGTTTGGCATCTCTCTTGTCAATTTTTCGTGCAAATTTGAGCTCATTTCTGCAATTTTTTTGAGCTTTCAATGGCGGCCTAGGGTTCCAGCACTTTCGGCTAGGGTTTTGACCCTTCAGATCAAGTCGAAAAAAATTCTGATCGTAGATTCTTGGTGGGTTTTTCGAGAGCTCAACTGGGCTGGTCTCCGAATTTTCTGAGTGCCTCAATTTTCGTGCCTCAAATTTTGTGCCATTCGTACATTGTACTTTCTACAGACTGTACCTGAATCTACCTCTGTTGGAATTTGTGCCTCAAGTTTCGTGCATCAGCTTCTTCTCAGTACCTTGTTTTTTGTGCCTCGAAAAACGTGAAGATGGCCAGTTTAAATAATCTGATGTTGGAAGGCAGTCAAAGATTCAATGGCAAAAATTACAACACTTGGAAGCAGCGGATGATGACAATCTTTGAATACCGCTGCCTCGATTAGATGATCCTCGGCAATGCTACTCGTCCCACAACGGCGGGTAAGGATCAGAGGAAGTTTGATGAGCAGAATCGTGAAGCGGTGATGCTTATTAAGCTTTCAGTTACTGATGATCAGCTCCCACAGATTCCACTTGCAAAATCGACTAAGGAGATTTGGGATCACTTGACGGGTTTGCATGAAACTTCCGACAAAAGTCGTGCGTTCTTTTTGAAGAATATGTTGTTTTCCATCATGATGGATGAGAAGACAACTCTGCAAGCGCACCTGAATAAAAGCCAGGAGATCAAAGATCAATTGGAGGCGATTGGTCGAAAAATGGATGAGGAAGACATGGTCGTGATCACCCTAAAGAGTCTACCAAAGTCCTATGAACACTTCATAGAAACTCTCAACATTACGTCTACTAATGTTGATCTCAAGTTTCCAAATCTATACACTATCCTCTTGCAGCAGGATCGCTGGAAACAGCAGTTTGGTAGCAGTGCATCATCATCCTCTACGGAGCAGGCCTTTGCAGCTAAAACCCAACCCAAGCAACAAGGGAAAGGCCAGCCTTCACAGCAGAAAGGCTCAAGTCATACCTCCACCAACCCGAAGAAGAAAAATGTTCAGTGTAACTACTGTCATAAATTTGGCCACATCAAGAAGGATTGTCGTGCTTGTTTGGCTTCTAAGCAAAAGAAGCAGGGAGGGTCTCAGCAGAAAGCGAATGTCGCCGAGTACTCTAAGCAGAAGGAATCTGCCTTTTATGCACTCATGGCAAAAAGGCCTGCAGACCATGTCAAATCCTCTGCTTGGTACATAAATTCTGGTGCCTCGCGTCATTTCTCACATAGGCGTGATTGGTTCATAGACTTTTCCCCTTGCACTGACTCAGTGCTTTTTGGAGGAGGCGAGGAATACACAGTTGTCAACACAGGCACTGTTCAGGTTCAGTCTGGCGAGAGGGATCTCATATTCCTCAACGTGTATTATGTACCCGATATAGAGCTCAACCTTCTCTCAATCAGTCAGATAATGCGGCATTCTCCCCAAATGGATGTGGTGTTCAGCTCGCACAAATGTTCAATTGTAGATCGCGAGACTCGCACAACGGTGGCCGTTGGGATAGAGGATCATGGCCTTTACAAGCTTGAGGACACTGGTGATTCTCCGGAGTTAGCCTTGGCAGCCAGAAATTCAGCTGTCACCAATCTTTGGCACCAGCGGTACGGGCACTTGAATGTGCACTATCTCTCTCAGCTTGCTCGGGAGGGACTTGTAGATGGGTTACCTGACATTCAGACTCAGCATTAGGGCGTTTGTGGTGCTTATCAGGCCAGGAAGCAGCATCGCACACCGTTCAAGGATGGTGACTCTTGGCGTGCTTCTAAGGTACTTCAATTAGTTCATGCTGATATTTGTGGGCCTATGTCTACTTCTATAATTGGTTGCAAGTACTTTCTACTCTTTGTTGATGATTATAGTAGGAAAATGTGGGTGTACTTTCTTAAGCAGAAATCAAAGTTTTTAATGTATTTCAGAAGTTTAAGGCCTTGGTAGAAAAAGAGTCCAGTTCTTGTATCATAACTCTTAGGTTAGATAATGGGGGGGAATTTTGTTCTAGTGCATTCTCCAACTTTTGTGATACCCATGGGATAAAACGTCAGTTGACAACACCCTACACTCCTCAGCAAAACGGTGTTGTAGAGCGGCGCAATCGTACGATTGTTGAGATGGCATGCTCCATGTTGCAACACATGAATGTTCCTACCAAGTTTTGGGCAGAAGCAGTCAATACTTTAGTCTATCTCCTTAATCGGTCACCCACTCATGTCGTTAAGGGGAAGACTCCTGAGGAAGTCTGGACTGGTCGCAAACCCAGGATCAGTCATTTGAAGGTTTTCGGCTCTCTTGCATATGTTTGGATTCCAGAGGCCAAGCGCTCTAAGCTGGATTCCAAGAGCCAAAAACTCATGTTCACAGGGTACAGTGAGAACCACAAGGCATACCGGCTGATTGATATAGACACTTATCGTCTTATCTTCAATCAGGATGTTATTTTTTATGAGGAACGAGGGCCATTTCACTTTTCCTCACCTGTTCAGCATTCAAAGGATCAACCCCTGCCGGCTCCTGATGTGGGCGTCTGACTTCCGTTAGGTTCACTTAATGGGAGGGATGACGAAGACCTAGTCTCTGATGATGCTCAACCTGAGTTTCCTCCAGATGATAGTGAAAATCCCCCTACTGAACCTGTTCCAGATCCACAACCAGATCCAGCTCCTCTTGTTACATCTGATGTTGGCACTTCTACTCTTCGGCCGAAATGGTGGGCTACGACTATCAATGATCTTCGTGCTGATGAGCTCATTGAGGGTAGATCCTCCAAAAACAAGAGCAAACAGCAGTCTACAGTGAATTTTGCCCTCATGGCCAACATCCACAGTGTTTGTGAGCCTCAAACATATTCAAAGGCAAAAGGAATTCCTGAGTGGGAAAAGGCAATGGAATCTGAATACCAGAGTCTTCAAAAGAATCACACTTAGGTCCTTTCTGATCTTCCTCCAAGGAAGAAGCCCATTAGCTGCAAATGGGTATACAAGGTGAAGTACAAAGTTGACGGAACCCTTGACAAGTACAAAGCTCGTCTGGTTGCACGGGGGTTCTCACAAAAAGAAGGCATTGACTACGAGGAGACCTTTGCTCCTACAACCAAAATGAGTACCATACGGCTCGTCCTTGCCTTAGCAGCCCAATTTGGTTGGAAGGTCCATCAGATGGATGTGAAGAGTGCTTTCCTCAACGGTGAGTTGAAGGAGGAAGTATACATGACGTAGCCTCCAGGTTTCAAAGTTGTTGGTCAAGAACAGAAGGTGTGCAGATTGGTCAAAGTACTCTATGGCCTGAAGCAGGCTCCTCGGGCTTGGTACATAAAAATTGACAAGTACCTCACAGATCATGGCTTTCAGAGGAGTCCATCTGACTCGAACCTGTATGTCAAGAATACTAGTAATGAGATTCTGATTGTTGTTGTCTATGTGGATGACTTGATCATTACTGGCAGTTCGGCACATTTGATCGCTGAGATCAAACAGGATTTGTGCACAACTTTTAACATGACAGACTTGGGCCTCCTGCATTATTGTTTAGGTGTTAAGGTTTGGCAGACAGAGAGCAGCATTTTCATCTCCCAGTCCAAGTATGCTCGAAATCTTCTGGATAAGTTTCGAATGCAGGATTGCAATCCTGCCTCCACACCTATGGAAAAAGGGCTTAAGTTGTCAGCTCAGTCCGATTCACCTGTAGTAGATGAAACATTGTTCAGGCAACTAGTGGGCAGCCTCATCTATCTCACTGCCACTAGACCTGACTTGAGTTTTGCAGTGAGCTACATATCACGCTTCATGACAGCCCCCAAGGCTGATCATTGGGTAGCAGCAAAGCGTGTGCTGCGTTATGTGAAGGGCACTATTGATTTTGGACTCTTGTACACTCGGAGTCACGATCCTACACTCAGTGGGTTCACAGATTCAGATTGGGCAGGTTCAGTTGATGACACAAAATCAACATCTGGGTATGTGTTCAGTTTGGGATCCGGTGCAGTCACATGGACTAGTAAGAAGCAGCAGTCAGTGGCTCTCTCCTCGACAAAAGCAGAGTATCGGGGAGCAATAAAAGCAACATGTGAGGCAGTTTGGCTTCGCCAGATGCTTGCGGATATGCAAATATCTCAAGTAGGTCCGACTCCCTTGTTCTGTGATAATCAGGGAGTTCTCAAACTTGCCAAGAATCCGGTCTTCCATGAATGAACCAAGCATGTGGAAACTCACTGTCATTTCATTCGGAAGCTAGTTGAAGACGGATTAGTTCAGTTGTTGTATGTTCCGACAGAGGAGCAGACAGCAGACATTCTCACCAAGTCGCTCAGTCCAGACAAATTTGTCAAATTCAGAGGGCATCTTGGTGTAGTTAATAGGTTGAGCATTAAGGGAGGGTATTAAAATAATATTCTTTATTTATTTATTAATGCTCAACTATGTAAAATATTGTAAAATATCTAGATAAGATCGTCTCTGTTGTCCGAGATCTTATCTGAAGTTTCTTTTAGAAACTTCATGCTTTTTCTTGAGATAAGATCGTGTTCGATCTTATCCTTGTACATTTTGTAATCTATTTATTGAGCACATCGCTCTCGTAAATATTATTGAATATTTTACCAATTACCTGTGTAATAATGTCTTTCCTCAATGGAGCGCTGCCTTTCTTGATTAATTATTATTATTATTTTGTTATTTATTTTATTGTCTCCTTTCCAAGATGGAGCGCTTCTTTTTAGACTTTTCCTTTTATTTTAGTTCATACCTTTTGGAGGCTAAATAGCCTTCCTTTACCCTGATCGATCATTAATAAGAGGCTGTATAGCTGCAATCCTCCATTTTCATAAAGGTACGATTCTTTTTACGACAGGCTGTATTTAATTAAGAGTCTTAACTGTGTTGCCATAAGGAATCACTGTAGTTTCTTTTGGCAGTGATTATTTTATTATCCCTATGCAGGCTGCGATCAAGGGTTATGACATCCTAGGCTGGTTGGGTTCACAAATTTAGACTGGGCAGGTTCTGTTGATGACAGAAAATCCACTTTTGGATATGTTTTCAATCTTGGCACGGATGCAATCACATGGACCAGCAAGCAATAGCTCTTTCCTCAACAAAAGCGGAGTAACGAGGAACAATTAAAGCAGCATGTGAGGCAGTATAGCTTTGAAGGATGCTTTCAAACATGGAAATTTCTCAAACACAGCCTTCAACCTTGTTTTGTGACAATCAAGGGGTACTAAAGCTTGCCAAGAATCTAGTCTTCCACAAGCATACCAAACATTTGGAGCTTTATTGTCATTTCATCAAGCAACTTGTAGAAGATGGATCAGTGATGTTGCAGTATTGTCCAACTGAGAATCAAATTGTAGACATTCTTACCAAGTCTTTGAGTCTTCACAAATTTGTAACAAAACAAAAGAAGTCATCATCATCACTTATTTTTTTCACATATTCTCATTTTTCAAACAAACTATCTTCAAGTGTTTCTCCAAGTTTCAAGGATGGGTTTTAGGAAAATGGGGCAGCAGGGGACATTTATTAAAATAGAATAAAAATTTAATATTTAGCTACAAATAGCTTAAAATACCTAAAAATAACATAAAAACGAAAAAGCTGAAATTCTAAAGAGTAAGTGAAAATAACAATCCATCGATTCCCTAAGCCATCCGATAGACCAATATTCATAGAGATGCCAAAACAAAGAAATTTTGCATCATGCATAGTACATAATTACAATGAGCAACAAGCTCAGAAATCGAAGGAAACATCCAACTAACATCTCAGAAACTGCTCCTTCTCTCTTTTCCTCCACCTCCTCTTCTCTTTTCCTCTTTTTGTCTCCTCTTTTGGTTAATGCAAACTAGCAATGGGTAAGGGTTTTAATTTTTAGGGACTTGACAGACCTTGATGGCCCCCCTTGTAAGATGTTATTTGTTTTAGAATGTTTCTTTTGTTCTTTTTATGCATTTGATGTTGGGGGGTGTACCCTAAAAGTTAGGAAACAGCCACAAGACATCTAGATGTACAAGAGACACCAAGAAGTCCCCGAAAGGGCTAAAAAGTGGGACATCCCCAGGACATTCCTCTTGTTAGGTAACATTTTGAGAATGTTCCCAAAATTTTCAAAAAAAAAAGGCGTCTCCTCCATGTCTGTGGAATATCCCTCAGATCCAGAGGACACATCCCCATGGACACTGCTGTTTTCTATATGTGCATACGTTTTTTAGATTATTTTCACAGTTTGTCATCTTTGACACATATATCTAGAAAAATATTGTGATCTAATATGCATTGAGATTATTTTAAAATGTTTTTTATTTTTGAAACATGTATTGGCTAGAACTATGAATTATTATTTTGGGATTATTTTCATAGATACTCATGTTTTAAATAAAAATATAAGAAAACAATTGTGTTCAATATGCAATATTATCTTTGAGATCATTTCGCAAGGTCTTATTTTCAAAACAAATGTGATCTATAAGCACTTGTATTTTTCAGATTGTTGTCACAGCTTTCTCATTTTCAAAAAATATGTCAACAAACAGCTGCTCTCTATATTTTTTAAATTATTCTCACAGCTCATTTTTGAGACACATATCAGGAAACAACTGCAATCTCAATTTATTAGTCCAGCAGACATGACTAAGTGATAAAGATGTAGCGTCACCAACATAGTTCTAAAACTCCACGATAACTTGCAGGTTTTTTTGGCAGACAAGTTACTCAACAGCAACTTGCAAGCTGAGGCTACCCAAAAAACTCACAAGTAATAGACAATTTATGTGGCAAGCTTTAGCCAGGACTTGCTCAGACTCAGCAATTCCGTACAAGAAAGTCAGCTATCAAAAAAAGGCATGAATCCTTGTTAAGACCCCTCATTTTTGTGCTTTTACTTTTTTGTCATTTTCATCTTCAGCAATTAGGATCGTGGTGACATGAATTGATTACTGACTGATTGGAAGTGCCATTAAAGGATTTATCATGGTTGGAGTGCATTTGGACAGGTATTTACTTTGTTTTCTATTATCTTTTTCTCTTGTATTTTAAAATTCAAATTCAAATGAATCAAAAACCAGCTGGCATACTGCTGAGTTTTTGTCAATGCCTGAAATCTACAGGGTTTAATGCAAGGTGCCAACATAAAGAACCTTGCATGGAAGTATGGAACACCAAATGCAATCAAGGTCACCGTGACTTGCAATCATTGTGGGATTAAAATGAGAGAAGATATCAATCGATTAAAATGCTACCTTGCTCGAATTGTTGGCCAAGATGTCCAATTGTGCACTTAGGTGCACAAAGAAGTGCAATAAGTAGTGAATGCCCTACTTTCTAGCTATGACAGGATGAAAATGCAAAGGAAAAGAACAAGGGAAGCAATTGTATCAGTGATGTATACCATGGTCACCTCTGACTCATCAAGAGAATCTCTTCTTGGCTTGCAGGTTAAGTGTTCCTCCACTCACACTGACTGGATTTCAAGCCATACAAATTCCCCACCTAACTTCTTCATTCCTTACAATGTTCTAGGAGCACAACCTTCACTTAAGGTATTACTCTCTACCAAGAGATGCACCACAAGGAAAGGATGGTGGCTGCAAATTTTTAGTACTATATCCTAAACATTTAATGTGGCAAATAATCCATAATTGGATGTACTCGTGAATGCATTAACCCTTGCTGATATAGGGTTTAAGACACCATCTCCACATGATTTCAGTAGCCCATTGTTAAAAGGAAACAGTTAAAATTACACAACTTATGGTAGAAGATTATGGGCATAATGCATTAGTTGAGAGATGTGGTTCTATAATGTCCCCTTCTCAATTGTGATCGATTCAGTAGGCATAATGCATTAGTTGAGAGATGTGATTCTGTAATGTCCCCTTCTCAATTGTGATCGATTCAGTTGACCGTTGGCCTATTCCGGAGACCCGTAGGCTACTCGGAGGGGGAAATTAGGGTTTTCTATTTTTGAGGAGGTTGTTGCTTGAAGATTGGAAATTGGATTGCGGATTCTTTTTGGGTTTTTAGAGAGTTTCGCAGTGGTATTGTTTGCATTGTGATCGGAGCACCTTCATGAATTTACTATTTTTAGTAAATTCTATTTCTGGTAGTGGTCCTGTTGGCTTCAGTACAGTTGGCTCTCTTCTTCAGCCAGTTCAGTTGGTATTTGGATTTTTGGCCTTTGGATGCATTTTCTGGAGAGATAAGTTGAGTTGATTTAAATAATGATATATTTTAATATTATGTTTTAATGTTAACCCCTTGGCCTAGCCTAATGACTTAAAGTTGTTCTGAAAGGGGGACTCCTTGGGTGGACGCCTCATTTGGAGGTAATTTAATATTTCTAAAGGTCTTAAATCATGCTTGAAGTGGGATGCCAACTTTGATGAGGAGATTATTTTAAATAAAGTCTAATGTTGCCTTCTTGTTTTGGATGCCACTTTGGAGGGAATTGAGTCAACTCAAATTTGAATAATGCTTTGACTGGTTTGGGCGCCCTTCTAGATGCTTCTGGAAGATGCTTGGCAAGTCTACATAAGGAGACCTCTTCTCTTCATTTTCTCATCTCATATTTTCAGTAAAGTTATGCTGCCGAAATGGTGACAGAGTTGCTTCGAGGAAAGCACACCTCCTAGCTTGGCTTAGCTTCTTGCTTAAAAGATAGCAACTAGTTGAGAGGTAGATTGTAGTTGAGTTGTTTTAGCATTGTACTTGAGTTTCCTAGCATCTTAGTTCAGTTTCCTTGCATTCTAGTCATATTTTTGGAGTTGCTGATTATCATAGCTGATTGTAAGTTTCATTCATAGATTCAAAAATAAAAATATTTCTGTTCTGGGTGTTTTACCAATCTGATTCCTTGCTAGGGGCGACCTTGAGTGCCAAGTTTCAGATTTTATTTTCATGTATTGGATTTTATGGAGCAAAACCGCCCCTCCTTGAGGGCCATACCTTTCTGGAGATGTCTTGAATTCCGTGCAAAATAAATGTGAGTCTTTTGGGTTGGTTATACTGTTCCTTCTTGGGCGCCATCATCCTAGGAGCTGTATGCATCTCGTTTCATGTGATTTGGGTGAGTTTTGAGTGAGTTGTGAGCATAATAGTAAGTTGCTGAGTTGTTGGTCTGTGCATTTTCAGTCAATAATCAGTTATATCAGATTGAGGAAATTCATTAGTTGAGTGAGAAATTGATTCTAAAAAGTCTTGTGGACATTGGAGAGTAGCTAAACATTATTGCAGCATTGATAAGCTTCTAAAAGGTCTTGTGGGCATTTGGTTTAGAAGGCATGACATCACCATCATCATTACTGAAGTGTATATTTATGAGATTGTTTTCAAAGTTCTTATTTTCAAAACAAGTATCAGAATACAACTATGCTCTATATGCATTTATACTCTTGATATTATTTTTACAAGTTCTTTTAAAGACATAATGTCAAGAAAGAATTGTGCTTTATATGCACTTATATTTAAAATATTTTTCACATATATGTAAAAAACTGCATTTTATGTGCACTTATGTAAAAAACTGCATTTTATGTGCACTTATGTTTTATAATTTTTCACAAGTTCTCATATTTGAAAAAACTATGCACTTATATTTTTGAGATTACTGTACATTCTCATTTTTCAAAAGCATATTAAGGAACAACTAAACACTTGTTTTCATTTCTAAGAACATTTATCAAGAAAAATACTATTCACCAGCTTCTATACAGCAGTGAGGTTATCTCCAAGACTATTTTTTGCAGCGAGTCTACAGAACAATGTCTGCACACTTCGCTACATCTTACAGATCAATTTGGTTGAAAAATCATTAAAATTTGTCATCGTTTATATTTTTTAGATCATTTATGTCAAAAAAGTTCAATAAAATTTGTCATCATTTGTTGTCATTTATATTTTTTAGATCATTTAGGTAAAATAGGATAAGCTCAAGTCGTAAATCATTAGGGTTTTCTGGGTGGAAAACTATGTTCAAATCCGCAGTAGACATGTTACATTTTTTAATGTATCATGTTCTTAATTATATAAATGTTGAATGTTGAATGGGCAAAATATCACATCCAATTCTGGGTGTGGCGTACCTCAACAGATAAGGCCTGGTACAAATCCTGAGTGAATTGGAGGGAACAGACAGCCCTCATTCATAACATCTAAGCTTAAGGACACCCGCAAGGACAATTTACTGATCAAAAAGATTTTATTTTTTACATTATTTCACCAGTTCTCATTTTCATATCATATATTAGAAGAAACTCTGCAGTTTTATCAGATATTTTTCATAGTTCTCCTCTCCAAAACATATACTAGAAAACTATATACTTCTATCTTTTAAGTTATTTTCGTTCGTTCTCATTTTTAAAACATATATTAGAAAACACTATGCACTTTTATCGGATTTTTTTGAAAGGTTCTTCTCTTAGAAACAATACTGGAAAAAAATTTGGACATTATCTTCTACATTATTTTCACAAAGTTATTGTTTCCGAAGAGCATTACGAAAGAAATGATGGACTTATATTTTTCAATTTAATTACGTTTTCTTTCTTTTTTCTAATTAAAACATGCGTTATATACAATTTTCTGTACCTGCAATTTTCTCCATGCCTGCAGTCCCGAGCGTGCCTTCTAAAATATGAACAAAGACTAGTTTTCCAGAACGAATCAGAGCCTTCCTTGTCACCGTGCTTTCTCTTCACGCCATGTTCTTCAGAATTAAGGTTTGGAGTAGGTTCAAGGTTAGGGTTTTGTTCAGAATTAGAGTCAGGGTTTTGTGTAGCATTAGGGTTTAGGGTTTCAGGGTTTAGTCCAGAATTAGGATTTGTGGTTTCGGCGTTTTGTTCCTCCATTGGCGTTGCTAGATTTTGGATACCAGCTTCTATGTTAAAGTCTGCAGTAGGGCTTTGTTCAGCCATTGTTTATGGCAGAATTTTGGCGTATAACAAAACCAGCGAAAAAACCTAAAACTAACTATGATTGCAGCACAGTGTACAGTCAGTGATTTGTAATGGATTGTGTCCTTTTCATTGACACGTGATAGCTTGAGGAGGTCCAATGGAGCTGTTAGGCTGCGGTCCCGTGGGAGGTTCCTAAAGTTTTGGGTGGGTGCTGTTAAATTTTTTAGAGTATTTTATAGTAAGTGGTTTCATGAATTTTGTAGTGCAGTTTAACTTTAATTTTTAAAACTATCAAGAGAGAGTTGACATCCAAAGTACTTGAAAATTCAATTCATTCAAAAGTTAATTGATGTGAATTTAAAAATTCTAGATGATTGATAAGTGAGAAAAAAAAAAAAGGTGGGGAAAATTTCTAGCTCCACCCCAAATATCTCACTTAAATCACATTTTAAAAATAGATGCTCATATTTATCAAGAAAAAGATTTTAATTAACCTTCTATGTTTGTTTGTTTTTTTTTTTTTTTAATTCCTACTCCACAAAAGTAATTCCTAAAACCCTTTTCTTAGAAGTTTGGTGTGAAAAAAAATTATATTCATATTTTATAATCTTATGCAAGGAAAAAAGTGCCATGTAGTGGATAGTACTTGCCTTAATAGTATTGCAATTACTGTTATTTGGTAAAAATTAAATGTAAGTTGTATTAATTTGAATAAAAATAAATGTAAGTTTTGTTAATTATAGTGTCTTAGTATTGTTAATTAGTTATTTTAATGATCTAACCCTAAGCCTAACTCTAATTCTATCCCTAACCCTAACTCTTAACAATAAATTTTAAACCATTATTTTGATTCTAGACCTATTTATAAATAAAATAAATATAATATATAATAAAAATCATTACAAGTTAGATATTACATGTTGGCAATGTTTCTTCTCTTATTATTAATATAAAATTGTTATATATTAAAATGATTATTTATTACAAGTTGTTTATTTTATATATATATATTAAATTATAAGATTTGATTTGTAGTAAACACAAGTGCAACTATTTCTCTTCATTCAAATCAATAATTGTTAAATAAACACAAGTACAACTATTTCTCTTCATTCAAATCAATAATTGTTAAATATTAACGAAACAATGATTATAAATGGTATGATTTTTTCAAAGTCCATGATAGAGTAAACACTTCTAGATTGAACTATGTATACTATTTTGAATTGACGTTTCAAACTAGACTAAATGATTCATTGTAGGAAGATGATAATGAAGAATATGATTGTAGAAATGACCTTAAGAAGAGTTAAGTGGTGGGAGAGGGTAGGGAGGGAGGAGATTGGAAAATGAAGTAAAAGTGAAAATAGGTAAAAAAATGATGAAGACATAATAGAAAACTGAATAATATAGTAATATGATATAACACAAATAAATGGATCAAAAAAAGTTAAAGTTAAATGTCTCAAACGATGAATAAATAATTCTAATGACCTTACCCTAACCCTAACTCAATGATTCATCATAGGAAGAGGATAATGCAGAATATAATTGTAGAAATGACTTTAAGAAGAGTTAAGTGGTGGGAGAGGGTAGGAAGGGTGGAGATTGGAAAATGAAGTAAAAGTAAAAATAGGCAAAAAATGATGAAGACATAACAGAAGAATGCATGATATAATAATATGATATAACAAAAATAAATGGATCAAAAAAGGTTAAAGGATAAATGTCTCAAACAATGAATAAATAACTATAAGAGAATTATAAAGATGAATTATATAACAAAATGAGTAAGGAACAATTACCAAAATTATTAAAAGAAATGAAGGAAGATATAAAGGAAAATATACTAAAACTTAAAACAATAATAATTTAACCAAAGAAAAAAAAAAAGAGAGAGAGATTATATGTGAAATATAAATTAGAAAATTAAATAAATGATTCAATTAATATCAAAAAATAGATGGTTAAAATACAATAGATTATAATATATATAACCTATAATATATATTAATATAAATAGATAAAATCATAATAATGTATATAATATACATTTATATATAAATATAGATTAAAGGAGAACCTACAAAATAAAATAACCTATCATATATTAATATAAACGTATAGTATAAATTAATATATTACCTACACAACTAAAACAAAACCTCTGAATCATGAAGATAACCAAGCTCCATTACTAACAAGCTCATGTTATGTTTGCAATAGGGAGAGAGAGAGGGGGGAGATGGGGGTAGAAAGAGGAAGAGATATTAGGGGGAAGAGCAAGAGAGAGACTGAGGGTAAGGATAAAGAGAGAGATGGAGATGGAAATGGAGATGGAGATAGAGAAGGAGAAGGAAAGGGATATGGAGAGGAGAGGGAGATATAAAGAGGGGATAGAGGGATAGATAATGGAAAAGATATATATATATATATATAGAGAGAGAGAGAGAGAATTAAAGAGGGAGGAATAGAAATATAAATATAGAGATAGGAAGTGATATAGAGAGATGGGTAGAGAGAGGGAAAGAAATAGGGGTAGAGAGAAATGGAGAGATAATGTGATAGAAATAGTGTTGAACAATGAGGTGTTTTCTTAGCTTAACACTATAAAACTTTAATATTGCTGATCTAAGTAAGTCTTTTCTTTGTTACATATATTCTTTGTGGGTGATTATCTTGATTAATCCATTTTATTGTTGTAGAATGTAGAGAGAAGTTGATAGAAGAACTAGACAGGATATTAGAAAGATCACACAAGATGTACCGTGGAGAAACCCTTTCGGGAAAAAACTCCACCAAGAATTATTCTATTATTCAAAATCTGAATTACAATAGCTCCAATTCTTTTGAGAATGCTTCTTCTGTCTTTACCAATCTTCTTCACACCTGCAATAACAATTATGAAAACTCTATTCAACTTGAATGAGATATAGAGACAATATGCAACCTTGTAATCTCCAAATGGTGATAATTACAATGCATAAGATCAAGCCCTTGAAAAGGTACGCCATATTCCTTCAAGTTGAGTTATTCAGTGAAGACTAAAGCTTACAACATGTGCTTCATGCATTTGGGTGTCCCAAACTGAAGCTACAACTTCTCCTTCACTTTGGTGATAATTCCAAAGCTCTTCCTCAAAGTTGGCGCCCTTAAGTAAAGCTACTTAATTGAGCCTTTAGAAATATCTTATCATGCATGAGAGGTAAATCCAATAAAGCATCTTGGGCACCCAAGTTGGCTTCAAGTGCTTTATAGTTAACTGAAACATTTACTCAACACCATTTCCAAAGAATGGTCATCCCTTGTTAACTGGAGGTAGTCCCTGTTATCTGTCATACAACTCAATGTTATTTAGCCATGCATTACAAGTTAACTGAAGCTAACTACATGCAACTCAAAATAACCAACATGCATGCAACATGCACTTGCATGCAACTGAAGATAACTGAACCGAACTGAACTAACTAGATTGAACTTAACTGAATTGAAATTAACTGAACTTAACTAAACTTCAAGCATGCAAACATCAAATCCTAACTCTTAGGATCTTTTAATGCATTCAGAAGTGTTAACTGTTACTCTGTATAGTTAACTCAACACAAGGTGAGTTTCACCTTACCATGTGTGCACCCACATGCTCCTATTATTTAGGAATAACTGCAAATGTCAATTTCATGATTTATTTCATCCAAATAATTAATCTCATCCTAATCTTAGTGTTGTTGAACACATTCCAAGAATCTAGGAGATACATGAAATAATTAATGTTTAGGATTTGCAATTAAATGGCATCCTTTTTCCAACAAATAGAGGGGGACATGGAAGAAGAAATATAGAAATATAGAGATATAAAGGCAAAGAGATAGATATAGAGATAGGGCTAGAGATAGGGAGGGAGAAACAAGGAGTGTGTGTGTGTGAGAGATAGAGAGAGATATAGTAAAAGATAGAGATATATGGAGAGATAAATAGAGAGGGAGATAGATATGTATAAATAGATAAAGAGGGAGGGAGGGAAATATAGAGATGTGAGAGGATAAGTGGAGAGATATAGAAAGAGGGAGGGATAGGGAGAGAGGGAGAGATAGGTATATAAAGGAGAGATAGAGAGATAGATATAACTTGGGAAAGATAGAGGGGGTGAGAGAGAGCGAGAGACAAAAATAGAGAGATAAATATATAGAGGAAGAGATGGATGGAGAGAGAAGGGAGAGGGAGAAATATCTAGATAAAAAGAGGGAGACAATGAAAGAGGGGAAGATAGAGAGAGAAAGATAAAGATAAAGATAAAGATAAAGATAAAGATAAAGATAAAGATAAAGATAAAGATAAAGATAAAGATAAAGATAAAGATAAAGATAAAGATAAAGGGAGTGATATGTAGAGGTAGAGAGAGGGTCATATATATAGAGAGAGAGAGGGAGAGAGAGTAGGGGAGATAAAGTGAATAAGAGAGAGAGAGAGAGATAATAAGATATAAATAGAGATGGAAATGGAGAGGGAGAGATGGGAAGATAGAGATAGAAAGGGAACAAGTGAAATATAAAGGAGGTGATAGAGACAAGTAATAGAGGGGGAGAGAGATAGAGAGATAGAGATAGGGACGGGGAAATGGGGAGTGTTTGTGAGTGAGAGAGAGAAATATAGAGATAGAGATAGAGAGGGAGAAACAAGGAGTGTGTGAGAGACAGAGAGATATTCGAGATAGAGATAGAGCGAGAGAAAAAAAATTATATAAATAGATAGAGAGGGAGGGAGATAAAGTGAGACAAATATAAAGAGGATAGAGGAGAAGTAGAGAGATATAGAAAGACAAAGTGATAGTGAGAGAGTGAGAGACATGGATAGAAAGAGCGAGATATATGGAGATATATAGTGGGAAAGATAGAGGAGAGAGAGAGAGATGCAGGGAGAGGTAAAGATATAGAGATAGGGGAGAGATGTAGAGAGGAAGATAGGAATGGAGATGAAGATGGAAAGGGAGAGGGAGTGAGGGAGAGAGAGAAATAGAGATATAAAGAGGGAAGATGGAGGGATAAAAAGATAAAGATAGGATGTTATTGAAATGAAGGAAAAAGGGGAAGGTGAAAGAGGAAGACCTAGAAATGAGAGATCTTTGCCAAAAACCACAAAGGGAGTGTCCACCTAATCACCAATCCACTTCTTCAAAGTTCATTAGGAAGAGGGAGAGTGTCACAAATGGTTAGAATTGACTTGCAACCTCCAAGGTGAGTCAACCCTAGATTTAGACACTATGTTGCCTTAAACTTCCTTATGACAAAAAACAATAAAATATGGTTGAACAACAGTTTTGGGAGAAGAATAAAAGTGCATTAACAACCAATTTATGAGATTTATCACTTGAAACACGAATTATTATGATAATACTGTCAAAAATAGCCATTAACCAGCATATCTAAGAAGGTTAAGATAGTATGTACCCAACTCCAAAAGTGTTGCAAAGTGTCTTGTTCAGGACTCATTCGACCAAGGGTGAATGGGTCTTTGTACAAGGCTCTGAAAAATATTTTTGCAGTCTTCTAATGTTGGATCTAAGCTTTTGATTCCCCCAGGTTTGACTATCGGAAAGCCAGAAATAAAACCTATAGGTGAGTTTCTTTATCTTGACAACTTTGATGACAACTTTGACAACTCTATAAAATTGCAATTTTGATCCAATTTCAATCCTCCTTCACCTGCAAATTTGCAAACATACAAAGAGGAGAAAAATGTGTGTTTGGTGTATAAGGGTTTTCCTTGGTCAAACCCTAGTTTGGTGATTAAACCTTGATAATGAAATAATGATGAAAATGGAAGAATGATGAATGAATACTAGCTTGTTGCAACTCACCAAACCCTTTTAATGGTTGACCTTAGAGGATTGAATTCTATCACATCACCCGAAGGGTTAGATCTTGCATGAAATGGATTGATTGGATGCTTGATTTGGCACTTGATTTGATGCTTGAAAACTTGAAACCTACATCACAATGTTAGCTCAAAAACATGCATGAACACACATAAATCTTGACATCATGATGAGATCTTGAATGTTGTAACAATTAATTGATAAATCTTCTATCCAATACTCTTGACAATAATATTTGCTCATGTGAAAGTTTCCTTGATGCTAGATGATAATTGTTAGACTTGAATTGATAAAAAGACCTTGTATTTATAGGTATTTCCTTAATTACCTAAAAAGTAAACATCACATGCCAACCTTTGCAATTTGAATTGGAATCATTAAAATGTCACCAAAAACATATTAAAAAATGGATCTCGAGACTTAAGGAGGACCCATTCGCCCTTTCCTAGGCCTTAAACCTAGGACACACATTTTCCAAGATGTGTAATTAAATGTAGGCATTGATTAAATGTGGGTTTCCCTTTCAAAATATGAAATTAATTAGGCTTGTAAATGCATAATTGGGCTAATTAAAGGCTTAACTAATCCCATTTTAATTAAGGGACCCAAACATAGTGTGAAAATGTAAAGGACATTTTTTGACACCACATTTAGCCCCCACTTTAGTGAAAGTATGAACTTACGCTCAAACTCACACTAAAGTAGAAAAATAAGTCAAGAGAGGTCCAAGTGCACAAATGTTGATGGGATAGGATGAAAAAGATCAAGGAGATATCCAAGCGCCCAAGATCAAGATCCCATGGAAAACCAACATAAGCACAACGGGATACAAGCTTGCAACAACAACACAAGATGAACAATCATGCAATGTCAAAATTAATGCGAAAAGAAAGAAAAGGAAGGATGAACTAGCCGTGGTTGCGTTTTTGTCCAGAAAAAAAATGTTCACAAGTGAAAACCCGTTGTCCACTATGCAAACAAAATATACTCGTGAGGGCTAGTGAAATCCGATGTCCACTAGGTGAGCCCCAAGATAGTGAGAAACACACACTAGGTCAATATGTACCCACAAAAAGGTGGTTGATGGGAAAGTCATGTTAAGTCTATAGGATCCCATACGTCAACCATACCAAAATTTATACCTCCTGATAAATTTGATAAGGCACCACACAAAAAGGGTCCACAAGGCTAGCAAGATGCATTATGCTAGACACTCATGAAAAATAAAAAGGCTCCACCGGTAAGCAAGTTGTGTTATGCTTGGTGGCCATGACAAAGTTGTAAATGCAATAGGATAGTATAGTAAAAGGGGTTTTGATTAATTCATGAAAGGTTGCACCTTAGGGAACATCGTGCTTAATGTCACCAAGAGAGGACTATTCAAAAGATAAAAGATTCACACCTTAAGGAATGCAAGACATAGCATTACCACTAAGAGAAATGTCATATTCCAAGAAAGGTCACACTCTTGAAGGACATCAAATCCAATGTCACCACCAAGAAAACACATCACATGAAGTAAGAAGACCACACTCTGAAAGGAATATGAAAAAAATGAATGGGGATGTGTATGCCCCCACTTTAAAGAAAACGCTAAACACCATGCTATGAGAAATTACTTTAAAGTAGCAAAATGATAAATGTGAATACATGAGAGTTTTATTCAGAAAGCCCTATGCCAAACATATGTTTCCAAAATAGAGCTACGTCATGTAAAGGAGGTTTCCCCCCATATGTAATCCTAAGATAACACATAAGAGATCCATGGATTTGGGGTCAATGTTATGTCTTTGCTACAGTGATATAATCAAGCTCAGAATCGTCAGCATTCCCCAAATAACTCATGGAACAATGAGCACAAAGGAAGAATGACACATAAAGAGCGAAAACAAAGAAAAAATTTTGGGTCAACATGAAAGATACCTAAATGTCTCAACGCCTTGCATCATCCCCAAAAGGAAAACACAAGATAGGTGAAAATATAAATGGCTACTACAAATAGAAGAATGAAGATACAAATAGAAGAATGTCATGACAAGTTCGATTCCTTTGTATCCTTGTACCAACGAAGTGGAAAGGGTCATCCAAAGTAGGCTCACAAACATATAAAGACATGCCAAGCAACATTGTATGGGGGGTCACATTACGCACATGGAATCACAAAGAGCATGAAAAAGAAAAGAAAAAGAAAACACTAGTATGGCACATGCGAGTCAACCTATAGCAAGTCATCTGCATCCCAATCTTGTTCATCATATGTGAAAGGGGTAAAACTAGCCAAAGGGACAACGATAAGAGTCATACTAGGAAAAGGCTATCTAAGCCCTTTCCCTCACTAAGTGTAGGACAAGGATGAACCGAGATAAGTGATGAGAATGTGCTCCTTGTAATATAGAAAATGATTTGCATTAAATTTACATGTAATAGTGAGCATGCGATGATTCTACAACTATCACTTGACAAGGAGCAAAGTGTACGTAATCTAGCTATATGGATCAATATTTTCATATGTATCTAAAATCCTCTATAAAGCACAACATGCATTAGTAAGATTTCCAAGAGTTTGATGATATGCACAGTAAGACATGTTTGTACTTTTTCCTTTCTTGTTTTCTTTGATAGATGGTAATCTAATAAGTCCTTGTTCAAGAAGGGCTTGTAAAGCTCATTTATTCTTGGTTATAGCATGGAGAAATGGTAACTTCTTAAGTTTATAAGTCTTGTATTTCTTACTTGATTGGGCAACTTGTTGTGGAGGAGGTGGAGGATCTAAGGTGACCTTATCGTCTATGTGAGGTATTAGTTAGTCTCTTAAAATAATCTTGTGAATGAGAACACCTTTTCCCTTAGGAGATGTACAAGGGGGGGAGGATCTCGGTATCCTAACCCCTTGGTATCTATGGATGGTATTTGTTCTAATAGTTTATGGATTTCATGCTCATTTGTTATGTCACATCCTTGTTTGTTTAAGATCCTAAAGCCTTGACCATAACTCTCTTCTAAGTTAATGGGTGTATTTTTTACTTAATGAGCATAAGATATAAGAGTATCATTATTAGATCCTTGTTGACAAGTTCATCAATGATTGATGGTTGAGGCTTGCTTTGTGCTTCAATTTCAGGATGTAAAGGTTGAACATATCAAGTGATGGGATTATAGGTGTTTGCATGGATGGATAAAAGGATGCATTGTTCTGTAGGTTTAAGGAATCTTGTATGAATTGTTGCATGTTATCTCCATCTTGACCTAAGATTTCTAGCTCATGGGGACATTCATTAAGAGGTTAAGATTCATGAATAGGTTCAATTGCATTAGGGTCATCACCAAACACACAACTTGAAACATCTACCAAAGATCTCAAGGACACCCATATTTTACCAAAACACATATCCATGATGAAGTTGTTAAAATGCAAATGCGAATGCAATATTTCAGATATGATAAATGATTGATTAATGTTCAAAGAAATTGAAAATAATGTCTTTTTAATGCCAATTTTTAGTTCAAACAATGCACTTAATTTGATCAATTGAACTTAATGCAAGAAAGTGCAAAATTTTATGTTTTCTAAAACTGAAACACATATCCAGGATAGCATAATGAAATGAAGCAAATAGAGACAAAATGATGCCCATAAATTTGGAGCAACACCTGTACAAGGACAGGTTCACCCGAGGGCGAATGAGTCCTTTATCAGGGGTTCGAAAAATTCAAGTTTATGTTTTTGGTTTAATGTTTGAACTTTATGTTTTAGGTGTCTTAATGCATGTGCAAATAATGACAATAAGTGAAAAAATTTGGAATGTAATTTTGAATCTAAATGACTGAAAGACACTCTTGATGTAACCACAATGCAAGATGTATGCAAAATGAATGCAATTTTTTGATCTTTTTTATGAATTTAAATTATGCAAACATGCAAAACTAAACCCTAAATGCAATGCAAAGCACACTAATGAAAACCTATATCTAGGGTTTTGAATGAACTCCAAAACAAAAATTAAGATGTACAAAGTCAGGTTGACCAAAATGAAATGGAGGAAAAGGGGGAAGGTGAAATAGGAAGACCTAGAAATGAGGGACCTATGCCAAAAAAACACAAAGGGAGTGCCCACCTAATCAAAATCCACTTCTTCCATGTTCATTGGGAAGAGGGAGAGTGTCATAAATGGTAGAATTGACTTGCAACCTCCAAGGTGAGTCAACCCTAGATTTGGACACTATGCTGCCCTAAACTTCCTTATGACAAAAAATAGTAAAATATGACTGAACTTCAGCTTTGGGAGAAGAATAAAAGTGCAATAACAATCCAATTTATGAGATCTATCACTTCAAACATGGATTATTATGATAATATTATTGTAATGTCCCCATTTTTACCTGATATTGCTTGTAGTTGATAGATTCCTGGACTCAGTTGGATTTGGAGTAATAAGGGAGATAATAATTAAATTAATTATTTGTAAGGTTATTAAATAAATAAATATTATAAAGTAACCTTATATTTAATTAATTTAATAAAGTAACTTAAATAAAATATTATATTATAAAGTCACTCAAATAAAAAATAATAATATTATTTCTAGATGCTTCCTGAAGATGGAATAAAAAAGTATTAAGAGAGGGGTCAGCCAAGATTCAAGCATCCAGGAACTTATATGTGTTTTGAATAATTTGTTTGGAGAAGGAACCAGCTAGCGTTTCTACCATTATTGGACCTTTGGGAACAAAACTCTCATTGGTTGAGCAACTTTGAGGCTGTGAAACTATCAGTTGAGATTGTTGCCAATTGTGGGCTTCACTTCAGAAGTTCAACTTGTGCCTAATTGCAAATTTAGTGGCCTTTGGCCAAATTTGGAGAATAATCTATTAGGAGGTATTTGTAGATTTAAAGGATACATCATTTGGAATTTTGGAGGTGATCATACAATGCTCTGATTTGTATCTCATCTAGTTTGACCAGCTCATTAGAAGGCATCGATTTACTCGTACAAACCCTATCTTGGTTCAATTTGAACAAGAGGCTGGAGCGCTACATTGTAGGGTTCATATCATTGATATTTGGCACTAGTTGATGACTTGTTGATGCTGTTATTATTCTATATCAGAAGTTTATATCAGAACAAGGGTGACTTGTTAAGCAGGATCGATTTAATTCATGGAGGCTTGCATATGCATCGATTTCTCTTATTTGCTTAGCCACCTATCTCCTTGATGATTGTTGATGATATTTGGAGTGATATATTAGGGTTTGCAACTATCAATGAATTATTTGAATGGTCTTATATCACAACAGGGGCGACAAGAGTTGGCTTTGTTTGGCTTTATTCATTGCACAAGGAGTTGCCACATCATCTTCAAAACAAAGGAAGATTATATCAGGTTCTTGCATATTTATTTAGCTCATTTTGCATTGTCATATTAGGAGTTGTTGTAGGTGAACATTCATATCAGACTTTGGCATTGTACTGTATATTATTGTAAATCCAAGAGCATTGGCTAATCTATATCATCATTGTATGCAAATTTCCATTCAATAAAGGAGAGATAAGTTGCATGTCTATTATTTGATTTAATGCTCATGTTGATTAAAGTAATAGATTGCATGCCAATTGTTTGACACAATGTCAATTGGTTGTGGGTGCATGTTTTACTTGCAGGAATCATATATGTGCATTTGAAAAGACAAAAAGAAGTCATATATGCATTTAGATTATAGTTTAGCTATTGTAGCATTGATTTACAAGCATTTAGAATACTTTGATATTATTTTCAAGCAAACATATCCGACTGAAACCATAGACCAACAAGCATTGAGTTTACATCAGAAGTGTTTGACAATATTCCTTGAGGAAAAAACTATATCAAACATAGCAAGGGATATTATAATTATAAAAAAAAACCATTAACCAACATATCTAAGAAGGTTAATATAATATGTACCCGACTCCAAAAGTGTTGCATAGTGTCTCGCTTGGGACTCATTCACCCAAGGGCGAACGGGTCTTTATATAAGACTCTAAAAATTGTTTCTGTAGTCCTCTGATGTCGGATCCAAGCTTCTCTCCCCCTTTGACATCAATGGAAAAGGGCAACACTTGCAACCTACTTTCTCTTTTCTACTCTCTTTCTCTTCTCTCTCCACTACTCTCTTCCCCTTAGGGTCCCAATATATGCTCCCCTTGACTGCAACAACCAAAGAAACCGCTACCTACTCCCCTTGAGAGATAGCCTTCATTAGTCTAGGACTAAGAATTCATCTTAAATTGTACCCCTGGATAGATGCACCATCTTATGCATCTAGTTGAAAGGAGGGGAAATAACCCCTAGATTTTTTTTGAGATACTCAAATGTATCTTTTGGAAGAGACTTTGTGAAAATGTCTACTATTTGATCCTTTGTAGTTACATACTCCAACTTCACTTCATTCTCAGCAACTTTCTCTCTTAGAAAGTGATACCAAATAGAGATATGCTTTGTCCTTGAATGCATTACTGAATTTTTTGAAATGTTGATACCATTTGTATTATCACATAATATGGGAATGGGTTCATTATGTGATTCTCTGATATCCTTCAATGTTTGCTTCATCCACAACACCTGTGTGTAGCAAGATATTGTTGTAATATATTTTGCCAATGCACTAGATAGTGACATTGAATCCTTCTTCTTACTCAACTAAGAAACCAATCTACTTCCAAGAAAAAAGCACCTCCACTTGTACTTATTTTGTCATTTGTATAACCTGCCCCATCTGCATCTGTATAAGCACTCAAAGAGAAAATAATATCCCTAGGATACCATAGACCAAAGTCTAGAGTTCCTTTCAAATATATAAATATCCTTTTTACTGCTGCCACAAGACATACTGCATGCATGATACATGTCTAGTAGTAGTTAGATATAGCAATTCACCAATCATAGATCTATACTTGCTCTGATATGTCTTAGGAGATTCATCATTTTTGCTTAGCTTACAACTAGTAACCATGGGAGTACATATTGGTTTAGAGTCCTCCATTCCAAACTTATTTAACATTTCCTTGACATAATTTGATTGTGAGATGAATATACCTTTTTCAAATTGACTGATTTGTAGCCTAAGGAAGAAATTAATGTCCCCGAAAATTGACATTTCAAACTCATTTTGCATCTCCTCTACAAACCTTTTACACATTTGCTCATTTCCTCCAAAGATTATGTCATCAACATACACAACCACAATCAGGATTTGATCTCTCTCAACCTTGAAGTAAAGATTGTTGTCTACATTACCTTTTTTGAATCCTTGCTATAATAAGTACTTATCGAATCTTGCATACCAAGCTCTAGGAGCCTGTTTGAGTCCATATAAAGCTTTCTTCAACCTATAGACCATATTAAAATCTTCTCATAATTGAAAACCTTTTGATTTTTCAATGTACACCTCTTCTTCTAACTCACCATTCAAAAATATAGACTTGACATCCATTTGATACACCTTGAAGTCTTTATGAGTTGCAAAGTCCAAAAACATCCTAATGGCTTCCATTCTTGCTATTGGAGCAAAATTCTCTTCAAAATCTATTCCTTCCACTTGTGAGTAGCCCTTACACACAAGTCTAGCCTTGTTCCTGATGAATTTTCCATTCTTATTCAACTTGTTCCTGAAAACCCATTTAGTTTCTATCACATTCTTGTTTGCTAGTCTTGGGACCAGTTCCCATGTTTGATTCTTCTTGATTTGCCTCAGTTCTCCTTCCATAGTTTTGATCCAATTCTCATCCTTGCATGCTTCAGTTACTATTTTAGGTTCTACCTTAGAGAGTAAACAAAATTTTACCTATTCCTCTACCATAATAGCTCTTCTTCTTGTCAGTACACCTTTTCTCTTATCTCTAATTATTTGATCTTCAGAATTATTCCTCTACATATACTTAGGAGTCTTAGGGTTATTTTTTGGAGCTTCTTCCTCTTCCATTGTTATCTCTTTCTCTTTCTCTTCTTCTTTTTCTTCTTCTCTACAAGGGGGTTCATCAGATTCATATCCTTCTATAAATATTGAGCTTTGGTGTGATTCCTCATCCACTTTGACACTTGCACTTTCAACTATCTTCTTTAACCTTTTGTTGTAGCATTTGTATTCCTTTCACTTTGTAGAGTGTTTGAGGAATATTCCTTCATCTGATCTTGCACCAAACTTTCCTAGATTTTCTTCATCTCTCTTGATATAACATTTGCTTCCAAACACTATAAAATATTTCACAGTAGGAGGTTTTCCATACCATAGTTCATAGGGGGTCTTTGAATTGTTCACTCTTTCTTTTCCTCTATTAAGAATGTACATTTCAATATGAATAACTTCTTTCAAATAGACATTCAATAGATTTGCTTCCTTCATCATGGTTCAAGTGCTACTTCTTGAACTATCATGTTCTTCGTTTCCATAACTCCATTCTTCAGAGGAGTCCTAGGAGTTGATAAATGTCTTTTTATCCCGTGATCTTCACAAAAGATATTAAAATAATTGAAGGTGAATTCACCACCTCTATTAGACCTCAAACATTTGATTTTCAAATCCATTTCATTCTCAACCATAGACTTAAATGCTTTAAACTTTACTAGAGCTTCTATTTTTTCTTCGAGAAAGGTCACCAAGTCATTCTAGAGTAATCACCTATCAACAAAATAAAATACCTATCACCTTGAGAGCTTATTGTTCTCGTAGGTCCACACACGTCTATATGCACCAACTCCAAAGGTCTTGTGATAGAATATTCCTTAGTTCTAAACCTCTTCTTTGTCTACTTTCTAAACTAACACTCCTTGCAAATTACATTGACAGGCTTTGCAATTCTTGCCAGATCTCTCACAACTTGAGTAGAGTTGATCTTTACTAGGATATAAAAATTGATGTGACACATTCTTCTATGCCATAAACAACTTCTAAGGAAGCTAAGGTAGTGGAACAAATTCCTACACTAATCTTGAGATTATAGTAATGCAAAATTTTTATAGATCTTTAATAGTTACAAAAACTGAAACAAAAATAAACATAAATATCATGTGTACCACAATACAATGATTTACATGGGGAAAATCCTTTCAGGAGAAAAACCCCACACTCCAAAATCCACTCAATACATTATTCAAAAATTACAAAGATTACAATATACTTACAGAGCAAGCTTCTCATAGGAGTATCACCAACCAAAGATCTAGAGGCAATGCGATCGCTATGAGACTCTCAGAATACATCACAATACACAGCCTTAATAAAATGCCCTCATAAAATAGTATTTTCATCTAGGGAAAGTCAAGCTAATAAAATATCGACCATCAAATCTAAGACCTAATGATGAACAGTCCAAATTTACTCCCTGCACCCCCCGTCGTCATCGTATGAACATTACCTTATGTATCAACAGTAACTTATGTAATTGTAAGGTTGAGACACATTTTCCCAAAAAATACCACTTGTTGAAAACTTTGCAAATACAATGAGAGGGTGTATAAACATCATCTCTTAATTACTGGGGGCCGAAAGGCCCATTGAGTCTAAACACCATCTGAATTTCTCTGTGCTCACAGGATTAGTTAAAGAATCAAAAACATTTATCAAAGTCTCTACCTTAACCAACTTCACCTTGTCATCTTTGACCATATCTATAACAAAATTATATTGAATATCAATGTGCTTGGTCCTGGCATGAAATGTCGAGTTCTTGGCTAGACATATCACACTCTGACTATCGTAATAAATTATCACTGCGCCTTGTTTTAATCCAATATATGAACACAGTATCTTAAGCCAAATGAATTCTTTACAAGCATGAGTAGTTGTCATATACTCAGCTTTAGTAGTGGACAAAGAAACCACAGCTCGTCGCTTACTCATCCAATTAATTGCACCACTAAATAAAGTAAACACATAAGCACTAGTGGAATGTCTGCTATCAACATCACCTACCCAATCTAAATCCACATAACCATGAAAATCAAGGGAAAAATTATCTTTAGTCATATTAATATGATAATGCAAGGAGTAATCTGAGGTACCACACAAATATTTGAAGACTCTTTTAACTACATCCCAATGAACTCTACCAGGATTAGACATATATTTGGAAAGAACTACCACTACTTGGGCAATGTTTGGTCTTGTACAAACCATGTCATACATCAAGCTTCCAACTGCACTCTGGTAAGACACTCTGCTCATGTCTTCCATCTCTAATGGAGATGTCAGATAATCTGAAATAGATAACTTTGTTCCAGCTGAAACAAGAATACATAATGGTCTACAATCATGCATATCAAACCTCTGTAAAATTGAATTGACATACTTACTTCGGCCAAGCCATAGATTTTTGTTCACTCTATCTCTTTTAATTTCCATCCCAAGAATGTGTCTATCTACACCAAGGTATTTCATTTTAAATTTAGTAGCAAGTCGATATTTCAGTTCCGAAACCATACCTTTCCCTCTGTTAGAACTATAAAAAAATATGGTGTTTTTACATAAGTTTTCATTCATAAAACTTCCAGTTTTGGTCCGACCATATGATTTTTTCATCTATAATTTGCCATATTGTCCCATTGTAATGATCGTGTTGTGCATTTTTCATGTCTGGGTCCATATCGGCATAAGTCTCCCATTGTCTCCCCGACCCACTGTGTTTTTCTGCTAATATCTTATGTTTCAGGTGTTTCGGTGACAACTTTTGGATCTCTTCGATCCATTTTTTTTGCTAGCAAACATCTGTTTCCTATTGACAAGACGTTTCTCTTGTCTCGACGATTGGATTCTTCCTCTGCTGACAGTTATCGGCATATGTCTTTGTGGTCGGGCTAACATCTTACTGAAGTCATGATGTCTTGGCAACAGGTGCACTGTGGGTTCCTTTCGGAAAAGGCTTGGAGGTTTCGGCATTATGTCTCAGCGAAGCTTTCCTTTCTTGTCGAACGGTGGTGGAAAGATATAACACATCGGTGTAGGTATAATCCTCGGTGGAAGCTCTCAGCGGTTTCATCTTGTCTTGGCGACTGGGGAAACAAAATACAATATCAGCATGAGTTATTGTTTTCGAGGGGATGTCATGGTGATATCCATATGTCTCACCGACGGTGCAGGGGCTTTCAACCAAATGAATTTCGATTGGAGTCATCTTATGTCTTGGCGAAGATGATTTTAACATGGGATGCTTCGGTATGAATTGGGGCGATCGCTGTAAGGTCTCGGCGAGTGACCTACGGTCTCGCCGATGAAAAGCGATGAAAGATCTTATCGGCAAGAGTGTGAATTTTTCTCGGCGACATTCAGAATGTATGAGGATCTTTAGTGAAACGTGGGACAATCTACAAGAGGTCACCCCGAAGGCTGGAAGCTATAGCGATATACATGGGGCATAAGGACTATGTCGGTGAGAAATCTAATGTGTCTCGGCAAAGACGAGTGGAAGATGGCTTTTAGTGAAAGATATCTTGGGTCACAACGACACAAGGTGAACTTGGAGTTTTCGGTGAGGTAGTGTGAAGTCTGCGAGAGGTCTTCCCGATGTCAGAAAGCTACAGCGACAGTAAACGAGACAAAAGGTGCGTATCGGTAAGAAACTATTTGTGTCTTGGTGATTGAAAAGTGTATTGGGGGGCCCCCTCTCAGCAGAACTAAGATTAGTCTATGAGATGTCTCATCGACATCACAGGGTCTGAGCGAAACACAAGGGAAATGAAGGATGCTTCGTGTCTTCGGTGTAACATGTAGAATCTTATAGCGACACCCAGAATGCATCAAGGCTCTCGGTATAACTCTACAATCTGTGTGACATCTTATCGACCCGGATGAGTTATGGCGATTGCAAACACAGTGGATGCGGGATGGTAATGAGTGAATTGCCTTCGATAGAACAGTATATTGTGTCTGGCCGACTAATCTACTGATAAAAATAGAATTTCAAAGTCTTGTGGCTGACATGTTGAATGCTTGGAGACCGTTGCTGCCGACTTGAATTGAGCCCAAATCTTGTGGAGGGCCGACATAATATTTTATTTTGATATTTTTCTCATGCTGGTGTATACACAAGCATGTTGTAATTGTTAATGGAGATGAGACATTAGATTTCTGAGACACTGCAAATAGATATAGTAGAATAAAATCATTAAACCAGAGGCTATTGTTGCATGATTTTCACAATGGAGGTATTTATGAGATTCAGTTGATGTTGCTGTATTTTCGCTGGTGTTAATTATCTATTGAATTGAAATGAAAAATGCTGCTAAGTTGTCTCCATGAATGATTTTTCTCGATTGTTTAAATTAACATAACAAGTTTATGTTTGATTTATCGATACACATTTGTTGTATTTGTGTGATCAATCAACTGGTTCTTTCAAGCAAAGATTAAATCCTTTTATTGATCACAGTAATCAGAGGAACTCATTTTGGATTATTGAAGTAGAACTTAGTAGTCACATTGTTGCATGTTTATACAAGTTGTAAACAAAACATATGCCAGATAATTTGTGTCTTTTCCAAAAAGTGTTGCTTATCTTGATCTCATTTGACTCCGCATACCCAACAAGGCACTAGTCTCTACACTTCATCATTATAAATTCATTCAGTTTCTTTTAATTGAGTATTTAGGACTTAGATCAGATTATTGTCACAATTTTCAAGTTAGATTTCATCTGTTCACTCCCATGTGCCATTGTGAACAAGTGTTGTAAGTGGATTGATTGCAAGTTAAGTCTGCATTATTGAGAGAGGTACACCCGTCTTGGTTTTGTAGCACCTAAAGAGTAGAAGGTTTAATTGTTTCAAACCTTGTTCTGTTACCCTAAAACGTTGTAAAATCTTGGCAACCTTTTGTGGTTAAAACCTGCATTTTTGAGAGTAACAAATTGGCGACTCTGTTGGGGAACAATCAGAATCAAGGCCTTAATCATAGAGTCATAAATCTTGAATAGACTCCACTGGGAACAAGAAATATTGAACATTTTTCTCATTTTTGATAAAAGTGAGTGGCGACTCTGACAAAATTTTGCACCTGTTCATCATGAACGGAAGAAGATCTCAATACAAGGGAGGTCATATAGGAGCCCCTGCTGACAGCAATAAGTGGATTCATAAGGATGACAGTGTTGATAAAGGAAAAAAGATAAATGAGGATGTGTACCTGACAAATAGAGACAAAGCAGATCACTATGATACATGAAAGGATTATTCAAGTGTAGAATTGTGTACCCCTGAGGAGCAACTAAATCCATTTTATAATCCTCAGAAACAAGCTGAGCTTGAAGCTAAGAAATAGGCTGAGTTTGAAGCTAGACTTGAGCCTGAACGACTCAGAATTCAGCATGAATATGATCAGAAGATGAAGAGTAACCAAAATATGGTTGTTGATCATGAGCTTCCTGAGGAAGTAAAGGCATAGTTAGAACAACAAGAGAAAAAGATAAAGGAGTTGGAGGCTAAATTACAGAAAGCCCAAATTGCTAATCAGACAGTTGGTGGCTCAAAGTATGTTCCACCTCACAAGCAAGGTGATCATGGTGCGGGATCCTCCAATCAATAGAACGTTCCTTACAATCAGGGTGGGAATCACTATAAGCAGCTAGGTAATCCCCCTTATATTCCCACACAACATTCGAATATGCATCCACCTCTTGGTCAGCATCACATCCCTCAGCATAATGCGCAATACAATAATCCTATGCATCAGTATCAATATCCACCTATCCCTCCCCCTCACCAATATGCAGCAATGATTAGACAGTTTGATTTGGCAGGATTCCATCTATGCCCTTACCCTATGGATAGTAGCTGGAGAGGTCTGGTTGCCAAGTTTACAGGGAGCAATACAGTCACTGCTGAAGAACATCTAAGGAATTTCTTTGTGTTCATTCAAGATATAGGTATGTCATATGAAGACTTGCACATGAGGCTGTTTATGATGTCACTTATTGAAGATTCTAGGGATTGGTTTAACAGCTTGCCAGCATATTCAATTAATTCTCTTCAAGTGTTCCAAGATCGATTCCTAGAGCAGTATGGAAATCTAAATGCGCCAGACGTAGCTCTTCATGAACTGATGAGGATTCAAAAAAATCAAAATGACTCAGTTTATGATTTCAATCAAAGATTTAACAAATTGCAGACTAAGGTACCTCCTGGATCAAGGTTGCCAGATTATGTAGCTTTAAGTGTTTATTTAAATGCATTTGATCCCAAAATAGGGTACGAACTGAGAAATAGATTTCCAAGAGGTTTGGCTGAAGCATAGAAGATTGCATTGACAATTGAAAATAATAGGAAGGTTGCTGGTATAATTAGTAAAAGAGACAACCCAAGGCCTCCTCAGCAAAACAATAATTATCAGTACAGACAGGAGAGTACATATAGAAATGAGAACATAAATGAAAGGCCAAGACTGTATGATATGCCTTACAATACGACTGAAAAGATGGGAAACCTATATCAGCTAGACCCAGAAACAGAGAAACACCTGATCCATTGAGCAAAGAGGGAACTTACATGGTGAGTAATAACTATTTTTGTGAAGTTTGTAATCACCCACATTCTCCAGACTATTGTGTTGTAGCCCAAAGGATGCAAGAAGAAGGAATGTTGAGGGAAAATAATGGAGAAGATCACACTGTATATTTGACTTCAAATGTTTTTCACCATGCTGAGGAAAGAAACTCATCTTCAGAGAATGAAGGCTATGAATATGATGTCTCCAATCAGAAGTATAATTTCCATATGGCTGAACAACATATTTTTTATGATTCTGATGAGGATTACACAGAGCCACATCTTGTTGCAGCGCCTGCTCAATGCAATGTGAGGAGACTTACTGAGGATAAAATAGAAAGGATCACTGTTGCTGTAGTTGAGAGAGCCAAAATTCAATACTGGTTGAGAAACAAAAAAGTAAATGAGCAAGATGGGGTCCCTGGGGGAATTTTTATGAAAGATCAAAAGGTAACATAGGAAATTGTAAAGAAGCTAGAAAACAAGCAGCATGATAAAATTAAACAGAAATCAAGCCAAAAGGAGGAAGTAAAGGAATTAAATAGAGAAATACAGACGCCTGACCATTCCAGTAAAAAAGAAAAAGAAGAAAACAAAAGGGAAGCGCCGGAATTAAAGAAGATTGTCAAGGTGGAGAGTTCCTCTTTTGATTTCACTCAGGCACTATCCCAGGTAAAAATGTCTGTTCCACTACTTGAGATGATGAAAATTAAAGAATATAGGGATACTGCTGTTCATTTGATAACGAATGGAGAACACATGAATGTTGAAAATAAAATAACTGTTAAAGCAGTCAATAAGTAGGAGAAGATAAATAATTCTGAAGTCTACTTGAGTGATATATTATCAACTCCTCCTCAAGTTGATCCCTTTCTTACTACGTTGCTTGTTAATAACAAATTGTTAAGGAATTGCATGATAGATTCTGGTGCTGCTATAAACATCATGCATGTTGGAGTTATGAAACAACTTAGTATGTGGGTTGATATCACTGAAGGCAAGTGTTATGCAATGGATAACAGACCTGTTCCTGTGGTTGGTATTATGAAAGATGTTGAAGTCAAGCTAGCTACTTATCCATAGGTGGCTTATAATATAGATATCACAGTGATTGATACTCCTCCGTAGTTTGGTATGCTTTTGTCAAGACAATGGACAACAACAGTTGGAGGAAATGTCCAGTTTGATTTGTCTTATGCTACTATTCCAGTGAATGGTCAAGATGTGAAGTTATACAGAGAGCCAAGAATGAATCAGCTTGTTGAATGTGTACCATAGGATCAGATTAATTATTTTTGTGATGTTGATCTGGGGAGTTTTAAGGTAGAACCAACTCAGCCAGAATTAATTAATAATGATCCAATTGAAAAACATGATGCACAAAATTGCAATGGTGTATGGAAGATGTACTTTGATGGAGCCTACAGTCAAGAAGGTAATGGCGCTGGGATTATTTTTGTTTCCCCTGAAGGTACTACTTTTAAATATTCATTCTTCTTGGCATTTGAATGTACAAACAATGTGGCAGAGTACGAAGCTTTATTGACAGGTTTGAACATAGCTGTGAAACACAAGATTAAGTTGCTAACTATTTTTGGTGATTTGAGTTGGTTGTTTCACAAATTAAATCCAAGTATGCAGCAAAGCACAAAAGATTAAAGCAATACAGGAATGCTGCATGGGACACAATTGAACTATTTGATGCATTCTCAATTGAGTGGATTGACAAATCAAAGAACATAATGGCTGATTTTTTAGCAAATGTGGCGCTGAAGAAGGATGATATCACATTGGCTGGGGTATCACAGATTGAGTTCAAGATAAGGCCTGTTGTTCCTGATAATGTTTATAGTTGGCAGGTCTTCAATGATGATACTGATCTTTTGAAATTCCTCAATTGTATAGATCAATATGAAGCTCAGGAAATTGATTTCAATGCTTTTGTTGAGGAAGTAGATGGGAAACAAACTATGTTTGGAAAGGAGATCTTACAACTCAAAACAAATAAAATGCCCAAGGGTCTAGTGGCATTGGAAAGGGTGTATGATGGAAATGATAGATCTCTAATGAAGCAAACACCAGTCAGAAAGGAAGATGTTGAAGAGATTAACTTGGGGATTGAAATAGCACCAAGAAAGGTATATATTGGAAAGAAGATCAACCCTACAATTAGAAGAATGCTGATTGAGTTATTAAGAAAATATAAACATGTTTTTGCTTGGTCATATGAAGATCTAAAAGCATACAAGGAAGATCTATTTCAGCATGAAATACCATTCAAGCCAAACGCCAAGCCTTCCAAACATAAGCAAAGACCTATAAATCCAACATTGGAGCCTAAAATGCAAGAAGAACTAACAAAGCTTAGGGATGGAGGAATTATCAAACCAATCAGACATTCAACATGGGTTTCTAATTTGGTCCCTGTAAAAAAGAAGAATGGTGATATCAGATTATGTGTCGACTTTAGAAATCTGAACATGGCATCTCTCAAGGATAATTATCCTCTACCCAACATGGAAGCAATATTACATAAGGTGATAGGCTGTGAGCTGTTATCTATGATGGATGGGTTTTCTGGATACAATCAGGTCAAAGTTAAGGAATCTGAGCAATACAAGACAACATTCACTACTCCTTGGGGAACATATGTGTACATAAGAATGCCATTCGGTCTCACTAATGCTGGAGTGACTTTCCAAAGAGCCATGGGCGTAGCATTTGCTGATTTGATTAATGTTATCATGGTGGTGTACCAAGATGATTTGACTACTTATTCGAAGAAGGCTGAAGATCATGTGCAACATCTTGAAAATGTATTTATTAAAGCTCTTGAATATGGTATTAGTTTAAATCCAAAGAAGTGTCATTTTGCAGTCATTGAGGGTAAGCTCTTAGGGCATATTTTTTTGAAAGAGGGAATTAGAATAGATCCTGAAAGGGTTGAAGCTATTGATAAGGTTTCTATTCCCAAAACTGTCAAGGCTATACAATCTTTCTTTGGACAAATTAATTTTGTCAGAAGATTTGTTTCTAATTTTGCTGAGATCATCAAGCCCATATCTAAGATGTTGAAGAAAGGACAAAAAATGGATTGGATTGCTAAAGCTTTGGATGCTTTTATGTCTATCAAGAAGGCTATCAAAGAGGCTCCTGTTCTTAAGTCTCCAGATTTTACAAATCCCTTTCAGATTTTTTCTTTTGCCTCAATACATATTATTGTTGCTGTTATGTTACAAAAGAATAATGATGTTTATGAACAACATGTATCTTTCTTTAGTAAATAATTACAGGGGTTTGAATTAAAGTATGATATAATGGAGAAACAGGCCTTTGCTCTTGTGAAGGCTACTAAAGCATTCAGACCATATCTTGTTAGAGCAAAAGTAATTGCTTATGTCCCTCATGCTGTTGTCAAAGACATTTTAACACAATCTGAAGTCACAGGGAAAAGATGTAGATGGATCAACAAGATTCAAGAATTTGACATGGAGATACAGATTACTAAGTTGGTAAGAGGCCAAGGCTTGGCTAAGCTGATGGCAGAGACTAATATTGAGGTAAATCTGATATGTAATGTTGAGGAAGGGGCTGCAGTTGCAAGCATTGAACATACTCCTTGGTATACTGATGTTATGCATTATCTTAAATACATGAAGTGTCCAGATGGATTGAGTGACAGCTAGAGGAGAACTTTGAAGTTGCAAGTATCCAAATATGTTTTTATGGATGGCGATATGTTTTGGAAAAACAGGGATGGCATATTGTTGTTATGTTTGGATGAGTCACAGGCTAAGCATGTTTTGAAGGAAATGCATGAAAGAGTTTGTGGAGGTCATTATTCAGCAAAGACAACTACACACAAAATTCTTAGGGCTGGGTATTATTGGCCAAATATTTTTAATGATTCCTTTACACATGTGAGAAAATGTGAGGCTTGCCAAAAGTTTTCTGGAAAATTGAAGTATCAGGGTGCTTTGCCACTTCGACCTTTACAGGATAATGCCCCTTTTCATCAATGGGGAATTGATTTCATTGGGGAGATACAGGAGAATTCAAGTGGAGGACATAGGTGGATACTAGTTGCCACTGATTATTTTACAAACTGGGTAGAGGCAATCCCAACTAAGGAGGCTACAAGTAAAGTTGTAACAAATTTCTTGATGGACAACATTATCACCAGATTTGGTATACCATTGAGGATAATCACTGATAATGGGATGTGCTTTAGGTTAGATGAATTCAAAAGCTTTTGTGATAAGTATGGCATTACTATTTCTTATGCAGCTCCTTATCATCCACAAGCCAATGGTCAAGCAGAGTCCAGCAATAAGAGCCTCTTGAAGATTATAAAGAGGATGTTGGGACAAAACAAGAAGGCTTGGGATTCAAAGTTAAAATTGGCTGTGTGGGCTGATAGGATCACTGTGAAAAAGGCAATTGGAAAATCTCCATTTGAATTAGTATATGGAGCACAAGCTAGGATGCCTTTGCAGAATTTGTTACCAGTTTACAAGTTTGTCTTACAGGAAGATTTGGAAGTTCTTGAACCCATGGAGGATAGGATGGAGCAACTTGCTGAGCTGGATGAAGTAAGAAGAGAGGCCCAAAGTCAAAACATGAAGTTACAGGCACAAATGAAGTATCTATTTGATAATATAGAAAGTTTGAAGAAAATGACTGTGTTGATGTGGAATGCAAGGTTTCAAGAGAAGGGAAAGCATGGTAAATTCGAAGCTTTGTGGCTGGGACCTTTTGTTGCTATTGGAAAAAGGGGTGAAGACCCATATTATCTACAGAACATGGTTGGTGAAGATCAGGAATTGCCTGTTCATGGGCAATTCTTGAAGCTTTTTTTCTCTTGAGCAACATAGAGGGTTGAGGGTTGCCAGTGCATGGACAACTCTTGTGTATCCTCTTTAAAATTATTTTCCATGCACATTAGTTTATGTTTTCATTCATCTCCATTTCACTCTCATTTTCCATTTGCCTCCATTCTGCATTCGTTTTGCATCCATTTCACTTTCCATTCATTTCATTTGCTTCATTCCATTGCTTCTCATTGGTTCATCATTTTGTGTCTGGTCTGCTCACCCAAGTTTCTGGATCCTTGCAATGATCTTACCATCATTCATCCCCAGACGGAGCCACTATTAGAACTATAAAAAAATATGGTGTTTTTACATAAGTTTTCATTCATAAAACTTCCAATTTTGGTCCGACCATATGCTTTTTTCATCTATAATTTGTCATATTGTCCCATTGTAATGATCGTGTTGTGCATTTTTCATGTCTGGGTCCATATCGGCATAAGTCTCCCATTGTCTCCTCGACCCACTATGTTTTTCTGCTAATATCTTCTGTTTCAGGTGTTTCAGTGTGACAGCTTTTGGGTCTCTCCGATCCGTTTTTCTGCTAGCAAATGTCTGTTGCCTATCGGCAAGACGTTTCTCCTGTCTCGGTGATTAGAGTCTTCCTCTGCTGATGGTTATCGGCATATGTCTTTGTGGTCGGGCTAACGTCTCACCGAAGTCATGATGTCTTGGCGACAGGTGCACTGTGGGTTCCTTTCGGCAAAGGCTTGGAGGTTTTGACATTATGTCTCAGCAAAGCTTTCATTTCTTGTCGAATGGTGGTGGAAAGATATAACACATCGGTGTAGGATGATTTTAACATGGGATGCTTCGGTATGAATTGGGGTGATCGCCATAAGGTCTCGATGAGTGACCTACGATCTCACCGATGAAAAGCGATGAAAGATCTTATCGGCAAGAGTGTGAATTTTTCTCGGCGACATTCAGAATGTATGAGGATCTTTGGTGAAACGTGGGACAATCTACAAGAGGTCACCCCGAAGGCTGGAAGCTATAGCGATATACATGGGGCATAAGGACTATGTCGATGAGAAATCTAATGTGTCTCGGCGAAGATGAGTGGAAGATGGCTTTCAGTGAAAGATATCTTGGGTCACAGCGACACAAGGTGAACTTGGAGTTTTCGGTGAGGCAATGTGAAGTCTGCGAGAGGTCTTCCTGATGTCAGAAAGCTATAGTGACAGTAAACGAGACAAAAGGTGCGTATCGGTAAGAAACTATATGTGTCTTGGCGATTGAAAAGTGTATTAGGGGGCCCCCTCTCGGCAGAACTAAGATTAGTCTATGAGATGTCTCATCGACATCACTGGGTCTGAGCGAAACACAAGGGAAACATAGGATGCTTCGTGTCTTTGGTGTAACATGCAGAATCTTATAGCGACACCCAGAATGCATCAAGGCTCTCAGTATAACTCTACAGTCTGTGTGACATCTTATCGACTCAAATGAGTTATGGCGATTGCGAACACAATGGACGCGGGATGGTAACGAGTGAATTTCCTTCGGTAGAACGATATATTGTGTCTGGCCGACTGATCTATTGATAAAAACAAAATTTCAAAGTCTTGTGGCTGACATGTTTAATGCTTGGAGACTATTGCTGGCCGACTTGAATTGAGCCCGAATCTTGTGGAGGGCCGACATAATATTTTATTTTGATATTTTTCTCATGCTGGTGTATAAACAAGCATGTTGTAATTGTTAATGGAGACGAGACATTAGATTTCTGAGACACTGCAAATAGATACAGTAGAATAAAATCATTAAGCCAGAGGCTATTGTTGCATGATTTTCACAATGGAGGTATTTATGAGATTCAGTTGATGTTGTTGTATTTTCTCTGGTGTCAATTATCTGTTGAATTGAAATGAAAAATGCTGCTAAGTTGTGTCCATGAATGATTTTTCTCGATTGTTTAAATTAACATAACAAGTTTATGTTTGATTTATCGATACACATTTGCTGTATTTGTGTGATCAATCAACTGGTTCTTTCAAGCAAAGATTAAATCCTTTTATTGATCACAGTAATCAGAGGAACTCATTTTGGATTATTGAAGTAGAACTTAGTAGTCACATTGTTGCATGTTTATACAAGTTGTAAACAAAACATATGCCAGATAATTTGTGTCTTTTCCAGAAAGTGTTGCTTATCTTGATCTCATTTGACTCCGCATACCCAACAAGGCACTAGTCTCTGCACTTCATCATTATAAATTCATTCAGTTTCTTTTAATTGAGTATTTAGGACTTAGATCAGATTATTGTCACAATTTTCAAGTTAGATTTCATCTGTTCACTCCCATGTGCCATTGTGAACAAGTGTTGTAAGTGGATTGATTGTAAATTAAGTCTGCATTATTCAGAGAGGTACACCCGCCTTGGTTTTGCAGCACCTAAAGAGTAGAAGGTTTAATTGTTTCAAACCTTGTTCTGTTACCCTAAAATGTTGTAAAATCTTGGCAACCTTTTGTGGTTAAAACCTGCATTTTTGAGAGCTAACACCCTCTACCAATAAATAACATATCATCAACATATAATGCAATAAACAAGAAACGATCACCATCAGTTTTATAATAACACAATGATCTGATTTAGAACGCTCAAATCCCAAACTCAACACATATGTATCAAATTTCTAGTACCACATGTTAAGACTTTGTTTTAAACCATACACATGTTTCTTCAATTTGCAAACCAATTTAATTTTACCTTTCACCACGTAGTGCTCTGGCCATGTCATATAAATATCCTCCTCCAAGTCACCATGAAGGAAATAAGTTTTCACATCCATTTGCTCAACCTATAAATCACAAGCAGCAGCAATAGAAAGCAAAAATCTAATGGATGTCATTTTCGTAACAAGAGAAAAATCTCACCATAATCAACACCCTCAACTTAAGAGTAGCCTTTTGCAACCAACCTTGCTTTGTACTTCTCAATACCTCCATTTGAACCAATCTTTTTCTTAAACACCCAAATTTGTAACCAATAGGTTTTATTTAGGAAATGGTACAACATTTCATGTATCATTCTTTTTCAAAGCTACATTTCTTCATCCATAGCAATATTCTAGGATTTTGCATCATTTATACCTAATGCCTCTTCTACCGATCTAGGTTCATCCATGTTAGTATTCAAAGAAAAAATGCATCTCCAATGATTAGGTGAATACCTTTCAGGTGGTTGTCTATGCCTTGTAGACCTATGAAAAAAGTTGAGTTGGATGTACTTCCTCCTCTTCTAAAGATTTAGAGCTAGATGTGCTCTCCTCAACTTCTTGTCTATCCATGTACCTCGATTCAAATTTCTCAGGTGTAGAAGAAAATTGAATCACATCTTCCTATTTACTTTGTTCTGGTTGCAATGCAACAAAAGAAGGTTTAGTTTCTCTAAAAAAAACACTTCTACTATGTATTACCTTCTATGCAACAGGATTCCAAAGCTTGTATCCTTTCACACCATAATTGTATTTGATGAAGATACATTTCACAACCTTGTTCTCCAAATTTGTTCGCTTCTCCTTTGGCACATGTGCATATGCCTAGCAACCAAAAACTCTACGATGTCTTAATGAAGGCTTGTGGCCCGACCATGCCTCTATAGGTGTCTTATCAACAAGAGATGATGTAGGAGA
Organism: Sequoia sempervirens; assembly: GCA_007258455.2. NCBI lineage: Eukaryota > Viridiplantae > Streptophyta > Pinopsida > Cupressales > Cupressaceae > Sequoia > Sequoia sempervirens. The sequence continues at coordinate 623,151,443 of VDFB02281492.1, forward strand.
CTTGTTAATCAGGTAACAAGTAGTGGCAACAACTTCAGCCCAAAACCTTTGTTCTAGACCAACACCACTCAACATACTCCTAGCCTTCTCCATTAGTGTCATGTTCATTCTTTTTGCAACTCCATTCTACTGTGGAGAATACAAAGTTGTCTTTTGTCTATGAATACCACAATCTTTACATAATCTATCAAAATAATTAGAGCAAAATTCACCACCATTATCAGTCCTCAAAAAAAATATTTTCTTTCCAATTTGCAACTCAACCATTGCTTTAATTCTTTAAATTAACTAAAAGCTTCAGATTTAATCTTTAAAAAGTATACCCATGTCCTTCTATTATAATCATCAATAAATGAAACATAATATGTAGATTTACCAATTGAAGGAACATCTACATGACCAAACACATCATAATGAATAAGATCTAATACACCATAAGATTTATGAGAACTTAAGTAAATTTGCACACAATTTTGTTTTCCATAAATGCAATGCTCACATAAATCAAATTCAATATTACAATCAGATAACCCTTCAACAAGGTTTTTATTTTTTAAGGTATTTAGGCCCTTTTCTCCAATGTGGCCAAGTCTCTAGTGCCATAACATAGTTTTTTCTATAGGTAACTTTGATTCAAAAGAAAGAGCACCCTTGGGTACCCAAAATCCATGACCATATATTGAAGGTGAAACCATCACTTCTTCCACATACTTTCTTTTCACAAAAGTAGTATTGCACTCAACAGTGCATGCATCAAGCTTATACAATGTTCCATGTTTGACACCTCTAGCAATCACCATAGCACCTCTGACCATCTTGCATCCTACATTAGAAAATACTACCTGGACACCTACGTCTATTAGTTTGCTCACAGATAAAAAAATCTCATGCTAAACTAGGGATATGCAACACACCATTAATCCTTTTTATTCTACCATCAGGAAACCTAATTTTAACTTTACCATGACCAATAATGTTTGAATGAGAATCATCACCCAAGTACACCTTACCTCCATCAAATTCATCATATTTAGAAAACCAATCTCTATTAAAGGTAGAACTTGCTTAATTCAAAAGTAGTTAAAGCACCAAGCATTTTATCTCTAGTATACCGATCCAAATTCTAAGCTTCCTCAAAAATAGAAACTTTAGCACTATAAGATTTAGGAAGAGTTCTCAATACCTTTTTCACAACTTCACTTTCCTCCAATTTTTCACCAAGACCATTGATGACATCAATAATTTCATCCACTCTGAGCATGTAGCTAGTAATATCTTCATCTTTTGACATCCTTAGGGTTTTAAATTTGGCTTTAAAATTCTACATATTTGCTTGCTTGACCTTATCATCTCCTTCATAAATGCTTTGCAACTTTGTCCAAATCTCTTTAGCAGTTTTGAGGCTTATCACCTTCACAAGTTTTGAATCAAAAATCCCACTCAAGATAACATTCCTTTGTTTTCCATTATTCTCATAATCCTTGATCTCATCATCACTTGCCAGAGGATTAGTAGGTATAGTGTATCCATTTTCAACTAACTTCAAAACACTAAACCATAATGACACAAGAAAGGCTTCCATCCCAGATTTCTAGAAAGCATAGTTTGATCCATCAAACATAGGCACTTTGACACCATTCATGTGTGCCATCTGGATCTACCTTAAGCGGTTAAGCTTCTTCTAAGGAACCACAACCCTAATACCAATTACATTAGACACATAGGACAACTAAGAGGGGGGTGAATTAGTTGTACATTAAAACTTTCAAACCCTCATTAACCTTCAAACCCTTATTGTGCATCAACATGAATGTAAACTAATGAAACATAAGCACATTCACAACAATACACCATAGAACACCAGATTTACGTGGAAAACCCTAATCAGGAAAAACAACAGTGAGGATCAACTCACATATATATGAATAAAAACACCAATTACAAAAGGCTCATTATTGGAAGGGCTCATTGCCCAGAAGAAAATAATGGCTCATTGCCAAGGGCTCACTGTCCAGAATAGAAAGAGAATAAAAGAAGACAGTTACAAGGAGGTTCACTACCTCAAATCAATAAGAAGACCCACCACAACAACTCTACACCATCTGCAACCTTTGACTCACTGCCTCTGGCAACTTCAGGTACATTGAAATGTAGACACCTTCTGCTCACTGCTTTTGGTAGTCATAGGCGTTCATGCTTACACTTAGATCACAACACTTGATCACATACACATCATTTCACACCACACATAATACTACCCACTTCTCAAGCAATTTACCTTGCATATATACCTTCCACAACCTCAAACAACCTTCTCCAAGTTGGCTTCAATGAAACATATGCATCTTAAATGTGCAACCACTAAATAGGTCAACACCAAGCACTTACGTAATGGAAAGAAGTGAAGGTGGAAAAAATGAACTTGGGTTAACCAAGACCCAAATCTACACCAACATGCTACACCATGCTTCCACAAACAACAAACCATCTTCGCAATTAGTGCTAGCATGCTAGGTTGGCCAAACCTACACTAACACTATCAAACAACCAATTCACTCTTCACCAGGTTTGAAAATATCCTACAAACCACGTAGCAACATCACACATCATCCTAGAATATTCCAACATAATCAAAATATTCAACAACATTTCCTTAACCACCTGAAACTCAGAATACTATCATCCTATGCAACCAACCACACTACCACAAACATACAACTCACTAACCAACCTTGCAGAACAAATAAACACAAAAAACTATAGGGGAAGGTAGATTCAAGAAATATAAGCATGTTCCCTAATCCAAAAGACAAGAAACCTCAATGTGAAAAAAATGCAGAGCAATTCTATTTCTCCCAGACAACCTTCTTCACAGGCAACACACTGTTAGACACATCTTCCACTACCGCATGATCCAGAACCTGAAACTCTTTATATAACAACTCTTAAAACCTCTGATCATCTCATCCAAACCACACAAGCACATCTTCAACCATGGAGAAATGTGGAGCACAATGCAAAACACAACTCTGTCACCTTGTACACTCTCTATTCAATTTTTCTCAAAAGCACTTGGAAACCAAGTGAACTAGCTGCACTAGAAACACCTCTTTAACACCACAACTCCTTCTCAACATGACCACACTAGAGGTTGACATAGGTTGACATCAATGAAAACACTAAAGACACCATAGTGCAACAATCTCCAATACTCAATGTTATCATCCAAATCAGCAAGGTAGGAATCTACAAACAAAGGTATTATATCTAGTAGATATGCATCCCAATATGGTGGATCTAGAATGATGATAGCAATGTCCTGATGTAAATAATCACTAGAACTCATGAATGATTCAACACCATATTTATATGTAGCAATAGGTGATATGGGAGATGAGATATAAATGTAAGTCATTGTACTACATTGTTCATCCCCAAATGATGATGTCTCATAAGATGTCTAAGTGAGACTCGATGATGTTTTTTCCTATGTTGAAATTAGAGGATCAGGTAAGGAAATACCATGAGTAAGGAGAATTTTCTCTAGTTCCTCAATTCAATGAAATCAACATTCTTTCGTTGTATGCCTTTTATTTCCATAATACCCACATCGGATATCCATTTAGTAGGAGGATTACAAGGAATACTCAAATGGAAGAGATTTGGTGTGAGAGACATGATCACATGCCCAAAAAATTGAAGGTAGAAACACCTAGTTTGATCCCCTGATTCAGAGCCCCCCAAGAAATATTAGTGCTGATTATAGCCCCCCCCCCCCCCAAAACAATGTGCAAGAAAACTTTACAAGTTATGAATTTCGAATGCCAAAATTTTCCATTTATGACTCACAAATATTTTTACAATTTTGTGAAAAAATGGCAACCTAGATCTTATTTTTACATGAAAAATCAGATTCCTTGAGAAATTCTGATAGAAATAAAAAAAAAGTTTGCAAAATTTTGATAATCAAGGTGAAAGTTATTGCCCATTGAAATGTGTTTACAAAATTGACTGTGGAGGTTAAAAAACACAATTAAATAGCATAATTTCCAAAATGTCTCAATGCTAAAACTTTGGCATTAGAACCAACTTTCTAATGACTATTTATAGTTGAAAAAATGACCTCCCATTCGCAAGTTATCACAAAATGGAAAAAATCCTCCTTTGCTAGTTTAGTGATATAAGTTAACCATTTGACTTGACCATTAAAGGTTAGCATGAAATATTAACTATATAGGAAATTAATAATAAATTTTAACTATTAAAACTTTAATGAAAAACTACCCAAGCAGGTGGAGGCACAATTTATGGGAGAGAAGTCAAGTTTAGAGAGTGATGTGGAAGACATTGATCAAGAATGACACCATTGAGAAAAGGTTGGAAGAAGTATTGGAACTCTATGTTGCATAGTCTATTACAACCAAGACAAATTCATTGATGCCTTATTTATCTTTCATCACATCTCAATTATCAATGACACACTAAGGAGACTAAATCTTTTGAATGGAGCGGGCTTGCAGACTTAGGAGTATGGTGTTGTGTGGGGGAATTTACCTACATAAGATCATGCATGTACATGTTTTATTGCTTTTGTAGCTTCTTGGTCCTAATAAAAGTGGTATGGGAGTATGATTTATAGAGTAAGAGTGCATCTGAGAAGGAAATTCTAATGGGTATAATGAGAGGGGCAGGTTTGAGCTCAAAACCTTCATACCCCGCAAGGTGCTCAACATTCAACTTCTTTATGCAATGACACGATCCATGAAAACATTGGAGGCATGGGAATTGGGTGTAATGATAAAGAATCCATGCTTATCCCCCTCATACACTACCAAATCCACCCACTTCCCATACTCCTTCAACTTCTCTGTAGACTACAACATAAATTTATGGAGGGCGACAAAATGCTAATCAATTTGTTGGATATAAAAATTATCGAGGTTGTGATGAATGGAACAGAAGTTGCCTCTTCCTTAATGGAAGGAACAACTTCTCCTTCAATTCCCAAAATGCAGGCCACAAAAAGTGGAGGTAGGTGGTAGATACAATGCTTGGCGACACCTTCTTTTAATAAAACTTCAAACTCTCTCCACTATAAACAAGTCATGATAGGGTTTTGATGGGGAGTGGAGGAAGGCTGCATTGGGGAAATCTATGAAATGTAGGATGATACAAAGGCATGGTTGAGGCTTGAATTTAAACATGACAATAAGATGTTGTGCCTTTATGCCACAACAAATGAAATTGTCCTTGAGTTTCCTTCTACGAAGCTAAGAGCTATAACCACCCTCACCAATAATAGTGAATGAAGGCCACAACAATCTTGAATCTTGTTAACACAATTTAAGGTGATTGAAAAGATTCAATGCAAAATATCTTTGACAAAGATGACTGTGAAGATATGGTAAGAGATCCACTATACTAGAAATGCAATGAATTGCAACAATAGGTCAGAAAGGCCAAGGTTCTGCACAATACGCCAAAATGGACAAATCTCTATAGAATGTAAATATTGACCCTAATGAGTAGGTTGGAAGAGGGAAAATTGGCCCTCTGCTTATTTTTTGATTTTTTATAACTTTTCGTAAAATGGACATAGAGGCCAAAAAAGTGCAAAAACTGAATAATTATTGAAATTGATAAATGAAATGTATTTTTTCATTTCTCGAGTCTTCTGACTGTGATGGCACTTTCCATTTTGATCTATGATTCTCTATTGATAGGGATATATGTGGGAGTCACCTTGATGTGGGGAGGAACATGCTCTCATGGATCTGATACCATGTTGGAGAATTCCAAGATCAAAGAGAGCATGAAACAACTTCCATAAGTGAATAAAATATACATAATAGTATGTATATCAAATATGAAATGAAGAGTGTGTAAATACAATGATCAATCCTTGCATATATAGGTAAGGATGAGGAGGTGAGAAGGTAGGAGTGAAACTATGACTACCCCCCCAAAGATGGGAAACTTGTGAGATCACTTGAAAAATGGGTGAGAAAGTGGAAAGTGTACATGCAATAGGTGTCTCAAGACATGAGGGCACCTGTCTCAACCATATGAAGTGAGACAAAATAAAAATAATCCTAAGTAAACTTAAGTTAGGTGTGATTAGGTCAATCCTAGAAAGGTGATATCCTATCTAGAAGGATAAAGGCACTATTTACATTGACATTTCGTTTGTGCCTAGTGTGTCATGGTGGTGTTGGTGTGTTTCCTTGTGACCTCCCACTTGTTCATTTCTACCTTTTTCTTCCTTGCAATGTTTACAGGTAGGCTCAAAACTTGGCATATTTTTCTTTGTTTACAATTTTTTCTTGTTCTTGCATGGTCTTTTTGTCATGTCAATTTGGCTAGGTCATGTGATGCGAAAATACCGGTATGGGCCAAATTATGCTTGATCCATAAAGAATTGAAGCATAACAAAGCCACCAATACTCAAATCTCACCAAGATAAATCAAACAAAATTGAAACTAAACATTTTATCAAAACCTAACATACTAAATTATGAAATCTTTCAAAACATCTACTCTAATCCATCTGAAACTTATCTTGTTGTGGAATTGGTGTCGTGTTGATGTGGAACGATGACCCTTTCACAATCCCGTGATCAGTGAGCTTGTTTTAGTCGATTCTATGGAAGAGAATCGATGAAACCATAGTGATTGATGTATGAAAACCTAATTTATGCTAAAATGAACATGATGCAAGCTAAGTTAGCATGATTTTATGCTACAAATGATCTAATTATTCTATTGCTAAGCTAATCTAAGCTAAAATGATGCTAAAAGATGAAAACCATAATTTATTTACAAACTAAGATGGATGCATGGAAGCCATTAATGGATTCTCTAAGCTATTATGCAATGAAAAATGAACTAAAACAAGCTAAATATTGAGTAAAAGATGAGTGAGTATGTGAGTGAATTCAACAACATAAGTTTGCAATAAAAGATGGATCCATTTGTCTCCAAATAGTGATCTATTTATAGGAGAGCAAATGAGGAATGGATGGTTGAGATCAAAAAGCTTAATCAATGGTACAAGATGAAGAGGATGAGAGGCATGGATCATTGATTCTCATCAATGGATGAGAATGCATGATGGTTTTCTAATCAAAGGCTCACACCTGCCTCAAACAAACACACTTTTGACCTACTCACACAGGTCAAAGGTAACTTGCTAAAGAGGTTGAAGGTTTAGCTTCTTGAAGAAGCCAAGTAAGTTGATTGGAGGAGAGAGAATATTCCTTTGGGTGAGGAAAAAGGTAATTTACAAATTAAAACAAAGTTTTAATTGTGCAAAAAAGGATAAAGAATATTCCATGGGAATATTCCCTTTGATTAGAGGAAGATTAGTTTAATTGTTAATTAAACAAGGTTTAATTTATGCAATTAGGGAATGAGAAGAATAAAGACATTTATTAAATTAGATGATTTAATAAATAGGGGAGGGGTGAAATGATATTTAATTAAATAACATAGGGTTATTTAATTAAATAAGATGACTTAGGAGATTAAATTAAATATTTTGATTTATTTAATTTAATGAGATGAATTGTTAGTGTGAAAAGAGATGAATTAACCCAATTTAATTAATTAGGCTAAATGGATGAAAATGATGTAATTAATTAATTAACTAGGCTAATTAAATTAATTAAGCGAAAAGAGGATGGATTAAAGAGGAAATGATGTTAGTAAATCTAATTTAAGTGTATGACATCGATTAGGACATTTTTCAGTGTCTACAGGTCATCATCTTCATTTTCTATTGTTGTGTTTTCACGATTTTTTCTTTTTTTGGTTTCTTGTCTTCATTTTTCTTACCCATCAAACTGTGTTTTCCCTGAGTGCTCCGATCAATAATGTTTATGATATCATCCCATCGGGTCCCATGTTGACTTTTCCAAACTTGTTTTAGAAAGGGAGGTGACATGTCCCCGATGAACTTCTTTTTCCTTGGGGGATTGTATGGTTTACTTAGGTTTTGGATTTCAAACATTGATATTGCCCCTTGAAAGATCATTTGATAAACCTTAAGCCACATGCCCGACACCTAATGTTAGATACAAAATGCCTTTGAAATATTGGAGTCAACAATTTTGGGTGTCGAACTTCGAGGATATCCTTCATCATCTATCTGAAACTTTAGGTAAGGGTTAACCCATAGGTCAGACTCTCAAAGTCCAAAGACCTTTATGCTTTTGTTAAGAGCCTCTTCCCATTGTCAAAAATAAGAAGTATGTCTCGCCTAAAGAAGATTCAAAAACATCAAATAATATTTCCAACCTTTGATCGTTAGAGAAAATTGATAAAGCAAACACTTATGAAATTTTGAGAATCGGGTGTTAGGACTTTGTCTTATCACTTACAAAAAGAAATCCTTAAAAATTAAGTGATAAGTTCGACACTTGACTCCCAATGGGAATTCCTTTTTAAAACAATCATTGGGTGTCAGTAATTGGTCGTACACTTTAACTATTAAAGTTTCAAATGAATAAGAAACAAGTGTTACCTCCAAAATCTGATCCCTAACAAGAGCTCATTTACTTTGTTGAAACAATTATCAAATATTGACTAGTGGGTATTTCTCTTAGTAGTTGTGATCTAATAAAAATAAAAAGTAAGCAATATGTCCAAACCCCGACACCTGATATTATGAAACAATGAACATACCTTTTACAAAATTGGTATCTGGATTAAGTTTGTTTAGGATGTTTGAGACTTTTAGTAAGAAATTAGAGGTATGACTGAGACCTGACAACCAAAAAACTAGAATCTTACTTAAGTAAGGAGTAAAAGGCCTTTCATTATAATACAATTTAAAATAGACTATCTTTAGAGCTTGATAAGGGGTGTTGATTCATTCCTTTTAATTATTTCCTTCAAATATTCTAATGGATGGTGTTTTCATATGTAGGTAATATACCAAAGGAAGGTGTTGAAATGAAGTACCAATATAAATGGTGCCACCCTACATACAAGATATTTTCTCCCTATGCAGACATTAGAGATATTGAGCTAGGATAGTAGATATGGATGAGTTCCATAAAAAATCCACAATGAAGAACAAAGATCAGTCAAACCCACCTCTTTGGACAATCATAGCTTGGTGGCTTGGTAGTCGCTTTCCTAATTTCAATGCATTCTCTTGAGCTAGTATTGACTTGTGCTCAATACTATGACCATAAGAAAAGGGATTATATTAGGATAATTTGGAGAGGTAGTCCTTGACATAAGCCCAAACATGATAGAGAAGGTATTCATGATCCCTATCTTCTCTAAATATGAAGCCATTGATATGAACAAAGTAATCACTTATTTTAAGAAGAACAATGCAACTCGTCTCAACGTGATCAACAACTAAATGTTGCTAAACCTAATGAAGTTGGACCTCAAAATGGCCAAGGTGAAACACTAGATTGAATTCAAAGAAGACATCAAGGATCAAATCGCAATCCTTAGAAAATTTTATGGTTATCCAAATGCTATACATTTCTACCCATGGATGTGTCGCTTTATGTTGATCATCTTAGATGATAAGAAGATTAGTTGGGACGCCATAATTAGCAAAACTCTACATGAACAACTCAAATATGTGTTACACAACAACAAGTTTTGTTAGAAATAGGATGCCATTTAATTGCAATCCTAAACATTATTTATTTCATGTATCTCCTAAGTCCTTGGAAAGTGTTCTCAAACACTAGGATTAGAAAGAGATTAATTTTGAATGAAATAATCATGTTAATTGACATTTGTAATTAATTATAAATAATAGGAGCATGTGAGGGCATCCAAGATGAGTTCCTAAATATTAGGAGCACATGGGGCACCCATATGGAAGGTGGAACTCGCCTTGAGTTAAGTTAATTATTTGGAGTAAGAGATAACACTTCTGTAATGCATGTAAATATCCTAGGAGTTAGGGATTGACGTTTACATGCATGAAGTTCAGTTCAGTTCAGTTCAGTTATGGTTCAGTTATCTTCAATTACTTTTAGTTAAATGCTAGTTAACTTCAATTAACTTGGAATGCATGACTAATGACTCGAGTTGCATGACAGATAACAAGTGACTACCTTCAATTAACAGGGGATGACCATTCTTGCATGAATGGTGGAGAGATATGTTTCAGTTAACAGAGAATGACTTGGACCCACCTTGGGCGCCCAAGTTGGCTTCTTGGAGTTAACTCTTTTGCATGCTAAGATATTTTAGCAGGTTGAGTTAAGTGGGCCCATTCTTGGGCGCCTACTTTGAGGATAAGCTTTGAAGATATCTACGGAATCAAGGTTCAATTGTGACTTCAGTTTGGGATGCCCAAACAGATGAAGCTCATGTTTTGGCATTGTTCTTTATGGTAGAACTCTACTTGCAAGAGATAGGAGCACCTTTTGTGAGATAGGGATTGAGCTTTGTAATTGTAACTCTTTGGAGTTTACAAAGTTGATTATTGCCTATTTATCTCAAGAAAGTTGAAGAGAGTTAGTATAAGTTTTATTGCAGGTTATGAAGAAGATTTGGTGAAGGAAAAATAAGCATTCTCAAGCAAGGATTAAAATTATTGTAATCTACTTCAAAGATTAAATAATACATTATTTATTGGTGGAGTTTTTTCCCGAAAGGATTTCTCCATGGTATATGTTGTGTATCTTCTAATATCTTGTCTAATTCTTCTACATTTTGTCTTCATTCTACAAATGATAAAATGAATTAATCAGATAATCACCCACAAAGAATCTGTAACAAAGAATACATATTTAAATCAACAAGTATAATAGTTTTACAAAGTATTAAGCTACATAAACACCTCAATTTTCAACAAGTTCTACATGGCATCCTCTCTTTAGCTTATCAATCAACCTTCTGAGGACTTACTAGAATATGATCCCTTCAGCTTGGAGAGGTCAAGATATATGAGCATTAACCACAACTAGAGCTAAATACTAGTAACATAAACTACTGTGTGGTAAATGATTATTTCATTTATTTCATCATCAATGTGTTGGAGAATGATTTTGTTGAGAGAATATCCTTGGGAAAAATGAAAGAGTTAAAGAATTAGGGTAATTAGTTATCCAATTCAAGAATTTCACATACATTAGAGTGGCAAGTTTTCACAAGGCTCCCCTTAAGCTCCCAAGATACCCCACTAATAGAATAATATTGTTGGAGTTATGTAGACATGTGAATGAGATTTATAAGTTGATTTTTGGCAAGCATAAGTTAGGATACTCCTTCCCAATAAATTTAGGTGTATACTCTTGTGCAAATATACAAAATACCAATATAGTAGAAGTGGAGCTGCTCATGTACATTGTGAACCTATATAATGATCCAAGAGTTAGATTTGACCCTATTAGAAGGATTAAAAAAGTCATAGGTTCATTCTTCAAACATGAGCCTTCTTTGGAAGTCCATTGGGAAAATTGTGAGGAGAAATTTGAGGTGAGGATGGACGACTACTATAGATTGATAGTGGAGATGATGAAGGCTTGCAATGTGGCCAAAGTACCAAAGGACTTAAAGGACAATGGGAAAGTCCTATACCCCATCTATAATGGTCAAGGAATTTAAAATTAACCAATCTACAATGTAGATTGTTTAATTGTAGATGACAATATGGAGACAAGGGCAACAAGTGTTAAGGTTTGTTCACAAAGATGGTTGCTATCTCATTTCCCATGATGGAGTTACCAAAATCCCAATCTTAGCCAAAAAATCCAAAGCAGTTGAAGGTCCATCTACTACTACAATTAAGAAAAAAAGACCATCATCTTCAACAGCTGGATCAAAGAAGAGGAAGGAAAAAGAACAAATTGTCATTGAGACTAGTGAAGAAGATAGCGAGGAAGAGATTCCTATAACACGAAGAAAGAGAAAGAGGAGTTCACCTCAAGCCACTTCTATCAAGAGAACTAGTTCACCCACTCCTTCCTCTTCTTCCCCACGAGTCTCCTCTTCCATCCCCTCTTCCACCCCTAGGTGATCTCACAATATTGGTTTACAAATTTTGGCCAAATTGGACATTGAACTGATTTTTTTTAACTAAATCTTCACTTTTGGGCACCTATAGGTGCTAAACCATGAGAAATTTGAAGATGATGCGAACTAGTGATTTATGACATTTTGTCTATAGATTATATATATATATATATATATATATATATATATATATATAAAATCATATTGCATTTATTTTTCTATCTCCTTCAAAAACTAGTTTTTATCAGTAAACACCATTTTTAAGTAGTGATGCTCACCGTAAACAACGTAACTTTTTTTTTCTATGAAGGATAAAATTCTATTTTTTTGAATTTAGATTTGTAACTACAATATCTAACAAGTTCATTTGATTTCATAGTGTTTTATTGTTTTTCCTTAATCAAGTTTCGAAGTCAAACCAATTACAATTTAGACATAGGTGGACTGTATACAACATAATTTTTTTTTGTATGTATCAAAATTCATTTTTTTTACTAGATCAAGGACATCAATACCTAGCCCGAACATATTTTTCAAAATTTTATTTTGATAATCTACTATTTTCCACATGTGTAGCACAAAGAGCTTTATTTTTTGGTGAAAAACCTATGTTTAATCAAACTAAAAAAAAATAGATAATAAAACCAAAACATATTAAAATTGTATTCGATAGATAGCTAGTTCTGAGGACTACCATCATCTAGTTGGGTCTATGAAGTCTCCTCCATTATCCTCAACCTGAGCTTCAAAAGGATATTTTTTGCAGAGATTTGGTAGAAGAGGAGGGGAAGGGGGAAAAATGGGGGTTTATATGGACCCTGGTTCGAGTGAACCCCCCTTTTTTTTGAATTTTCCATTGTCTTCATTTTAATTTTTTTTCAAAAAGTGGGTCCCATCATTAAATAGGGTTTGCTTGAACCAGGGTCCATACAAACCCCTTTTTGGGTTCATATGAACACCCCAATTCGTGCAAACCCCTAAAAACCAATATTTTTTTTCATGGGAACATTTTTGCATTTTTCCTTCCTCAACAAAATTGTAAACCATTATTGTGGGATCACCCCTCTTCTTCCATCTCCTCATCCATCTCCCCATCCAACTTCTCCTCCATCTCCTCCTCCACATTCACCCCCTCACATTCCCACTTCTCTAATTCCTCCTCCTCTCTCACCTTCAATTAGTTCTCCTCCTGTAGATCAAGAAGAGCTACAAGAACAAGAGGAGGAAGTTCATAATTAAGAGGTGGAGGAAGAAGAAATAACAAGAAATGAGGAAAATCAAAATAAAGAAGAAACCGAGAGAGAAGAGGTAGAACAAGAAAATAGGCAATTGAGTTGGAGTATGAACATTCTCAAGATTCACATGATACATAGGTCATCCCATCTCCTCAACATGAAGTCTCTTCCAACCTCCCGGTATGGTTAAACCATACCATTCAGAAGAGGAAAAGGACTTATGTCCTAAAGGAAGTGGAAGAGGAAGAGGAAAATAACTTCACCATTCTTTCTGAGGCATTCTAGGAATATAGAAAGAAAATAAATAGATCTAGGAGGTTGTCTACTATTACCATGCATAAGAAAGGAATCAAGGTGGCACAAATAGTTGTTCCCACAGTATACAAGCTCGAGTTTGACATGTTGCCTGAGGACTACCAAATAAGGTAGGTCAACCTTGGTGCACAAACTAGAGAAGGGGAGCAATAGTCATTATAGATGGTTGTATCCACCATCCTTAAAATAATGTAAAAGGATGAAAACGCCAAGGAAGAACTAAAGGTTCATGTATCCTATTTGACATCATATGTCAATCAATTAATTGGGCCTGTTGATATTGTTTCTTCAAACCTAATTTTTTAGGCTACACTCAATAAGGATGCTTAAAATCTAGACCTTGAGGGTTGGTTAACTACTGCTAAAGGGTGGAAAGATGACCTACAGGCCTTATCTAGCAGAGTTTTGAAAAAGGCAATAAAGGAATATCACTGTATTAGTGATGAAGTCAGTTTAGCCCACCAAATGGAGGTGGAAATAAATGAGGATTTATTGGTTTGGGATGATTACATCCCAATTTTTTAGAAAATAAAGGCTACTCCCTCAAAGGATTTAATAAAGGAATTTGTGATTGAGGAAGAGGATGAAGACAAGCAAAAAGAATGGCTAAAATTAGGACAACTAAGGGTGAAGATTTTGAACAAGTGTAAGCACAAATTGAACAAAAAAAAGAACCTAGCTAAACAAGCAATGGTAAAAATACAACAATTTGTGGAGAACTTTGGATACACCTTTTGAGAAACCCCATCCTTAGTGGCATCTCCAAGTAAGATGGTTGTAGAGTCTAAGCTAATGTATTGTAAACTTGGTAGAATTTACTCAATTCAGAGGGTTAACTGGATGAACAATCTACTTTACATTACTTAAGACTACATTAAATTGTCAACCCAAGGCTTGTAAGCTTATGATGGTGCAACATGATATATGCCTTCATGGACTTAAAACTACTTAATGTACCCTACTTAGGTTATTCTTGTTATCACCAAGATTGCACTCGTACTACAAAACCTTCTAAAGTTCTGCAATCCGGTGAAACTTTGGAATAGTTTCAGGTTGTGGGTACCCTATGATGAAACTAAATCTCCAGATTCTAGGCTGGTTCCATATGATGATCAATCTTGAATGATTTTTTTTGAGAAAAGGAAAGAAGGATTGAACTGAATGCATGAACTAAAATTAAAACTTCAATGATGCACCTAATTGGAAATCTAAACTGCAACTTAATTCACAAATGATTATTGAGTACCCTCCTTGCACAACTTGATCTGATAACCTAATCACCTGAATGTTTTATACAGAGGCCTTGATTAAATACATTTTTGAGGGAAAACACTTAGTTTTCACGACTAAATTGACTAATCAATTACATGCATAGTGTATAACCAGTGAGCTTAAACTAAACTACATACATATATTTATGAACAGAGACAAAAATATTAGAGGTTTCAATATTGAAACAGAAATATTTTGATCGAATCCCACACAATGATGACACCTGAAATCTTGAAGGAAAAACATGAAAATACTGGAAATTAAAAGGAATTCTTCTACAAATTACAAACTTAATTAACCTGTAAAAAGTTGCTACATAATCTATTAAACTGTGAAAACTGAGTTACATAAAGTCTCTTTGTTGAAGGCAAAGGCAAAAAATAAGAACCAAGGAAAAGAGACTAATTCTTTTTCCTATATACAATAAAGGGATTCAAAAATCCAAGAGGAGATAACTGAAGTCAAAATATCTGAACTGCAAAACTAATGTGAAACTACAGTTATGTCTCACCATTTGCTCCATTTTTTGTTTGCATGATTTGGGAAAAATGGACTATTCAATTAAATATTAAAGATAATCAATATGATTATTTTAATATTTATAATGTGAGCTCTCTTTTTTTTTACATTGCATGGTAAATATTAAGGTAATAAAATATTACCTTTAATATTTAATTACATATTTTGTCTTATTTAAAATCATACAAAAGATACAAGCTAAGTGTTTTTCACTTTAAAATTAAATGATAATATTGAGACTTAACTCTCAATTCTACTAATATGCATGATGAATCATCTTTGGTTGTGCAATTTTGAAAAACATGCAAAAAAGGCCTCAAAATTGGAGCAAACTGAGTGATTAAGTGTCCAAAACTCCCCTTGAGTGATGGTCGACCCATGTGGGACTTCAAAACTAATGTAGAACTCCCCTTTGAGCCTTGCAATCCTCTTAAAAAGGTGGATTTATCTTTTTCCTTTGAAGTGGTGATGATATATCAAAAAATACGAACTAGGTTGGTGAGAAATTTAAAGGGTTTTTTGCCTCATTGTTTTATAAATTATATCCAAAAATCACGAAAACCCAGATCGTAGTTTTCAAGATATGATTGAAACACACGACCACTATTCATTGCATCTTTTGAATCTGAGAAGGAAACATGTTGGGCTCAACCCTTGTAGGAGCCCATTTTACACCACATGCTAAAATGTTGAACATGATGAACTAGCCATGAAACATGTACCTGTACCTGATAAATCTTTGAATGTCTGGTTTTCTTATTTGATTTTCTCAAATGTCAAAAAATTTCTCACCCCAGTTTAATATTGTTTGATAAAACTTTACTAATTTAGCTGGTAGCTAAAAATTAGTAACAATTCCACATGCTAGAAATTTGCAAAACTGCAAAACAGTAAAAGCATAAACCAGAACTAGTTGCTACAAGTGCCTACAATAAAGATTGTAACTGAACAGTTGCTAAAAACTAAATAAAAACTAATGACTCAACTGAATTATTCTTCAAAGTGCTACTAATAATCATTACATGCATATTCACAAGCATTCATTCATATTAAGCAAGAAATGAAATTCCAATTAACTTGCATATGATTCATGAATAATGATAAACTAATAATAGCTATTAACAAACATAGATAACTGAAAGGTGAAATGAAGAACAATACCTTGAGTGGCCTGCTCAAGTAATTGTTCCCACTTTAACTGAACTCAATCTAACTAATAGATTCTATGCATCCCATAAGATTAACTCCATTCATTGTATATTGTAAAAGATTACAAAAGATCTTTTCACATATTGGATTCAATCATTTGGAATATTTTTCATGTCTTCAAATTGAAAGTAATTGGTAACATAAAATTGATAAAAACCAACTAACTATCCTATGGATTCAACCCACAACTATATACAAGTTGGGGGAATCTTTATTGAAAGCAACAACTAATTGAAATCATTAACTCCACTCTGAGATAATGGAGTCTAGAATTAAGATTTGAATTATTCAACCTATAACTAAAAAGGAAAGATAAATCCTATCAAAACTAGAACTCAAATAGAACTGTTTATAAACATACAACCACTTGTCCAAATTCCATAGGTGAAGGAGACCTCTCCTTCAATATTTATTATTTTGGTTATAATAACACATGTCAAATCTTCATTAAGAGCCTTTGATCAATGACCAACACATTCAACTTAACCTAGAGCTTCCCCTGCTTCGGTGTCCAGTCATTCCTTTTGCTATGAGTTCATCCCACAACTACTGCATTATGGTTCCTCTTTAGTTGCAAACAAGTTAATTCCGCAAAAAAAGTACACAGGGATACCTATCATAATTAACTCATAGCATTCCATCAACATTCAATACATTTATTCATATAAACCATATAATACTAATATATTATAACCAGAATCCCATCATCATAATTAAGGTTCAAGCCTGCATAATGGATTAAAAGGATAGCATAATGTAGGAACATTATTTGGAGAATATGTTTAAAAGTATCTTAAAACATGTATTAAAACAATAGAAAATATGCCATTATTTAGACCTATCACTCCCTCCAACTAGCTTTTTGCTTGTCCCCAAGCAAAAAATTAGGGATCTTGATTGTACTGCTGAGCAATTTGTTTTAGGTCCATAATTGTGCTAACACCCTAAGTTTGCCTCAGATAAAAACCTTGATGTGCTGAAAGCTGCCTCATTCGAATAGTTCTTGCTCTCTCACATTCATCACTTTTCTCCCCTATCCAATGTGGGATCAGATAAAGAAGAATAGGTGGATGAAACGTGAGTGGCATCCAATGAATTCCCTTTTTAATATCAATTACCATGCAATTACATTCCCTTTGAAGCATAGTAATGAAATTATGCATGGAATGTGGCTCTTTCTTCTGCAGTTCAGGTGTCAAACTATTCCATCTATTCTGCACATACTTATAACACCGTTGTCCGACCCCCATAGCTAACATTTTCATTTTGTCATAGTCTGCCTCCCTGAACTTCATGATTTTCTTACCTACTCCTTATGTGTAAGAAGTCTCATCCATTCATTAATTATTGTATTTGGATCCTTATCCTCTCTTTTGACTAGGAGTGCAATAGATTTTTCTTTCTCTTCATACTCTTCCATAATCTCACCTCTAAGCTGTTCATTCCTGTAGTAAGAGGCAAGTGCCCTGATCTGAAGATCCCCCACAAGGATTAGAGGTTCCATTTTGTTTCATCAGGTATCACATAGTTGTGCAAATAAAATTCACACAATTGATCTTGGTCTTCAGGTGTGGAAGCAGCAACAACTTCAAGAAACTCAGAAGTTTGACTCATTACCAATTGAATGCTTGCTAACTAATCTACTAAACTAAAAACATAAAAAGCTTTCTTGTAAAAATAGTGCATAAGTTCTCAGTGGACGTCTACACCTAACTATTTGTGCAGCCTTATCTGCTATCTCCTCTAACAGAATTGTTGTTTTATTCAGTTCCATATCATTCTTTTCCAATTCTTGTTCATAATTTTCCTTTTCATTTCTCCACTTCTCCTTTTCCTTTGCAAACTTATCAGTTACTTTCCACAATTAGTATCCAAGTGAGCAGGTTGTATGATAATTAGGAGTTTTAAGAGGAGGAGGTCTCTCATTTGGCACTGCTAGTTCTTTGTCCCCTATCTTAGTAACAAGAAATTGTGCCAACACATCTAGTTTAGTGCTATGACCATATAGCTATGGTTTCTCCTCCATCTCCATTTTTTGCTTTCTTTCTTTATCCTTCTGCTCATAATTCTTTACCAATTTCTCTAGGTATTTAATTCTATCCAGTGCCTCTTAGAGTTCCTTTCTTACATCCCTGTCTTTAATGTAAACTTCCTCTGCATTCTCAAACTACTCATTATTTTCTTCATAATCTCTAGGAATGGGGAAGGTTTTTGTTCATAATTTCTTGTTATCAAATATGTCTTCTGATTCAGAATCAGAAGTGGTCTCTACATACCTTCTTTTTTTCACTGGTATATTCTCATTATCAGGAATATTCCTCTCCAATTCAGAGCCAGTTTCTACAAGTGTGACATTTTCCTGAGGTTGTTCTTTTTGATGCTATTCTTCCCGAGATTGTTCTATACCCATCTCCCTTTTAGGTTCCCCTGCATTTTGTTTTGTAGCTCTTTGTTTCCTGAGCCTACTAGTGCATCTAGGTATTAATACTTCTTTAATTTTCCTCTTATCCTTTTTAACACTCTTTTTCTTTTTAGGAACATCCTCCTTTTTCTGCTTTTGAATATCCCTCTATTTCTTTGAAATATCTTATCCTAGTTTCAAGGGTGTAGTGGAGGTAGATACATTTCCTCTCCGGCTCTTATATTTCCATGACTTAGAAGAGGAAGGTAATTCCTCATTTATGAGCGGTCCAGGCTCTGGTTCTTCAGGTTCTTCATGCTTGCCTTGCTACCAGTAGGTGAGGCCATGTTGGGAAATATGGGTCATCTCAGAAAGAACATCCAAGATCAACAGAGCCTTCAGTAATTTTAATTTTCGTCATATTACCTAAAAGACATGTACTACTATGCCATAAATTGGAATCAAACATAATTCATTTCCCACATTGATCCTTTTAAGAGAAACTCATGCAAAACAACCAGTTTCAACAACACCATTAATAGATTCAACAAATAGAACCAACAACCATTAAAGATGGAACAAAAGACATGAACACACAGATATATGTGGGAAAAATCCTTACGGGTAAAAAACCCCACACTCCAAAAGCCCAGATCGCCATTGTATTATTCAACAACAAAATATAGTTACAATACAATATCAGGCTCACGACCTTTACAGAGTTTACATCTTGTTCCATTTTGGAGAGTATCCAACAACACAACCCTACTTCGATCTCACACAATGAGAGACATCTCTTCGGCTACACAACCTCACAACTTGATTACAGGCTTCTTGGCCTCTCTGTCACATAGCCACTTAGCATTCACCTTCTGCAAGATTCATCTCTCAACATCAAGATTGTCTTCCTCTCTCCTTCGGCTACCTAGCTTGTCGCTCAGTCTTATCTCTCTATCAGTCCCCTAGATAACCACTACTCACACTTGAATCTTCAACTTCTGCACCCCTTTAGGGTTACTTATTCACCTTGAGCCACACGCCATCATCTAATGTCTAATCCTAGTCGTCGGATAAGTAGTTGAACAAATCTCTATTGTCAAACTTAGGGTTATCCACCTAACACCATGCCGCCTAGTTGAAGAGACATTCATTACAATCTCACTGATGTTCACCAAGCACATGGGCCCACATGCCATTTTTCCTCCATGTCATCACCACTGTCAGCCTTAATCATGATCCACCATCCTTATCAGGTCTCAAGTGGTCCGCACATCCGTCGGCATCCAAGTCACTATATCGTTGAAAAACTGAACTTCAAAACCTCTTGTCAGAGGTTGTGAAGTTCCCAGAACCTGCAACTCGTTGATAAAGGGATCGCTTTGTCGCTCAAAACCTAAACTTTTGAACCTCATGTCGAAGGTTGTGAAGTTCACCAAACCCACGACACATCAACAACGAGATCACTCTATCGCTCAAAACCCAAACTTTCAAACCTCATGTCAGAGGTTGCAAAGTTCTCAAAGCTCGTGACAAGTCAACAACAAAGGGAGTAGCCTTCGCTTTACAGTTGATAAGTTGGGAGGTTATGAAAATTTGGAACCTCATGACTTCAATTAGAAAAAATTGAAAACCGACAACTTAACTCAGGTCAATGAAGGAGGAAGTCACAACTGCTCCAGGAAGTTGATCAAGCCAATAAATCTGAGTCACATTTCTCAACATTCTCCCACTTGAAGAAATTATTGGCTCCTTCCAAAGAAAACTCATGAATCTTAAACAATGCTTCCATGCTCCAACCAAGACAACTGCAACAACATCCAAGGTGTCCACCAACTTAGGCTACAGTTCCAACCATTCACCATAGGAAAAGGAATGAGCTAAGGCGTATATGCACCAGTCTCAAGAACATAAGCATTAGATCCAATAGATAGCCAGGGCTTCAACACTGCCACCACTCCACCGTGCTCACAAGCTATATAGAAGCAATATCAACTTCAAAGCTTCAAACTGAACACAACTATGAAGTTATCCTCTAGAAAATAAGATAGAACATCAGCTAGAACACAACTAGAAAATTGACTGCTCCCATCCAACTGAACACAAACCCAGGTGACTGAAAATAGCACCCACAACAAGTGCTAATGCATCCAATCACACATACATCCAAGGTATCAACATCAACAAACTCATGCCACTCCATATCCAACCCATGAACTGCAAATTCAAGCTCCATGTGCCAACCAATAGAAGAAGATAAAACACATCCAGGAACTCCCACTGCATGGGTAATGCCAAATCTGAAAGATCAAGGCATAATGAGTCTACTAACATCATACAAGAGGTGTAAACCACATCATGTAGTCCAAAGGAATCAACCACATGATATGCACAATCTATAGACCAATAACTTATAAGAACAAATCTCACCACAAGTCTTCATAGCTCTCCCAAGTTCTTTACACACCCAACAAAGGAAAGAGATAAAGAACAACCTCATACCAATGTAATGTGAAACCAAACATCCAGGAAGATAACTAAGACCAAAGAGAGTAACCACTCCACATCATGAACCTGTAGAAAATACTCCTACATACACCTCTAAATGCCAATTGTGTCAAGTATGATCTCCTTCACAACACCCCAAAAGAAAAGGCATAGCAACACCCAACCGTTCAATCACAAAGATCAAACACAACATATATATCATGTAACTACATGGATGCAAGCTTCTTAAAGAAGATCAAACTACTCCATTTACCATTTCAGGAAATCATCCCACTACATCTCCTAAACTCCACATTAATGAATGTAATCACAATACATAAGGAGATAACCATGCTATCCATCTCTCATAATGAATTCTTCATAATCATCTAATAGCAGTTCAAAATCCATGTCCATGAAAGAAAGCATAAAACACCTGAGAGAAACAATGGGAAATACCTCTCAAGTGATAAGCTGTCGAGTAGACCAAGAGTGGGGAATGAGAATTCTCTTCTAGGGTAACCAAGTCCTGATGACTTCTTCGAGAGCAATCTCTTTATTGGTCTCTGTTGAACTCATGTCCAACCAAGGTGAAGGCTTTTCGAACTTTCTGCTAAAATATTCATCAAGAGTAACCATCTCAACAACACTTCTCTCATCTCAAGAGAATTGAAGACTCACCTTATTCTCCATGTATCCATGAGAACTTGCAAATGATCATCTCATGCTAAACTCCAAATGCATCACTGCATTATCATGAAGTTCTCCAGCATATGACCAATGCAACCCAAAACACAGAGAATAACTAGACCATTGTTAACAGTCCAATCATCTAAATCAGGAACTTATCATGACATCATGATCTCACCACCCCCCTTAGGAGATACCATGATCCAAGTGAACATACCATGGTCTCAAGAGTAATGCATCATGCCAAAACTCTAATGTGTAATCAAGAGTATACCGTGACATTAAGCAAACAAACTCTAAACCAACATCACTTGTCAAGCACCACCAACACCTCAACCAAAGACTCACAAGAGTCCTCCATGGCTCCAATATGTTACACATATTCAAATAGTGTCCATGCAAATGCGAAAGAACCCTTCTACAACAACAGGATCTAAGAGCTCCTCCTAGTAACATCTGCAACACTAGAGAAGACCATCCATCACCAAGTGATGAACCCATAGTCATTGCTAAAGCTCCCATTGAAATGTGACAACCGAGCTATCCAAGCATCATGACCAACCATTTGCTAATCTAGAAATCCTCTAGGTCCACTCATTAACATATCCATTTGACAACAATACCAAGCAGTACCAAGATCTCCAAACCAAGCAGAAATAACCATCACTGTCAAAAGCTTACACAAGGTCGTGTATCCAAAATATTTATGAAATCATGATACAACATGCTACAGGTCCCCATAACTAACTATCCAGGTACTCAACACCATCCATCCTCTCATCTCAGAGCAACCACACCAATGCACAAGTGAGCACAGAGAAGGCCAACTAAAAAGTTTTCTCCCTCACAAAAACAAATGTCGTGGATATAAATAGTCCACTTTTGAGTTGTCCCATGACAAACATGTAGGTAAAGACAACCCACAACATTTCACAACCCATAGATCCATTCAAAAGAAAATATGCAAACCCATTATCACACTGGAAACTGCAAAAATGGGATCTCAAAGAGAATAACAACTTGGAAAACTTGACTCAAACACTAGATCAAGCTCAGATCCAATTCATCAATCACGTCCACAATGATCACCATAGTCTAGGAAACCAACAAGCAACACCACAAGAATGCTGAGTGACAAACCACATACC
This sequence comes from Sequoia sempervirens, assembly GCA_007258455.2. NCBI lineage: Eukaryota > Viridiplantae > Streptophyta > Pinopsida > Cupressales > Cupressaceae > Sequoia > Sequoia sempervirens. The sequence goes on from VDFB02281492.1 coordinate 623,174,710, forward strand.
AACACTCTCATGCAGAGACAAAATCACACCTTCTCTTACCATGCATAAAGCATGCATGCAGAGCTACAACTATCTCATCCAGTATCACCCCAAAAGACCAGGGTCCATAAAATAGCTTAACAACAGCTCCACAAAAAACACAAGTTTTTCTTGACTATGTAAAACCTGCAAAACCACAGGGACATGCAAGTACAAAGCATCCTTAAAAGGAAACAATAGTTTAGGAACTCTAGGCCCATTTCAAGCCAAATCCAAAGCCACCAACATGCACATGCATTTGAGAGAGACGAGCTATTTTAGAAGCTTCCAAATCATCCAATGATCAACTCCATATCCTTCATGCAATTGGGGTACCAGTAAAACTACGCTTTCCAATACCAGGAAAAAATGCCCAGCATAAACACATTTCTCCATAGCAGAGAAACAACCCAAGCTTCTCCATATCATCAGGGAGCCTCTCACGCAAACACCCTATATGGAATATTTTGCTGCAACACAACCACAAAGCAAAATATTCCACCCCATGCATTAGGGTTATACCGCTACCAACAAGGAACCTCAGATCACAACATTCCAATATGACCAATTCCAATTTCTCCATCTTCGCCATCTTTCATGCTGCAAGTTGTCTCATGAAACTAAAGCAAAATAACACAAAATTTCACTCACCAAAGGATCAATACATCAATCGATTCCTCTAGATTTCCTTAAGCCTAACAGATTAAGAAACCTTCATAGAAGGAATACCCAAAACTGACAACACACTAGGAAGAAACACATCCCAAAAGAAGGCTCTGATACCACTTGTTGGGAAATATGGGTCATCTCAGAAAGAACATCCAAGATCACCAATGCCTTCAATAATTTTAATTTTCATCAAATTACCTCAAAGACACGTACTACTATGCCATAAAGTGGAATCAGACATATTTCATTTCCCACATTGATCCTTTTGAGAAAAAATCATGCAAAACAACCAGTTTCAATAACACCATTAATAGATTCAACAAATAGAACCAAAAACCATGAAAGATGAAACAAAAGACATGAACACACAGATATACGTAGGGAAAACCCTTACAGGTAAAAAACCCCACACTCGAAAAGCCCAGATCACCATTGTATTATTCAACAACAAATACAATTACAATACAATATGAAGCTCACGACCTTTACAGAGTTTACATCTTGTTCCATTATGGAGAGTATCTGGCAACATAACCCTACTTCAATCTCACATAATGAGAGACATCTCTTTCGGATACACAGCCTCATGACTTGACCATGGGCCTCTCGACCTCTCTGTCACACAACCACTCATCATTCACCTTCTGCAAGATTCATCTCTTAGCATTGAGATTGTCTTCCTCTCTCTCTTGGCTACCTAGCCTCTCAGACAGTCCCATCTCTCTGCCAGTCCCCCAGATAATTGTTGCTCACACTCGACTCTTCAACTGTAGCATCCCTTTAGGGTTACCTATTCACCTTGATCCACATGCCATCATCCAGTGTCTAATCTTGTCCGTCGGATAAGCATCTGAACAAATCTCCATCGTGTTGGAAAATATGCCTCATCTTACTGGCTTGAACCTCTCTTAAAGACTTGGCATTTTTCCCTTTGTTGGCCTTCATTGTCGGACTATCACTGAAATCTAGAACCTTGAAACCTAAGTCACGGGGTTCTAAAAGTTCATAACTTGGCAACAATGAGCTTCCCTGTGTTATCGCTATGTTGTGGGTTTTCGAAATTTCCTAACCTCTGATGGAGGTTGTGAAGTTCGGGTTTCTCCCAACTTGGCGAAATTATTATAGGCATGTTGCAGGTTTTAGGAATTTCCTAACCTTCGATTCAAGGTTTTGAAATTCGGGTTTCTCTCAACTTGGCGACATAGAGATTGGCATGTCGTGGGTTTTGAGAAATTCATAACCTTTGATTTTGAGGTTGTGAAGTTTGGTTTTTCAGTGCCATAACCGATGGATGGTGGGACCGGTCTGTGTGGAAGGTGACATCAATTGTACGACAATGACATGGATTCCACATGGATGGTGGGGGCCACATGGGATGAGTCGATAAGTTGTAAAGAGGATATCACTGAGATTTCCTTGTATCGGTGTGAGACAATATGATGTCTCTTCGATATGGTGACAGTTGACTCGGTGACTCATGGAGAATGTCGTGGTGGGACCCAGTAGGTTGATAAGGATAGATGGTGACGTTTATAAGCTGATGGCGATTATCAATTGGATGATTGTGCAATTCACATCCATGTTGTGAATTGCGTGGCTGTTGATGAGACAAAAAATGTCTCATCTATTAGCCAAATAAAAACATGTATTTTGCTTAATTATGAAGTTTATTAAGATTGAGCATGATGAGGAAAGTAAGAGATTTTCAATTGGAGTAGTCAAGATTTCATCATATCTTGAAAAGTACGATTTGGGCTCTTGAGATTTTTGGACATAAATTAGGAGATAAGAAGGTAAAAAACCCACTAAATTTCATGAAAACCTAGTTCGTGGTTTGAGAGAAAACTTTACTAGTTTGATGCTCCAGAACTTTGCTTTCATGCTTCGGAATTTCCAAAGCTAAAGAAGGATCTAAGTGAAGATAAGTATGATAGCATTTATGAAGAGGTTGAGCAGTTTGGGATTCTATGAGGAGTTAAGGGACAACAGTTGAGAGCATCTAGGGGAAATTAAAAACATCTAAAGTAGGTTGTTGGGTTGTGCAAACAAATGGAGCATATCTAGGAGATAGTTTTGGGTAGTTTGAACCATTTTGCAAGCATCTAGGAGCTATTGTCTGAGCTTTAATGATATACAAGGGAAAGACATGACTTTTTCAGAATTCAAATGTCTTTTTGGAGCTTGTTTAGGGGCTGTAAAATAGGCATATTTGTTTTGGACGACCAAAGAAGATTGACTCAACAAGATGAAGAAAAGACTTATATTTTTCCCTCAACACATGTTCCTATCTTCTAGGAAGCTGTTGCACAGCTATAAGGCTCATCTTTTAGACTGGTTGAAGATAAGAATTCTATAAATTCATTGTAATCAAGGAATCAAATGGGGAAGAGTTTTATAAAATAATAGAGTTAAGTTTTTAGCAGCAGTAGTGTAGTTTGTAGTTTTCATTTCATAGTTTATTTTCCAAAAATATTTCCATTCCCTGTTATTTACATTTCTAGAATTTCCCTTTGAATGCTTCTTAAGGTAGATTTGATTCCAATATTTTCATTTACAAGCTCTTAGATTAGATTTGATTCCATCAATTTCTTTCATACATTTCCTTTCAATTCTATTTGTAGAAAAAGAATGTCATGTATATGATTTCTTCTCCCTCTTGCATACACCACCCTGGATTGACATTTATAATTAAATGATGAGGATTGCATTGACCTTCATCAACATTCATCAATGCAAACGTGAGTAGCTCGCCTGGTAACCGACATTGGAGGGAAAATTAATTTAAACAACTACTCCAACGATAAATTAAATGAAGATTTGATCTTCATGATAGTGACACAATTTACATAAGTGATCGAGATCAAATCAAATTAGATGAACAATAGGATGCACTAAATGTATATTCAAATTCTCTGTATTGAAATTAAATGGTGTGCGGCTCGATGAAGAGGGTGGTTGAGTGGTTTTACATTGTATGCTTTTATGAGTATTGTAACAGTGTTAGGAGATCTGTAATTAGTGAATGAGGTCAGTCAAGGGATTGTATTACTATTGTGGGTTAACACCTGAGAGTGAAGTCTGTAACTCTGTATGTAATCTATTTACTGTAATACAAAGTGGCTTTACTTTGTGTGTGTGGGTTTTTCTCCCGTAAGGGTTTTCCCACATAAATATGGTGTTATCTCAATGTGATAATTTGTCTATTCTTTTGTTCTGTGAATGTGCATCTCAATGAATGTAACTTGTTAAATGAATGTTTTTTCTGCACTTCTTTCCCAAGGATTTTGCATTAGGAAGGCATTTCTGCATTGTGCTTTCCTTACAAGTGGTATCAAAGCCTGGCTAGTTGTGTTATCCTTGTGAGTAGGGATGGTTTTTTGTGCTAATTCTGTTCAGTGAAGTTTTGTAGAGAAAATTGATTATCTTGTTTACAGTATGAGATGGCAAGCACATCAGGAAGAATAGAAATTGAAAAGTTCAATGGCGACAATTTTGAGTTGTGGAAACTCAAATGGAAGACTTGTTGGTGGATAGAGACCTCTAGATTGTTGTGTTTGGAACTATGCCACAAGGTATGAAGCAAGAAGAATGAGACCTCACAAATAGAAAAGCTAGAGGGTTGATAAGACATTGTTTGGCCAATTATGTTCTCCTAAACGTCCATGAGGAGAAGATTGCATCTTCGCTATGGAAGAAACTTGGTGAAATTTATCAGGGGAAGTATTTGGTGAATAATTTATTCCTGAGGAAGAAGTTATACTCCTTGAAGATGGAAGGAGCATCTGTAACATACCATCTAAATTCATTTAATATGATTATTGCTTAGTTGGCCTCTGTGGATGTGAAGATAGAGGAGGAGGATTGGTGCATGCTTATGTTATGTTCCTTACCTGACACATGGGATAATCCGGTGATGGCTATTGGAAGTACAACTACTTGCAAGATGGAAGATGTGATTGCTTTGTTGTTGTCAAAAGAGATGTAGAGGAAATATTCTAAGATAGCCAAGGAGGCCCTTGTTGTTTGGGGTAGATCAAAGGAGAGAGGTAAGAAGAAAGACGAGAAGTCTAAATCCAAATCTAAAGGGAGATAAAAGTCTTCTGGCAAGAAGTCCAAGGTGAAATGTTGGAATTGTGGGCAGACTGGTCATATCTAGAAGGATTGTAAAGAGGAGAAGAAGAAGAAGAAGAAGAATAAATCTTCGAACAATGACTCTTCTCAGAGTGATGTAGATGCCTTCATTGCAGCCTTGGTGACTCAAGCATTAGATGATGTTTGTTAGATTGAATCAGGTGCATCTTTCTGTATGTATGAAAAGTGTGTTGGTGGAAAGGTGTACCTAACAAGTGATTCAACTCTAGAAATTGTTGGTCTTGGAAGAGTCAGAATCCAATTTCCTGATGGAAGAATCAAAGGGATTGATGGTGTACTACACATACCAGCTTTGGCTCATAATTTGCTTTCTATTAGTAAATTGAATGATGTTTGTGTGCAAGTTTCTTTCTCAAGTGGAGGTTGTAAGATGATTAGAGGCTCAATGGTGCTGGCTAAGGGTGCACACACATGCACTCTATACAAGCTGGATGCATGTCTTGTCCAATGTAACAATGCCTTTGCAAAGTCAAGCAAAGTTTCTCGTGTTGAGGAGAACAAAGCTCCTCTGGGTGCAAACCCTTTGAAGGTGAAACTCCCAGTAGAGAAAACTATGTTGTGGCATCATAGACTCGGTCACATAGGAGAGAAAGGCTTAAAAGCCTTGAAAAATAAAAATCTAGTAAAAGGGTTGTTGATTGTAACCTTGAGTTCAATTTTTGTGAACATTGCATTTATGGAAAGCAACATCGTGTTTCATTTTACTCTAGTCCTTATAAGTATTCTAGTGTACAAGATTATATTCACTCTGATGTATTTGGTCCAGTAAATGTTCCTTCATTATCAAAATCTAAATACTATGTTTCTTTTATTGATAATTATTCGAGAAGGGCATTTGTTTACTTCCTTCAAAGTAAATCAAAACTGTTCTGTCAGTTTAGAGAGTTTAAGAAATTGGTTGAAAATCAGATTGGAAGAAAAATTAAATTCTTAAGGATGGATAATAGCGGTGAGTTTTGTTTTGCAAATTTTGAAAGGTATTGCAAAGATCATGGGATTAAAAGGCATAAAACTACACCTTATACTCCATAGTAGAATGGAGTTGCTGAAAGGTTAAATAGGACACTAATGGAAAGAGCAAGAAGTATGTTGAGTAGTGCTGGTCTGGAGCAGAAGTTCTGGACTGAGGCTGTGGCTACAACATGTTACTTCATAAATTGTTCACCTTGTTCAGCTCTTTTTGACAAAACACCTTTGGAAGCTTGGTCTGGTAAGAAGCCCTCTCTGAGACATATTCGTGTCTTTGGCTATGAGGCATATGCATATGTGTCGAATGAGAAAAGATCAAAGTTGGTGAAAAGGTTGTCAAATGTATCTTCATTGGCTATGGTGTTGGTGTGAAAGGATAGAAGCTTTGGAATCCTGTTACTGAGAAGGTTGTGTATAACATAAGTGTAATCTTTCATGAGTTGAAGCCTACAGTAGTTGGTCCATAGTCAGAGACAGATAAAAAATAAAAGAAGAATGATGTAGTTGAAATTCCTCAAACTCCAGATAAAGAGGAACTACAAATTCAAGGTGTACATGAAACTGAGGAGAGCTTGAGTAGCTCTAAAAATTCTGAATAGGAAGAAGAGCCACAACCTCAACCTCACGCTGTGAGGAGGTCTACATGTGAGAAGCGATAACCTGAAAGGTATGGATTTTCCATGTTGGATTCTAAATATACCTATGCTTTGATTACTAGCATTGATGAGCCTAAGACTATAAAGGAGGCAATTAGTATGTCCGATTCAAATTCCAGGTTGGAAACCATGAATGAGGAAATGGCGGCATTGAAAAAGAATGAAACCTGGGATTTGGGATCCCTGCATGAAGGTCGAAAGCCTGTTAGCTACAAATGGGTATTCAAAAAGAAAATTGGTTTGGATGGTAGTGTGGAGAAGTATAAAGCTAGGTTGGTCATGAAAGGTTATTCCCAGGTGGAGGGAATTGATTATGGATAAATATTTTCTCATGTAGCTAAGATGACATCTATTAGATTTCTTTTGTCACTTGCAGCAGCGTATGACTTAGAGATCGAGCAGATGGATGTGAAGAAATCATTTCTTCATGGAGAGCTAGAAGAAGAAATTTATATGTCCCAGCCTGAGCACTTCATTGAAAAGGGTAAAGAAAATATGGTTTGTAAATTAAAGAAATCTCTGTATGGTTTGAAGCAATCGCCTAGAATGTGGTACCAAAATTTTGACACCTTTGTGTTGTCATTGGGATTTGTGAGATCAAAATCAGATCATTGTGTTTATTACAAAACTAAAAATTGATTGTTTGCTTATTATTTCCCTGTATGTGGATGATATGTTATTCTTTATGAATAGTAAGGGTATGATTTTTGTTTTAAAATCTCAGTTCTTAGCACAGTTTGAAATGAAAGATTTAGGTGCAGCAAGGTATATTCTGGGAATGGAAATCAGGAGTGATAGGGAAAGTAGAAATATTTGGCTCAACCATAGCAATTAAATTAGTACTATCCTTGAGAGATTTGATATGATAGATTGCAAGCAGTTAGTTGTTCCAGTGTTGTAGGGAATGAATCTATCTATTGAAGATTGTCCAAAGTCTCCTACTGAGATGGAGGACATGACCAGGGTGCCTTATGCAAGTGCAGTTGGTAGTTTAATGTACACAATGGTTTGTACTAGGTCAGACATTACCCAAGTAGTGGGAGTACTTAGTCAATTTATGGCTAATCTAGGAAGATCGCATTGGGATGTTGTGAAGAGAGTTTTTAGATATTTGAAAGGTACCTTAGAGTATGCTTTGTGTTATCATGGCAACTTGGTTGGATTACAAAGGTCTCTTAGCATTTGTGGGTATGTGGATTGTGATTGGGTAGGGGACATTGACAGTAGAAGATCCACTAGTGGATACATCTTCATGTTATTTGGTGGTGTAGTGAGTTCGATGAGCAAGCGGCAGGCTATAGTCGCTTTATCTACTACTGAGGCAGAGTATATGGTAGCAACACACGCCTGCAAAGAAGCTGTTTGGATTAGACAAATATGTTTAGATATTTGGTTTAGTGCAAGGCAAATTACGATATGCTATGATAGTCAGAGTGCTATTTGTTTGGCAAAAAACCCCACTTTCCATGCCAAGACGAGGCACATTGGTGTACAGTATCATTTCATTTGTGATATGGTGGAGGATGGAAAGGTTAATCTGGAAAAGGTGGATACTCTGGAGAATGTCACTGATGCATTGACAAAGCTTGTGAGCACAAACAAGTATAGGTGCTGTGCCAGTTCGATGGGCCTTGGGGCCTATGACTTTCAATAACTTTGAGTTTAGAGGAAGCTAATAAGTCTTCAAGTGGGAGCTTGTTGGAAAATATTCCTCAACTTACTGGCTTGAACCTCTCTTAAAGACTTTGCATTTTCCCTTTGTTGTCCTTCATTGTTGGACTATCGTCAAAATCCAGAACCTTGAAACCTAAGTCATGGGGTTCTAAAAGTTCATAACTTGGTGATATTGAGCTTCCTTGTGTTATCGCCATGTCGCGGGTTTTGGAATTTTTCTAACCTCCGATGGAGGTTGTGAAGTTTGGGTTTCTCCCAACTTGGTGACATCATTATAGGTATGTCATGGGTTTCAAAAATTTCCTAACCTCCGATTGGAGGTTCTGAAGTTTGGATTTCTCCCGATTTGGTGACATAGAGATCGACATGTCGTGGGTTTTGAGAAATTCATAACCTCTAATTTTGAGGTTGTGAAGTTTGGTTTTTTAGCGACATAACCAATGGATGGTGGGACCAGTCTGCATGGAAGGTGACGTTAGTTGTACGACAGTGCCATGGATGTCGTGTGGATGGTGGGGACCACATGGGACAAGCCGATAAGTTTTAAAGGAGATATCGATAGGATTTCCTTGTATCGGTGGGAGACAATATGATGTCTCTTTGATATGGCGACGGTTGACTCGGTGACTCATGGAGAATATCATGGTGGGACCCGGTAGGTTGATAAGGATGGATGGTGATGTGTATAAGCTGATGGCGATTATCGATTGGATGATTGTGCAATTCACATCCTTGTTGTGAATTGCATGGCAGTCGTTAGTGTAAACGTGAGTAGCTCGCTTGGTAACATACATTGGAGGGAAAATTAATTTAAACAACTACTCCAACGACAAATTAAATGAAGAATTGATCTTCATGATGACGAAATGATTTACAAAAGTGATCGAGATCAAATTAGATTGGATGAATAATAGGATGCATCGAATGCATATTCAAATTCTCTATATTGAAATTAAATGGCGTGCGGCTCAATGAAGAGGGTGGTTGAGTGGTTTTACATTGTATGCTTTTATGAGCATTGTAACAATTAGAGGAGAACTATAATCAACAAGTGAGGTCAGTCAAGTGATTGTATTACTTCTATGGGTTAACACCTAAGACTGAAGTCTGTAACTCTGTATGTAATCTATTTGCTGTAATACAAAGTGGCTTTACTTTGTGTGTGTGGGTTTGTCTCCCGTAAGGGATTTCCCATGTAAATCTAGTGTTATCTCTGTGTGTGATAATTTTTCTATTCTTTTTTTCTATGAATGTGCATCTCAATGAATGTAACTTGTTAAATGAATGTTTTTTCTGCACTTCTTTCCTGAGGATTTTGCATTAGGAAGGCGTTTCCGCACTGTGCTTTCCTTGCACATCGTCAAACTTAGGGTTATCTACCTAACACCATGCCACCCAGTCAAAGAGACATTGATTACCGTCTCACTAATGTTCACCGAGCACATGGACCCACATGCCATCTGTCCTCCATGTCATTGCCACCTATTGGCCTTCGTCATGATCCACCATCCTTATCGGGTCCCAAGTGGTCCCCACATCCATCGACATCCAAATTGCTATATCATCAAAAAATCAAACTTCAAAACCTCTTGTTGGAGGTTGTGAAGTTCCTAGAACTCACAACTTGTTGATAAAGGGATTGCTTTGTTGCTCAAAACCTGAACTTTTGAACCTCATGTCAGAGGTTGCAAAGTTCGTAGAACCTGCGACACATCGACAAAGGGATTGCTCAGTCGCTCAAAACCTAAAATTATGAACCTCATGTCGGAGGTTGCAAAGTTCTCAAAGCCCGTGAAACATTGACAACAAAGGGAGTAGCCTTTGCTTCATAGTCGCTAATTTGGGAGGTTATGAAAATTTAGAACCCCGCGACTTCTGTTAGAAAAACTTGAAAACCAACGACTTAACTTAGGCCAATGAAGGAGGAAGTCACAACTACTCCAGGAAGTTGATCAAGCTAGTAAATATGAGTCACATTTCTCAACAGGCCACAGGCAAAACATGAGGGTTTTCCTCTTCAAATTCATTTTGGGGCTCATTTTGGTTTTCTATATGCTTAGGCACTATGGGTGTATCCAACAAACTATTAATGTCTATGCATTCCTCAGCTCTGAAATCCTCCCACTTAACTTGTGGGTAGTGAATTCTTAGACTCCTTTTTATCAGTGGGGTAACTAAACAATGATGAGAGAGAGAAGTATCACATTGCCTTTTCTGATATTCCGAGGCCATTCGTTTCAACAAGTTATAAATAAAATTTGGTACATTTACTACCCTATTATGCCTGAGATGACTTAAAAATTTGAAATGGGTCATATAGAAAATATTTTGTCTACCATCACAGGTAATGTATCTAATAATATAAGAGGCACATCTTGCCCACAACCAGTGGAGAGAAAGTCTCTTCGTACCTTGTGATGAGGAATCCAATTCCTCTCCTCTTATGCAGAATTCTTCTTGAGCTATAACTGCATTAGATCGAGCTAGGAATTCTATTCTTGTCCTTGGTAGTCGTGTAACTTGTGCAATGGCAATTTCAGATGCATCTATAGAAAGTCCCTTAACCATGGCTTCATCATATTGAAGAGTTTCTGCAAATATTCTTGTTAAGTCATCACTAAATTCAATTAATCTCAGAAATTAGTTGAGGCAACCAACCGTTGTGAAGATAGGCAAGATTGTTGCGTCCTCCAAAATTTATCGGTGAGCCACTAGCTCTCTTCTTATAACATCTCCTCCCATCCTTGTTTTCTTCTATGCTCAATATACCAAATTCATCTCTAGAAATTCAATTCAATTTTCCCACCACCTTCAAACTGCTCTACCACTTCAAAACCTCTGTTTCCTCATATATCCTTACTACTATACCATACTGCAACTACAAATTCCCTTTTAAGTTCAACTCTAGTCTAACTAAGCTGAAATTCTCATAAACTCTCAAGGTTTCAAGTTTTAGCAATTTTGAAAATGGTAGCAAAAATAGCAGCAAAAATAAAACATAACTGCAAGTCATAATATTCATTAAATTTGGTTTCGAGTGACAGATTCAAAAGGACTAGCGAAAAGACTGAGTAAAGCGTATCCTCCCCCAACTTAATTGGTGAAGTGACCTCACTTCACGTTTATGATTTGGAGGTGGCATAATTTCATAATGATGGTAATTAAAGATATAATATTTCACATGCATGGAAGTAAATGAAAAAGTGTATGAAAGTTTAAAGAAAACTAGATAAGAAGGATTGTTGTCTTTCCATAGACTAACTCATAGGGTGTAAATCTAGTGGTTGTTTTCCATGTAGTTCTGTATGACCAAACTGCTTTAGGTAACCTTGAAACCCAATCTTTCCTATGCAACTGCACTATTTTGGTGAGAGTGCTTTCTATCTACCTATTAGTGACTTCCACCTGACCATTAGCCCGTGGATGATAGGATGTTGATTTCTTATGTCTAATTTGGTATTCTTCAACCAACTTGATAATTAGATCAGAATTAAATTGGGGCCCTTGGTCAGTGACTATTTCTCTAGGTACTCCATACCTAGTAAAAATATCTTCATATAAGAACTTAGCCACATTACCATCTCTGGAAAACTGTAGAGCCTTAACTTCCACCCATTTTTTCAAGAAGTCAGTGCACACAAAGATATATTCCTTGTTGTTAGATGTAAGAGAGATTGGCGCAATGAAGTCTAAACCCCATTTGTCAAAAGGTGCCAATGTGAACTGAGGTTGTAAGGGCATCTCATCACTCTTTGTTGGCCTTCCCATCCTTTGACACCTATCACAACTCCTAGTGTACTTAACGACATCTTTATGCAAAGTAGGCCAATAATAGCTAGTTGTGAGGACCTTAAAGGCTATTCTCTTTGCTACAAAATGACCTCCACATGGTTCATCATGGCATGCTTTCATGATATCAAAAATATCATCTTCCCTTATGCATCTTCTCATGATGTTGTCATGCCCTGTATAAAATAGATAACCAGATATCCAAGAGTAGGGAAAACATTTGTGAACCAACTGTCTTTTAGCTCTTGGTGAGAAATATGGTGGAATTGCCTTATGGAAAAATAATTAGCAATATCTACATACCAGGGTATTTGTACTTGCAAAGCAAACAAGTGTTCATCAGGAAATGAATCATCCACCACTCCTTCAGTTGATTATGTTGGCAATCTTGATAGGAAATCTGCCACCACATTTACTTTACCAAGTTTATCTACTATGGTGATGTCAAATTCCTGTAAGAGAAGTATCCATCTTACCAGTCTCCCTCCAACTAGTGGCTTGTTCATCAAATACTTTATTGTTGTGTGATCTGTATGGACAAAGACTAAATAGCCAATAATATAGTGTCTGAATTTATTAATAGAATAGACTATAACAAGCATCTCTTTTTTTGTTACCGTATAGTTTAACTCTACCTCTTGAAGATTCTTATTGATGTACAATATATTGCATACTCCTTTTTGCCATCCTTTTGACCCGAGACTGCTCCAATGGAAAAATTTGAAGCATCTATATGTATGTGAAATGGGAGAGTCTAATTAGGCCCTCTCAACACTGGTGCTTGATTCAAAGCTTTATTTAGTTCTTCAAAGGAGTCTTGACACTCAGAGGTCCATTCAAACTCAATGTACTTAATCAAAAAAACAAATAAGGGTGCAACAATCTTACTAAAATCTTTGATGAACCGCTTGTAGTAGCCTGCATGACCAAGGAAGCTCCTAATATCTCTTTATTTTTGAGGAATAGGTAAAGTAGATATTATCTCTATTTTGTGTGGATCAACCTGAATTCCTACGCTGGATATAAAGTGTCCCAATAAAATTACCTATGTCATCATCATGAACCACTTCTCATTGCTGAGTGACAGGTTGTGTTCTTTACACATTTTAACACTTTTTCTAGATTATTGAGAGCTTCCTTATAACTTTCACCATAAGTAGTGAAGTCATCCATGTATATCTCCATGCAGTCATGTGCATAATAAGAAAATATGTTGAGTACTGCTCTTTGAAAGGTAGTTGGAGCATTGCATAAGCCAAAGGGAAAAAAAGAGTAAGCATAAGTCCCCCAAGGACATGTAAATGTAGTCTTGTCCTTATCCTCTGGAGAAATTTTAATCTAGTTATAACCACTAAAACCATCAAGAAATGAGAAGTACTTCTTTCCAGCTAGAGAATCAAGTACCTGATCTATGAAGGGTAGAGGAAAGTGATCTTTCCTAGTGGTTGTATTCAATTCCCTGTAGTCTACATAGACTCTCCATTTCCCACCTTGGGAACAATTACTAAAGGTGAGACCCATTCACTATATGATATTGGATAGATAAAACCTGCATCAAGGAGATTTTGTAGCTCAACTTTCACTATCTCCCTGAGGACAGGATTCATACATCTCTATGGTTGCCAAATGGGTCTATATCCATCATTAATATAAATCTTGTGCATACATAAATCAGGATCTATGCCCTTCATATCATGGTAATCCCATGCATATGAGACTGAGTGTGCCTGTAGCACTAATTGCAGAGAATTCTAATGTTCCTCTATCAAGGCATTATTGATGTTTAACTTCCTTCCTGGCATGATTTCTAATTCATTTGATGACTATTGAACTAATGAAAAATCAAGGCTTGGTATAATGGGTAAACATTGTTGAGGTAGCAATGAATGAAATAGTTGTGATATCTCATTTGTAGAATTGTTAGGTATTATACTTTGCAAGGGGTCTTGTAGGCATATGAGGCAGTCTTGCTGTCATTTTGGATTATGTGAGCAATGAGCTCATCTTCATCTTGGTCATCCAATAAGGGGTTGCGCTCTATAATTATCAATGTCTGTAGAGAATAGTTATCTTCCTCCTCCTCACCCAAATTGGGCCAAATGGTGTGCTCAAGGTCTGCATATAATTGGGCAGGTGGATAAAGAACCAAGTTCTTTGTAACTATCCCATTGGATATTATCATTTTACCAGACCTACAACCTATAAATGCATCGATTATTTCCAACCAAGGCCTACCTAGGATGAGTGGGTAACCCACCAAATTGAATTTGGGTTGTAACATTGTGAAGTCCGTAGGGTATTCCCAAGAATCCAATGCAATGACTAGGTCTTCAATAATTCCCTCAGGCTTGACTGTGGACCTATCAACTAGTTGCAAAATAGTTTGTGTGGGCCTGAGGTTGACTAACTGAAGCAACTACATTGCTTCTTTTGTCATGACATTGATGGCTTCCCCCAAGTCTATCAAAGTATTCTTAATGAGGGATTCATTAATCTTAATGTCCACAATTGGACTACCAAGATCTGTATACTTAGGGACTATAATGTTCCCCAACATGATATCTATAAGATTTCCCAAGACATGGATTGTTTGTGGATATTTTCTTTTCCTACCTAGTTTCTTAAGACATAAATCCCTTACAATTTTGGTATAGATAGGGATGTCTTTGATAGCTTGGATAAGTGGAATCTTGATGCTCACATCTTTCAATTTTCCTAAAAGATCTGTTTCAGCCTGTGTGTGATGCTTTTGTATAGCTAAGTGTTCAGGAAAAGGTAGCTTGGGATTTGAGGTAGTTTGGTGTACTTGATTTGGCTCAGGTTCCAAAGATGGTTTATCAAAAGCCTCAACTGTAGGTTCCTCATTGCCCATTTTTGTAATTTGGGGGGATGAAGGTCTAGCAAGTTATTTCCCTGATCTGAGGTGCACTCACCTCTACCCTATAAGTGGGGTATTGCATAACTTTGTTAGTATAAGCCTGTTGAATAGGCTTAGTGTTAGGGTTAGGTGCAAGTTGGGAAGGTATTTGCTACTGCTTGGGTGGTTGGGATGTAGGATTTTATGGAGGCATTAGAGTTTTTTTCTATTGTAGAGGAGGAAGTATAGGCTATTGGTAGTTCATATTTTGTTGCTACCATTGCTGGCCTTTCTGCCATTCAGGCTACCATTGATTTTGTTGGGTTGACCATTGTGGATTGTAATTGGAACCTTAGAAATTTTGGTATGGCCAAGGGTTTGGTTGCTGGTTCCAATTTGGTTGAGCTTGTGGCCATTGTTGAGGGTTCTACCACTGGTTTTAGTTTACTTTCCAAGGCCAAGAGTTCCAATCAATTTTTTTTTTATTCCCAATAGGAAAGGATGAACTAAAACTAAGGGGGTATTGTGGCATACCTTTTCTCTGCTACCATGGCCTCCTTTGTGCTATATAAAAGATTTTTCCATCATCTCCTTCAATTGGTTGAAAATCAAGCTTTTCAAATTTATCCTACTGGATACTGGCTACTCTTTTACATTTACAATTTGCTTTTCTTTTCCTACAACTTAGATAATATTCAGTAAGCATAGCCTCAACTTCCTCCTGATTTTTCTTAATGTGAAGAGTATCCAACTGAGTTACCAAATGATTGATGATATCCTCCTTCATGTTGGATAACAGATTGCTTAGCTCTATTTTTGAAATCCCTATAGATGATTTACCAATAACTGATGTTCTATCTCCTCTTGGCCTTTTTATAAAGGTCCTGGAATAATTCCTGCAGGCCTTACAAATGTTTGAAAATGGTAGCTAATAAATATCTCCCTGGCCAATGAGGTTAAGGAATCCATGTAGTCTTCATTGACTCCCCTCAAAAAGACTAACTTGAGAGACTCTTTTGACAACTTGTTATGAGGGTTTTTCTTTATAGAAAACTAAAATCTTTCCACATAATCTTCTAAAGGCTCATCCTTTTGTGTCATTTTGAATATATCATCTTTCCTCCTATCAGGTCCCCTACAATAATCCTAATACTTTTTGAGGAAGAAGGTCTTCATAGTTTCCCAGTCAAGAATAACATCCCTTCCGAATCCCATGAGCCATCTTAAGACCACATTCTTAAGAGTTGTAGGGAAGAGTTTGAGCCTGTGTATAATCATAACTTCGTCACAAGACATCAAACTCAAAGAGGAAAGTATTTGGGTCCTCATTCATTAGCCCATAGAAAATTGGCAAGGCCGAAGGAGGGATGTTCTTCAACACTGTAGCTCTTACTTGGTTAGTGATGGGAAACTCAAATGTTGGTCATTCAACATCATCTTCTGCTGCATCACCCATGGTGTGGTATGTTCCTTCTGTAGGTGTGCTAGAGGTTGAAAAGAATGAAATTTCTTCTTCAATGGTACCTTCACTCTGAGTACTATGGTCACCAATTTCTACAATAACTTCCTGGCGTGTGGAGGGAAGGAACCTACCCAAGGAATCTCTCTGCCTCTGCATACATGAAATATAGCTTTAGATTCAATGGTCCTGTACAATGTTAGTATATCTTCGGTGTTGAAAAAGATGGTATCTAACAGTCCTAATGCTTGAAAAGAGAAATTAACTATGAAAACTGTAAAACTAGTCTATGAAGATAGCACCATCCCCGACAATGACACCAAAAATGTAGAGTCTAAGATTTTGTATTGTAAACTTGGTAGAATTTACTCAATTCAGAGGGTTAACTGGTTGAATAGTCCACTTTATATTGCATAAGACTACATTAAATTGTCAACCTAAGGCTTATAAGCTTATGATGGTGCAACATTATATATTCCTTCATGTACTTAAAACTACTTAAACTACCATACTTAAGTTATTCTACTTACTAGAAATTCACAAAACTGCAAAACAGTAAAAGCATAAACTAGAACTAGTTACTACGCGAACCTACAATAAAGACTGTAACCAAACTGCTGTTAAGAAAATAATGTTGTATCAACTAAAAACTCAATAAAAACTAATGAATCAACTAAATTATTCTCTACAATGCTACTAATTGTTAGCTCTAATGATTTGCACCCAGGTTGAGATTAAATATAGCCAATCATGAGTAACATGGGAATTTTTCTAGGGTTGTGGGTGACCCTGTAACAGAAAATACCTCCAGAAAAGCTGGCTCTTATTGATTTTACCTAAAAATACTTGTATTTTGAGGGGAAAAAGGTAAGAAACATGTAATAATAAAAATGAAAACTGAAACTTTGATATTATGATGAATTACTGAAAGCTAACTAATGGCATGCAAACTTGATTCTGTTTCACTTTGAGTTAATAGATTAACAAGAAATCTACACAACTCATCTTTGTATATCATTCACAATAGTGATTTATGAGAAGGTTCTAATACAAGACTCTTAGAAAGAAAGGAATGAATTTCATAACTTAAACCCTTGTATTGCTCACACAACTCATAACCTATAAAATAGATATTCCCTTGCAAAGAAAGGTACTTTTTTGAAGATACAGAAATACAGGGAAAAGCTCAAATTTCACAAGTACACTGATCAATTTCAAAGGACATGTACACTAATAAGCAAGTGATGAGAAATTAGATTGAACCAATTATAAATTTCTCAAGGCACTTACAGTTTGCATGACTGCATGAGTTACAAAATTACAATGAAAAACTGAGGATGAACAATCTCTAGAACACTGTAAATTAAGAATTGCCTTACAATAATCAGAAAATGACTAAAATAAGCAAGATTTGAAAGAAATTCCATCAAAATAGGAATGGAATCTTCATTTTCTCGGATGGCCTACAAAATCCAAAAATATAGCTACTAGATTTGCTCCAAAAAGCTTCCAAGAAGGTTGAAAAGGTCAATTCCATCATAACAAACATGAAGGCACAACTAACTGATGCCTATATGCTCTCCAAAGCAACAAAAGCTCATATATTCATTCCAAGTGTCTCTCAAAAGAAAAAAAAACTTCCCTCCCTTTTGGTAAGTCATTAATACAAACACATCCCCAACTTCCTTTGACTTAGCAACATCAAGAAGTGTTTCCTTACCATTTGAAAGAAATACTTAAGTGAAAATAACTCATAAAATATCACTTAAGTATTCTACAATGAAAATAATGCAAAGGCCTACTCAGTATTCGACATACTTATGAAAACAAAAGGCATCTATCTCCCTCCATATGACTTGGTCAAAACACACAAGTCTCTCCTTCAAATCAAGAATACTTGAGTGTGCTAAAGTGATAAAGCAAGGTCAAGCCGACCACATCATATTAGTTGATATGTTTGTAAATTAAAATGATTAGCAAAAAATCAACTTCTATCATCCTTCTAGAAATCTAGGGTTTCAATCCTAAAATTAAAAAAAAGATAAGCTCATTCAACTCGAAGCTTTAGGAAGAAGCCAACCGCCATCATGAGGGTTGTGGAGCTCAAGTTTTGACTGGAAGAACAATCTCCTGTCGACTTCCTTGCAATTTTGTTTTTGCAGGAGATTGCACATATGGTAAAGTAGACTTTGCTATGAATTAGTCTTTCTATCTTCAGTTTAAAAATCTTTGAGAGCTTACTTGGCTGCGGCCATGATAAACATCTGATATTTTTAACTTGCTTTCTGTCGATTTCTCAAATTTGGCAGCCACGAGCTTGGTAATTTAAGCTGGAAACCCCTGTATGTTTTTAGACTTCAAACAAAAGAAGTTGGGTAAGTTATTTTCTAAACGTGGCCCTCATTATCTTCATTATCTACAGATCTGGTTTCTTTTTGTTGTCCTTCATTGATTATGTGTTTAATTTTTCTGTAGATTCCTAGTATACAATATTGATCTATGACTTTTTGCCTCATTTCAAGAGATGTCCCAACTTCTATCCATACCTTGAATTGCAATCTCAATCCCTTTCTTAGATGGCAGAGTTTATAAGTTACTCTCAATAAATTCACCATAGAAATATCATCTTTTTCTAGTCTACTTTGCACTTCATCACTATCCTCTTTCTTCAACAAAGCTGCTTTCCTTGGTTAAAGCGGGTTTTCTTATTTTCAAGGAAGCATCTATTATAAAATAAAATAAAATTCCTTCTAGAACTATTAGATTGATGATTTTATGATTTCTCTTAGGGCCGCAACCACACCTTCCTATGCAAGCTTCATGGTTTCATGATTTGTCTTATTGTGAACTGTTCATAAAAAGAATGCAGTCATCATCCACAAGGCCAAAATGAGTGCATGAAGATAGAGTACATATAAAGTAATGTGATCTGGTCTAATGCCTTCCTGTTGCATTTGAGGAAAAAATCAAACGCCTCATTGTTGTACTCATGCAATTCATACCCTGCTATCATTATATTCCAAGAAACAAAATCTCTTACAAAAGCCATTCTATCAAATACCTAATGGGCTATCTATACCTTCCCACATTTGGCATACATGTCTATGAGTGCATTCCATATCGATACATTCAACTTGAGTCCATTTCTAAGTGTATATTCATGGATACACTTGCCTTGTTGCAAAGCATTAAAATCGGCACATGATGAGAGCACACTCACCATAGTTGTTACATCGGGCTTCACATTTTGGTTTTGCATTTGTTGATACAGTGTCAATGCCTCACATGAATGCTCATTTTGGGCATAACCAACAATCATTGCATTCCATGAAATAACATCTCTTTTAGGAATTCTGGAACCTTGAATCTGTGCTTCAAAAACTCGAACCTGCAATAGAGGGGTTCCCACTTTTCCTTCCTATGCACTACTGATTATATAAATACCACCTTCAGCCACGTATGGATTGGAACAACCATTTTATGTATACCCTTTGATGGCCGCTTATCATCATTTGTGAAATGGAAGACATTGTCACTAGAATTTGTTTATTGACAAAGAAAGTATTATTTGTTTTTGTATTAAATGCTTTAGTTGTCTTCATTACCACTGGTAATGCTCTAAAAGGGAAATTTTATGATTGTCTCTTGAAGATTGTACCCTTTTG
This sequence comes from Sequoia sempervirens, assembly GCA_007258455.2. NCBI lineage: Eukaryota > Viridiplantae > Streptophyta > Pinopsida > Cupressales > Cupressaceae > Sequoia > Sequoia sempervirens. The sequence goes on from VDFB02281492.1 coordinate 623,194,618, forward strand.
TGCTCTTTATGATTTCAAGATTGTTTTCATGGTATCCTTCTAGTTTACATAATGACAAGAGCAGCTTGAATTTTTCAGTGAGCAAGTACCTGTCATTGTCACATTATAATTGCAGTTTATATCTCAAAAGTTGTTGCAGATTTTTGATATGTAATCTGTGTTGAATGCACTTAAATGTACCTAAAAGGTTGTGCATAAATTATGAGCTGGGCTCAACCCTTGTGGGAGCCACATATACTCCACTCATATTTATTTAGAAAGATGTTTGTACCTGTAGTTGCACATGAAACAAATAGTTAGAAAAGCATATGTGAATGCCTGAAGGCTTGATGACTTTTTTTCTCTTTTTTCTCTGAACATGAGTAGTTTATAGCTTGTTTAATGCATATAAAGAGCGGTCTATACACTGGTGGATGAATGTATATGTAGTGTTAGAGACCATCATTGTTTAGAGCTTTGCTCTAAGCCATTGCAATTCTTTCAGATGAAGGATATGGAGACTGAGAGCTGCAGAGGACACAAAACAAGCAACTTGGAGCTGAAGATTATGTAGGACGATGGACTTAGACCTATCATCAGGCAATGACTGGCCTCTTCCCCTATATATGCATCTTTTATTTTTCAATCCATTCTTGTATATATTGCATTTTATGTACATTGGACAAGCTATATCTCACAGCTTGTGTGAGATAGATTTGAACTATTGAATCAATAAAGACTTTCTTTCAGCAATATCTATGTAAATATTTTAGTATTGTATACATCTATATAAATGTAACAATCTATTACTACAAACAAAAGCTTTTTTTTTTAATTCTTATGTTTATACACTTGGATGCACTATAGGGAAGACTAATATGAAATACACCTCATTTTTAGTTTGCGAACACTTAAACTCACTCATTTTAACCAAAAATAAAAATAAGTAACATTTCTGGCGACATCTATTGCATGTTTGCCTGCTAAACATCAGGACCAGTTTCCTAGACTGTCCATTGGGCATGGGGTCACTCAGAAACTCATACTAGGTCTGAAAACAATTTGCCTCAATTTTGTAACTCAATCATGAAAACTGAAAACTCCCAGGAGTTTATTGAAAACTAGAACAACAACAAAAAACTAACTAACTGTGCTAAAAAGCACTTAGGGAAAACTGGAAACAACAGCTAATCTAAGGTGCAACAACACTTATTGAAAACATGAAATCCTAAATTGACTGAAATGATATAGATCAAACCTCAAAGCAACGCTTGAGGTGTATCCCATTGACTAGGATAGGTAAAATTTCACCATCCATTTTGGACAACTAGAACACATTATGCTCCTTGCATTCTGTGATGACAAATGGACCACTGCAAAAACTATCACATTTTGTATGCTTCCTTGGTTTGCTTTTCAACTCATCCCATTTTAGCACAATGTCACCTTCTCTGAAAACTCTAGCAGTTGCCCTTTTTTCAAAAACTCTTTTGGTTTGGAGTTGATGGTACTCCAAAGACTTCATGGCTTTGTCTCTAGTCTCTTCCAGTTCCATGAGCTGAGCAAACCTAACTGCTAAGGGATCCTGCTCTTCAAACATTTCCAATTGATGCATTAAATCAAGAGCTGGTAGCTCTACAAATATAGGAAGTTTGGATTCCCTACCATAAACCAACATATATGGAGAATTTCCAACAAACCTCTTAGGAGTTATCCTATCTGCCCATAAGGTAGATTTCAACTTGGTGTGCCAAGCTCTCTGATTGTCTTCCATTATTCGTTTTATAATTCTGATCAAGTTCTTATTAGCGCTCTCAGCCAAACCATTACCCTGGGGGTAATAATTTGAGGAAGTGTTTAGATAAATACCCATTTTTACTGCCCAATTAGCCACTCTGATCCCCACAAATGCCAAGGTGTTATCTGAAATGACGGAGTCTGGAAATCCAAACCTAGTTATTATCTCATCATAGAAATTTAATACAAAGGTTTCATTGGCTTCTTTCAGGGCTACTGCTTCTATCCATCTTGTAAAATAGTTTGTAGCAGTAAGTACCCACTTGTGCCCAACATTGGAAGGTGGGTTTATGGGTCCAATGAAGTCAATGCCCCATTTCATGAAGGGTTGTTCTACCTGAATTGGTTGCAAGGGTAGTGCTAGCAGCTTTTCTTTTCTCGCAAAAATTGCACATTTCACACATTTTCTAGCCCATGCATGGGCATCTTTGAAGATGGTTGGCCAGTAATAACCAGCCCTCATAATCTTCCATGCTATTTTTTTTGGGGAAAAATGACCCCTTGCAGTCCCATCATGGAACTCATAAAGTACTTGGTCAATCTGGTTATGATCAATACACCTTAGCAAAACACCATTGAGGTCTGTTCTGAATAAAACATTGTCAATCAGAACATATGGAATGGATTGCAATTTGAAATATCTCCTCTTGGCTCTGTCTAAGTGTAGTTGACATTGGCCAATCTACAAAAAATGAATCGTATCTTGAACCCAGCTCGGTATAACATTCTGATCTTGATTATCAGTCACTAAAATAGCTTCTATCTCTACTGTCTGTTCACCTTCTGACGTTGAAGCCAATTGTTCACAAAGATCCTTGCCTCTTACCAACTTTGTGATCTTGATTTCTACATTGAACTCCATAACCTTAGTAATCCATCCGACTCTTTTTTCATTAAGATCTTTGCTAAGTAAGAATTATTTTACGCTTTGATGTGCTACAATTAAGTGAATCTTATTGTTAGGAACCAATGGTTTGAATTTCTTGAGGCTTCTAATGACAGTTAGAACATGTTTTTCTATGAACGAGTATTTCTATTCATAACTAGCCAATCCTTGGCTAAAAAATGCAATGGGCTGTTCTAAGCCTTCACTGTTTTGCTGAACCAACATTGCTGATATAGAGTCAATGCTGCCAAATGCATACAGGATAAAATCTTTTGTAAAATCTGGATTCACCAGTGTAGGGGCTGATGCTAAAGCCTCTTTAATGGCTTCAAAACTGTGTTTTTCCTCTCTAGTCTAGCTGAAAACTACATTTTTTCTTAACATAGCAGTCAAGGGTTGTAAAAGGTTTGCTACATCAGGAATGAATCTCCTCAAAAAATTAATTCTACCTAAGAAACTTTGCAGCCTTTTCTTGTGATTGGGCAAAGGCAGCTCTAGAATAGCTTTGACTCTCTCAAGGTCAATAGTGATTCCTTGCTTTGACACTATGTGTCATAATAGCTTACCCTCATGAACAACAAAGATACTTTTCTTGGGATTAAGGGAGATTCCATATTCCCTGCATCTTTCAAACACTTGTTTTAAATGCTACAGATGTTCATCAACATTCTTTGAGAATATGGTGATATCATCTAGATATATCAACACTATTTTATTGATTAAGCCTTGGAAAGCCATGTCCATAGCCCTTTGAAAAGTGGCTCTAGCGTTGGACAGACCGAAAGGTATTCTCTTGTAGGCCATAGTGCCCCATTTTGTTGTAAAGGCAATCTTGTAGTGGTCCTCCTCTTTGACCAATACTTGGTTGTAACCAGAGTATCCATCAAGCAGAGAGAATCTCTTTGAACCAACAACCACTTGGAGGGTCTACTCCATGGAAGGTAAAGGATAATGATCTTTAAGAGAGGCTCTGTTAAGATCTCTAAAATCTACACATAGCTTGATTTCACCATTTTTTTTCTAACCGGTACTAGATTAGAGACCCAGGAAGTGTGCTTAATTAGAAACACAATACCCCCCTCAACTAACTTAGTTAATTCCTTAATCATTAAAGGTTCAAGCTTGGGGTTCAAAGGTATTTGCTTTTGCCTAACATGCTTAGCGTTGGGTTCTAGTTCTATTGTGTGTTGAGCAATTCTAGGATCAAAACCTCTCAAGTTAGAATAATCCCAAGCAAAAACATCCTGGAACTCTTGACATAAAGCAATGAAAGCCTATTTATCTGATTCAGAACAAATTTTTCCAATCTTGAGAAGCTTACCTTTAAAGATCTCCAACTCTTCCTAATGCTCCTCTTTAATTTGAATGCTGGTTTTATTCCTTTTCAGTTGATCATCGGTACTGAAAATGGATTCTAAAGTAACCAAGCCCCTAGGAAACTTATTTGTTTTCAGCTGGATAATCTGATCTTCATATTGTTGTTTCAAATTTTCCTGATTACAACAGAAAATTGGTCTTCCTCAAGTAAAAAACTTAGAATCTACTTGTCACTTCTAAAGACTTGCCAATTAATGTTGTTATCTGGAATAGATGGCCTGATAATTATCTTAACATGTGGCTGTACCTTTTCTTTTCTGATCTCATTAGGAATGTCAAATTGTGCCTCAATTGTAGCCAATCTGTCTGCATGTTGATTCTGACTCCTAGGGACTGAAACCATATTAAATGCATTGAACTCCTCGACCATATCCCATACTCTATGCTTGTAAGCTTTCAAAGTGTCATTTTTTGTTACATTCAACCCTCTTACCTGATTAACAATCAATTTGCTATCCCCAAACACCTGTAAGTAGTTGATTCCCCTTCTCCTTGCCCACTCTAAACCTTGTATCAGTCCTTCGTACTCAACAAAATTATTGGAAAAAGAAAATCTAAATGCAGCATAATATTTGTCACCCTGTGGAGAGATTAACATTGCACCTCCACCAGCTCCATTTATGCTCCTAGAGCCATCAAAGTACATCCACCATAACTCATCTTGTTGTGATGACTGTTGTTCTGCCTTCTTTTCAATGTTTGGCATCTCTGTTTCAGGTTTGTGAAGTACATAAATGCCTAATCCAGCTTCATGAATAAGTTCACTTGGATTATCTATTATTTTTTCTACTACCCACTCATTTAGCATCACCTCAGGTATACATTCAGATTGCAGTTCCTGAGCTACAACAAGCTCACTGTCTTCAAGAACAACACAATTAGCATTAATTCCACTTGGCACGTAAGGCTCGATGTGATCCTTAGCCAATGAATCAGACTTAATCATTACTTTTGTTCCATATATGGTCTTGAAGAGCATATGGGACCAATTAGATGATAGATAACCTCCAATCTTTGTAGTGAAGTCTCTTGATAGACACAAGGCAAAGAAAGGAGGTAAGTCAATAATGAACACATCTTGAGGAATAGAAAAGTTTGGACATGCATGTAATATGAGTCCCAGATCTTTGATAACACCCACAGTGTTAGCTAATGTTCCATCTAGTTGAAGCACTCCTTTCTCAAGGGGCTAGTATCTCAGTCCTAACTGGTCTGCAATCTTCTTTAGCATGACTGAACTACTGGCTTCACTATCAACCATGTAGTTATGAACTAGTTTGTCTCCCACAATTAATGTCACATAGAAAGGAGGAGGCTTAATGCCCTTTTCAAACTCCTTTCTTGACTGTTTATTTTGTTGCACATCATTATCCTTCTGTTCATTTGTAAAAACAACCTTAGCTGTATCAACTGAAGATTAGTTGCTGCCTTTTCAATTAAAGCAGACTGTAACAACTGCTTTTGACCTAGGATTGCTAAGGAATCCCACATAGACATTGTGATGTTAATTTTTTTCATACTCTCAACAATATTAAAAGGCACTACAAAATTTATCTTATGTTGTAGTTTTGCAAGAGCAGGCTCAGTTTGCAGCTGTTAGTGAATTCCTCTGCAAAATGCGAGGCACTTGTGATGTAGATGGTTCATTAGCTACTATTTTTCCTTTATCATCTTCCTGCTCAAGTTCAAAATCTCTTTTCTTTGCTCTTGTGTTAGCAGTAATTGAGGAATCATTTGCATTAACTCCACAAAACTCTTCTCCTTGCCAGTTTAAAAGAGTGGCTTCATTGGTAGGCTGGTCTGGTTGCTGCAAGACTCCATCATTAGGTGAGTTCTGTTGTGAACTTGAAACACTCTGCACCATTAAGACTTGATTAATAATTCCATTTGAGCAAGTGGCCTGATTATGAGGTTGATTGCAAGGATAGCACCATTCATAATCAGCAGCCAAGTTATTCTGAACAAGGACAATATCCTTGGCTGCACTAAGAGGAGCAGGATTATAAACTTGAAAGGGACTTGAGTTAATATTTTGCCTTGTACCTTGATAATTGCCTTGATAAGGCTGTCTATTTTCTTGGTACTATTGAACCTGATAGAGTTGATTTGTAGCTTGATCTTGCTATTGCTAAGTCAAAGGAAGTCGGGGATGTGTTTGTATTAATGAATTACCAAAATGGAGGGAAGTTTTTTCTTTTTTCTTTTGAGAGACACTTGGAAAAAAAATAGGAGCTTTTGTTGCTTTGGAGAGCATATAGGCATCAATTAGTTGTGCCTTCATGTTTGTTATGATGGAATTGACCTTTTCAACCTTCTTGGAAGCTTTTTGGAGCAAATCTAGTAGCTATATTTTTGGCTTTTGTAGGCCATCCAAGAAAAAGAAGATTCCATTCCTATTTTGATGGAATTTCTTTCAAAGCTTGCTTATTTTAGTCATTTTCTGATTATTGTAAGGTAGTTCTGAATTTGCAGTGTTTTGGAGATTGTTCATCCTCAGTTTTTCAGTGTAATTTTGTAACTCATGTAGTCATACAAACTGTAAGTGCCTTGAGAAATGTATAATTGGTTCAATCTACTTTCTCATCACTTGCTTATTAGTGTACATGTCCTTTGAAATTGATCAGTATACTTGTGAAATTTGAGCTTTTCCCTGTATTTCTGTATCTTCAAAAAAGTACCTTTCTTTGAAAGAGAATATCTATTTTACAGGTTATGAGTTGTGTGAACAATACAAGGGTTTAAGTTATGAAATTCATTCCTTTCTTTCTAAGAGTCTTGTATTAGAACCTTCTCATAAATCACTATTGTGAATGATATACAAAGATGAGTTGTGTAGATTTCTTGTTAATCTATTAACTCAAAGTGAAACAGAATCAAGTTTGCATGCCATTAGTTAGCTTTCGGTAATTCATCATAATATCAAAGTTTCAGTTTTCATTTTTAGTATTACATGTTTCTTACCTTTTTCCCCTCAAAAGACAAGTAGTTTTAGGTAAAATCAATAAGAGCTAGCTTTTCTAGAGGTATTTTTCTGTTACAGGGTCACCCACAACCCTAGAAAAATTCCCATGTTACTCATGATTGGCTGTATTTAATCTCATCCTGGGTGAAAATCATTAGAGTTAACACTAATAATCACTACATGCATTCACAAGTATTCATTCATAATAAGCAAGAAATGAAATTCAAATTAACTTGCATATGATTCATGAATAATGATAAACTAATAACAACTATTAACATAAATAGATAACTAAGAACAATACCTTGAGTGGCTTGCTCAAGTAACTATTCCCACTGTAACTATACTCAATCTAACTAATAGATTCTACACATACCATAAGATTAACTCCATTCATTACATATTGTAAAAGATTACAAAAGATATTTCCACATATTGGAATCAATCATTTGGAATATTTTTCATGTCTTGAAACTGAAAGTAATTGGTAACACAAAACTGATAAAAACCAACCAACTATCCCACGGATTCAACCCACAGCTATATACAAGCTGAGGGAATCTTTATTGAAAGCAACAACTAACTGAAATCATTAACTCCACTCCCATATAATGGAGTGTAGAATTAAGATTTGAATTATTCAACCTATAACTGAAAAGGAAAGAGAAATTCTATCAGAACTAGAACTCTGTCAAAACAGAACTGTATGTAAACATACAACCACTTGTCAAAATTCTATAGGTGAAGGAGACCTCTTCTTTAGCATTTATTATTCTGGTTATAATAACACACGCCCAATCTTCATTAAGAGCCTTTGATCAACGACCACCACGTTCAACTTAACCTAGAGCTTCCCCTGCTTCAGTGTCCAGTAATTCCTTTTGCTATAGGTTCATCTCTCAATTGTTGCGCTATGGTTCCTCTTTAGCTACAAACAAGTTAATTTCACAAAACAAGTACATGGGGATAACTATCATAATTAACTCGTAGCATTCCATCAACATTCCATACATTTATTCATATAAACCATATAATACTAATATATTATAACCATAATCCCATCATCATAATTAAGGTTCAAGTTTTCATAATAGATTAAAAGGATATCATAATGTAGGAACATTGTCTGGAGAATATGTTTAAAAGTATCTTTTAATAGGTGTAAAAACAACAAAAAATAAGCCATTATCTAGACCTATCAATGGTTACAAAGTTTGAGGAGTCACTAGAGGGTCAAATCAGTCAAGTGACCATTGACCAAATGATGACTCAAAAGGGAGAGTTGCAGAACTTTTAGGAAGAGCTTGTTGTATTTACCAACCTACAAGAGAAGTTTTCTAGAACTATGCCTTCTCTCAAAGGATCAAATTGAATTATCATAAGGGGAACACCATGAACACCATGAATGAAGTCATTAATTATTTTAAAAATGCTTTCTAAGTAGTTGAAATTTATTATATTTTAAATTAGTTTTATAATAAATCAACACCCTAGGTGGTAAAGCACCAATTTGACATTAAATTTTTAGTTGGACTCTAGTTCAAAAGTGAGTTGTTAATTTTAGTTAAGTTTATCTCCAAATAAGGGTTAATCGCCCTAGTTGCACTTTCAATCAACTTCTTTTTGGATGCATAAATTATGGGATGCATGATTCTATGTATTTTAGATATTTAGAAATTTTAATGGATCATAAACTATTTTTCTTACAAGAAACTCATACTATTTCAATGTAGACTTTCCTACCATACTTTGTGACCATTTTATAAAATATCAAAGGATTACTCTTATTGCATGTATATGGATCTTGATCATTTGTGATGGTATGTCTATTTTATTTGTTTGAATTGAATAACTTGGTAAATTCAATCTTTTTACTCTAACATTGAATAGAATCTTGTCTCAAATCTCCTCATGTTTTATGGTGATCTAATTCGATGTGGTTTCAAAATCTTGAGATTGTGAATTTCCTTTGAAGATTGCATTGGTATTAATAGTGATTGAGTGAATATTGATTACTTTAGTACCAATTATTGTGATTTTTCCTAACTATTTCAAAATTGACAAATAGAATAAGATTTTCCTTTATCCATCAAATTTAAGTTTTTACTTTAAAATTATCTCTCAACCCTAAATCTTTTGATCCTTATTTTATAATATTTTGAATCTTTGAAAGAGAAAAATAATAATATAGATCTACTATACTAACATACAATTGGTTTTATATTCAAAAGTAATAAATATTTCTATTCAACGATGCATGTCTTGAATATATTTTCTAGAATATATGAATCACTCAGGCCCCTTGTTGAACAAGTTCACACAAACCACTTAACTATCCATCATGGTCAAGACCTAAATTAAAATGAACATTGGAGTATGAATCCCCTACTTTTTAAGAGGGGTAATAATTTATTATTACTTAGCAAGTTGGTTGTGCTGAAACTACCATCAACAAGTCATTTGTTCTAATTTGTATTTCTCTTTGTTTTCCTAGTCCTATCAATGGTTGTTATTTGTGAATAAACTATTTATTACTATTCTCTTTTGTGAGTTTATCAATTTAGTAAGTTGATTTTTTTTAGGTGATTGAGAATTTTCAAGGTCAAATTAATCTTTTGATAAGGCTCAAAACATATAGAAAAATAAAAAAAATGAAAAATAAAAATAGAAAAGTGTGCCTAGTGCATTTAACTCACCAAACAAAGCACAAATTAGGAACACTTTCTTTTTACTAAAATCTATTAGTTGGAAAAATGAAGTAAAAAATAAAAAGGCACGTGCAAAACACCAAGGATTCATACCCAACTTTGACATTTTATCAAAGATGGCAAAATCAAGCATGGCTTAAGTTAAAAGTAACTTAAAAATATTAAAATCAAAAGAAAAAAGAAGAAAATAATATTTAAATAGGGAAAATTGGTGTATAAAGAGATCCAAGAGTACATTTGTTACAATCTCAATTTTTAAAAATAAAATAAAAGCTTAAGCCAGGGTTATATAAGGGTTTAGTCTCTCTTTTCTTTCATTTTGTAGTTATATCCACTAAAAAATAAAGAATAACTTTTCACTTTTATTAAAGAATTAAGTTTTTCTTTTTTCTCCTTTAAGATGTGTTTTTCAAATACATTATCTCAATAAAAAATTAGAAATAATCAAAGGTGACGTATATTTTTCTATGTTGATATAAGGTTCAAGAAGCACATACTTTCCTTGAGGCTAGGGTTTATCATACTAATTGATTCTAAAGAGAAAAGGCAAATAAATGAAATCAAGGGTTTGAAAACACACCAAGAGAAGCCATTCATAAGTTTCCACAAAGATTTTAGGTGAAACTCTAACCCTTATTAACATTGAGTGGTTTTAGTTGTTTCATTTGTTAAGAGAAATACATAATTTGGAAAAGGGAAGTTAGAGTTAACGGGGTCTTTTAATTTGAAAGGAAGTTAATGTTATTGGGAAAAGTCATTTTTTTCATTTTCTAGTGAAATATATAAAGTGCTAAAAGCTTGCATATTTTCTAAGAAATCACAATTCAATTTGCTAAACTAATGTCTTCTAAGTCAATTAAGATGAAGTCATAATATTAAGGTGCTCCAAACATCATCTACAAAATGCATTTTCTAGTCTTTGGGATACAAAGGGTGAATTTATAAAATAAATTAAATAGAGAGGATATATTAGCTCCAAGGTTCAAATAATTAAAATTATTACAAGTAATAACATTTCATGATTTTATTAAAAGTTATAAAAGGTAAAAGTATAGAGCTATCTCACACTTTCACCAACAAAATAATTTCAAGCGAAACATTTTCAACTGAAACTACTTGTCATATACATGGTGCAAAGAGTTTCAAATGAAACCCTTTTACCCAAAACCACTAAAATAGACATATTTCAATTTTAAAGCTAAAAAAAGTTGAATTTACATATAAATTTTTAGATGAAAGTATTTTGTCTAATCAATTTCACCCAAAACTATATATGTGGCAGCTTAACCCTTTTAAGGAAAATTCAACAAAAAATCAACTTCAACTCAAAATTTCTCCACCCAATGGTGCTTTCACAAAAAAATGAAACTACTCTTTTGTAGATTTAGGAGTTCAGAATTAAAAAAAAAAATGATATTATGATAGCTTTCTTATATATTTTTTTAAATTATTGCAAGTAAACTTTTATAATAAAATATAAGGCTAATTAAAAAATAAAATCCATTATATAGTGTGTGCAAATTCAAAGAGGAGTAGAGCCAAAGTTGGAAGAAAACGTTGAGAGAACAAGTAAGGCTCATAATCACAAGAGTGCAAATTTACTATCAATGTATTAGACATTGTAAGAATGGATGATAAAGAATTAAAAGATTCTATGATGATAGGAAATTTATGGGAATCAAACTACCAAGAATGATAATTTGCAATTGGATAGAGGTGAATTAGAAATTGAATCCAGTTGTAACCTTTATGCAAAAGGGCTTCTTTGTTATGAATAAATCACTAATCACAATGAAAGAGAAGAAATATTGAGGAAAGTCCAGTGGATGTTGGGATACACATATCTCTTTTTACAAAAATGACAATCAAATTTTAATGCATTAGAGACTTTACCAATGGATGGACTTACTTGGTTGAGATTATATAACCTTCCTTTTGAGTATTGGTCCATGAAGTACCTAAAAAAATCAAGAATGGGCTGGGGAAAACCCTAGAGGTGGATATGCTCAATGGTAAATCATTAACATATTCTTGCATCTAGATCCCAATAATAAAACAAATTCCAAAGTCAATTGTATTAGTTTTGGACACTAGGAATTGAAGGAAAAGTGTTGAAGTAGAGATTGCAAAATTATTTTGTTTAAGGTGCAAAAGCAAATATCATTTTGAAAGTAATTATTACTGCCCCCACTAGTGATTGAAAAGACATGAAAGCCAAAGGATACAAAAGTGTAGTGGGAACCACATGAATCATCCAATCCAAAAAGGAAAAAAACATGGTCTAAGGAGAAAATCATGGCCCTGTATTATCTTAGGAGCACAATGAAGCAAATATAGAAAACTCAAGGAAAAGTATCAAATGGCGATCATGACAATTGTCCCATATAAATAAAGGGAAACAAGTAATAAAAAATAGGATGATAGTGAATCAGAAGAAGATGAGGAATGGAGATAATTTCATGGAATGTGTAAAATCTATTAGCTAGATTTGGTTTCAGTTAGAGTGAGAACAACTACTTGAGTAGGCCACTCATGGTACTGTTCCTCACTTCACTTTCAATTATTCATTTCTATTTAATTAGTTGTTCTTAGCTTATTACTGTTCATGAATTTTATGCAAGTGATTGGAACTTCATATCTTGCTTATTGTCAATGAATGCTTAGGAATATGCATGTAATGGTTAACTAGTAATACTCTGGAGGATAGTTTAGCTAAGTCGTTAATTTATATTAGTTTTCAGTTGGTACAGTTATGTTTTATTAGTAACAGTTCATTTATAGTCTAAGTTGTAGGTACCCGTAGCCACTAGTTTTGGTTATGTATTTTACTATTTTGTAATCCTACGAACTTCTAGCAAGTAGAATAACTTGAGTAGCATAGTTTAAGTAATTCTAAGTCCTAGAAGGCATATATAATGCTGCACCATCATAAGCTTACAAGCCTTGTGTTGATAATTTAATGTAGTCTTGAGCAATGTTGAGTGAATTGTTCAATTAGTTAAACCTTTGAATTAAGTAGGTTCTACCAAGTTTACAAGGCATTAGCTTAGACTCTACATTTTTGGCACCGTTTCCAGGGATGGTGCTATCTTCATAGACTTATTTTCATAGCTTTTATAGTTAATTTCCCTTTCCAGCATTAGGATTGTTAAATATATTTTTTTTCCAACATAAGAGATACACTAACATTGTGCAGGAAAGTTGTGTTATAAAGCCATATTTCATGTATGCGGCAACAGAGAGACCCCTTGGGTAGATTCCTTCCCTTAAAATGCCAGGAAGCTATAGTAGAGATTGGTGAATCCAACACTCAGAGCAAAGGTAACACTGAAGAAGAAATTTCCTTATCACAAACATCCAACACACGTACAAAAGGAACATACTGCACCATAGTTGATGCACCAAATGATGATGTTGAATGACCAACATTTTAGTTTCCAATCACCAACCAAGAAAGGGCTACAATGTTGAAGAATATTCCTCCTCCGACCTTGCCAGTCTTCTATGGGTTAATGACTGAGGACCCAAATACATTTCTCTTTGAGTTTGATGTCCTATGTCAAAGTTATGACTATAATTATGACGCTCACAAGCTTAAACTCTTCCTTGCAACTCTAAAGGATGCAACCCTAAGGTGGTTCATGGGATTAGGCCGAGATGCTATTCCTGATTGGGACACCATGAAGACCTTGTTCCTAGAAAAGTATCAAGATTATTGTAGGGGACTTGATAGGAGGAAAGATGGCATTTTCAAAATGTCACAAAAGGATGATGAGCCTTTGGAAGACTATGTGGACAAATTTCAATTTTCTTTAAAGAAAAACCCACAAAACAAGTTGTCAGAAGAGCCCCTCAAGTTGGTCTTTTTGATGGGAGTTAATGATGACTGATGGATGCATTGAACCTCATTGGTCAAGGAGATATTTCCCAACTACCATTTTCAGACATTTGTAAGGCTTGTAGGAGTTATTCTAGGACCTTTACAAAAAATCCAAGAGGAGATAGGGCATCCACTATTTGTAAATCATCTTTAGGGGTTTCAAATATTGTGTTAAGAAAATTGTTATCCAACATGAAGGAGGATATAATTAGCCATTTGGAAACTTAGTTGGATACTCCCCACATTAAGAAGAAGCAGGAGGAAGCTGAGGCTATGTTCACTAAATATTATCCAAGTTGCATGCAAAGAAAAACAAATTGTAAATGCAAGAGAGTAGTAAGTATATAGCAAGATAAAGTTGAGAAACTTGATTTTCAACCAATTGAAGGAGATGATGGACAACTCTTCTATATAGCACAAAGGAGGCCATAGAAACCAAGGAAAGGTATGCCACAAGACCCCCTTAACTTTAATTCATCCTTTCCTATTGGGAATCAAAACTTTTTTGATTGGAACTCTTAGAACTCGCAAGCAAACCAAAACCAGTGGCAAAACCCTTAACAATGGCCACAAGCTCAACCGAATTGGAACCAACAGCCAAACCCTTGGCCACAACAAAATTTTTAGGGTTCCAATTATAATCCACAATGTCCAACCCAACAAGATCAGTGACAACCTTGGTGGTAGAAAGGCCAAAAATGACAACAACAAAATATGAACTATTAGCAGCCTATGCTCCCTCCTCTACCACAACAAAAAGCTTTAATTCCTCCATCAAATCCTATAAATCAGCCACCTAAGCAACACAAAATACTAGCCCAACCTATACCTAACCCTAACACTAAGCTTGTTCAATAGGCTTATACAAACGAAGCTATGCAATACCCCACCTATGGGGTAGAGGTGAGTGATGTCCACCTCAGATCAGGAAAACAACTTGTTGGACCTTCATCTCCCCTAATTATAGAAATGGAGGATGAGGAACCTACAATTGAGGCTTCAGAAAAATCACCTTTGGAACTTGAGTCAAATTAGGTACACCAAACTATCTTAAATCCCAAGCCACCTTTTCCTGAATGCCTAGTTATTCAAAAGCATCATTCATAGGATAAGACAAATCTTCTAGGTCAATTAAAAGATGTGAGCATCAAGATTCCACTTATCCAAGCTATTAAAGATATCCCTGTTTATACCAAAATTGTTAGGGATTTATGTCTTAAGAAACCAGGTAGGAAAAGAAAGGATCCTCAGACAGTCCATGTCTTGGGAAAACTTGCAGATATCATGTTAGGAAAAATTATCGTCCCTAAGTATACTGACCCTGGTAGTCCAGTAGTGGACGTAAAGATCAATGGAACCCTCATTAAGAATACTTGAATATATTTGGGGGGAGCAATCAACATCATGACAAAAGAAACAATGCAGCTACTTTAATTAGTCAACCTCAAGCCCACACAAACTATTTTACAACTAGCTGATAGATCCATGGTCAAGCCTGAGGGAATTATTGAAGACCTAGTCATTGTATTGGATTCTTGGGAATCTCCAGTAGATTTTATAGTGCTACAACCCAAAGTTAATCTTGTAGGTTACCCACTAATCCTAGGAAGGCCTTGATTGGCTACAGTTGATGCATTTATAGGATGTAGGTTTGGAAAAATGATAACATCTAATGGGACAGTCATTAAGAACTTGGTTCTTTATCCACCGGCCCAACCATATGCTAACCTTGAGCAAACTATTTGGCCCAATTTGGATGAGGAAGATAACTATTCTTTGCAGACACTAATGACCATAGAGAAAAACCCTTATTGGATGACTAGGATGAAGATGAGCTCATTGATCACATAATTCAAAATGACTACGACAGGAGCCCACAACAACAAGACTACCTCATATGCCTACAAGACCCCTTGCAAAGTATCATACCCACCAATTCTACAAAAGAAATATCTTAGATATTTCATTCATTACTACCTCAACAATGTTTACCCACAATACCAAGTCTGGATCTCTCATCTATTCAAGAGTCATCCAAGGAATTGGAGATTATGCTAGGAAGGAAGTTAAACATCAATAATGCCTTGACAAAAGATCAACAAAAATCTCTACAAACAGTGCTATAGGCACACTCAACAACATATGCATGGGATTACCATGATATGCGAGGAAAATCCCGATTTATGTATGCACAAAATTTATATCAATGATGGCTATAGACCCATTTGACAAACACATAGATATATGAATCCTGCTTTAAGAGAGATAGTGAAAGCAGAGCCAAAAAAGCTCCTTGATGCTGGTTTTATCTACCCAATATTAGACAATGAATGGGTCTCACCTTTGGTAATTGTTCCCAAGAAATGTGGGAAATAGAGAGTTTGTGTAGACTATAGGGAATTGAATACAACCACTAGGAAATACCACTTTCCTTTGCCCTTCATAGATCAAGTACTTGATTCTTTAGCTGGGAAGAAATGATTTTCTTTTCTTGATGGCTTAAGTGGTTATAACCAAATCAAAATTGCTCTAGAAGATCAAGACAAGACTACATTCACATGTCCTTGGGGGACTTATTCTTACTCTATTCTACCCTTTGGCTTATGCAATGCCCTAGCTACCTTTCAAAGAGAAGTACTCAACAAATTTTCTGATTATGCACATGATTTTATGTAGATATACATGGATGACTTCACTATTTATGGTGAAATTTATGAGGAAGCTCTCAATAATCTAGAAAAAGTGTTGAAAAGGTGCAAAGAACACAACCTGTCACTCAACAATGAGAAGTGTTTCATGATGATGACACAAGGAATTGTGTTAGGCCACTTTATATCCAGTGCAAGAATTCAGGTGGACCCACATAAAATTGAGATAATATCTACCTTACCTGTTCCTCAAAAATAAAGAGATATCAAGAGTTTCCTTGGTCATGCAGGTTACTATAGGTGTTTTATCAAAGATTTTAGTAAGATTGTTGCACCAATGTTTGTTTTGCTGACTAAGGATATTGAATTTGAATGGACATTTGAGTGTCAACACTCATTTGAAGAAATGAAGAAAGCCATAACTCAAACACCTATTTTGAGAGGACCTAATTGGACTCTGCCTTTGCACATACATATAGATTCCTCAGATTTTTCCATTGGCTCAATCTTGGGCTAGAAGGAAGGCAACAAAGAGTATGCAATTTATTATATTAGAAAAAATCTTCAAGGGGTAGAGTTAAACTATACTGTCACAGAAAAAGAGATGCTTGTTGTGGTATATTCTATTAATAAGTTCAGGCACTATATTACTACCTATTTAGTCTTTGTCCATATAGACAACACAACAATCAGGTATTTGATGAACAAGCTAGTAGTTGGGGGTAGATTGGTAAGATGGTTCCTTCTCTTATAGGAATTTGATATTACCATTGTTGACAAACTTGGTAAAGCAAATGTAGTTGTAGATTTCTTATTAAGATTGCTTACACAATCCACTGAAGGAGTGGTAGATGATTCATTCCCAGATGAACACTTATTTTCTCCACAAGTATAGGTACTCTAGTATGCAAATATTGCCAATTATTTGGTCACAGGGAAAATTCCACCACACTTTTCTCCAAGGGAGAAAAGGTAGTTGGTTCACAAATGTTTCCCATACTCTTGGATATCTGGTTATCTGTTTTATATAGGGCTTGATAATATCATGAGAATATGTATCAAGGAGGATGAAATCTTTGACATTATGAAGGCATGCCATGATGAGCCATGTGGAGGTCATTTTGTAGAAAAAAGAATAGCCTTTAAGATCCTCACCATTGGCTATTATTGGCCTACTTTGCATAAAGATTTAGTTAGATACACAAGGAGTTGTGATAGGTGTCAAAGGATGGGAAGACCTACCGAAAGTGATGAGATGCCATTGCAACTTCAGTTGACATTGGAACCTTTTGATAAATGGGGTTTAGACTTCATTGGACCAATCTCACCTACATCCAACAACAAGGAGTATATCCTTATTTGCATTGATTATTTGACAAAATGGGTAGAAGAAAAGCCTTACAATTTCCCAGAGATGGTAATGTGGCTAAGTTTTTATATGAAGATATATTCACTAGGTATGGAGTACCTAGAGAAATAGTCATTGATCAAGGCCCATAATTTATTTTTGATCTAATCACTAAGCTAGTTGAGGAATACCAAATTAGACATAAGAAATCAACACCCTACCACCCTTAGGCTAATGGTCGAGTGGAAGTCACTAATAGGGAAATTGAAGGTATTCTCACCAAGACAATGCAACTACATAGGAAAGATTGGGTTGCAAGGTTGCCTGAAGCAGTATGGGCTTACAAAATAACATGGAAAACCACCACTGGTTTTACCCCATATGAGTTAGTTTATGGTAAGACATCACTTCTTATTGAATTTGAGTATAAGACACCAAGGACAGTAGTGGATTTAGGAATGGATTTGATAGAAGCACAAAAGGAAAGGCTGCATACTTTGAATGGGTTGGATGAAATAAGAATGGAAGCTATACATCACACAAAAGTGATTCAACAACAAAAGAAAAAATGGCATGATTAGTACATTAAAACAAAGGAGTTCACTCTAGGGGACTAAGCACTGTTATATGATTCACGGTATAAAGACTTCAAAGGAAAATTCCAGTCCAGATGGTTGGGCCCCTATGAAATTAGTCAAGTATATCCTAATGGGGTAGTCCAATTACATACCATTGATGCAGTGAGATTTTCATTTCTTGTGAACGGTCATAGGTTGAAACTCTCCAAGAAGCCATTACAAAAGGATGACTTTATATTTTCACTGTTTCAACAATATGGTGTTTGTAGTGAACCCAACATAGAATCAGACACATAGAGTGATGATTTGGCAATACCTGATATACCCAACACTTATAGTGACCTTGAGATTGAGCTACATAGCTCAGTTCTTGAGCTCCCCTGACATTAACTTTTCATGCTTTTTCTCACATGCACACATTGCACGTTCTAATAATTTTCATAATATTTTTAGAGGGACCTAATTATCAATATTCACAAGGGTCCTGGTGTTGTAGGGACCTGTAGCTTCATGCTATCAATGTTCAGAATGGGTACTGACATTGTAGGTGCCCGTAGCACCATCTATCAACCAGACAAAAGATTCAACTCAGTTGGTGCCAATTTCACTACAAAATAACACACACTCATTTTACCATATCCACCTATAATCTTCATCATTTCATAATAAATATCCGCGACATAATTCTTTTATTGCCACTTGCATTTCAAATGTTTAAGCTGTCAAATCACCAACTCATATCCGTAACACCCATCCCACTATTTCCACTCGCCACCCACTATTCATTACCTTGCAGTTAATATTTGTCACATCAAATCAATGAACAAATATATTCTTTCCAATTTCCACATGAGATGCATGGTTATTTCTTCAAGGTGGTACTTTAGGTACACTATCATGATTATTAAAGTTTTCTTTACACTTTCATTATATCTTTCATTCTACTTCATGCATGCGAAATGTTATATCCCTAATTACCATCATTATACTTTAACCCACCTCCAAATCATAAATGTGAAGTGAGGCCACTTCACTAGTTAAGTTGGGGGGAGGGTACATTTTAGTCTTTTCAGTCTTTTAGCAATCTGCCACCCAAATTAAAATCAATGGATAAAAACAACATGCAAAACCTTCTAATCGCTCTCATTCTTGCTATCATTTCCCAATTTGCTAAATTTTAACACCCACAAAACTTGAGGCTTAAGTTTTAATAAGAGTCAGGAGTCAAACTTAAGAATTTTTCTATGAGCTTGAATCAAGTTGGTATTGCGAAGGGAATTTGTAGTAAGATATGCTAGTAAAAATATATGAGAGAGTGGAAGAGAAGTGAAAGGTTTTGAAGGTGATGGAAAGATTGGGTTGAATTTAAAAGCAGGATTGAGTGCAGAGAAGTGGAGAGGTAATCTAGAATGGGAGGAGATGTAATAAGAAGAGAGCCAACAACCCACCAACAAATTTTGGAGGATGCATCAGTTTTACTCATTTTTACAAGGGCTGATTGCATCAATTAATTCTTAAAGTTGACAAAATTTAGTGATGACTTGACAAGAAGATTTGCATATACTCTCTAGTATGATGAAGCTATGGTAAAGGGGATTTCAGTAGATGCATTTGAGACTGCTATCGCACAGGTTACATGGTTACCAAGAATAGGGGTGGAATTTCCAGCATGAGCCGATGCAGTTGTAGATAAGGAAGATTTTTGCATACGAGGAGAGGAATTAGATTCCTCATCACAAGGTATGAAGAGACTTTCTCTCCCTTGGGTATGCGAAAATTGTGCCTCTTATATTATCAGATATATTACCTATGATGGTTGGAAAAATATTTTATTCACGATTCGTTTTAAGTTAATTAGCCACCTTAGGCATAATAGGTTGGAAAATGTACCAAAATTATTGTATAATCTATTGAAATGGATGGCCTCAGAATATCAAAGGAAATAGAGTGATACCTCTCTCTCATCACTGCTTAATTACCTTGTTGATAAAAAGGAGTTTAAGAATTCACTACCCACAGGTGAGGTGGGAAGATTTCAAGGAATGCATAGACATTAATAGTTTGTTGGATGTACCCATAGTACTTGAGGAAGCAGAACCCCAAAATGAGCCCCAAATTGATCCAGAAGAGGAAATCCCTCATGTCTCACCTGTGGCTTTTCCTACCCATAGCCAAGGTGATCATGAGGGACATGAGGAACCAGAGTCTAGGCCACCCTTAACTGAGGAATTAAATTCTTCTTCTATGTCACAAAAAATATAAGAGTCAGAGGGGTAGTGCATCTACCTCCTCCACACCCTCTAAAACCAAAAGGAAGGAGGGATACTCCGAAGAAGAGAGAGGAAGATCCAAAGTAGAAGAAGGAGGATGCTCCTAAAAAGAAGAAAAAGAGTGTCAAAAAGGAAAAGAGGAAAATTGAAGAATAAATACTCACACCTAGACACTCTGGTAGATTGAAGAAACAATGGGCCACAAAGGGGAATACAGGGGAACCTGAAAGAGAATAAATAAGGAACAACCTCAGGGAAAAAAACATTAGTAGGAACAACACTAGGAAAATGTTATGATTGTAGAAACTAACTCTAAATTAGAGGGGGATGTTCCTGGAAATGTGAATACACAAGCAAAGAAGAGAAGATATGTAGTGGAAACTTCTGATTCTGAATCATAAGACATATTTATTGCCAAGAAATTTTGGATAGAGGATTATGAAGAAAGCAATGAGTAGTTTGAAAATGTAGAGGAGGTTTACCTTGAAGAAAGGAATATAAGAAAAGAACTCCAAGAGGCATTGGATATGATCAAACACCTGGAGGAGTTGGTACAAAAATATGAGCAGAAGGATAAAGAAAGAGAGGAAAAGATGCAAGAGATGGAGGAGAAAATGTAGTTGTATGATAATGGCACTAAGCTAGATTTGCTGGCATAGTTGACCGTCACCAAAATAGGGGATAAAGAACTAGCAACACCATATGAGAAACCCCCTCCTCTTAAAACTCCTAACTATCATACAACCTACTCACTTGGCTACCAATTGTGGAAAGTAACTAATCTTAAGTTTGCACATGAAAAGGAGAAGTGGAAAAAGCAAAAGAAAAAATATGAACAGGAATTGGAGAAGAAAGAAATGGAACTGAATAAATCAATAGTCTGATTGGAGGAGATAGCAGATAAGGCTACACAAATTGTCAGATGTAGGCCTCAACTAAGAGCTTATTCACTATTTTTACAGGAAAGATTTTTATGCTTTCAATTCAATAGATTAGTTAGCAAGCATTAAATTGGCATGAGTCAAATGACTAAGTTTCTTGAAATTTTTATTACTTTCACACTAGAAGAACATGATCAGTTTTGTGAATTTTATTTGCACAACTACGTGATACCTGATGAAACTAAATGGAACCCTTTAATTTTTTTTGGGGATCTTCAAATCAGAGCATTGGGCTCTTATTATAGGAATGAGCAACTTAGGGGTGAGATCATGGAAGAATATGAAGAGAAAGAGAAATCCATGGAACTTCCAATCAAAAAAGAAGCTAGGGATCCAAATGCAGCCATTGATGAATGGCTAAAACTTCTTACACATAAGGGAGTGGTAAGAAAATCATGAAGCTCAGGGAGGCAGACTATAACAGAATGAAAATTTTAGCTGTGGGTGTAGGAAAATAGTGTTATAAGTATGTGCAAAATAGATGGAACAACCTAACACTTGAACTACAGAAGAAAGAGCCACATTCCATCCATAACTTCATTTCTATGCTTCAGAGGGCACACAACTACATGGCAATTAGTATACACAAAGGAGTTCATTAGGTGCCACTCACTTTTCATCCACCTATTCTCCTTTATTCGATCCCACATTGGATAGGGGAGAAAAGTGATGAATGTGAGAGGGTAGGAATCATTAGGATGGGGTAGCTTTCAAAATATCAAGGTTTTTATCTGAAGCAGGTTCAAGGAGTTAGCACAGTTATGGACCTAAGAAAAAATGCTTTGCACTACAATCAATATCCCTAGTATTTTGCTTGAGGACAAGAAAAAGGATAGTGTTGATGGGTGTTTTGCACACTTTCTCAACACAGGAAGTACATAGGTGCACTACCTATCTTGAAAGGAAATCTCCAACAACAAGTTGCTGAAAATCTCCCCAAGGTCTTTCGTGTGTCAGGTCATGACTTGCATGGAACTCCTCAGTTGATTTTGATGTGATTTTTCTGGTAATCATAGGGCAAAATTACGTAGCTGGATGCGAGGTAGATCTTCAAATCCAAAGCTTCTAGGATGGAGCTCAAGTTTGACTTTGCTGTAGGTTCAGACAGTGGTCCAAAACTTTGATGTTTCTTCAAGTTTGGCTTTACAATGTGCAATGAACCTTGGAATAGGCTGTTTCTAAAAAAGGGAAAAGAGCAGGGAAGATGGAGGGTTCCTAGACCTGCAACTAACTGTGAACAGTAATCATGGTGTTCCTGCAGTGGACAACTTCCTTAAAAAAAGATTTCACTTAACCAGAAATCTCACAGTCTCATGAAATTTGTGCTATCTTCTAAGGTCTGCAAATATTTCACCTTTCATTAACCATATGCATGCATGAACAAAGATAAAAGTGTGGAGCAACTTTGAATTTAAGCCCAAACTAACTTTACACAGCTATCTACCAGCAACAACCAACAAAAAGTATGGATTAAGAAGGCATCTACACAGCAGGAATTTTCACCACGAAACAACATTTCTAAAATCTATCAAAGCAAGAATACAACTAACTAGAACAAAAATATAAATCTAAGTAGAGCATATAACAATGGAGGTTGAACCATGAAACATGTGAAGAAATTAGAAAATGCACCAAGTTAATATATTTTCATTAAAATTTCAGCAGCATGTCTTTACAACAACTCAACTCTCCTTGCAAATGAGAGGAGACCCCTATTTATAGTGCCCAAAAAGTTAAATGAATGGCCAAGATTAATCCTCATTGTGTAGCCAAGACTCATTACAAAATAGGGTTTCACCTACCCCCCCAATATATTACAATTTAAAATTACATTCTTGTCTCCTTCCCTATTTTGTCCTCTAGTGATGGCACTGTAGCATTTTTCCTTTTGCTATAGCTATTCCTTTGGGAGCTCCTCATTGATAACAGGGCTGTCCTCCTGCCTCTTCGAAGTTGTATACTCCATGAATTTTAGAATAACTGGCTGGAGCTTGTCTACCTCAATGATCTCGTACCGCAACATCTGGTAGCTCCACTCTTTTGCATTATCTTCAAGCTTTCTCCAGTCTTCATCATACTTTATGCCCTGATCTCTAAATAGCTCTGATTGGTCGAAGGCACGGGTGGAAAAACTCATGAACTCCACTGTTATTTCACTGGACATCCCATCCTCCACCTTCTTCTGAAAGTAAGGTTTTACCTTTTCTAGATCCATCTGTACTACGGGCATGTCATACTCTATCATCAGCTTGAGATATCGAGCGCATTCCGCCCTAATTTCCTTGACCCATTCGATGTCTGGATCCACCTTACTCATTATTTGCTCCAACCTTTCTTTTCTATTGTCAAAATCCCACCTCTACACATCTATCAGCCAGTGATCGTCCCTTTTGAATGCAAGCTTCTTTTCCCATGTGGCTTTTGGTAACTGGAGGATGGCCTCAATCTTTGGATAGGTGGAGTCATACATTGCAGGGAAGTCGGTGCAAAGCTTCCTTGTGCTTTCCAGAGATTGTTGTAGATCCAAGAACTTGTTGGCTGTTCGAACAACCCAACTAATACCCATGTTCCCGACATACAAGACCTGTCAGAACCAGCTCTCTGTAGTCTTATCCAAGTTCTTTCTTCTCTCCAACTTGTCAATTTGTTCTTTGGACAGCAGTTGGGGTGGAGTCGCGGATGTGGTAGGCAGGTCATCCACTAAGGACCATTATTAGATGTAATCCATCAAGGTGGCTACTTGTGCCTTAAGCTCATCCTTCAAAACCTTGTCTTGTTTTATCAGGTGCACCACTGTAGCCACTGAATCCTCAAGATGCCCCACCTTTTGCTCTCTGGTAGCAGTTCCAAATCAAGGGTGGAGATGTTGTAGCTTATTCCTTCCCTGCCCACCACTGGCGTGGCTATTTGCACTGCTCGAGACCTAGAAGCATCCATTGTTACCTTGGATCTAATCTTAGGCTTCTTCTCTTTCCTAGTTGTGATTTGTGCTCGGGCTAAGATAGCCTCCAGCCTCGCTTTTGGGTCCTTTGGTGCAGGAGTTTTCTTTGCAAGCTATCTTTCCAGCCATTCAGGCATGGCATACTTTTCTTTAGGGGATTCACGATCACCCTCGCCCTCCTCAGCCAAGACCTCTATTTTCTTATCTCCAGGGACCCTTTCTTCTATTTTAGTAGCATCTCCTTCTTCTTCATCAAATTCCTGGATGAACACAAGGCGCTTGATGGGAGGCCTGGTAGGTAATCACTCCCGGGGACTTTCTTCTTTCTCTATTTGCTTCCCTTCCCTTTCTCCAATTTGCTCAACCTTGTGCACGTGCTCCTTGGGCTGCTCAATTTCGAGGCCCTTAACAGTGTGAGCCTCACTCTTAGGCTTATCTTCTCTTGCATTTTCCCCCTTTTGACAAGGGGACAACACACCCTCTTGCAGTTCCCTTGTAGGGACCTCCACGTCTTCTACTGCCTTGTCTTCTTGTTGCTGTCCTTCTTCTCTGAGAGGTGAACTTTCTACCTCTTCTTCATCGGCCTTCAGCTGCCGGGCCATCTCTTCTTCAAGATCATCATCAAATGTTTGTACGATGACCCTACCACTGCATCCTCTTCCTCATCCCCGCTCTCTGAAGAGCTTGTTCCTTCTTCCTCGTAGGCCACCCTGTTAATTGTCCGGTGCTCATACTCTGGGTGTTCCTGGTATTCGTCAACTTCCTCTTCAAATGGCTTTGAGGCTTCCTGCTCCCGTCTCTCCCACTCCTCATAAATTAACATGGTGGCCTCCATAGCTGGTGGTCTTGCCGGAGGCTGCAAAGGTTTAGCAGTAGCGAGGACCTGTGCTAGGGCTGCTTGAAGAGTGGGGTCCATAAGGATCTGGGAGAGCTCGAAAGGGAGATTCTGCATATATTTCAAGAAGGCCTCAAGCAAGGTGGAAGTAGGTATTGGTGCCATCACCGTAGCTAAAGGGAGCGATGTGGTAGGTGACATGGCAGAGGAAGAATCAATTACTATTACAGGCTCGGCCATAGGTGAAGGGGCAAGATGGACAAAGATGTCCATTGCTGGTGGGGAAGTGGTGACCATGGCTAGAGAGGTAGATGATGGGGTAGTCGAAACAGGGGGAGCTGAAAGAGGTTTTAATTGATCTGTACTTTTTGCCTCTTCCTCTTGGATTATGGGCTGCTCCGTGGTGCCTCCTATTTGCTTGAGTCTTTTAGAGGGTGAGCCCCCCTGGATCTTTCCTTGTATATACTTTGGGATTTGGAGACTGCTCCGTTTCCATTTCTTTCCTCTTCTTAGATCTGGTGATTGGAGGAGATTTGGATGTCCCACCCGTTGAAGTTGTGATGGCGACATCCTTGGTGGCACTAGGCTCACTCTTTAGCCCTTCATATGTCAGGATGACCCCTTGCTGTTTCAATCAGGCCACCTGTCCATCAACCCATTCCTTGGTACGCGCTAAGATCTATTTGGTTATAATGTCGAGATCATCGACCTCCTGCTCATCCCAGTCTATTGTTGGTAGTGGCAAGTTGGCGACTACGGGGTACCTGGGGTCCATTATGGTTCTTTCGTCCTCCTCGACCTGATCTGGTATGGGAAATGGTTGCACCCTTCTTATGAAGTACGCAGTCATCCACATGTAGTGCCTTGCACACACTTCCTTGTCATCCTAACAATCTCCCCAAAAGTCCTTATTATGTTGCAGATGAGCGAACCCTGACCCTAGTGCTTTCCGTATATGTCCATATGGGTCCATCCGCGGGTGAGCAGTGTGTAGGTGGAAATGGTAATCATTCAATTCTTTTTCAGAATTCCCAGCGCACTGGGAAGTTTGTAATTTATACATTCCTTGGCTGAAAGTTAAGGGATAGGAGATCCTCGCCAAGTGTTTTCTGCTAAGGACCGATTGTATGTGTTGGAGTTAACGGGAAAGTTCTAACAGGATGATCTAGTCATTGGGGTACCGAGGAAACTTATTTGGCCTTTCTATGAAGCCCTGGGTGCGAATGTATGTGAACTTTGGGTATTGAATGAAAAGGAAGGCGTATTACTTCAAGAACGCCTGAGCACTGTGAGAGACCCTTCTCTCGAAATCTCCTGCAATCATTTTGATGATATGGCCAATGAAGGCGTCGTTTACCTTGCAATACTCCCTCTTGAAATTTTGGTACTGGAGCTGGGGGTACCTATCATAGACCTTTAATTTTTGACCCTGCTCCTCATCAGGTGCCACAAACAACCCATTGTATTGTCTTTGGTCCGCTAAGGAGTAGACCAGATAGGAGGTCATGTAGAACTTGGAGCTTTTCTTCACATTCATGAACTGCTCATGGAAGTAATCGTTGATTATGCCTCCCCAGTAGAACGAGGATTTTGTGGTGACATCCTCATTCCTGTGGAGTATCTGTTCAATGAAGTACACCATCCATTCCTGAAAGAAGGCAACAGTAGGGAGACCCATTACCCTACTCAACATAATGACTATGTCATGGTAATCTTTGTGGAAATCACTGCAAAAGAGTTCTTGAGGAACCTTCGTAGCGTTGCCCCGTTTCTCTTTGAGCTAGTGCTAATTTATCAACTTCTTACAGCCAGTCGAGTTGTCATCCCATGCTGCTTTGCATTCCTCTATGGTAGGCGTCTCCATCTCGACGAAGGTGGGAATGTGGAAGGTCCTTGTGATGCCCTCAACTAACATATCTACTAGAGTATTACCATCCCTATCGACGATGGTCCTTATCTCAGTTTCATAGGCTTTCCGATAGGCCATGACTAGCTCAAGGGCAATGAGAGATGGGGGGAAGCCCGCAACTTTTGCGATTTCGCTTTGCCTGATCAGCCTTGCATTCTTGGTTGTTGGGTTGACTCTAACCCTTTGCTTAAATTCATCAATATTGACATGGCCGATATTGGTGTCTGTGATTTCTTTCCAGTCGGTGACAACCTTCAAGTGCAAAGGCTCACCCTAGAACTGGTACTTTATTTAGTCCTTGTCCTCTTTTCCATGAGGAGTCTTGCCCTATTTCTTTCCTTTGTCTTTTTTCGTAGTTGTCCCCAAGGGTCCTGCACTTGATTCCATATATCCTGTAAGCAAAGGCATAGTCAGTGCAACTGATCATGAAAGCTTTGACATTAGTTGAAATCTCGTGGATGAAATCAACTTAAGACAGTTTATCATTCATAAAATCTTACTTTTACTTCCAGATGTCATTAGTCCTTCAATTGAGGGATTTTGGACAATCCAGGCCCGGAGGCCCGAACTTCCTAGGCAAGAATGCTGTTTTGAAATGGCAAACAGGGTAGAGTGATCTGGGAGATT
Source organism: Sequoia sempervirens (assembly GCA_007258455.2). Lineage (NCBI taxonomy): Eukaryota > Viridiplantae > Streptophyta > Pinopsida > Cupressales > Cupressaceae > Sequoia > Sequoia sempervirens. Next base: position 623,222,304 of record VDFB02281492.1, read on the forward strand.
TCTCCCAACTGAATTTCGGTGGTTTGAAAGGCTCGTATTGAAGAGGGTTGAATTTGAGCACGTGCGTCAAGATCAGATTTCAAATTTGAGGTCGTTTGGATCATCTTGAGAGCATCCAGAGGTACAGGGCCGAAAGGCTGTCTAGGGTTCATTGTTTGAAACGACCAAGCACAAACAGAGTTCCGGGGGTAGAACTCCGGTGTCTGGGACCCGGTGGGTCCAAGGACGACCGATATTTTTATAGTTTTTAAAGTGCTCGGGCCTGAGGAGTTGGGAAGCCGTCACACTTTCGCCGTTCAGAACGGCGATTATCAGACGAAAGTCCAGAGGGGGTTGACCCAACGGACCGGACCTGACAATGGGTTAGGCGTCAGATTTCCATGTCAAGTTCTCATTCAACGAATAGGAGGTCAGGGTCTGGAGGCCAGAAAGGAGCATGCACTTATCTCTTTTGGAACAGCTGAGATGAGATGGAGTCCTAGATGGCGGAGCCCAACGAGGTCAAGGACGTTAAAGTTTGACGATTTGGAATCCTTGCGGCAAAAGGTAGGTCAGGACCCAGGAAGCGAGAGGTTGTCGCAGGTTCGCCATTCAGAATGGCGAAGACTCCACAGAAGTCCACGGATCGGGACTTGGGTTCATGACAGGTGACCGATTTGTGACAAGTGCTAGATGGTGAATTGCAAGGCAGGACCCGAGGCTCGGGTGGATAGGGTCCTTCCACCTTTCGGGAATAGCGGGAGCTTGGCATAATCCCGGACGCGAAAGTCTGGGGGCGTGGGCCCGAGAGACCAAAATAGATGCTTGACAACGAATTGCCGACGGAAGCTTGAGGAGCCGGGCCCGGGAGGTGGTGCGACCGTTTTGAAAAGGATGTTTAATTTCATAATTTTAACGGCGGCGGAAGGGTCCGAGCCCGGAGGGCTTGAATTCTTTGGATGAAAAATGATTGCGGAAAATGAAGGTTCCATATCGACTTTGGGGCGCTTTGGAGGTTTTTTAAAAGATTCTAATACAAGGGTTTTGTGCGTTTTATTAAGTGTTATCAATTAAATGTGTTTTTAACCCATGTTGTTCATTATTTTAGGCATTAAAATCATAAAGACTTCTCAGGAGGGCAAACGACAAACCTACCTCAGGAATCTAATGAGAGGAGGTGTGCAATCCACTAAGGTTCGGCAAACGACGACAACAGGTGCGAGGGAGATGATCGTCGAAGGCAGTGATCCTTTTTGGTAGGCACTCTGATCTCCCTCTGCAATCCTGACAAGTGAAAATGACAGGTTAGGGTCCAATATTTATACCCCCTGCCATTAATGGCTGCATTTAATGTTCGTACGGAGGGAAATTGGGTTGGTGAATTCAAATTCAGGGACGGCGGCGGGAGGTCTGGGGCCCAGGGGCCGAAAAGACGTGACCTCGTGACCACTATAAACTTTGTTTTGCAAACTAATGGCCAAAAGGATCCTGGGGCCCGGAGACCGGAAGGATGCTGATCGATGGCTGTTTCAAAATCTTTTGGGAAATCGGTGGCGACGGGGGACTCGGGGCCCGAAGGGCGGAGTTCCGTCACAGGTTCGCTGTTTTGGAAATTTAGTTTAGAAACCACCAGTGGCGAAGGGGAACTCGGGGCCTGGAGGGCAGAGTTCCATCAGTAATCGACCATTGGGAACGACAAAGTCCGCACAGAGTTTTGGACATGGAGGTCTAGAGGGTCGGGCTCGGAGGGGGCAAAAGCAGCCAAGAAATTTTGCAAGTTTTTAGTGATGGAAAAGAGGGAGATGAGATCCGGGGTTTGGGAAGGTGAAAGCCTTCCACCATTTCAAATGACGAACACAAAAGGGAAACCCGGCAGATCAGGCCCGACAGGCCTGGCAGGCTGCCGGGGAGGCAAATTGCCAAGGAGACTCTGCAAGGCACCAAGACTTGACAAAATTGAAGGGGAAAAACATGGTCAACTCAAGATGAGACTTTGGAGGTACGTTGACCACCAAGGACACTAAAACTAGGCATACAAAATGAGGCAGCGACAAAAACGACCCGACAAGGCGAAAGAAAAAGAGGGTCCCCGTTCCGAACGGGGCGTGTGTGCTGAGGGCACAACAGATAGGTGGGGGGAGATGATAGGTCCATATAATATCTTATTTTCTATTGGTTTATGCATATCTTGAGATACTTTTAGATAAAATTTTCAGACAAGACTCCTACATTATATTATCCTTTCATATCCATTATGCAAACTTCAACTTAAAATTTGATGATGGAAAATTTATGGTTATAATTTATTAGTATTGTATGATTTGTATGAACATATGTATGGAATGTTGATGGAATGCTATGATTTAATTATGATAGTTATCCTTGAGTATATGTTTTGTGGAACTAACTTGTTTGCAACAAAAGAGGAACTGAGACATACAATAGTTGTGGGATGAACCCATAGCAAGAGGAATGTTGTACAACGAGGCAGGGAAGTTCCAAATTAGATTGAATGTGGTGACTGTTGATTAAAGGCACTCAATGAAAGTTGAACATGGCATTATTATAACTAGTTAATAAACATTGAAGAGGTCTCCTTCACTTATGGGATTTTGAAAATTGTTTGTATGTTTACATGCAATTTCGTTGTGACAAAGTCTTAGTCCTATTACGATTCTTTTCCTTTTTCAGTTATAGGTTGAATGAGTTAGTCTTAACTCTACACTCTAAATATCTGGGAGTGGAGTTAATGATTTTAGTTAGTTGTTACTTTGAATAAGATTCCCTCAGCTTATATATAGTTGTTGGTTGAATCCGTTGAGTAGTTAGTTGGTTTTTCATTTTTATGTTATTAGTTACTTTTAGTTTCAAGACATGAAGAATATCTAGAATGATTAAGTATAATTTGTGGAAGATCTTTTGTAATCTTTCATGATGATATGCAATGAATGGAGATAATTTCATGGAATGTGTAAAATCTATTAGCTAGATTTGGGTTTAGTTAGAGTGAGAACAACTACTTGAGCAAGCCACTCAAGGTACTGTTCCTCACTTCACTTTCAATTATTCATTTCTGTTTAATTATTTGTTCTTAGCTTATTACTGTTCATGAATTTTATGCAAGTGATTGGAATTTCATATCTTGCTTATTGTCAATGAATGCTTAGGAATATGCATGTAATGGTTAACTAGTAATACTCCGAAGGATAGTTTAGCTGAGTCGTTAATTTATATTAGTTTTTAGTTGGTACAATTATGTTTTATTAGTAGTAGTTCATTTAAAGTCTCAACTGTAGGTACCCGTAGCCACTAGTTCTGGTTATGTCTTTTACTATTTTGTAATCCTACAAGCTTCCAACAAGTAGAATAACTTGAGTAGTGTAGTTTAAGTAGTTATTAGTCTTCGAAGGCATATATAATGTTGCACCATCAGAAGCTTACAAGCCTTGGGTTGACAATTTAATGTAGTCTCGAGCAATGTTGAGTGGATTTTTCAGTTAGTTAAACCTCTGAATTGAATAGGTTCTACCAAGTTTACAAGGAATTAGCTTAGACTCTACAACCCAATTGGTTTTTGACCTCTTTTTTCTAAGCTTGTTGGGATTTCATGGTAGAAGACCTATATAAGCTAGTGGATGAATCATGAAAATCAGGCAAAGTCCTTAGAGAGTTGAACAACACTAACATTGCTTCAAGATACCAAAAAAGAATGATTGCTCAAATTTCATGGATTTTAGGCCAATCTCTTAGTGTAACAGAGTCTACAAAATCATATCAAAAGTCATGGAAAATTGCTTGAAATACATTCTCAGGCTATGATAATTTCTCAAGAGTAGAGTGGCTTTGTACTAGGTAGAAACATAATAGACAAAGTCATCATTGCACATGAGGTGCTGCATTTAATTAAGAGGTATAATCATAAGGCAATGGTTCTAAAACTAGATAGAAGTATGGCTTATAATAGTGTAAACTGGCAGTTTTTATTGAAAATAATGGAAAATCTTGGTTTCCACAAAAATATCTTAATTCAATATATGCATGCATATCAACTCCAAGATACTTAGTGTCAATTAATGGTACCTCGGTAGAATTATTTGAAGGGGAAAGTAGGGTGATCCTATATTACCATTCCTCTTTGTCATAATGGTAGATGCATTGAGTAGAAGATTAACTAAAACAATGGAAGCTGGTATATGGAAAGGAATAAAATTTGCAAATAACCTCCCATCATTGTCTCACCATCTATTTGCAGATGATACACTTCTATTTGGAATGCTCAAAATGAAGGAAATGAATGCTATCAAGGGCATGCTTGAGTAGTATGTTAAATGTCCAGGACAACATATTAACAATGAAAAATCACATATTTTTTTAACAAAAAAAGACCATCCAAAGGAGGATTTCTGTATCTTTGGGGTCCACCATCAACACGCTACCAAACCAATATTTGGGACTACCACTATATTATAGGGTGATGAAGATGGCACAGTGGAATCTAACGATTGAAAAATGTAAAAGGAAGGTAGAGAGTTGGAAAGGGAATTGGTTGTCGATGGCGAGGTGGATCACAATGATCAAAACTATTTTGATTTCCATCTCAATTTACATGTTGTCCTATGTGTATCTCACTGTGAAGGTAGGAAAAGAAATCATTAATACACACATGAAATTATTGGTGGAAGGATTGAATAATGCCCCTTGTCATATGGGAGATAGTCAAACAAAAAAAGCAAGCTAGTGGTGTTGCAATGAAATACATACAAATTCATAATCTAGCCTTAGGTGTGAAATTAACTTGGAGAATTTCTAAAAATTCCAATGTATTGTGGTACGGGATTTTAAAAGCTAAATATTTGGATAAAAATTCCCCCAAAAGATTTCTCAAAATAGTTAATCCCCCCATTAGATCACATTTGTGGAATTTCATGATAAAATATAGACCACTAATAACTAATCACCTAACATGGCAGGTCAATAATTGTGCAACTGCATCTTTTTGGAACAACTATTGGAATGATTGTTTTACATTGAAGGGAATCCCTAGAATTGGAGAACATGCCCAAACAATAGAGGACCCAAGAAGAACATGAAGTAGATCTCAAATCAGCAATTTATAATTTTCCTTGGTTGCTTTAGATGTCCATTTGTGATCCTTTCATATGAGCACTTAACATGCTTCATATTTTAGATATATCTCATGTTAAGCATTGCATATCCTTCTACATTGATGAAATTTATTCCTTCACTTTGTTGAAATCATCACTAGGAGTAATATCCTCAATTATTACATCATCCATATCTAGAGATTTGTTATGTGTTGTAGCATTATTTTTGCCTCTTGTTGCAAGCTCCATCATGATGGAAGAAAATCATTTTTTAATAAATCACAAAAATAAATTCAAAATACTCTATTTTTTTATTGTAACTTACTAGGGCATAGCTTGCACTTACCTAGAAAAATCTCTCAAAAATTAGGTGTTTTGCAACATTGAGAGATGTTTTTGGAAACCATAATTCTATAATAAATCACTTGATTCTAAGCCAATTCATATAACATTTGGACTATAGGTTCCTCACTTAGGTCTTAAAAAATTCACTAAAGATCAAGAACCAATTCAATAGGATTTGGGAGATATGTGCTTCCAAAATAAATTGGTTAGAAACCCTAATACTACAATAAATCTCTTAGTTCTACTCTAATTTTTATAATTTTTGGACTATTTCTTCTTTACTTGGTTCTTAAAAAACACTTTAAAAATTAGAAAAAAATGCCAAAATACGAGAAATATGTGCTTCCCAAAATGACCTTCAAAATTAAAAAAATTCCTTAGCTTCAGAGTACCAAGATCATGCTCTAATACCACTTGTAATGAAATAACTTTCACAATAGAAGAATATGATAGGAAATATACTATAAATAATTGATAATAACTCATAATAATAAATCAATTCAAGGGGGAAAACCTCTAAATATCTCCAATGGGAACACAATTCACAATCTAATGATCAAATAAGACTCACTACTCCCTATATATACCCTATTTATGCCTAGGATATCACCCAGGTTGACCTAAGTAACTAAATAAAAATATAATAATGATAATATGAATTAATTAAGAGTTAAGGTATCCACAAGCTAAATAGTCATAATCCTATGTATACTCTAATACTAAGGGTGTAACACAAAAACTACCAAAAATTTCTTCCATTTGTTTCATCACCAATCTCTCACCTTCTTATCACTTGTTAGAGACATATTAGGAACTTGAAACCTATGGAGGTTCTTGGTTCTTGGGAAATATCTAACATATTCCTTTCTCTCCTATGTTTCCCCTGCATTGAAGGTTTTTTGCCTACTAAGAACCTATTAAAAGGCTTCATAAAAAACTTATGTCAAAACTCAAAACTATACTAAGAACTATACACCCATTAGGAACATTAACCCTTTTGAGATCTAGGTTGATATTTGCATGCTTGTTAGGGACCTTAGCTATGTTGAGAAATTTGAACATGTTGAGAACTTCATTTAGTTTTAAAACCATGGATGTTTTTAACATATAAAAACTTCTTTATTCTTCATGTTTCCTTTGTTCTTTTCCACCTATCAACATCGAGGGTTTGGGTTCCAAAAGGAGCCTAAAAACACAAACCTTTACTTATAACCTATGGGAATCAAGCCTAGAGAGGAAATGAAACATGGAAAAAAATTAGGAGGCCGATGGATGGTGGGAGTGGGGAAGAAACTAGAACCAAAACCAAAGCATGGGTGGCTACTAGGTCATAAGAAGGAATGAGGACTCCAAACCTAAGTTTCCAAGTCCCTGTCAAAGTTTAAAGTCTAACAAGAACAAAAGGATTGATAGTTTGGTGGGGGGTAGAATTTGGGGGGAAATAGGGAACTAGAACCTAAGGTTCCAAGTTCCTATTAGAACCCAAGGTCCAATAAGAGCTTACAAAATTCAAAAGGGGAAAACAAGAAGTAGAAGGAAATATGGAATTGGAACCCAAGGTTCCAAGTGTCAATTGGGGTTTGAAACTTGCATGGAAACCAAAGGAAAAATTATTACACTTATCCAATTTTATATTTTGAAAAATTAAAGGATTGACTGGACTATAAGGGGGAAAACAATACAAAAATAAGAGACATTTTGAACATGGGAGCCCATTTAAGATCTCTCAGATTAGTTATAAATATTGGGTCACAAATGACAAAGACACGCAAAATCAAAGGGACTCAAGCAAAAAATATTATTATATATTTGAGTCCCAAGACCTCTCATGCATCATCCATGTGTCCAAAAATAATGAGTAACCATGCAACCACACATTCCATGCCATACTTCACATATGCACTTTACAAGAGAGATCAATGCAATTGACAACCAACCTTAAAGGTTATGATAGTCAACCTTGATGAAAGAGAGACAAACCCTCATTCTCAAACTCGCAACACATACATGCATCTTAAAAAAAATGCAAGAAATCAGTTTAGATCTCCTGGAAATGTCTCATACTCCTCATTCAACATCTCTTAAATTGTTACAATAACAAAGCAATAATTAAGCACAATTTAAAACATATTCATTTGTAGCCATATAGTCTAATGAATTCCATTACAAATCTGAAACTAAACTGATTTAAAACAACAAACAACAATCACAAAATTATTTCCTTCAAACAAACTTCTTTGACAAGATTTTTCTCCTACAAGTTGCATGCTTTTAGTGGATTCCTTTTGCTGCAAATTAAACCTCTGTAACCCCATCCATGTGCTGCTGAAAATTCATCTTCAAACCTGTAAAAACATGACTCCAATATGCCCAAGAAGAAATTGCTACACCCCAAGAGAGACTTCTCCAAAAATCTAGAAAAGCAACTTGTGAATTTGACAAGCTAAGACTTAAATATTGCATTCAATCTTAGCTCTCCTGTAACTCCTGAATTGTCACACCCAACCTAAAAAATCCTCACAAAATGCATTAAAAATTAACATAATAAATGTTAAAAGCATATTTGAACCCATCTTCATGAAATTGCCAATTTTGGATGACAACTTGAATTCCCCACTACACTCAATAGGACCCCATAATAGAAGAAATCCAACAACTCAATATTGGGCATCAAATTTTCATTGCTACATTTAAGGAATAATAAATGAGTTGTCATAGAGTGTATCTCCTAAAAATCCACTCCCAATTTGCCTATTTTGATTTTTTAATTTTCAAAATTTCCTCCACAATTATCTCCAACACCAATAATTGCAACTTTAATAAAGACTAATTATTTAAAATATTATTTTAGCCAAATATTTCAAGTTATTTCTCCAAAAACATAAAATACCAAACCTTAGGAAAATAAAAATAAAATTTCCTTTTTTTTGCTTGATGATGATTGCCCTTCACCATGGATGCTCTTGCATCAGACACCCAAGGTAATTTGAAAAATTTCATGAGTTGAAATCATAAAAATTTGTAAATCATGTGCTTTTTCTTCATCCATCTTTATTCCTTATCCACTATTGCAATTTCCTTTTTCTTGCCTTCAACCTCAACAACTTCACCTTTTATCTTTTCCTTCATGCTATCCTCAAACCATACTTCTACGATATTTTCTCCTTCATTTTCTCCTGCATACACAACTATGAAAAACTTTAGTCTTTTCTTCTTGGGCATTTCTTCAAACAATTTCCACACACTCTCAAATCCTTAACAACACAAATCTTCAAACCCCCTAGTTTTACATATGTAAACTGCCTCACATTCGATGCTCTATTTACAAATCTTCAACGCTTTTAGGTTCTATTGCAAACTGCCTCACACTTGGAAATTTGTTCACAATCACAAGTACCTCAGCTTCTCAAATCCTCTAAGTTGTTCCTCTTGCAACTTTCACATACATTTGCAAGAAAAAAATTCACACACACCAACCCTCAAGTCTTGGTGCAAACTGCCTCACATTCGACGCTCTGTCTGCACACTCAGGAACTCCTACTCTGATACCATTGATGTAAGAGGCTCAACATGTTTTGATACCACTAATATTCAAATGGGTCAACATAAATCCGTCTCTCACAAACTCACAAATTCACACAATAAAGATTGAATGCAAAATCAACAACTATATTGCAATATTAAATTTCAAACTTGTTCAAATGATTACAATCTTCAATAAATATAATTTTATATCAAATTATACAACCCCAAGGACTGATGAACAACAAATAAAAATGGTTTCCAATCTGATTTATAACAAAAAATAATTTAACAAATACAAAACCATTCTTTCTCCTTACAAATGCAACTTAAATCTGCACTCTCCCACTTGCAATCTTTAGCATTCCAACCTTCAACAATTGAATATTGTTTTCTTTTTCTATCACCAATACCTTCAAAACCTACAATAAACCTGCAATAACATTGTCTACAACCCTCCTAGGAAAATAGCCACGCCTGCAACAACAACCTTCAAATTCTAGCCAAGAATGGCTACTAAAATTGAGTCCAAATTGCCTGTATTCTTCAAAAACAAGCTCCAAAATCCTCTCCAAAAAAAATCCATGACCAAGTTGGGAAGGAACCTCCAAAAATCCATCCCAAAAACTTTCCATAATATAGAAAATGCTTTCATAAATCCACTCCCACCAAAATTGCCAAAATGGGAGTCAATTCCTAGATTTTAGGCAGTTTCCAATGTAACTCCTGCCAACTCACCTTGGGCACCCACATTTTCATGAATTCATTAATTAAATTTATAAATGCATCATTCAAACTTATAACTCCCTCCAAATCTCACACCCAAGTCTATTTTTGCAAAATTTTAAAATTGACAATTTTTCAAAGTTCCCTCCTAGATTATCTCCACTCCCAAAATTTGCAATAAAATAATAAAAGGGTAATAATTTAATATTTATTTTATTCTAACCTTTCAAATTACCATATTAAATAAATCACCCATCAAACCTTAGGAAAATAAAAAAAATAAAGTGCATTCTTTTGGTTGATGCAAGATTGCTCTCACAACCCAGGATGCTCCTACATCAAACCCCCATCACTAATCATGTGATTGATTTTATAGAATCAATATCACACTAATAAAACCGTGGTATTGAAAAAATCATGTGTCTCAAAGCCTTGAGAGCAAAAAACCATTGGCCCCAACATTTAATTTTTGATACTAAGTTTTTCTAATATTAAATATTTTCCAATGTGTAACCCACACAAAATATCTGATCAATTTTACAATAAAAATTTACAAGTGGACACAAATAAATATTTGATATGGCTAAACACTTCTCCAAAGATGCACCACAAGTAAATAATTATTTAACTTAAATTAAAATATATTTTTTGTGCAAGGTCCACAACACCCTTTTTTCTAACACTTTCAATTATGATTCCTCACTAGTAACCCTTGGATAACATCATCCACAATTAATTTGGGTAGAAAACCTTAATGCATAAGCATTTTGTTAGTATCATCGTACATGTAGACACAATCTAATTAAGGGTAAGGGATAAAGGTAAATGATGAATTAAATAAATAATAGATATTTATTTAATTGGATAGAATGGGGTAAATTCATGTGTGATTGGGTATGGAAAAATTTAGATGTATACAATATTCACTAAGTTGGTGTGTCAAAAGACCCATTAATGATTTAGAACTAGAAGAAGGGAACTACTATTTATTTTTTGTTTCATTTGATGGAGGTCTTTTGCTAGAGTTGTCTTGATTAGAGATTATTCCACTTGATATTGCAAGTGATGTTCATGAAATCCCTAGGAATTTTGATTGATACTTCCGAAAGTATTACCCCAAATGGTAGAAGAATTATACTAGAGAACATTATAGTGTTCAAAAACACTTTAGGACTATTAGGTGTTATCCATGAGGATGCAATTTGTAGGTTATTACCGTTCACCTTATAGGAATATACCCATTCATGGTGCCTCAATCTTAGACCTAATTGCATAAATTTTTGGGTGAAATAAAAAAAATCCTATACAAAAAAATTTAAAGAAATCATTTACCCAAATGAAGCTTTCCAATAGTTAGCATGTGTAAAATATATGCCCAATGGATTTATTTGGAGATTCAATCCTATATTCTAGAAGATGATAAATAATCTTGTATTCCCTTTTTTCTTGAACAATTCAACTAATTTATATTCATATATTCATACCCTTGACTGGGCATTGACTATGATATTTGTGAGACAAGAACAAAGAGTAAAAATTATTGTAGATGCTTGAAAAGAGGCTATTATCATGGATCAACAACTGAGATCAATCTATCTTATGGTATCAAATAACTTTCTACTTTAAATCAAGTGGAATTGTATATAAAATCTCTTGTTTTTCTTAGTTCATAGTTGATCTAAAGTACATATTAGAAATAATGAACCAATGTATATACCTCACCATATTCATATGTCATGAATATTATGGTTCATGTTCCACAACCTAATAATGTATTGTATTTTTGTAATCGACATGCAACTCCTCATATAATTTAGTTACTTAGGAGGTGAAGATTGATTCTTGCACTAGAGTGTCTCTAAAAGTTCTCTAGTCTTATCTATATGATAGTAAGTTTGATTATGCCATGAGGGAAGTGATTGTGATTTCTTCATCTCTAGTTGGGATACTAAATCTAGTGTAGTAGATGTTCATGTGCAACATCTGGTTAATCATAGTAGTTAGGATGTTTTATCTTTTGAGAGTAGGGACATTCATCTCCATAATTTCATTTAGATATTAGATGGTGAAATGAAGGATATGACTTATAATATCCTATTTCATAAATAAATACACAAAATTAATGAACTAGAAGTATACATTTTTAGTTTTGATGATATTTTTAAAGAATATTTATTACAACTATTTAAACCTTAGGATTCACATCAGTGGGTGTATATGTTAAAATTTAAAATAGATAAAAGAGGAAATAGAAACAATATCAATATCCTTATTATAAACCAACATAATCTTAGATTGAGTATACAAAGAATATCAAATCAAATGACTTTAATTTCAATTACCAAGCAAATTTCTCCTTTGTTGAGTGGATTTCCTCATGAATTGTGGTTGGTCAAGTTTTTTTCAAGATTTTGGCAACTATGCACCTATCAATCTTATCATTGATGTTGATTTATGAAGGATTGGAGGTAGATTTATAGATTTTCCAATAATGATGTTAAAAATTGAGATTCACTACTAAATAGATGGTTGAGATAATTTTTGATGCATTTATTTAATGATGGGTAGATTTTTGAATTAATTTTAGGGTTTCCTGTTATTAATGATTGAGATTTATTATTGGATGGATGGTTGAGAAGCAGATAATTCGTTTTTATTTAATAATTTCAAATTTTTATCTAATGATTATGAATGAACATGTGAATAAATGATTAATTAAATAAATGTATCATCCTTTATTTATTTAAAATAAATAGATAAAAGGAATTAATTAACTAATTAATAAAAATACTTAGTTAATTAGTGATTTGGTATTATTAGTGGGGTGAAAAGAGGGATGTGAGCATGAATTTAACTAATTGGCATGGTGGTGGGATTGACATGGTACTAAAAATGGTGAGGAAATTAGTATGGTAAATTTTAGGTGTCCACATTTCTCGCCCATTGAAATGACATTGCAATTAAAAGAAGCAATGGTGTTTTAAAAAAGTAAAATAAGATGCCCCAAGTAATAGGATTGGATTAGGGATGCCCCCTTGAGAAAAATAATGGGTATGAAGGACATGATTAGGCTCTTAAAAGGATAACACGACTAGAAATATGCAATAAATGTGGATAGAATGGATGTGTTAAACTCAAAGGAGGTAGGTATGAGTGATTAAGAAGAATTTTTTTATTGATAGTTATTTAGAAAAATAAATATTTAAGAAAGAAGAGGAGTATTGAAGAGATGATGATGAATGCTATGAATCTTGAATTGAATTATATATTTTTGAGAAACCTAGTGTTTACTTTAGTATAGGATAGGACACACTATGATATATAAAAATCATGATAATATTTTTTCTGTATACTATATGGATTAACTCAAAATAAAAAAACACAAGCACACATATGATAAGAGTCACCATGATATGTAAAACCATGATTTCATTATTGTAATATGCCATAGACCAACCACAAAATAAGATAAAAACACAATTAAACAAGCACATAAACAACAAGAGATAAGAAAAAGACACACAATTCTTGTCTTTGATAAAGCTAAAAATTGGATTGAAGTGATGATAATAGCTTCATTTCTCTCTAAGAAATGATATATGTGAGGGTTCATATTGGAAAAAATATATCCCGATGATGATGCAATAATGGGTTTAAAAAATGAACAAGGACTTTAACAAGAATATGGAAAAACTTGTGGATGTTTAACCTCTCTTCAATTATTGTGTATGGTGGATGTGTGATTATTTTCTACTTGTGGATATGTTTTCCTTCTTTACTATATTTTTTGTGTTGGATTAATTTTGGATTTGAATTGGTTTGATTGCTTTGGGAATTACTTCAAATTGTTTTAGATGTTGGGTTGGTTGATTTGCTTTTGAAATTTGATTTGGATGGTCTTGGATGTTGGATTGGTTATTAATTTTGTCTACATTTATTTTATGTTATAGATAATGAGATGAAAATGAATTTTTTTTTTTTGATGATTTCCCTTACTTTGAGGGATTTTCAACATTTTAATTGATGAGGGAAAACCAATTCTAAAAATAGTGATAAAAGGAAGAGTGAATAGAATGGTCAAGGGATTTTAGGATGGAAGGAGGAATGGAATGATAGATGGAATCATGATGTGATTTCTAAGGACTATACCACATAGGAATTATGTGTTCCACTATGTATGTGCCATTCATGACATGCTATGTTGAAATATTTTTTAAATAACGTATCAACTTATTGTATGAATTATGACATCACAATGGATTGTTTTGCTACAAATATTGGATATATAAAGAGGTTTCAAAAGCGTGTTTAAAAAAAATTCCTATGTACTTATCAAGGTAAACAAGAAAAAAGTATATGGATATGCTAGAATGGTGACTAGAGGTGGATGAAGGGTAAAGGGGTGAGCTATTGAAGATGGAAGAAACAAGATTACCCAAAGTGTATAATAATTGTATATGATTAATTTATGAATGATACCCAAGACTAGGTTTTTTTTATGGCACTTTCCCAAGACACAATTAGAATGATTTTCATTTGTGGATGATATATTTTTTATTTTTTTTAGGATTTTATTAGATGTAGGTTTTTTGGATTTGGATGTAACACAAAAAAATTAGGTGTGAAATCACTTGAGATGCATGAAATTCATGGGTTATTATAGCTCTTGTCCATCTTGTGTGGCCAAATTGTGTGTTATGATGAGTAGTCTCTTTACTAAGACAATGTTGATGTGTGCTTCATAGATGGAATTATGAACTTCATTAATTTATGAGTTAGAATTTATATAATTTTAATAGGAAAATTTCATAGTTCTTATGATAAAGGATGCCACCAAAGAGGGTGAAGTGGGAGCCATATTGAGTTTAGATTGTGATCTAGGAATTTAGATTTGGAATTTGAGATTCTAGATATGGGATTTTTATTTTTGATTTTTGATTTTGGATTGTGGATGGAATGCAAGGTTTTTTAATGTCATATGTTGGGATCATAGTAGCTATAAAGATGATTGTCACATTTTTCTTACAAAACTTTGGGTTTTTTTTATTAAGAGTAAGAGTTTCTCTTTCCCTAGGATGAAAAGTCGCTATGGTTTGATATTATTCAAATTGTTTTTTTTCTTCAATGTTGATATTGATGACATATTGTAACTACACTGGTGTAGGGTAAATGATGAGTTCCCCATCTACTAGTTCTTTAGAAAGGTTTTCACTAATAAAGTGTTCATTTTCTTCATTTTTTTAATCTTTTTTAATTTTTTTTTTTTTTGGATTTCCAATTTTTTTATTCTTTGATTTATTTTGAGTCTTTTTGTAATTAATTATATGAACTCTCCCTACTCCCCAAAACATGTTGATGCATCTAGATTGATTTTAGATTTTTTTTATTATCCCTTGATGGGATTGTATGATGGAGTCCCATGATTTCTTCATTTGCATAATCATTCTATAGGTTGAGTGATTTGTGATCTTGTTGGTAACAATTGATGGGTTTAGGATATTGATGATATGGATAGTGTTGTTCTTGAAGGGGTTAGTGGTAACATGAATTTCATAGAGACTATGAGAGGCATCCTTTTTAGTGCCAAAAGGAGTTTACTTAGAGATTAAAGTGGTATCACTAACATCATTATGTTTATCACTAGAAGATTTGTATATGATCCCATGATATCTATGATTTGTATAAGTTATATAGGTTCTAAGATTCCTTGCTTATGAAGACTTAGTCCTTTTGTTGGTATTTAATAATTTAACATATTTTTTGGATATGATACTTGTTAGTTTTGAAGAAAGATACTATCCTATTAGTGTAATGCTAGGAACTACTAGAACTTTCCACTTTCTCATTTTCAAGAAGACTTGATTTAATAAAAGAGTTTGAACCAAATTAACAAGATGATTATACTTTTTTTCTTTTTAGTGATTATTACAATATGATTATCTATATGCTTGATGTGACCAATAATTACATCATAAGAAGAGGATGTAGTTTTAGAATGGGCATGATTGGCATGGGTATTTTCACCTTGATTTAATCATAAACGAGTTTGAACATGCTTTGGAAAAGGATCTTGATATATCCCCAAAAATTTATTTGGGAATTTGGATTTACTTCCTTCAACTTTAATGTCTCCTATATTGATTACATCTTAGATGTTATGGATCTCATGAAAGAGGTAGATTATATTAGTTTCATCTATTGCATGGGTTGACTCATGGGAATATCAGTACTAGGAGGATTTTGGAGAATTTGAATATGTTTTGAATTAATAACTCTATTATCAACAACATGCTTATACTTTCTAAGGAATGATGATTTTTGATAAGGGATATGTCATAACTCCTCAAGATTTTATTTTTAATTATGGTTACTTACTATTAGCCCTTAGATAACATCATTCATAGCTAATTTGGGTAGCATAGAAAATATTTTTGGTGGTAGTAATTGGATAATTTACTAGGTTATGAAGGTTTGGGTGATGAAGGACTTATATAAGAGGTAAGGTTGCTAATCAATTGTTTGATATTTGGAGCTAGTCAAACATATCTTGGCTATGAAGATCCTCTTGTATTATAATGGTGTTTCTCTTATCAAGTTTGACATGAGGGACATTGGAATTATCAATTGATGCTTAATTTTATCCCATGGAATAGCTAGTTGTGGCATATTTTCGGCTTAGGAGATCTTGACTTATGACATTCAAGTTTTTTAAAGTGATTCCTATCTCTATGAGGTATATAAGAATGCCATTTTGGTTTTGAAATATGAATAGATTGATTTGATATAAACACAATTATTGTCACTCTTATATTCATTTTTATTTTCAAAGCTATCATTATCATTGATCTCAAAAGGACCCTCAAATTGGTTTTGACAAAGAGATGCATCCAAATAAAATGGATTCATTACTTTTATTTTCTATTTGGTTTTGGGCTTTGCTCTAGTTTCACACAAATTAGGAATACAAATAAGACACAATAACAAATTATATTATTTATGTGGGAGTGTAATCAAATAATGGCCCATCAATAAACCTAAAGCGTGTGAGTGGGCATGATCATGGGGAATGTTGTTTTCCTAGTACCACTACATGATTATGATTGGGAGGTTTTAATCTAGGCATACACATGCTTATCTATGGTAGTTCTTGATATAACTTGAGGTATATGAGGCCCAAGTATTTGATATAAGGGTGTTTTTTGAGGCATGTTTATTAATGGGATGGGACCATCTCAATTCATGATGCGTTTAAAATACACAACCACTTAACTAAGAGAAATAAATCCTCCAAGGAATTTATATAGCCTATTAGAACATGAAATTTTGTCACCAAGTTTAACATGTTGAATCCATCAGTATAGAAAAATAAAAGGTATAAACTTTGATTTCCAAGATCACATGAGGACCTAAGGAAAGAGCATACATGATGAGTCTTGGGTGACAAGCAATTTGATTGCTTTTGGTTCTCAAAATTGTATAAGGGCACAAGAGAAGAGAATACACAACTCTAACTGCACAAGCACATAAAATATTGGAAAACTTTTGATTTTCAAGATCACACAAGAGCACAAGAGAATAAAATACACAATTCTAACCACACAAACCCACACATACAAACAAATAAAGAGATGATTTCTTTCTTATGATTTAAATTATTAAGTTTGGTTTAGAAATCAAGTCTTTGACTCATAAAAGTATATAATAAATGTTAGTAGTTTGTGTACACCTAAAATTGACCACTTTCATTTGGTCAATTTACCCCTGATTTGACCAATTTCTTATCCTCTATATTAATTAAATAATACCATATCATTTAATCAATATTCAATTATCTCAACCTTCATCCTAAGGTCCATTTCTTCTATTATCCTTAAATCTTATCCTAAAGTAAATATTTGCATTTAATTATTTACCCACATCCCATTCATCCATTAAATTGAATAAATTAAATCTAATTATTTAATTCCTATTTTTCTCTCTCAAAATGTCCCATCCTACAAATCTCCCACTTGCCCTCTAATTTTAATCCTAACCACTCAGTTAATCTACCCCTAATCATTTACACACACTTAATCCATGATTAAGTGGGTCATCCTTCCCCATCACATCAATCACATGGCCCCTTGTACTTGTGACATGACCATGGTACCATGTCATATGTGGCTTTGTCCCCTCAAATTACAATCTCTCTCTCAAGCCCTCTCATTGTGCCACTTGGCATAATCTTGCGCCTTCATCCATTTTCCTCCTATCCTATGTGTTGATGGTGTTTTCTGCACAACAACTCAGACAAAATATAATATCCTATCTCTCTTGAAAGGTAAATCTCTATAAAAAAGCCTCAAGAGATAACCCCAAGGTCTCTAATGTCAGGTCTTGACAATGCATAAACAACTCAGTGATAAATGTGAAAATGCTGGTAATCACAAAGGGACCTTACTACAAGCAAATACTGAATCCTTAATTTATCAGATCTAGCATTATGATGATACTTCAATCCTAAATCTAACTAAAATGATAAAAGAAATAACAAAAGATAAGGGTTCCAGAGAGATTTCTAAATTAAAACTACTCCTAAGATTAACAATGCAAATGATGAAACACTTGAAATGGACCAATCCTTCATAAACTAATCCTTGCTTGACCTTGATAGATCTGCAATCTTACAGAAATAGTGCAATCTTCTAAGGTATTAAATATTTTCAGATCATGAACATTCATTCAAAACAACCCTATTGCAATCGAGATGAATAAACCATCACAATTGAACTAAGCACAATAAATATAAAAGTCTAGGCTAACTTTGCAAAGCAACTAACAATCAATTGGTTGCGAAAAGTATGGACTAGAGATTGCTGCAACACTTCAAGTACTAAATCATAAACACTATCAATTTATCTAACATTAAACCTAATGCATTTATCAAATAACTTAAGCAATTCCAAAGATAGAATTACAAGAACCATGAAAGATAAAATTCAACACAAGAAAGGCACCAAATCACAATGTCTTCACTTGCATTAAATTACCCAAAGTAGCAACAATTCCAGTATTCTGTTACAACACTTGCTTGCTTGAAAACAAAACTAACTCCTAACTCTAGCTCTTGCTATACTGCTCAATTCACTCCAAGAAAAACCATCTATGTATCTAGCCCTTACAAATGAGGCAGAATGCCATATTAATAGAAACCCCCAAGATATGTCGGCCTAGTTAGGGTTTACAATAATAATTGGCCACAAAACAAGTCGGCCCAAGGAGAATTCAAAATAAGATAAAATATGCATTAAATGCATGAACTCCATCCAAGTCAGCCTGGGATCTCCAATATAGTTCAGACCAATGGATGCAAAATAATAGGGAAGCACAAATTTCGATGTAGCCTTTGCATTAACTACTTTCCCCTTTGTCTTTATTTCGCTCCACCCTATCATGCACCATCAAAAGTACTTTGTCCAAGTCGGCTATAGGTGGTAGAGGTAAAACCTTAAGTCTCTTCTCAATAGATTTAGTATTTTCTCTTGACTGCTCCATCGACTTATCCCACTCAACCTTACTGGACTGATATCTATCAATAATTGCAATATAGGTGGCTGCATCATCCAACTGATGTTCAGTAACTGGATCTTCATTGATTGGAGAATATACATCTCGCCACCATTTTCTCAACTGTTCTAAGCTCAAATGCTTTGGCGCAAACCTCTTTCTCCCTGTCATCACCTCAAAGAAAGAAATGCATCTATCATAGATATTGGTAAGGGTATCCTCAATTTTCCTGCTCTGCTTATATATCTTCTTCAGAACCTTTTTCCTTATTTGCAAAGCTTCAAACCATTCCCAAGGTTCTGCAGCTCTGGAGGAAGGGGGAATTCCATCACTCACCAACTTATCTTCAGTGTATTCCATGATGGTCTTGGTCTTTTGCAGCAGGAGATCTGTATCTTCCTTAATTTGAGCTAATACATCTTTCAACCAATTTATCGACCTCATTGCATCTCCTCTAGTTGGAAGGATGTCCTTGATAGCATTATCCCCCTTAATTTGCACCCCCTGTAACCAATTCACTATGGAAAGAGTAGTGTCCTTCATTCTTCCAGCTCAGTTATGGTTTCTTGTGGCAGGAAACTCATAGCAGAAGATGAGGAGCTAATAGATTGCAAGGGCTTCATCAAGTCCTACAAGTATTTCTTTAATTTCTCATTCTCCTTCTTTAGTTCTCGCTTAGTCTGCACTTCTTTCCTCAACCTTCCTAGGATCACTGCACTAGAGCCTTCATAATCTTCAATATCTTGCTCCATGAAAGTAGGCCCTAGGTTGATGGTCTGTACATTGTAATCCTCTCCAGTTGCATCATCTCTGTTCTTATCCAAAGCAGGAGTAGCAATGTGGACTACCTTGTTGTTGGCCTCATCTCTTTCAATCCTGGAAATAACCTTAGCTCTCTTCTTTCCTTTTCCCTTTCCTATGTTTTCCAACAACTCATCCCAATTGGGAGGGGTGTCATCCACAACAATTTGTTTGCTCTTCAATTCCCTATCCAACCAACTTGGAACAGTAGATCCTGACTGTGCTTTACTCTGTTCAACTTCATCTTGTTGGTCCTTAGGCACATCTTCATTCAAATCCTGCTTCTCAGGAATCTCCCCAGCCTTATCCTCCTTTCCTCCAGTATGCTCTTCTCTGTGCATAGGTGATGGAGTCCTAACTGGCATTTCTTCTCTTTGAGGAGGTCTAACTTCTTCAGTTCCAACAGGTGAATCCTCATATGTAACCAAGGGATACTGCATCACCCTTTTTATTTCTACCTCAACATTATATAGCTCACCCTCTTGAAATTATTTTCCTTCTGTATCTTGGTGACCCTCAGCTTCCTTGGATTCACCTGGTTCCTCATGAGCTTCATGGGAAGAAGGGATATCATCATGTTGTTCTACATGAGGAGTAACCAAAGGAGGATCCTTCTTTGGCACACTGTCCTTAGGAGAAGGAGTTCTTGATTTCCTTGTATATAATTGTGTCCTTTCTCCTGAGCTCTCCAAATTTACCACAAGTGGATTAACTTCTTCTCCAACCTTGGAGCTTACCCTTTCCTTTTGTGACAGTCTCACGATTCTTCTTCTTTTGGGTACATAAGCACTAACCTCAGGATCTTGCTTTTCAACTTCCTCTTTTCCAGGCTTGTTAGCCTTTTTAGTATGCCCCCTTTTCTTGGCAAGAGGTTTTCTTTGTTTTTTTGTTTCATGAGCTTCCTCCACTTGAAAATCTTTAATCTTGATTTTAAAAGGAGAGCTCGCTTTTCCCTTACCCTTGGGATCCTGCTCAGCTGACTCCTCAGAAGTAGAATGAGAGTCTAAGTCTCCCATAAGCACACCTTCATTCTCCAATTCCCATATCTTATGCTTCAGCCACAACTTTGTATTCTTAATGACTAGATTCATTAACCGCTCTAACTCTATTTTTTCTTCTTCCAACCAATCTATTTTGCCAATTGGTCTGTCCTTTACTACCTCATAAGCATGGCCCTGAATCAAATCTCCGTCATCTTCAACCTGATCTGGAACTTCCTTCACATTATATAATAGGATTGAATCTATTGGCAGCCAGGAAAACTTCTTCCTTCTTACCTCATACTCATCATTGTAGTTAGCCCAATAGTCTTCCAAATCATCCTTGTGGCTATACTCTCTACTGGATTTCTTTTGTGCTTCGCCAGTTCTGTCAAACCTAGACCTCTTGGAATGGAAGGATAACCCAAGAGTACTCATCTCCTCTTTTGAAGCCTGAGCTGAGTTAATGGAAGGGCATGCCTCTTCGGTGCCTATCCTCAAAGGGAAGTCCTCACCAAATCCAGTCTTATGTTTATCTTTCTTCACGATGGCATCAAAGTCACATATTTGTATTGTGACCTCCAAGAGTATGATATGATCAGTGGGATACCTTGGAAGTCGATATGGAGCCCTTTGAAAACCATCAATCCTTATGTATGAGAAGGTGGGAAACTGTATGAACCAAGCCCCATACCTCTTGATTAGCTCCTTGGCTTGATAAAAAATCCTCACATGCTTTGCACCTTGGAGTAACCTAGTGATGTACATGGTGAATGCATCATTCACCCTTCTGTAGCTCAAGTTACCCAAATGCAGCTGTGGATAAACCTCATAGATCACATCTTGCCCAAAGATGCCTCTGATACTTAGCCCTTTATATGGATGGAATATTACAAGCACATAGACCAAGTAGGAAGTCATTGTGAAGGTCTTGGTTTGTAGGACATTACACAGTTTCTCATGAATCATAGCACTTATAACACCTACCCAATGATAATTAGTATTCTGCTCCATCCTTGCAATGACCTGGAACATCCAACCCTCAAACACTCCGACACTCTTCAATCCTACCACTCTACTAGGAAGGGTGATAGCATCATAATATTCCTTCTTGAACTTTGCTAGGAATAGCTGTTTGGGCAGCTTGGAATAGTGAGACTTGGGCTTCTCCAACCAAGAATGGATAACCTGTTGGGACTTGATGGTATCTTGTTCATATAATTTCTTTGCCATATCCATATCAAAATCCACCACATGAGACCTGTTAGGCATGTCAAAGGTTTGGGCAATAGACACCGGATTCAAATTTGCTACAATTCTCCCTTGGGGACCAACTATCCTCTGGGTACCTCTGTCATAGTGCCTAGAACACTCAAGAACTAACTCATAACATTGCACTGTGGGAGGGAATCCAGCCACATGCGCCAATCCTGATTCCAATGTCCTTTTAGCCAACAAAGGAAGGTTCTGTGCTGCCATTCTAGCCTTGAACTCCTCATAGTCCCATAGTCCAACATTTGTGTCAGTCACTTCTGACTAGATGGAAGTAATCTTGCTCTCCGGGATCTTACTCTTGATATCCATCTTGATCCTTTCTGCTTCGGACACAGAAGACCCTTCTGAACTTGGCTCCACCATTCTACCCTTGGTTCCACTTGCCACTGCCTTACTTGACTTAGCCTGCACTTAACAAAGAAACCATAGTAAAGACCACCTAAAAGCCAAGTTAAATCAATCATAAACAACATAATCATCATCAAAATGAATCCTAGATAAGCAAGGTGTCATTAGTTCTCACAAAAAATGATCATATCAAAGTTCGGGTTTCAAGTCATCCCACGGAATCCAAGCCAGAGAGGAATTTCAGAAAATTCCAAGCCAAGTGGATTCCAGCGAAATGAACATGAAAATCATCCATTAGTTATTTAGTAAATCATCATAAGCCAAGAAACAACATGGGACATCTTACAACAACTCAAATTAATCATAATATGCATAATCATACGTTAACAAACCATGCTATCTCATATTCCTTCACTTTCCACTAAATTTCGGGGAATTCCGCGAGGGATGGATTTTCGCGAAAGAGGCGATAATCTGCAAATTATGGAAATACGAAGGGACAAAGGAAAATTTGGGAGAATCCGGAGGCAACAAAAATCCGCAGAGAAGATAAAACTCCAGAAAACTGCGAATTTCGGGAAAACGGAGAGGACTAAGAAAATCGGGGAAATCCGCCAGTGAAGGAAAATCCTGAAATCGAAGGAAAACCTGAATATCGACGTTCTCTCATGATCTTGCTCAAATTGATCAAATGATCACAAATTTGAGGAGTTTGGGCCTACAACAAGTTTGATTTGAACCTCCTACTGATTTTCTTTGAACTTAAGGCTCCTCTCAAAGTAAACCGAAGGGAAATGGCGATGCCCTAGGCACGAAACCATAAATTTCAACCATTGATGCACAAAGCAAGCTTGGTGTTTAATTATCTCAACTGCTAGGTTCTCATAAAGGGTTATTTACGGCCCACAAGCAGGCTACCTCATGATGCAAATGAAAGAACGCGCTCAAAACTTACTTGGGAAACCATAAATAAGGCAATATCAAGCAGCCCTAGCCTCAGACACTCATATATACAAAACTACAAATTCCAAGCACCCCCAAACATAAAGAATCACTCACATTCAATAATCAAAAGCGGGGTAATAAACACATACAATTAATAAAAGGCAAGTCGATTCCAACAAAGACAAACAACAATCTTGAATGCTCGAGCTAGTAACAACAATGATAACGCCCAGGGAATCACAATCAAATCCAACAATTCACAAATTTAGCACGCCAAAGCCAACCAAGCACCTCAGGATCGAGTACTTCAACTCAACAGGACACAAATGATAAAGCAGAATGGCATAAAGTTCCCCAAAAATTGATTAAATACCACCTTCAGAGATCGTACAAATGACATTAATGCAATCGACAAGACATCTAGACAAAATTCGAAAACCCGACAGGACGACGAATATTTAGAAGAGTTCGGCCATCGCGGAATTCCGCGAAGACTAGAAATCTCCAAACCACAGTGCAAAGCAAGCATGACCGGACTTGGAGAGGAGTCGGGGAATTCCGCCAGGAGCGGATTTTCCCTAAAGCAGTGAAAAACCCGAGATAAGCTCAAAACTTAAGATTTTCAATGAATACCCCAAAGGAGATCACCCAAGCAAGAAAGATAAACACTTAAACTTATGCCAAGGCAAGGTAAATCCTCAAAATCAAAGGGCCAAAACACCAAAAATGAAAGCGAAAGAGGGTCCCTGCTTTCAACGGGGGGCGTGTGTGTGACAATTGCACAACACTATATATATCCAACTCTTAACCATTTATTAAAAATATCACTCATTTTCACTTGGAGCATCGTCATGCTATCAAAATTTGTAGTGAGCACACATCTAATCAAACAATGTTAGAAAAATCTACTCAATATGAGGCTTGCTATGTCAGTTTGAACTTCTCTTGCCTTATCTTGAGTGTTTTGCTTATTTTTGTGTTTTGTTTGATTTTATTGCAATATCACACTTGACACAAATTTCATGCACACAGTTTGATTATTCTTAGTCTTGGAAATACAATAGCTACATAAGAGGGTTAATATGTTATAAAAATAAAAATATAAACTTTGCACATAAAAATTAGAGATATAAGATGAGCAGAACATAAATAACATGTTATAAAATATCAACACTAAACAATAAGTAAAAAATGTCATGTAGGAGACAAAATGCTACCTAGTGAGTGAAGAATGTCACATAGAAAAATATGCCAAACTATGAAATAACTTCTTAAAAATACTACCAATTAGATATAAATGCTACATGACAATTAGAAATACTACAAGTACACACACAAATTCCATGTACTAACAAAAATGCTACAGGATGTATAAAAACACCACAAAATGGTTAGCAATGTCATGGGATGAAGAAAAACATAATAGGATGGACAAAAATGCTACTGAATAGACATAAATTCCATAGATCAAACATAAACCCTAGGGTAGGCACACAAATTATATGGAAGAGGAAAGTGAAGAATTGGATATGGCCTTAAACTTGGAGGAAGAGGAAAGTGAAGAATTGGATATGACCTTAAAAGGAGGAAGAGGAAAGTGAAGAATTGGATATGGCCTTAAAAGGAGGAAGAGGTGAGGGAGAGGGAGGGTAGAACAATTACAAAATAAAATAAAATTCTTCACTTTCCTCTTCTGATGATGGATCAGTGAGTGTGATCCGAAACGTTGATAAATAAGCATACATAGTTGGATCCAGAAGCTCTCATTATTAATTTTCATGGACTGTGGAAAAATTATTCCTACTAAACAAAGATATTGTTTGTTAAGAGGATTTGCTCATGGATTGTGGTTGTTCAAGGTTTTTGCAAGATTTTTGGTAGCATGTACCAATGAAACTTATCATTGATGATGATTAATGAAGGATGGTAATCGGATTTATAGATTTTCAAATGAAGATGTGAACGGTTACAATTCATTGTTAAATGGATGGTTGAGATGAATTTGGACACCTTTATTTAATGATAGACGACTTAAAAAAAATCTTTTATAAATAATTGATATCTAATATTGAATAAATAATTTAAATACAAATGATCTATTCTTATTTAATGATTCTACTGAAAATGTGTAATTTAATTTTACGTATTTCAAATAAATATAAAAATAAATTAATTTTAATTTATCTGAATAAATAAAAAATAATTAATTAACTAAATAATAATTTTATTCAAATCCCACCGACTGGTACAATAATAAAAAAAATTCACCAAACACTTTGGTGGACCCCAAGAACAATTTCAACCAAGTTGATTTAAAAAAGAAAAAGAAACGGATAAAATGGATAAGAATGAATTGACGTACACCATGGACCCGACCACAATTATTAATTATCTTTAAATTTTTATCACATCCGTAGCAATATTAAATCTTAGTTCATTATTGTGACCACATAGAGTTAAAAACTATAAAATATGTAAAATTGTATGTAAAGGGAGATTCACTTGCTACGAATTAAAAAAAATCATTAGCAAGGGTATTTTCCATTTAAAAAAAATAAAAATAAAAATATTTTCCATTGTTCTTAGTCATCCCCTCACTTTCACATTTTTAAAACATCTTAATTCTAATTTTGCTTTATTGAAGTTTATTTATATATGGGGAAAAGTTTTTTTTTATATATATATATGGAATAAACTTTATATATCTATATATATATAGTGAAAGGGTTTTTAGTTTGTAAGTGAAATTGAATGATTTTGAATAAGGTTATTAGAAATCGAGTCTTGCGAAATGTAAGGTCTTTAACTTCATAAAGGATGAGATGAAATGTTGATGGACTTTAACAAAATGAATACCCTTCAATCTTTATCTCCTAACAAAAGACACTATCTTAGATTCATGCGTCCAAATCAAATTACAAATATAATCCAAATTTAACTATTTTCATCACTTTTATTATAATTAAATTATTTGTTATATGATAAATGTATTAATTATTTACTTTGAATAGTTATATAGATTGAAAATAGTTTTAATCATTTAAATAGTAAATAAATTTGGTTAAAAATAAATGTATATATTTTGATCAAAATCATATCTTTCTACTTTTTATTTAGTGAAAGAGGGAATTTAATCTATCCCTATTATTAAAGATAGGTTAATTTAATTAAATCTTATGTGCATTAATTAACTTAATGAAATCAATAAATTTAAATTAATTTAATTAAGCACAAGAGTTAGGTTTTATATAAATATAAAATAACTTTATGGTGATATAAAAAAATATAAAAGAGGATAAAGTAATGTTAAATTGGGTATATGATGTATTGATGATTGATGATGATCATTAATTAGATACATAAAAAGAATGTATTATTATGAATAAGGAATAATAATATGGATGGAATTGGGTAGGGGCCTTGGCTTGATTGGCTAAAGACTCTTGTTGTAGGCAAGAGGTCATGATGGCATGTGAGCTTGTCAAAATGGTTAAGCCCCTATTTTGATATGTTGACCTCAACAAATAGTCAAATATATAATTAGATCATGTGAGTGTTTATTTTACATGTGTATATGACTAAGATCTATGTGAGTGTGTGCTTAATACTCAATTCCTGCAATCTTAATAATAATAATAAAATCAAACTTAAGAGATTTTAGCATAATCATGTTTTGCTCTATAAGAATGTGCTTTTGTTTGAGACTAACAAAAAATAAAAATAGACCTATATAATGATAAAAACTATAAATAAAATTAATGAGAATATAGAGACCCCAAAACTAGAATGTCATATTAATATACAACATAATAATCTAAGTAAAATGAAACAATTCAAATACAAATAGAGAATAGATATATGAACTATTTAAGGATGATTGAATCCAAAGAAAAAGATCCATTAAATAACTTGTGTTTGGGACATTGGTGATGGTTGAGGACAAGTATAGTGGGGTCCAGAGGAATCTTACTGAGTCGAATAAAAGGCTCACTCTTTTCAATGTTGCTTTGGAGTTGTGGAAATCATGGAATTGGCAAAAAGTAAATTTCCCAGGCTAATCCAGGATGGTACAATGCTTGTCCACTAGAAACAAGGGCACCTGAGCTTGGCTGTTTTCATCCAGGCATTGAGGATCTTCAAAGAGGAGTACAAAGATCAAGTCAACAAGGTGAAAGGTTGCAAAGACGCCAAAAGCTCTCAACTGTCTAGCATACCCAGCCATGAAACAAAGGAAGTTTTCTCTAAAGATGAACTTGATGTCATCAGTGCATTAGCCAGCTGGACATTGATGATGGCATGTGAGCTTGTCAAAATGGTTAAGCCCCTATTTTGATATTTTGATCTCAACAAGCAGTCAAATAGATAATTAGATCACGTGAGTGTTTATTTTACATGTGTATATGACTAAGAGCTATGTGAGTGTGTGCTTAACCTAAGGGTGTCTAAAGCTAAGCTAAAAATATGTGATTAAAAATAGATCGAGTTTATTGATCTTTCATTATTGTATTATGGGATAAAATGATATAAGGGTAATAATTACTGTATTTATCACTACTCTATTGTGCAAAAAGGAAACAAGGTGATGAGACGATTCAAAGATGCTAAGAAAATAATATAATAGTAGAGAATAAAAGTAAACTTAACATACTTAATAGCAAGGAAATGAAAATGAACTTTGTAGCCTTTCCAAGAAAGAGGGAAATGACATAAATAATCTAAAATATCTAAGTATTTAGAGATATGAATCATGCAAATATCAAAGAATGATAAAGAGAGAGTATTGTTGCAAATATTTCTCAAATGCTCAAGAGACAATAGCTTAAGGATTACTCCAAGTTTGCAAATAACTCAAAAACATTAAGCACCATAGAAGAATGAAGTATAATTTTTTACAAAAATATGTCCAAATGTTCAAGAAATAAACAATTCTATTATAAGATGTTGGGAAAGAAACTAGAAAACATGTTGTCAAACCTATTATGGAACATTATTTGAAATCTCAAATCATCCCTTATTTTAAGAAAGGGAATTAAGAAAATAATTACACATTCGACATATATTGCATAGAAATTGTTATGTCAAAAATTAATTAAAAATACATTTGATATATATGCATTAGAAAGTGTGTTTTCATCCTAAAATGATAAATCTCAAAATTATTTAAAATAACATAAATTACAAAATAAACATAAGGATGTATTAGAAATATTCCATATAAAATGTACAAGTACATAAGTACATAGATAACTATAAAAAAAGTGTATCTAAACTAGGGAAAAATGTTAAAGGATGGGTTGAAATGAGTCTTGAAACCACACTGCATGAATGAAAACTAAATTAGGTATAATTTGTAATGTTAAATTGTAGGGTTACAAAGTTTGACATTTTATTTTCTTCTACTTTAGCAAGTTAATGTCCCTATGTGATGGAGCTTAGCTAAAGTATAGAAAGTAAATTTTAAAAGTAAAATGCAAAAAATATTAAATATGTTATAAAAAGATACACAAAAGAATATGCATAATTTTTGAGTGAGAAATCCATACCTTCAATCTAAGATCTACAAAATAAACATGTTAGATAAAAAAAATTCAACACAATTTGATAAAAAATATAAAACATGTAACACAAATTTGTTAAAAAATATAAAACCTATAACACATATA
>VDFB02281492.1:623251638-623567593 GCA_007258455.2 Sequoia sempervirens
ATGAATTGTGGTTGGTCAAGTTTTTTTCAAGATTTTGGCAACTATGCACCTATCAATCTTATCATTGATGTTGATTTATGAAGGATTGGAGGTAGATTTATAGATTTTCCAATAATGATGTTAAAAATTGAGATTCACTACTAAATAGATGGTTGAGATAATTTTTGATGCATTTATTTAATGATGGGTAGATTTTTGAATTAATTTTAGGGTTTCCTGTTATTAATGATTGAGATTTATTATTGGATGGATGGTTGAGAAGCAGGTAATTCGTTTTTATTTAATAATTTCAATTTTTTATCTAATGATTATGAATGAACATGTGAATAAATGATTAATTAAATAAATGTATCATCCTTTATTTATTTAAAATAAATAGATAAAAGGAATTAATTAACTAATTAATAAAAATACTTAGTTAATTAGTGATTTGGTATTATTAGTGGGGTGAAAAGAGGGATGTGAGCATGAATTTAACTAATTGGCATGGTGGTGGGATTGACATGGTACTAAAAATGGTGAGGAAATTAGTATGGTAAATTTTAGGTGTCCACATTTCTCACCCATTGAAATGACATTGCAATTAAAAGAAGCAATGGTGTTTTAAAAAAGTAAAATAAGATGCCCCAAGTAATAGGATTGGATTAGGGATGCCCCCTTGAGAAAAATAATGGGTATGAAGGACATGATTAGGCTCTTAAAAGGATAACACGACTAGAAATATGCAATAAATGTGGATAGAATGGATGTGTTAAACTCAAAGGAGGTAGGTATGAGTGATTAAGAAGAATTTTTTTATTGATAGTTATTTAGAAAAATAAATATTTAAGAAAGAAGAGGAGTATTGAAGAGATGATGATGAATGCTATGAATCTTGAATTGAATTATATATTTTTGAGAAACCTAGTGTTTACTTTAGTATAGGATAGGACACACTATGATATATAAAAATCATGATAATATTTTTTCTGTATACTATATGGATTAACTCAAAATAAAAAAACACAAGCACACATATGATAAGAGTCACCATGATATGTAAAACCATGATTTCATTATTGTAATATGCCATAGACCAACCACAAAATAAGATAAAAACACAATTAAACAAGCACATAAACAACAAGAGATAAGAAAAAGACACACAATTCTTGTCTTTGATAAAGCTAAAAATTGGATTAAAGTGATGATAATAGCTTCATTTCTCTCTAAGAAATGATATATGTGAGGGTTCATATTGGAAAAAATATATCCTGATGATGATGCAATAATGGGTTTAAAAAATGAACAAGGACTTTAACAAGAATATGGAAAAACTTGTGGATGTTTAACCTCTCTTCAATTATTGTGTATGGTGGATGTGTGATTATTTTCTACTTGTGGATATGTTTTCCTTCTTTACTATATTTTTTGTGTTGGATTAATTTTGGATTTGAATTGGTTTGATTGCTTTGGGAATTACTTCAGATTGTTTTAGATGTTGGGTTGGTTGATTTGCTTTTGAAATTTGATTTGGATGGTCTTGGATGTTGGATTGGTTATTAATTTTGTCTACATTTATTTTATGTTATAGATAATGAGATGAAAATGAAAAATATTTTTTTGATGATTTCCCTTACTTTGAGGGATTTTCAACATTTTAATTGATGAGGGAAAACCAATTCTAAAAATAGTGATAAAAGGAAGAGTGAATAGAATGGTCAAGGGATTTTAGGATGGAAGGAGGAATGGAATGATAGATGGAATCATGATGTGATTTCTAAGGACTATACCACATAGGAATTATGTGTTCCACTATGTATGTGCCATTCATGACATGCTATGTTGAAATATTTTTTAAATAAAGTATCAACTTATTGTATGAATTATGACATCACAATGGATTGTTTTGCTACAAATATTGGATGTATAAAGAGGTTTCAAAAGCGTGTTTAAAAAAAATTCCTATGTACTTATCAAGGTAAACAAGAAAAAAGTATATGGATATGCTAGAATGGTGACTAGAGGTGGATGAAGGGTAAAGGGGCGAGCTATTGAAGATGGAAGAAACAAGATTACCCAAAGTGTATAATAATTGTATATGATTAATTTATGAATGATACCCAAGACTAGGTTTTTTTTATGGCACTTTCCCAAGACACAATTAGAATGATTTTCATTTGTGGATGATATATTTTTTATTTTTTTTAGGATTTTATTAGATGTAGGTTTTTTGGATTTGGATGTAACACAAAAAAATTAGGTGTGAAATCACTTGAGATGCATGAAATTCATGGGTTATTATAGCTCTTGTCCATCTTGTGTGGCCAAATTGTGCGTTATGATGAGTAGTCTCTTTACTAAGACAATGTTGATGTGTGCTTCATAGATGGAATTATGAACTTCATTAATTTATGAGTTAGAATTTATAGAATTTTAATAGGAAAATTTCATAGTTCTTATGATAAAGGATGCCACCAAAGAGGGTGAAGTGGGAGCCATATTGAGTTTAGATTTTGATCTAGGAATTTAGATTTGGAATTTGAGATTCTAGATATGGGATTT
This sequence comes from Sequoia sempervirens, assembly GCA_007258455.2. Lineage (NCBI taxonomy): Eukaryota > Viridiplantae > Streptophyta > Pinopsida > Cupressales > Cupressaceae > Sequoia > Sequoia sempervirens. The sequence goes on from VDFB02281492.1 coordinate 623,254,183, forward strand.
TTATTTTTGATTTTTGATTTTGGATTGTGGATGGAATGCAAGGTTTTTTAATGTCATATGTTGGGATCATAGTAGCTATAAAGATGATTGTCACATTTTTTTTACAAAACTTTGGGTTTTTTTATTAAGAGTAAGAGTTTCTCTTTCCCTAGGATGAAAAGTCGTATGGTTTGATATTATTCAAATTGTTTTTTTTCTTCAATGTTGATATTGATGACATATTGTAACTACACTGGTGTAGGGTAAATGATGAGTTCCCCATCGACTAGTTCTTTAGAAAGGTTTTCACTAATAAAGTGTTCATTTTCTTCATTTTTTTAATCTTTTTTAATTTTAATTTTTTTGGATTTCTAATTTTTTTATTCTTTGATTTATTTTGAGTCTTTTTGTAATTAATTATATGAACTCTCCCTACTCCCCAAAACATGTTGATGCGTCTAGATTGATTTTAGATTTTTTTTATTATCCCTTGATGGGATTGTATGATGGATTCCCATGATTTCTTCATTTGCATAATCATTCTGTAGGTTGAGTGATTTGTGATCTTGTTGGTAACAATTGATGGGTTTAGGATATTGATGATATGGATAGTGTTTTTCTTGAAGGGGTTAGTGGTAACATGAATTTCATAGAGACTATGAGAGGCATCCTTTTTAGTGCCAAAAGGAGTTTGCTTAGAGATCAAAGTGGTATCACTAACATCATTATGTTTATCACTAGAAGATTTGTATATGATCCCATGATATCTATGATTTGTATAAGTTATATAGGTCCTAAGATTCCTTGCTTATGAAGACTTAGTCCTTTTGTTGGTATTTAATAATTTAACATATTTTTTGGATATGATACTTGTTAGTTTTGAAGAAAGATACTATCCTATTAGTGTAATGCTAGGAACTACTAGAACTTTCCACTTTCTCATTTTCAAGAAGACTTGATTTAATAAAAGAGTTTGAACCAAATTAACAAGATGATTATACTTTTTTTCTTCTTTTTAGTGATTATTACAATATGATTATCTATATGCTTGATGTGACCAATAATTACATCATAAGAAGAGGATGTAGTTTTAGAATGGGCATGGTTGGCGTGGGTGTTTTCACCTTGATTTAATCATAAACAAGTTTGAACATGCTTTGGAAAAGGATCTTGATATATCCCCAAAAATTTATTTGGGAATTTGGATTTACTTCCTTCAACTTTAATGTCTCCTATATTGATTACATCTTAGATGTTATGGATCTCATGAAAGAGGTAGATTATATTAGTTTCATCTATTGCATGGGTTGACTCATGGGAATATCAGTACTAGGAGGATTTTGGAGAATTTGAATATGTTTTGAATTAATAACTCTATTATCAATAACATGCTTATACTTTCTAAGGAATGATGATTTTTGATAAGGGATATGTCATAACTCCTCAAGATTTTATTTTTAATTATGGTTGCTTACTATTAGCCCTTAGATAACATCATTCATAGCTAATTTGGGTAGCATAGAAAATATTTTTGGTGGTAGTAATTGGATAATTTACTAGGTTATGAAGGTTTGGGTGATGAAGGACTTATATAAGAGGTAAGGTTGCTAATCAATTGTTTGATATTTGGAGCTAGTCAAACATATCTTGGCTATGAAGATCCTCTTGTATTATAATGGTGTTTCTCTTATCAAGTTTGACATGAGGGACATTGGAATTATCAATTGATGCTTAATTTTATCCCATGGAATAGCTAGTTGTGGCATATTTTCGGCTTAGGAGATCTTGACTTATGACATTCAAGTTTTTTAAAGTGATTCCTATCTCTATGAGGTATATAAGAATGCCATTTTGGTTTTGAAATATGAATAGATTGATTTGATATAAACACAATTATTGTCACTCTTATATTCATTTTTATTTTCAAAGCTATCATTATCATTGATCTCAAAAGGACCCTCAAATTGGTTTTGACAAAGAGATGCATCCAAATAAAATGGATTCATTACTTTTATTTTCTATTTGGTTTTGGGCTTTGCTCTAGTTTCACACAAATTAGGAATACAAATAAGACACAATAACAAATTATATTATTTATGTGGGAGTGTAATCAAATAATGGCCCATCAATAAACCTAAAGCGTGTGAGTGGGCATGATCATGGGGAATGTTGTTTTCCTAGTACCACTACATGATTATGATTGGGAGGTTTTAATCTAGGCATACACATGCTTATCTATGGTAGTTCTTGATATAACTTGAGGTATATGAGGCCCAAGTATTTGATATAAGGGTGTTTTTTGAGGCATGTTTATTAATGGGATGGGACCATCTCAATTCATGATGCGTTTAAAATACACAACCACTTAACTAAGAGAAATAAATCCTCCAAGGAATTTATATAGCCTATTAGAACATGAAATTTTGTCACCAAGTTTAACATGTTGAATCCATCAGTATAGAAAAATAAAAGGTATAAACTTTGATTTCCAAGATCACATGAGGACCTAAGGAAAGAGCATACATGATGAGTCTTGGGTGACAAGCAATTTGATTGCTTTTGGTTCTCAAAATTGTATAAGGGCACAAGAGAAGAGAATACACAACTCTAACTGCACAATCACATAAAATATTGGAACACTTTTGATTTTCAAGATCACACAAGAGCACAAGAGAATAAAATACACAATGCTAACCACACAAACCCACACATACAAACAAATAAAGAGATGATTTCTTTCTTATGATTTAAATTATTAAGTTTGGTTTAGAAATCAAGTCTTTGACTCATAAAAGTATATAATAAATGTTAGTAGTTTGTGTACACCTAAAATTGACCACTTTCATTTGGTCAATTTACCCCTGATTTGACCAATTTCTTATCCTCTATATTAATTAAATAATACCATATCATTTAATCAATATTCAATTATCTCAACCTTCATCCTAAGGTCTATTTCTTCTATTATCCTTAAATCTTATCCTAAAGTAAATATTTGCATTTAATTATTTACCCACATCCCATTCATCCATTAAATTGAATAAATACCCTTATTTGTTTAATTTAATCCTTAAATACCCTTTCCTCCAAATATGAATTAAATCTAATTATTTAATTCCTATTTTTCTCTCTCAAAATGTCCCATCCTACAAATCTCCCACTTGCCCTCTAATTTTAATCCTAACCACTCAGTTAATCTACCCCTAATCATTTACACACACTTAATCCATGATTAAGTGGGTCATCCTTCCCCATCACATCAATCACATGGCCCCTTGTACTTGTGACATGACCATGGTACCATGTCATATGTGGCTTTTTCCCCTCAAATTACAATCTCTCTCTCAAGCCCTCTCATTGTGCCACTTGGCATAATCTTGCGCCTTCATCCATTTTCCTTCTATCCTATGTGTTGATGGTGTTTTCTGCACAACAACTCAGACAAAATATAATATCCTATCTCTCTTGAAAGGTAAATCTCTATCAAAAAGCCTCAAGAGATAACCCCAAGGTCTCTAATGTCAGGTCTTGACAATGCATAAACAACTCAGTGATAAATGTGAAAATGCTGGTAATCACAAAGGGACCTTACTACAAGCAAATACTGAATCCTTAATTTATTAGATCTAGCAATATGATGATACTTCAATCCTAAATCTAACTAAAATGATAAAATAAATAACAAAAGATAAGGGTTCCAGAGAGATTTCTAAATTAAAACTACTCCTAAGATTAACAATGCAAATGATGAAACACTTGAAATGGACCAATCCTTCATAAACTAATCCTTGCTTGACCCAGATAGATCTGCAATCTTACAGAAATAGTGCAATCTTCTAAGGTATTAAATATTTTCAGATCATGAACATTCATTCAAAACAACCCTATTGCAATCGAGATGAATAAACCATCACAATTGAACTAAGCACAATAAATATAAAAGTCTAGGCTAACTTTGCAAAGCAACTAACAATCAATTGGTTGCGAAAAGTATGGACTAGAGATTGCTGCAACACTTCAAGTACTAAATCACAAACACTATCAATTTATCTAACATTAAACCTAATGCATTTATCAAATAACTTAAGCAATTCCAAAGATAGAATTACAAGAACCATGCCAGATAAAATTCAACACAAGAAAGGCACCAAATCACAATGTCTTCACTTGCATTAAATTACCCAAAGTAGCAACAATTCCAGTATTCTGTTACAACACTTGCTTGCTTGAAAACAAAACTAACTCCTAACTCTAGCTCTTGCTATACTGCTCAATTCACTCCAAGAAAAACCATCTATGTATCTAGCCCTTACAAATGAGGCAGAATGCCATATTAATAGAAACCCCCAAGATATGTCGGCCTAGTTAGGGTTTACAATAATAATTGGCCACAAAACAAGTCGGCCCAAGGAGAATTCAAAATAAGATAAAATATGCATTAAATGCATGAACTCCATCCAAGTCAGCCTGGGATCTCCAATATAGTTCAGACCAATGGATGCAAAATAATAGGGAAGCACAAATTTCGATGTAGCCTTTGCATTAACTACTTTCCCCTTTGTCTTTATTTCGCTCCACCCTATCATGCACCATCAAAAGTACTTTGTCCAAGTCGGCTATAGGTGGTAGAGGTAAAACCTTAAGTCTCTTCTCAATAGATTTAGTATTTTCTCTTGACTGCTCCATCGACTTATCCCACTCAACCTTACTGGACTGATATCTATCAATAATTGCAATATAGGTGGCTGCATCATCCAACTGATGTTCAGTAACTGGATCTTCATTGATTGGAGAATATACATCTCGCCACCATTTTCTCAACTGTTCTAAGCTCAAATGCTTTGGCGCAAACCTCTTTCTCCCTGTCATCACCTCAAAGAAAGAAATGCATCTATCATAGATATTGGTAAGGGTATCCTCAATTTTCCTGCTCTGCTTATATATCTTCTTCAGAACCTTTTTCCTTATTTGCAAAGCTTCAAACCATTCCCAAGGTTCTGCAGCTCTGGAGGAAGGGGGAATTCCATCACTCACCAACTTATCTTCAGTGTATTCCATGATGGTCTTGGTCTTTTGCAGCAGGAGATCTGTATCTTCCTTAATTTGAGCTAATACATCTTTCAACCAATTTATCGACCTCATTGCATCTCCTCTAGTTGGAAGGATGTCCTTGATAGCATTATCCCCCTTAATTTGCACCCCCTGTAACCAATTCACTATGGAAAGAGTAGTGTCCTTCATTCTTCCAGCTCAGTTATGGTTTCTTGTGGCAGGAAACTCATAGCAGAAGATGAGGAGCTAATAGATTGCAAGGGCTTCATCAAGTCCTACAAGTATTTCTTTAATTTCTCATTCTCCTTCTTTAGTTCTCGCTTAGTCTGCACTTCTTTCCTCAACCTTCCTAGGATCACTGCACTAGAGCCTTCATAATCTTCAATATCTTGCTCCATGAAAGTAGGCCCTAGGTTGATGGTCTGTACATTGTAATCCTCTCCAGTTGCATCATCTCTGTTCTTATCCAAAGCAGGAGTAGCAATGTGGACTACCTTGTTGTTGGCCTCATCTCTTTCAATCCTGGAAATAACCTTAGCTCTCTTCTTTCCTTTTCCCTTTCCTATGTTTTCCAACAACTCATCCCAATTGGGAGGGGTGTCATCCACAACAATTTGTTTGCTCTTCAATTCCCTATCCAACCAACTTGGAACAGTAGATCCTGACTGTGCTTTACTCTGTTCAACTTCATCTTGTTGGTCCTTAGGCACATCTTCATTCAAATCCTGCTTCTCAAGAATCTCCCCAGCCTTATCCTCCTTTCCTCCAGTATGCTCTTCTCTGTGCATAGGTGATGGAGTCCTAACTGGCATTTCTTCTCTTTGAGGAGGTCTAACTTCTTCAGTTCCAACAGGTGAATCCTCATATGTAACCAAGGGATACTGCATCACCCTTTTTATTTCTGCCTCAGCATTATATAGCTCACCCTCTTGAAATTATTTTCCTTCTGTATCTTGGTGACCCTCAGCTTCCTTGGATTCACCTGGTTCCTCATGAGCTTCATGGGAAGAAGGGATATCATCATGTTGTTCTGCATGAGGAGTAACCAGAGGATGATCCTTCTTTGGCACACTATCCTTAGGAGAAGGAGTTCTTGATTTCCTTGTATATAATTGTGTCCTTTCTCCTGAGCTCTCCACATTTACCACAAGTGGATTAACTTCTTCTCCAACCTTGGAGCTTACCCTTTCCTTTTGTGACAGTCTCACGATTCTTCTTCTTTTGGGTACATAAGCACTAACCTCAGGATCTTGCTTTTCAACTTCCTCTTTTCCAGGCTTGTTAGCCTTTTTAGTATGCCCCCTTTTCTTGGCAAGAGGTTTTCTTTGTTTTTCTGTTTCATGAGCTTCCTCCACTTGAAAATCTTTAATCTTGATTTTAAAAGGAGAGCTCGCTTTGCCCTTACCCTTGGGATCCTGCTCAGCTGACTCCTCAGAAGTAGAATGAGAGTCTAAGTCTCCCATAAGCACACCTTCATTCTCCAATTCCCATATCTTATGCTTCAGCCACAACTTTGTATACTTAATGACTAGATTCATTAACCGCTCTAACTCTATTTTTTCTTCTTCCAACCAATCTATTTCGCTAATTGGTCTGTCCTTTACTGCCTCATAAGCATGGCCCTGAATCAAATCTCCGTCATCTTTAACCTGATCTGGAACTTCCTTCACATTATATAATAGGATTGAATCTACTGGCAGTCAGGAAAACTTCTTCCTTCTTACCTCATACTCATCATTGTAGTTAGCCCAATAGTCTTCCAAATCATCCTTGTGGCTATACTCTCTACTGGCTTTCTTTTGTGCTTCGCCAGTTCTGTCAAACCTAGACCTCTTGGAATGGAAGGATAACCCAAGAGTACTCATCTCCTCTTTTGAAGCCTGAGCTGAGTTAATGGAAGGGCATGCCTCTTTGGTGCCTATCCTCAAAGGGAAGTCCTAACCAAATCCAGTCTTATGTTTATCTTTCTTCACGATGGCATCAAAGTCACATATTTGTATTGTGACCTCCAGGAGTATGATATGATCAGTGGGATACCTTGGAAGTCGATATGGAGCCCTTTGACAACCATCAATCCTTATGTATGAGAAGGTGGGAAACTGTATGAACCAAGCCCCATACCTCTTGATTAGCTCCTTGGCTTGATAAAAAATCCTCACATGCTTTGCACCTTGGAGTAACCTAGTGATGTACATGGTGAATGCATCATTCACCCTTCTATAGCTCAAGTTACCCAAATGCAGCTGTGGATAAACCTCATAGATCACATCTTGCCCAAAGATGCCTCTGATACTTAGCCCTTTATATGGATGGAATATTACAAGCACATAGACCAAGTAGGAAGTCATTGTGAAGGTCTTGGTTTGTAGGACATTACACAGTTTCTCATGAATCATAGCACTTATAACACCTACCCAATGATAATTAGTATTCTGCTCCATCCTTGCAATGACCTGGAACATCCAACCCTCAAACACTCCGACACTCTTCAATCCTACCACTCTACTAGGAAGGGTGATAGCATCATAATATTCCTTCTTGAACTTTGCTAGGAATAGCTGTTTGGGCAGCTTGGAATAGTGAGACTTGGGCTTCTCCAACCAAGAATGGATAACCTGTTGGGACTTGATGGTATCTTGTTCATATAATTTCTTTGCCATATCCATATCAAAATCCACCACATGAGACCTGTTAGGCATGTCAAAGGTTTGGGCAATAGACACCGGATTCAAATTTGCTACAATTCTCCCTTGGGGACCAACTATCCTCTGGGTACCTCTGTCATAGTGCCTAGAACACTCAAGAACTAACTCATAACATTGCACTGTGGGAGGGAATCCAGCCACATGCGCCAATCCTGATTCCAATGTCCTTTTAGCCAACAAAGGAAGGTTCTGTGCTGCCATTCTAGCCTTGAACTCCTCATAGTCCCATAGTCCAACATTTGTGTCAGTCACTTCTGACTAGATGGAAGTAATCTTGCTCTCCGGGATCTTACTCTTGATATCCATCTTGATCCTTTCTGCTTCGGACACAGAAGACCCTTCTGAACTTGGCTCCACCATTCTACCCTTGGTTCCACTTGCCACTGCCTTACTTGACTTAGCCTGCACTTAACAAAGAAACCATAGTAAAGACCACCTAAAAGCCAAGTTAAATCAATCATAAACAACATAATCATCATCAAAATGAATCCTAGATAAGCAAGGTGTCATTAGTTCTCACAAAAAATGATCATATCAAAGTTCGGGTTTCAAGTCATCCCACGGAATCCAAGCCAGAGAGGAATTTCAGAAAATTCCAAGCCAAGTGGATTCCAGCGAAATGAACATGAAAATCATCCATTAGTTATTTAGTAAATCATCATAAGCCAAGAAACAACATGGGACATCTTACAACAACTCAAATTAATCATAATATGCATAATCATACGTTAACAAACCATGCTATCTCATATTCCTTCACTTTCCACTAAATTTCGGGGAATTCCGCGAGGGATGGATTTTCGCGAAAGAGGCGATAATCTGCAAATTATGGAAATACGAAGGGACAAAGGAAAATTTGGGAGAATCCGGAGGCAACAAAAATCCGCAGAGAAGATAAAACTCCAGAAAACTGCGAATTTCGGGAAAACGGAGAGGACTAAGAAAATCGGGGAAATCCGCCAGTGAAGGAAAATCCTGAAATCGAAGGAAAACCTGAATATCGACGTTCTCTCATGATCTTGCTCAAATTGATCAAATGATCACAAATTTGAGGAGTTTGGGCCTACAACAAGTTTGATTTGAACCTCCTACTGATTTTCTTTGAACTTAAGGCTCCTCTCAAAGTAAACCGAAGGGAAATGGCGATGCCCTAGGCACGAAACCATAAATTTCAACCATTGATGCACAAAGCAAGCTTGGTGTTTAATTATCTCAACTGCTAGGTTCTCATAAAGGGTTATTTACGGCCCACAAGCAGGCTACCTCATGATGCAAATGAAAGAACGCGCTCAAAACTTACTTGGGAAACCATAAATAAGGCAATATCAAGCAGCCCTAGCCTCAGACACTCATATATACAAAACTACAAATTCCAAGCACCCCCAAACATAAAGAATCACTCACATTCAATAATCAAAAGCGGGGTAATAAACACATACAATTAATAAAAGGCAAGTCGATTCCAACAAAGACAAACAACAATCTTGAATGCTCGAGCTAGTAACAACAATGATAACGCCCAGGGAATCACAATCAAATCCAACAATTCACAAATTTAGCACGCCAAAGCCAACCAAGCACCTCAGGATCGAGTACTTCAACTCAACAGGACACAAATGATAAAGCAGAATGGCATAAAGTTCCCCAAAAATTGATTAAATACCACCTTCAGAGATCGTACAAATGACATTAATGCAATCGACAAGACATCTAGACAAAATTCGAAAACCCGACAGGACGACGAATATTTAGAAGAGTTCGGCCATCGCGGAATTCCGCGAAGACTAGAAATCTCCAAACCACAGTGCAAAGCAAGCATGACCGGACTTGGAGAGGAGTCGGGGAATTCCGCCAGGAGCGGATTTTCCCTAAAGCAGTGAAAAACCCGAGATAAGCTCAAAACTTAAGATTTTCAATGAATACCCCAAAGGAGATCACCCAAGCAAGAAAGATAAACACTTAAACTTATGCCAAGGCAAGGTAAATCCTCAAAATCAAAGGGCCAAAACACCAAAAATGAAAGCGAAAGAGGGTCCCTGCTTTCAACGGGGGGCGTGTGTGTGACAATTGCACAACACTATATATATCCAACTCTTAACCATTTATTAAAAATATCACTCATTTTCACTTGGAGCATCGTCATGCTATCAAAATTTGTAGTGAGCACACATCTAATCAAACAATGTTAGAAAAATCTACTCAATATGAGGCTTGCTATGTCAGTTTGAACTTCTCTTGCCTTATCTTGAGTGTTTTGCTTATTTTTGTGTTTTGTTTGATTTTATTGCAATATCACACTTGACACAAATTTCATGCACACAGTTTGATTATTCTTAGTCTTGGAAATACAATAGCTACATAAGAGGGTTAATATGTTATAAAAATAAAAATATAAACTTTGCACATAAAAATTAGAGATATAAGATGAGCAGAACATAAATAACATGTTATAAAATATCAACACTAAACAATAAGTAAAAAATGTCATGTAGGAGACAAAATGCTACCTAGTGAGTGAAGAATGTCAGATAGAAAAATATGCCAAACTATGAAATAACTTCTTAAAAATACTACCAATTAGATATAAATGCTACATGACAATTAGAAATACTACAAGTACACACACAAATTCCATGTATTAACAAAAATGCTACAGGATGTATAAAAACACCACAAAATGGTTAGCAATGTCATGGGATGAAGAAAAACATAATAGGATGGACAAAAATGCTACTGAATAGACATAAATTCCATAGATCAAACATAAACCCTAGGGTAGGCACACAAATTATATGGAAGAGGAAAGTGAAGAATTGGATATGGCCTTAAACTTGGAGGAAGAGGAAAGTGAAGAATTGGATATGACCTTAAAAGGAGGAAGAGGAAAGTGAAGAATTGGATATGGCCTTAAAAGGAGGAAGAGGTGAGGGAGAGGGAGGGTAGAACAATTACAAAATAAAATAAAATTCTTCACTTTCCTCTTCTGATGATGGATCAGTGAGTGTGATCCGAAACGTTGATAAATAAGCATACATAGTTGGATCCAGAAGCTCTCATTATTAATTTTCATGGACTGTGGAAAAATTATTCCTACTAAACAAAGATATTGTTTGTTAAGAGGATTTGCTCATGGATTGTGGTTGTTCAAGGTTTTTGCAAGATTTTTGGTAGCATGTACCAATGAAACTTATCATTGATGATGATTAATGAAGGATGGTAATCGGATTTATAGATTTTCAAATGAAGATGTGAACGGTTACAATTCATTGTTAAATGGATGGTTGAGATGAATTTGGACACCTTTATTTAATGATAGACGACTTAAAAAAAATCTTTTATAAATAATTGATATCTAATATTGAATAAATAATTTAAATACAAATGATCTATTCTTATTTAATGATTCTACTGAAAATGTGTAATTTAATTTTACGTATTTCAAATAAATATAAAAATAAATTAATTTTAATTTATCTGAATAAATAAAAAATAATTAATTAACTAAATAATAATTTTATTCAAATCCCACCGACTGGTACAATAATAAAAAAAATTCACCAAACACTTTGGTGGACCCCAAGAACAATTTCAACCAAGTTGATTTAAAAAAGAAAAAGAAACGGATAAAATGGATAAGAATGAATTGACGTACACCATGGACCCGACCACAATTATTAATTATCTTTAAATTTTTATCACATCCGTAGCAATATTAAATCTTAGTTCATTATTGTGACCACATAGAGTTAAAAACTATAAAATATGTAAAATTGTATGTAAAGGGAGATTCACTTGCTACGAATTAAAAAAAATCATTAGCAAGGGTATTTTCCATTTAAAAAAAATAAAAATAAAAATATTTTCCATTGTTCTTAGTCATCCCCTCACTTTCACATTTTTAAAACATCTTAATTCTAATTTTGCTTTATTGAAGTTTATTTATATATGGGGAAAAGTTTTTTTTTATATATATATATGGAATAAACTTTATATATCTATATATATATAGTGAAAGGGTTTTTAGTTTGTAAGTGAAATTGAATGATTTTGAATAAGGTTATTAGAAATCGAGTCTTGCGAAATGTAAGGTCTTTAACTTCATAAAGGATGAGATGAAATGTTGATGGACTTTAACAAAATGAATACCCTTCAATCTTTATCTCCTAACAAAAGACACTATCTTAGATTCATGCGTCCAAATCAAATTACAAATATAATCCAAATTTAACTATTTTCATCACTTTTATTATAATTAAATTATTTGTTATATGATAAATGTATTAATTATTTACTTTGAATAGTTATATAGATTGAAAATAGTTTTAATCATTTAAATAGTAAATAAATTTGGTTAAAAATAAATGTATATATTTTGATCAAAATCATATCTTTCTACTTTTTATTTAGTGAAAGAGGGAATTTAATCTATCCCTATTATTAAAGATAGGTTAATTTAATTAAATCTTATGTGCATTAATTAACTTAATGAAATCAATAAATTTAAATTAATTTAATTAAGCACAAGAGTTAGGTTTTATATAAATATAAAATAACTTTATGGTGATATAAAAAAATATAAAAGAGGATAAAGTAATGTTAAATTGGGTATATGATGTATTGATGATTGATGATGATCATTAATTAGATACATAAAAAGAATGTATTATTATGAATAAGGAATAATAATATGGATGGAATTGGGTAGGGGCCTTGGCTTGATTGGCTAAAGAATCTTGTTGTAGGCAAGAGGTCACGAGGTCCAGTCTCCCCTCATCCCCATGGTATTGAAGGATGTGTCATGCCAGTGTCACTGGTCACATGAAAAAAGTTTACTAGACACACTGCAATTTAACAATCTTAATAATAATAATAATAAAGTCAAACTTAAGAGATTCTAGCATAATCATGTTTTGATTTATAAGAATGTGCTTTTGTTTGAGACTAACAAAAAATAAAAATATATCTATATAATGATAAAAACTATAAATAAAAATAATGAGAATATACAGACCCAAAACTAGAATGTCATATTAATATACAACATAATAATCTAAGTAAAATGAAACAAGTAAAATACAAATAGAGAATAGATATATGAACCATTTAAGGATGATTGAATCCAAAGAAAAAAATCCACAAAATAACTTGTGTTTGGGACATTGGTGATGGCATGTGAGCTTGTCAAAATGGTTAAGCCCCTATTTTGATATGTTGACCTCAACAAATAGTCAAATATATAATTAGATCATGTGAGTGTTTATTTTACATGTGTATATGACTAAGATCTATGTGAGTGTGTGCTTAATACTCAATTCCTGCAATCTTAATAATAATAATAAAATCAAACTTAAGAGATTTTAGCATAATCATGTTTTGCTCTATAAGAATGTGCTTTTGTTTGAGACTAACAAAAAATAAAAATAGACCTATATAATGATAAAAACTATAAATAAAATTAATGAGAATATAGAGACCCCAAAACTAGAATGTCATATTAATATACAACATAATAATCTAAGTAAAATGAAACAATTCAAATACAAATAGAGAATAGATATATGAACTATTTAAGGATGATTGAATCCAAAGAAAAAGATCCATTAAATAACTTGTGTTTGGGACATTGGTGATGGTTGAGGACAAGTATAGTGGGGTCCAGAGGAATCTTACTGAGTCGAATAAAAGGCTCACTCTTTTCAATGTTGCTTTGGAGTTGTGGAAATCATGGAATTGGCAAAAAGTAAATTTCCCAGGCTAATCCAGGATGGTACAATGCTTGTCCACTAGAAACAAGGGCACCTGAGCTTGGCTGTTTTCATCCAGGCATTGAGGATCTTCAAAGAGGAGTACAAAGATCAAGTCAACAAGGTGAAAGGTTGCAAAGACGCCAAAAGCTCTCAACTGTCTAGCATACCCAGCCATGAAACAAAGGAAGTTTTCTCTAAAGATGAACTTGATGTCATCAGTGCATTAGCCAGCTGGACATTGATGATGGCATGTGAGCTTGTCAAAATGGTTAAGCCCCTATTTTGATATTTTGATCTCAACAAGCAGTCAAATAGATAATTAGATCATGTGAGTGTTTATTTTACATGTGTATATGACTAAGAGCTATGTGAGTGTGTGCTTAACCTAAGGGTGTCTAAAGCTAAGCTAAAAATATGTGATTAAAAATAGATCGAGTTTATTGATCTTTCATTATTGTATTATGGGATAAAATGATATAAGGGTAATAATTACTGTATTTATCACTACTCTATTGTGCAAAAAGGAAACAAGGTGATGAGACGATTCAAAGATGCTAAGAAAATAATATAATAGTAGAGAATAAAAGTAAACTTAACATACTTAATAGCAAGGAAATGAAAATGAACTTTGTAGCCTTTCCAAGAAAGAGGGAAATGACATAAATAATCTAAAATATCTAAGTATTTAGAGATATGAATCATGCAAATATCAAAGAATGATAAAGAGAGAGTATTGTTGCAAATATTTCTCAAATGCTCAAGAGACAATAGCTTAAGGATTACTCCAAGTTTGCAAATAACTCAAAAACATTAAGCACCATAGAAGAATGAAGTATAATTTTTTACAAAAATATGTCCAAATGTTCAAGAAATAAACAATTCTATTATAAGATGTTGGGAAAGAAACTAGAAAACATGTTGTCAAACCTATTATGGAACATTATTTGAAATCTCAAATCATCCCTTATTTTAAGAAAGGGAATTAAGAAAATAATTACACATTCGACATATATTGCATAGAAATTGTTATGTCAAAAATTAATTAAAAATACATTTGATATATATGCATTAGAAAGTGTGTTTTCATCCTAAAATGATAAATCTCAAAATTATTTAAAATAACATAAATTACAAAATAAACATAAGGATGTATTAGAAATATTCCATATAAAATGTACAAGTACATAAGTACATAGATAACTATAAAAAAAATGTATCTAAACTAGGGAAAAATGTTAAAGGATGGGTTGAAATGAGTCTTGAAACCACACTGCATGAATGAAAACTAAATTAGGTATAATTTGTAATGTTAAATTGTAGGGTTACAAAGTTTGACATTTTATTTTCTTCTACTTTAGCAAGTTAATGTCCCTATGTGATGGAGCTTAGCTAAAGTATAGAAAGTAAATTTTAAAAGTAAAATGCAAAAAATATTAAATATGTTATAAAAAGATACACAAAAGAATATGCATAATTTTTGAGTGAGAAATCCATACCTTCAATCTAAGATCTACAAAATAAACATGTTAGATAAAAAAAATTCAACACAATTTGATAAAAAATATAAAACATGTAACACAAATTTGTTAAAAAATATAAAACCTATAACACATATACATTAGAAGTAATAAAACTTACAAAACAAAATATGTCAAAAAAATGATACTAAACAACATGTATATAAGAAAAAAAGGCAACACACAAATAGACATGAGAATCCACATACATAGAGAAGAAGAATAAAGGTTTTTATAGCATGGTCTATTGTTAGAAATTAAGACTTACTTTAGATGTGCTATGGTAGAAAAATGTAGATCTATATGATTCTTTGTCCAGTGTTCTTTGCTGCTAGGGGTCATTGTAGCATCGTAAATTGTCACCCTTGATAGCTTCACACTATATTGACACCCTATTTTTCTTATAACACAATATATTAATGGTTTATTTGTTTTGGGACTAGATTGTGAAAATATATTAAAATCCTTGACATCTCAACAAATTTGGGCAAAGAAAACCCAGTCAAGGGTGAGGGCATCCTTGACCTAAAAGTGACCTATTTTAATAATTAACGTTTTGATCTCGACCCTTGGGGATTTGAAAAGGACCACAAATTAGCTTATGCCCAAAAAAATCAATTGGGATGCATATCTAAACAAGTTTTCTTCTCATTTGAACATCTAGAAATTTTGAACAAGACACTATTATGATCAATCATGCTCTTATTATGAAGTAGTATATGAGTTATCCTCTACATGCTAGATACAACAATATATTATGCTTTATGAACTAACCTCTTACATGTCTTCAATAAATTCAATCATCTATCAAACAACCTTTGGTTGTAACTTAAGTGTGTGAAAATCACTTTGATAGAGATTTCATACCTAAGGTAATATTATCAATTATCATTTGTTTGTATAGTCAATTATTGTTTATTTGGTCTATGCTCGACCTAAGGTAAACCCTCTTTACCATCATCATTTTTGATTTGTGGAGGTGGAAACACCAAAACATGGTTTAACTTAGGAAATCCCTTATAAAACACAACCTTTCCCCACTTTTCATGTGTGTAGGTCAAATGTAGAAGTGTAAGAGAGGGGGACTAACCACACCAAGGCTCCAGGCCATGAAGAGCTGAGAGTGGAGGGCTGCCCTAACTTACCTCACTCTAATAGATGTTTTGGGATGAGGATTGAGAATGAAGAGCACTCTCAAGTGCTTTTGTCACTCTACAGACCCCAAAATCTGGTCAGGGCTAGATGAGCCAGTTTTTGGAGTTTGAACTACACCTCAAATAGCTCTTTGTCTGAGGATGGTGTGGGTTTGGGATGACAATGCATTGTGTTGACGTTTGTACGGTCATAAAATGTAAAGTATAGTAAGAAAACAACCAAATTCCTACTAACAACCTAGCTAACTAACTTTAACGAAATGGACAGAATGATAAAGTATGAAAAGTAAGTATGGAAGTGATAAAGTAAGTAGATAAAAACAAGGGTGATGAATATCAAATCACTAAAGTGCCAGTTCACCAATGAACTCCACACACGTTCACCTACACACAAGCAAGAGGGGAAAATTTTTGGGGCTGTATAGGGGTTTGCCTAAGTCAAATCCCCACTTTGGTGTTTCCACCTCCACGGACAACTAGAAAAGCAACAAAGTATAAAATATGATAAAGAAAAGAAATGGATACACTGAACACTAGAAAAGATAAAAGCTACTCTATCAAATCACAATGTGAAAGTAAAGTGATGCAATACCACCTCCACCCAAAGGCACTCAAGACCAATGAAGGGAGAATGCAAGGTAACAAACTTGGAAAAGTCCCCATAGCTGCAACGGCAATGAAGGGAGGTCTCACAAGACTCCAAGCTTGTAGCTTCTATGGTAGAGCAACATGTGCAAGAATGAAGTTAACAAAATAACTAGCTGTTGCAATGCTCAATGAAGTTGTGAAAATGGAGTGCTAGAAGTGTGAGAGATTGAGTGAGAATTGCTTGGGAGATCAAATGAATGTGTGTAAGAGATGAAGTGATAGTGAACATAATGGATTTGAAGGCCAAAATGAGACATTTTGGGTTGGTTGGTCACACAGAGGTGTTACAATTCAACCCTAATGAGGTGTGTAATGTCCCTACAAACTCTAGACATAGGAATCTATTAGGGATGACAACGTTCCGCACAAACATCCACACGTCACGCTTGTGTCCCTAACAAAAATCCCTCATCGATGCACAAAACATGCGCTTAGTGGATGGAAGGCGGGTGGATGATGTGGATTTTTTCCTTCGGATTTGATTTTCTAAGGTAAGGATATGCAAAAGGGGAATTTACATAAGGGGTGCAAATTCGCTCCTATACATTTTTCCCCTATTTTAGCGAGCATAAGTATTGATGAGTGTTTGGTAAAGTAGATCGAAGAGTTAGAAATGTATACCTGAATCGTCAAGGAAGCAGACTGTGATTTGGTGAACTCGAAAGCGCAGGGAAGGAAAATGACTCCATAGGTACTCTCTCCTAAGGGGGTTTGAACAAAAGGACTCTATAGCTCTACAAAACTATGAAGTTGCACAAAGTACACCGATGGCCCGCATACCAATGATGGACAAGTCTCATAGGATGCAAGCACTTCATAGGCCCTCATACTTGCAAAGAAGGTGTTCCCCCAAGTACTCTCTCACGAAGGAAGCCTAGTGAAAGGGGACTCCACAGAGTCAGACTGGAAAGAGGCTTCACAGGAGAACCTGCAAAGCAACATAATCCACAAATAAAACATGTTAGGAAACAAAAAGTAGCCATGTAGGCAAACAGATAGACAATCATGCAAACAGTCAAACAATTGAAAAGATTTTAAAGGGGTCCCTCGGGAACCTTTCAAAAGAAGAGGGGTCCACTCAAGGGATGCATTGTTTGAAAGTATAAGAATATTTTTTGTAAATCGATTCAATCATCAAGGAATCCTTTCGAAAGATGTTCACTTCATTAAGGAATTCAAAAGGAAGAAAATGCCCCCTCGCGAGGGGAAGGTTGAGGCTTCTCCTATAGGAAAAGCTACTCCCTCCTCGGGGGAAAGTTCTTCAAGTTCTTTCTTTACGAACCCATGATGAAGGAAACACATTCCCCTAGGGGTCTTTGTTGAGAATACGATTTTTGAAAAAAGGTTGCAAGAATTTTTGAGAAAAGATTCGTTGGCAACAAATGCGATTTTTGAAAATTAACATTGACATGGTGGTGGAATTGTCACACACACAAGGGACAACACACGAATACCACAACTATATATATATATAAGTATAGTAATAGTATATAGATGAACTGTCATCAACCCCCTACTATATCAGACCATATGAAGAAACATTAGAAAATAAAGTAAAAATAAAAAAATTGGTTCAACATGGAAGGGAAGCCTAAATGCCCCCAACACTTTGCATCATTCCCAATTTTCCAAAAATCAATACACATAATAGAGGATGAATGAGGCCACAAATAGAGGAAGTTTTACGACACAGAATCACTCTTATATCCAAGCGCCTACAAGGGTGACAAGGGTTATCTAGGAACACATAACTCAAGCATGGGGGAACACATCACAACAAAAACACACCTAATCTAAAGGTAAAGAAGAGGCACCCCCTAACACTCATTGACCAAGAGGTCATCTAATTCCCTATCTAGATCATTGAATGGGGATGGTGGATGAGCCTGCAGTGGTGGAATATTAAGAGGAGAAACCTCTGAACCTCCTACAACAAGAGCTAATGAAGGAGACTCTTTGGGGTCTCTCCACTCAGTTCTTGTGGGGCCAAGGTCAGTGATTTTGTGAAGATTGTCAATAGCTCTGGGACCTCGTCCAAAGAGTTGAACATGCACTTCACAAGAGTGCCATGCGTTAGCTCAAAAGGTGAGGAAGGCAACAACCAAGATTCACTATTGGGCTCACCGAGTGACTCGGGAGTAGTGACAAACTTTGGGGACACCAGAGCTTCTTCTGTCGCAAGGATGGTGCATGCTAGTGCAAAACCACCCTTTGAAAGGGGTGGACTCCTCTTTCGACCCCTATTGCTAGAAGGGCCCACCTCCACCTTCTGCTTCGTCGAAGGATGTGAAATCCCCACGAATGAGGTAAGAGGTGTGGAGGAGGAGGAGAAAACTGCGACATACACCACCAAGGTATTTGACATGTCCACAGGTTTAGGGAATGGCGATATGTCTGGAAGGGACATCAAAAGAGATGGCTCCACCAAAGGAGCAATGAACACTTGCACCTTTTTGGGGTCAGGTGTATTCACACTCACACCAGGAGTCGGAAGCATAATCAAGTTTGATTGAACTGAGGTAGAGGGGACATGAGAGGAGGACACAACAAGAGGCCCTAAAATAGGGGTGGTTGGCTCCCTTTCTTTCCTTTGTAAAGTGACCTGCTTAGCTGCCAGAGCCTTTTGTCGGCGCTTGCGCTTGCGCGCAAGGCAGTTTCTATGACTCTGGGTGCTAGAGACTGAAAGTTGAGATGGGACAAAAGACTCCTATTCAGCCATAGGAGTGTCCATCACAACTATTTACGACGGAGGGAGAAACTCATAGATGGGACCAGGAGGAGGAGTTTGAGAGACAGCGGGGGGAGTTGGCTCTAGTACCTCGACAACAGGCCTCTTCCCATTCATTGCTTTAGGAGCAAGAGCGATAGGAGGCCATGAAGGTTGAGACATAGAGGATTCCTCATGGGGACCCCTCCTACCATATTGAATGGGCCTAGGCTCTGTGGGAAGAATAGGGAGTTTGAATGTGGGATGTTTGGGATTTCACCAAGTGAGCACCATAGGGTTCTCCCGCAAACGTGGAGTAGAATCTGATGACGCCACAATAGGGTGAGAGGAAGCATCAGGTTGGACAGTGGAAGAGGAGGAAGAGGAACCTTGAGAGCACTTCTCTTCTTCCTTTCTACGTGCCAGGGTGGCATCACTGTTAGCTTTCAAACAAGCCCTATGTGAGACAACATAAGGAGATGGAGGGTACCTCACTCTAGGTGTTAAGCGCTCTTTCTTGTACTTCTCATAGGTTTAGTACAAGAGGTTCATCCTAGGCAGAAGCGGACCAATGGGTATAGGCCAAAAGTGATCTAAGGAATAACTTCCACGCGCAACTGGTGGTTTATAACCGATGTCATGGATCACGTGCTCCAAAACCTCATGGATAAACTTTAGACATTAATGCACAACTAAGGAAACTGTATTCATAGCTACTAACCAAGGGATACCCAACTTCACTATGAAGAGTTTAGACCCTGAGATTATGTCAAAAAGTAGGTTTACAGACTTAGGTCCAATAAGGACTGACAAGGTGATGCTACCAAGGGGAGGTACATAAATTCTATTATGCATACGAATGGTGCTTTCAGGTGCATCATACCCATCTTTATGCAAGAAATTAATTAACATAATCTCTTCAGTTATAATATTCACTCAACACGTTAAGTCAACAAGAACACCTACTACACTGTTTCTGTTGATCCATGTGGGGATGTAAAGAGGAGATGGCTCTCTATTATAACCCATCAGTAGGTATTGTGAGGTAAAAGTTATGCCAGGAGAACTACTTGCAGGATGTGTGGAAGGGATAGGAAAATGCAAAAAGGAAGTCATTGCGTACACTCAATACACTTTCATAGAGCTCTCAAAGGTTCACAATTGGACAGTGACCCAATTAAGGCTTCATTCCACAACACCTATGGAACCTTCTAACTATGCCTATGAGGGGTTGCAGGTTGGGTTGTAAGAAAAAATGCCTCACAACACTCACACCTACAATGCTCCTAGGACACAAGGAAAGGACCCTTCAACGCTGCTAAACATAACCAAAATGGTTCATGTCAGGTTCACCAAAAATGTAAGAGAGGGGGACCAACCACACTAAGGCTCCAGGACACTAAGAGCCGAGAGGGGAGGGCTGCCCTAACTTACCTCACTCTAATGGATGTTTTGGGATGGGGATCAAGAATGAAGAGCACTCTCAAGTGATTTTGTCTGATGGGCCAATTTCTAGAGTCTGAATTGTACCTCAGACAATGTTGGCCTCCTAAAATGATTTAACAACTAAGCCCTTAAAGCTGTGATTCAGAGATTGGACATCTAATCTGAATAGCTATCTTAATCATTATGAAGGTGCATTTAACTTGTCAACCCAGGGACGTAGACTTGAAATGGGTCAGCACAATATGTGCACTAGGAATCCAAAGTAGCCATATTCATTCTACAACTAAGAAAGACACAATGTTGAAAGTAAATTTCTTAGAAAGAAATAACATACGTACTGAACATCAACCAATAACTATACTAAGCTAAAATACATGGCAGAAATGAAAATTTGGGCAAACAGACATAAAACTACTCTATTTGCTTTGGCTGGAGGAACAGTCACATAATGGAATTCTAGTTGTTGTAGGAACAAACAATTTCCAGATTCATAACTATTTTTTGAACCAAAAAGTAATAACTAAGCTAAAAGATGGAATGCTCACCAAGTGGGCCCCCTTGGATGAGTATCCCTTTAGACAAATGTAAACTCAGGTGCAAAAACTTATAACTTCATTTTGTTCATTGGAAAGCATGAGTACAATCAAGCAACATAAAAACTAAGAATGTGAGTACAACATTAGATTAATCAAACTTCTGAGAAGGAGCATTCGAGTCTTATTTATGGGAAGAAAAACTACTAACTAACTACCTAGCAAGGTGGTCAACTCCAACAGATTAGGAGGATGCCACTTTAGGGAAAGCATAGAAAGTGGAAAGGAGGTTATGCATGCATGAAATCTGGTCAAGCTAGTTTTCCTTAACGCAAATCTAGCATAACAATAGCTCCTATATTCGATCAACAGACTCTTAAGACCATTTACAAGGTAGTTACAACTTTTGATTTAAATTAGGAATCTCCTTCCATTAAGATTCTCCCCTCTATTAACCTTTGAATGATCACCTTGCTGACCTTTATGGAAAACAACCAACTGGCAAAATCTTCCTCAATTTTGTAGGTTCCAATTATATTTGCATGACAATATTAGTACGCACAACAATTGCATATCTATAACTATCTTAAAGTAACATTCATTAATTCACATGCAAAATTAACATAGATAGTTCATATAGCATGTCATTATCATTTAAAAGTTACAAAAATAAGCTTATGCCCAATGTCTATGGTTTTGAGGAAATATTATGAAATTGTTAGCATCCAAGTATCAAGGTCTATGACAACTAAAGTAAGTGGGTAATAAACTTTATCAAAATTGAGCCATAAAATGGAATCATCAGACAAATCTCTATTCAAGGATGGCAACACAAGTTTGGGACGACAACGCGGCATGCTGGCGTATCTCTGGCACATTGGCGTTCGTACAACTAGAAAACGTAAAGTATAGTAAGAAAACAACCAAAAGCCTACTGATAGCCTAGCTAACTAACTTCAATGAAATGAAAAAAATGATAAAGCATGAAAAGTAAGTACAAAAGTGATAAAATAAGTAGATAAAAATAAGGGTGACAAATATCAAATCACTAAAGTGCCAGTTCTCCATCGAGCTCTACACACATTCACCTGCACACAAGCAAGAGGGGAAAATTGTTGGGGCTGTATAAGGGTTTGCCTTAGTCAAACCCCCGCTTTGGTGTTTCCACCTCCACAGACAGGCAGAAAAGCAACGAAGTAGAAAGTATGCTAAAGGAAAGAAATGAATACACTGAACACTACAAAAGATAAAAACTACTCTATCAAATCACAATGTGAAAGTAAAGTGATGCAATACCACCTCCACCTAAAGGAACTCAAGGCCAATGAAGGGAGAATGCAAGGTAACAAACTTGGAAAAGTCACCACAACTGTAGCTGTGACGAATGGAGGTCTTTCAAGATTCCAAGCTCGCAACTTCTATGGTAGAGCAACACGTGCAAGAATGAAGTTGATAGAGTAAGAAGCTGCTGCAAGGCTCAATTGAGTTGTGAAAATGGAGTGCTAGAAGTGTGAGAGATTGAGTGAAAATTGCTTGGGAGATTGAATGAATGTGTGTAAGAGATGAAGCGATAATGAACATAATGGATTTAAAGGCCAAAAGGAGATGTTTTGGGTCAGTTGGTCACACAGAGGCATTACAATTCGACCCTAATGAGGTGTGTAGTTCATCTTTGTGGACTCTAGATGCAAGAATCTATTAGGGACGACAATGTTCCGTGCTTGCATCCCTGACAAAAATTCCCTCACCTACGCACAAAACACATGCCAAGTGGATGGAAGGCATGTGGATGATGTGGAATTTTTCCTTTGGATTTGATTTTCTAAGGTGAGGGTATGCAAAAGGGGAATTTACACAAGGGGTGCAAATTCGCTACTATACAAGAAGTTTCATCAACAAAAGACTATAGGAAAACAAAGAACATATTGTGACATGGCATCTAAAGTTTTAAGATCCCATAAATCAACATCTCTTGTGAAGGGAACTCCCGCCCTTGACCCTCAAATTTAGGTTCAAGTTTTTTAAGTGTAGGTTACTCTTTGTCCTTATTTCTCATATCTATAACCATAGTGCCCTTGACCCTCAAATTTAGGCTCAATTTTTAAGTGTAGGTTACTCTCTGTCCCTCTTTCTCATATCTATAACTATTTCATCTATGCAATGCATTACATTTTTAAATCTAGGGTTTATGCCAAATAGGCTTATTAAAGTATACATCAAATTTCTCCTCTTGCCAAATCAAAAGAACCAAACCCTAGTAGATTGGATCTCCTTTGAGGCAACTAGAAAATCATCAAACACTATTTGGTTTGTGTTTGAATGTGAGGGACATAAAAGAGTTGATCCTAGTTAATCTACTTGTTAGATCTAGGATCAATTTTTTCACTCTACAATCATATAAAAAGGTGTTGTGAATCACATGTACTAGCATGCTTATTTCTAGGTGACACATACAAATACAATATCAAGGACTATATTGTGCTACTATACTCTATTTCATTGCAATATTGATAAGGTTGATCATGTCTCAACATTCTTTGTGCTTGGGACAAAAAGTTGGTGATGCTATGGAGTCATGTTAAAAGTGTGCAAGGTGGGTATGGATATATTCCTCCTTAAAATAATTACATAAGTCGGGTGTATGTAATTTATTTTAAGGTTCAAAAAGGGAAGACAAAGATAAAACCAAAGGAAATCACACATAAAAGTGTATGTCCCAAGGTTGAGATTTTTTCCCTTAAAAATAGGTAAAATAAAAATGTTGTATTTGCCCCCAAAATAGGAAAAGACAACTTAAACAAAGTTTGTTACCAATAACAATGGCTGCATTTGAAATTGTGCCACCATAAAAAGGAAACACACCCAATGAGAGAATTGCAAGTGCAACATAACAAGTAGTTCATCATAGTAATCATGAACATGAGTGAAAAAAGTACAGAAAAAAAAATGATAGAGTAAAAAAAAATTAGAATAATCAAAGAATACACTTTGGGTTGAGAAAGATAGGTAGTCTTGATGCCATGAAAAAGGTAATCTTAGTGTCATTGAAGAGTTAGTCTCAATGTTTTGTATCATTATCCAAAGTAACATGAAGAGGAATAAGAGCATACATAGATGGTTGCAAAACACATATAATCACTAACATTACAAAATAGGAAAAATGAAACAAACACAAGAAAGTGGGAAAGTACATGAGTCATAAATAGAAATTGACCAATCAATAGATATAAATGGTCAAAAGTGTACCTAACTAGAAGAAAAAGGAAGAATATTCTCTAAAGATAATAATGTTTTAAAAATAAATATAGAAGATAAGGGACGAACATCAACAATAGATTGAGACATCATCTTATTAGAAGATATGGGAAGTGGTTTAATTATTACATGAACTCAATGGATGAATCAATTGGAGCAATCACCTGTGTTGGAGTAATTGGGGGTGATTTTTGGGTGCTGTGGAGTTCAATCACCTGCAAGCAATTATCCTATCATAAAAGAAATATCAAAGCAAATGATTTTCTATGCAACCAAGAGAGAAAAGATGGAATCCAAAAGAGCATTGATATGTGCAGTGCATTAACCTGAATGGTTCTGAATTGTAATGGATCTAAAGATTACAATGAATGCACATGCTTATAAAATAAAATAAAAGAAAACCCTAGATGAGGATTGCAAGATTGTGACATTTTTCTTAATCTCATGCATTGAGACAACTAGACCTAAATTTAGCCCAATCTAATAATAAGAAAGCACTCCTAAGTTTAGCTTAAGTGAACTAAAGTAATAAGGTACTTAATAATTAATTATCAAGTGATTATCCCATTCAAGTTAATACATTGCACATATAAGTGCTCTTCTGGATTCAATATTTTTTCTCTTGGTTGCAAAGAAAATTAGTTTCTTTGATCTTTCTTTTGTGACATGATAATTGCTTGTAGGTGATTTCTGGATGTTGTGGAGTTCATTCATCAAATTCAACACTAACATGTTGGAAGCCCATTGTAAGATATTGTAATTAATTCATGATCAAGAATTAAAGACATATTATTTCATTATTTTTTTCTATTTAATCTGATGTGTCATTTTTTACATGGTTAGATGGAAATTTATGGATCCTTTATCCATGGATACATCAAGTGGTATCAAAGAATAAGGTTTGGTATTCTAAGGGGTTTACAAATGAGAAGATCAATGGATTGAGGTGGCCTACAAGAATCTTGATAATTGATTTCCAATTGAGAGACAATTACATGGAGTAATTATAAATTGATCACCCACTAGAGGAAGTTTGCACTAGGCCCCAAGGAGAGACGCCTCTACAAAAAGTAAAGGTGTTTCTAATATTTTTTAGAATGATGGATGGAATATTTGATATGTTGATGTCAATTAAAGTCCAATTAGATGATATTGAAGAGGATATAGATATGTTTAAACCATTAGAAATTATTTGAGAGTGATGAAGATGAGAGCAAAAGATAATATGTGCAAGCTATTGAGAAAGATCTTGAAAAATTAGATGAGGAAAAAACAAATTAAGTAAAGATGTTGGAGGCTATTTAAAAAATTGGCAATAGACCCAGAATTGATATTTATAATTTCTAGTGATTTGAATACTAAATAGCAGATTGATTGGATGAGGAAATTATAAATCTAGAATGTTTTAACTTTTCTAAAAATAAATTGAAAGGACATGCTATTATTTATTGGAAAGAAGTAGAATTAGAAAGAAATAAGAGAGGTAAAGAAAAACATTAAAAAATGGGATTGGATGGTTGTATCGTTGAGTAAATAATTTATATTTGCTGATTATGAGTTGGAATTGTTGAAGAAATTATAAAACATAAGGTGGAAAAATAGGATAGTGAAAGACTATACTGAAGAATTTTATAAGAAAAGAAAAGGTTTCAATATTTATCAATGGATTACTTGATGAATTATTAAGGAAGAACTAAGTTCATAAGGTTGAGAACAATAGAAGAAGCATTTTAGTTTGCAATAAAGCTACAAGAGAAGTTGAACAAAAGGTTTGAATGCATACATGAATGAAAGTGAGGAAAAGGAGGAATATTCCAAAAATTAGATCTCTATATGATGATAGAAGACCCGACACTGAAGATGTGGAAGTAAGGAAGAAAACTAAAACATACATCAATGAAAATAATTAATACGAAGGAGGAAGTAGTAATTCTTATATAAATAAAAGTGAAAATAGTAATTTAGATTGTAATAAAAAAAATAATTTCAAATAAGTAGAAGAAGATACATAAAGACTAATGGAAGATATTTTTAAGGTATACGTTTCAAGTGTAGAGGAGAATGAAATTGAAAATTTTAATGTTACTAAGTCCAAGGAAGAATAAAAAAGAGATTAGAAGGTATCACGAGAACTATGTATGTAGATTAATTCAAGAGATTACCTAAGTTAGATGGTGAACTATCGAATGGAAAATTACTTATCATGAGAAGAGATTTTTTGAAGTGTGAGGGTGAAAAAAAATCAATATAGGGGAAGAATTTTTTCATGAATATATAAATTTAAGAAGTGATTATTGTAAAATTATTATTAATAGTGGTAGTATTGATATTATAGTGCTTAAAGAAATGGTTGATGAATTGAAATTGATAATGTTAGAATAGCCTAATTGATATAATATTGTTTGAGAGAAAAATGAATGTAAGGTGTTGGTAAGTGGAATTTTTTTGGTGAAACTTAAGAACATATCATGATGAAGGTTTGTGTAATATAATGCAAAATGATGTATGTAATATTTTGTTGGGGAGACAATGATAATTTATAGGTTGGCATATGTATGTCAATTGGTATATGTGATGGGATATAAATACTTACACTATAACAAATAATGGTAGAAGACATAGGTTGGTTGCATTAAAAGACATAAAGGGTCAAGTTTGCAATGATGTTGGAATTTATTTAGTGGGTGGAAGAAAATTGCTATGTGAATTGAGAAATGAAAATATGTATTTTGTATTGATACTAAGGGTATGCAACACCATGAGAACAAGATGACGAGGTATAAATAACCTCATGATTATATTAAGCCAAATACCCTTCCTTGTTTCTACCAATCACTTTAACCTTGCCAATTGTTTATTTTAGGATTAATAATTGCTTACTTTTTGTAAAAAATGTATAAATCTTTATTTCCTAAATCGATTGAAATTAGCTAACTAATGCTGATATAATGGTGTAGGTTTTAGTCATTGTACATGACATTATGCACAACTGAGTGGACTTTAAAGTGGAATTCAAACAGTTGAAGATAGGTTCCAGAAGTCTAGGCACTAGAAATTCAGCCGTGCATAGTGGAACAAGTCCTTTTAATGCTTTCTATTTAAAAACTTTATGGCTCCACTCCGAGCCTTTAATACGTTTTATGTTATGGACCTCACTCGGTTGGTTAGTTGAAATTCTATTAGAAGATTTTTTCAATGGTGATCTTCCACCATTTGAAATTTAAGATTTTGTTAGCAATTTAGTATATATATGTAACCGCTAGAAACAATGCATACTTGATATTGTTATGTTGTTATAATATGTTTTGAACTATGTCTCTATATTACACTTTTTCTAATATGAATAAAATAAACTTTTCCAGTCTTATTCTGAGTTACTAGTTATGTGTAATGGAATTATCATGGATCGATTCATTTTGAAGATACAAAAGTACATGAGATTTGAGTTAAGTGTAGAAACATCCAAGAGCTAGCCACTTGAGGGAATCTCGTAGAGTAGATAGATAAGTATTTTCGTTTTCAATTCTTTTACTTTTATTTTGTACATTATAAATGTGAATGAATGTTATTTGTGTATGTCGCGCTCTGTCAATTATTCCTACAGGTCGTAGTTCAAGTTTACAATCTTTTAGTTATGTTTATTTGGAATTCTGGAGCACCCACTCTAGTTGTTAGTTATAGGTTGTTAAGGTTACTTTATGTCAATAGTTAGTTGTTAGCCGATAATTGTTTTCATTTAAATTTTATAGTTTTATTGCAAATATTTCTTTATAGGCAATTTATATGCTTTCTAGTTTAATCATCTTATGCTTTCTAGATTAACAATTTCATGTTTTTTAGCTTAAACAACTTCACACTTTCTAGTATAACTTTTGTTTACAACTATTTTGAGAATTCAGAAAAATCTAAAAGAGTTAGCCAAGATGTCCCCTATTGCATATAGCCTTTGAAAACTACCCGGTTCATATAATTGATGCATTTTCAACTAAAGCAATAGGACCTCATGACATTCTGTAACTTTTTGGTGCCGTTGCCCAGGACCTTCCTTTCTAGTGTTAATAGAAGATTGCTTGAATACCTCTTTTAGGAAAACATAGTTGCTAGGATTTTTTTTTGCATGGTTAGGAAACGAGGTCCACATAGAGATTCATACCCAAAACCACCCCAAAAGACGTTCCAACCACAAGCAGGGAGGTAGAAGTCTCAAATGAAGAACTTATTGAAGAATTGATCAAGCAGGATCAACCTGAGACCTCCCAATATACTCCATAAATTCACCCATTAGAACAAAAATTTGTAGAGGAAATCATTCCTTTGCATACCCTAGAACCTTAGCCATTAGAGAAAACTTTTGAGGAGGAACGCATTCCTTTCAATGTCATGAGTGATCGTAGAAATGATACTAACCCAGCAGGGGGAGCACAAACATTTACTTATCCTATTGCTCTTGATCAAGATGATGATACACCTATGAAAAATATCTCACCAACCTTCTTACCAACTTTCAGAGGTTTATCCTTCTAAGACCCTGACCAGTTCCTATTTGAGTTTAAAGTTTTGTGTCAGATGTATGAATACAAGAATGATAACCAAAAATTGAAACTTTTTCCCTCCACCCTATAGGACAATGTAATGTGTTGGTTCATGGGATTAGATTTAAGGTCAATAACCTCTTGGGATGATATGGAATCTGCCTTTTTGGAAAAATACCAGAGCTACTCTAGAGTTAGTGATAGGAAAGAGGAGTTGTTCAAACTAAGGCAAAATGAAGATGAAAGCCTAGAATATTACCTAGATAGGTTCATCTTCTTATCTAAATGATGTGGTAGAGAACCCATAAGCTTGGAAATTATTAAGACCATATTTCTCAAGGGACTTGATGAAGATGCTAGGAGGAGCCTAGATTCAATGGGAAAAGGAGATGTGTCCCAACTTGGACTCGATGATATCACTGAGTTATGCTGAAATTTCTCTTGTACTCAAGGAGGTATCCATAAGTCTACTCTTTTCAGAGGTTCCAATGAAATAGGTAAACTATGTGAGGAGATAGAAAATCTTAAAATTGACATTCTCGTTCAACTAAACACCATGATAGATGGAATACAGGCCAAAACACATAATCTTGAAACCTTATCCATCTACTATCCTAGGTGTTGAAACAAAGATTTATTAAGAGAATGTCCCTTGGATAAAATTGACATTTTCCAAGTCTGTGAGAAGATTCATGCCGCTGATCAACGTGAGATCTTAAATGCAATAAAAAATTCCAAGAAAAAGGTAGCTCATGTTGAAGAGGAAATCAATTTTGTGAATCAAAGACCTGGAGGAAATTTCTCTTATGGCAATAACTCAAATCCCTTCTGGTGACCTTCAAACAATTAGAATAATAATCAATGGGTGGCACCTTGGCCTCAAGCACCACCTAACTGGGGATCTTACCCTTGGGGACCACCTAAATGGGAAAATCAGTCCTGGGGAAACCCCCAATGGCCAAACTAGACTCAACAACAATGGTATCCTCAAAATATTGCTCCTCAATGGAATCAACCTAAAAATCAATTTTACACTGGGCCAAGAAGGATGCCTAATCTATAGCAAAACCTTTTCCTAGCTCCTTAGAACCTCAACAAAAGGAGCAGGTCCACCAACCACAACTCCTAGCACAACCTATCCCTAATCCAAAGAATAATCCTCAAAATACCCCAGTGTATTCTACAGAACATGAATATGTGACTGGACTTAATGCTATTCATTGTGGAAACCTGCAATTAAGGTCAGAAAAAACACTCTAGCAACCTACTATAGTTGAGATCCTGGACGATCTGATTAAAGAATCTGTTGAAATGCCTAAGACATCTTCCACACATTTAGAAAAAAATCCAGTGACTAATCAAGACAAGACCCTTCCATAATCCTCATCTAGAACTTCTGAGTTACCTCAAGAGGAGGGTGGTTAGCATCCAACGGATCTTTTAAAGGAATCCACCTTGAAAGAGAAAACTCAAGTGCCTTTTTTAGAGTGTCTCAAATCGACCGCCTTGAATAACCCTTCAAAAATTCCCTTATCCATTGAAACCACGCTAATATAAGAGATTAAACAACTTTAAATTGAGTCCTTTATTACAAGTGATTAAAGAGATTCCATAACTAAACCAACTAATCAAATAGTTATGCATCAAAACACTAGGAAGGAAGCCAAAATGGATTAACATTGTTCACATAAACGAATATCTAGTTGAATTTTTGGCTGGAAAGACCACAACTCCAAAATATGATGATCTAGGTAGTCCACTTATAATGGTGACAATCAATGAAGTAGTAATACCAAACACACTTGTGGACCTAGGAGCGACCATTAATGTAATGACGGTCAATGTTATGGAAAAGTTGGTACTCACTGATTTACATCCTATGACTACAATGTTGCAAATGGAAAATCAATCCATTGTTATTCCCAAAGGTGCCATAGAAAATGTTCTTGTTAAGGTTGACGATTGGGAATATCTTATAGACTTCCAAAAAATTCAATCCCTCACACCAAAGGACAATTATTCGATAATATTAGGAAGACCATGGCTAGCTATAGTTGCAACCAAGATTGACTGTAGAGAGGGAGGAATGACCATTTCACATGGATCCAACAACAAACATTTATTCCTGTATCCCCTTGCTAAACCTACTAAACATAACAAAGTTTGGGTTGATGAACCAAATGGTCCCAATGAACAAGAGAATCTAGCCTCACTTGCTATGATAGTCATTAAACAACATGGTGAAGAGTTGGAAGATGAACTGGAAAAAAATATGGAAAATATTACCATGGAATCAAGTGATGAAGAAATGTTAAACATAGAAAATATTCTAGGGCAGCCAATCAATGTTGATCACACTGAATTTGATTACACTAGCTTCATGGGGTTACCTTGTCCCCTGGCTAATATCATTCCAAAAATGGATCACTCCTTTGAAGATAATGCTATACTCCATAGAACCATACCACATAGTTGTCCTCTCAATGCTCTGACTAGAGAAGTTTATACTGTCACATCCAACCATCCAGGGGTCAAAACCATCATTTTATTACTGGGAAAAACTTTGAATATCAACAGCTGGTTGAAAGAGCTAGAAGAGCACAAATTGTTTGATATTTTGGTGAATAGATCTAAATCTTTTTCTTGGGATTATACAGACATGAGAGGAATACACCCAAGTGTTTGTACCCAACACATCTATACTGAGGATGCTAGACCTGTTCGTCAATCACAATGAAGACTCAATCCTGCCTTGAAAGACATTATTAAAACATAAATTGAGAAACTCTTACAAGTAGGATTCATCTATCCCATTTTTGACAACAAATGGGTTTTGCCTCTAGTTGTGGTTCCAAAGAAAAATGGGAAGTGGAGAGTTTGTGTTGACTATAGGGAACTTAACAAATCTACCCATAGAGATTACTTCCCTCTACCTTTTGTAGACCAAGTATTAGATAATTTAGCTGGAAGGAAGTATTTATCATTCTTGGACGAATTTAGTGGATATAACTAGATATAGGTAGCAACAGAATCCAGGAAAAAAACAACCTTTATTTTCCCTTGGGGAACATTCGCATATCACATCCTTCCTTTTGGGCTATGCAACACTCTTGCAACATTTTAGAGAGCTATCTTGGCAATATTCATTGAGCTAGTAAATGACTACGTGGAAGTCTACATGGACGACTTCATTGTGTATGGGTCAACTTTTGATGAAGGCCTACAAAATTTGGACAAAGTAATGAAGCGGTGTGAGGACCATCGACTATCCTTGAGTCACGAAAAATTCCTAATAATGGTAGAACAAGGGATAGTGTTGGGACACCACATTTCAGCTGAAGGGATAAAAGTGGATCCTAAGAAAATTGAGGTAATACAATGATTGAAGACTACGAAAAATAAAATTGACGTAGAAGTTTCTTAGGACATGTTGGATATTATCGGAGATTCATAGAAAACTTCAATAAGATTGCAACCCCTA
Organism: Sequoia sempervirens; assembly: GCA_007258455.2. Lineage (NCBI taxonomy): Eukaryota > Viridiplantae > Streptophyta > Pinopsida > Cupressales > Cupressaceae > Sequoia > Sequoia sempervirens. The sequence goes on from VDFB02281492.1 coordinate 623,286,939, forward strand.
TGTTTTTCCTCCTCCAAAAGAATGCAGATTTTTCTCGGACAATAGTGTGTCAACCATCATTTGAGATCATTAAGGAGAAACTCATCTCTACTCCTATCCTACATGGACCTAATTGGAACCTTCCATTCCATATTTATGCAGATGCTTTCGATGATGCTATTGGAGCAATTTTAGGTTAGAAAGATGAGAATGGGGAAAGTATGCTATCTATTTCATTAGTAAGAATTTGACTCCCACTAAACAAAATTACACCACCATAGAGAAATAATTTTTAGCTATAGTACACACAATCAAGAAATTTTGACATTACATTACAGGGTACAAGGTGATTGTGTTTATAGATCATTCAGCTATCAAGTACCCAATGAACAAACCTGTAGTAAATGGAAGGATAATCAGGTGGTTATTACTTCTACAAGAATTTAATGTGACCATACAAACCTAGGAAGTTTAATGTAGTTGCAGATTTCCTATCTTAGATTAATCAAGATGAATATTATGCTCCTAGGCAAGATGAGTTCCCAGATGAAAATATCTTTGCCATCTCCATTAAAACTCCTTGGTTTGTTGACATCAACTACTTTCACGTGAAAAAAAAGAAATTCCTCGTTCGAGAAAGCACTCCATTCAAATGGATTAATGAAATATTATTTTGATGTGGTCCTGATATGGTTTTACAACATTGTGTTAGGGAAGATGAAACATATAGCATCCTTAGAGCTTGCCATGATGACCCCTCTGGAGGCCATTATTCTTCCAAGAGGACGTCCCATAAGATTTTGGGTGTTGGGTATTACTAGCCCTCTGTGTATAAAGATGTAAAAAAATGTGTTCGCCGCTGTGATGAATGCCAAAGAGTAGGGAGACCCACTGCATCCAATGAAATGCCCCTGCAACCCTCGGTAGTTCTTGAACCATTTGAAAATCGGGGATTGGATTTTATCGGTCCTATAGACCCCCCTTCACAAGGAAAAGAGTATATTTTGGTTTGTACCAACTATCTGACCAAGTGGGCATAAGTTCAAGCTTTAAAAGTCGCTAGGGAAGAACAAGTAGTTGACTTCTTATATAACAAGATTTTTCTCAGATTTGGAGACCCTAGAACAATTGTCACAGATTAGGGACCCCAGTTTATGTCCAAAGTTCTGTTAGCCTTCACTGATCATTTCCAGGTAAGCCATAAGAAGTCATCACCCTATCACCCCCAAGAAAATGGTCAAGTGGAAGTGACTAATAGGGAGATTGAGAATATTATAACAAAAATAGTTTCATCAAGGAGAAAAGACTGGGCCAAAAAACTACCTGAAGCCGTTTGGGGTTATAACACTTGGAAATCAACCACCAGTTTTAGTCCATATGAGTTAGTTTTTGGGAAGAAACCACTTCTACCCATTGAATTTGAACTTCAAACCCTGAGAACAACAATGGAGTTGGCTTAGATCTCAAACGAGCCTAGGTTGAAAGAGTCCTACAACTTAGTGAGTTAGATGAACTCCGTTTAGATGTTGTCCACCAAACTAAGTTAGTTCAACAACAACGGAAGGCCTAGAATGATAAACAGACAAAGGAGAAAGAGTTCCATAATGGGGATTGGGCGTTGTTATTCGATTCCTGATATAAAGATCATCAAGGGAAACTAAGGACTCATTGGCTGGGTCCATATGAAGTTTTTGAAGTATTTTCAAATGGAGCAGTGTAACTCAAGCCCATTGATGGTGACATTCAAACTCTGTTAGTCAACGAACATCGATTACACATCTACCATAAGCCAGTTAATAGAGAGGAATTTGCAAGGATGGTAGAAATGCAAGGAGAAGTACAATGCATTGACTCTACTAGGACATAGCCAATAGAATGTTCGGATTAATAGTCACCTAGTTTAAAAAGAAAAAGGAAAAAAAAAGAAAAAAAGAACTTTGCATGTGTACACATTTGTAATTAATTTAGGGTATTTCTTTTGAATTTTTCATCTTTTGGACTTGGCTAAAAATTTGTTTATGTCTTGCAGGACTTTATTTCTAATCAAATACAAATTATGGTGCATCTTGTTGTGATGCTCCAGAACTTGTTGGCTCGGTTTTGCAGTGCTCCGGAACTTACACTCCCGACTAGTGCCATTCCCTATTTTATTCCTTCAATCTGGTGCATTTTCCAACGATGCTCTGGAAAGTCTAAATAAAAATTCCTTCATTCTGCTTCCTTCTTCTAGCAACATCTTTTGGAGATGCTCCAATTTTTTTTTTTTGTTGCATGTTGGCTGCATCTTTCAGCAATGCTCTGGAGTTTTGTTGTTTATTCCTTTTGATAGCATCTTTTAGTGATACTCTGGAAATTTTTCTTTCTTCTTCTGGCAACATCTCTCAGTGGTGCTCTAGAAATTATGTTGTTGTTTCCAACTGCATCTTTTGGCGATGTTCCAAAAATTTTGGTTGCTACTTCCAGCTGCATCTTTTGGTGATGCTCCATAAATTTCGTTGCTGCATTTTGACATCTTTCAGTGATGCTCTAAAATTTTATTTTTCACTCTGGCTGCATCTCTTAGTGATGCTCCAAAATTTTGCTACTTCACTTTTTCATCCTCGAAACATCTTTCAACGATGCTCCAAAATTTTTGTTTTTCATCTCGTTTGCATCTTCCAGTGATGCTTTGGAATTTTGTAAATTCCCTTCCTCTCCAATGCCCAGATATTTTCAACGTCATACGCATGCTCATTATTAAATTTTGTCATCACCCTTGAAATCCACGCCCTACACTGCCATCTTTCATCATAATAAATCAAAATTATTATGGCTACTTTCTGTCATAGTAATTATCACATTAATTAGTCGTTCCATCTTCACTCATAATAAATTCATTACCACCCCCGCCATCCCATCCGATTATATTGGGTATTCAACAAAAACTGAGTAGAATCAAAAGAAAGTGACAACATGGGAGGAGCTAAGCGAAAATTAGAGTCGAATTTTGTAGACAAGTTATTGGCACTAAGTAAAATTTTAGAACTATTTCGGAGGGCTGGGTGGCCGAAGTCTATGAAGAAGTTTGAAGGGTACAATGAGTAGTTGGTAAAATAATTTGTAGAGAATTTCTCAGATGGGAAGTCAATGGTACGTGGGAGGAAATTCAAGGTAAGCCCTCAAGTCATTTCTCATTTATATGATATTAAAAATGAGGGTGTAAATCTATCAGAAGCTACAAATATTTCCTATTAGAAAATGGTGGAGCTTTTCAGTAGGGAAGGGGAACCTCAACCATTATTAGTTGTAAATACCAAGGGGCAAAACAAAGGGTCTCAAAGAATGTCAATTCTAGAGCCGTGGAGAATGACAGTTGCTTGGATAATTAAATATCTCACATGTGAAGGGTAATGTGCTATAATAGTTGGTCCCCCATTTTGATTATTGACTCATTTACGCCATGACACCAAAAATCACGAATTCAAATTGAATCTTCCTGCTTTTCTTAGTGATTATGTTGTTAGTATGATTGAAAAGTTTAAAATTGGTTCAGGTACATTAAAACATCACGGTCTCATACATTTAATTTGTAAATATCATTTCGTGAAGAAAGGAAGAACGAAACAAAAATGGAAAAAAATTCTTCAGAAATTTGAGAACTGTATGCACAAAAGACATTTAGAGGAAGGAGAGCCATCCAATCTGGCAGCTCAAAATTTGGAAGAACCTTCTTCTGAACCTCAAGATACTAAAGGGCTCCTGAAAATGAGGCACCAAAAAATCCAATAAACCCTTTAGACCCTCAGGAAGGACTGAGTTTCACAAATTGTATCAGAGGCTCTAGAAAAACAAGAGGATATGAACCTAGAAAAGTCAGAAGATGAGACTGCCCATCCCTGTAAAAAGGGAAGGGTACCTAAAATAGAAGCACACAAACCTTCCCCTTTGATAAGAAGCAAAAGATTGTCTTCTAAGATTGGTTGTGTTGTAGCTTCTGATCAACCACATATCCCTAAAAGGAAATGACATAGTAGGAAACCTTAAGGAACTGTAGCACAATCATGTGAAAAAGAGGCCCGACCATGTGTAGAAACAACCCAACTAAGTGAATCTGAAAAGGAAATTGCCTCATTAGAGACAAGACAAGAAGAAATAGGAGAATAGCTGCCCAAGTATGTACTTATTGAAGATGACCCTTTGGAATCATTTTCTCCTTTTCACCAACCAATGGAAACATAAGAAGGTGATGTGACTCACCTAAGTGAAAAAATGTTCGCTCCAACTACCAGGGATGCACAACTAGACCCACTAGAAGTACATGATCAAGAAAATGTGATTGATGATAATGCAAAAGCTTCTATTTCTCCTCTCCATTCTAATGTACAAATTGAAAGTTTTGATAACACAAAAATAGAGTTAGATGAGTTGAGAATATAAAATTTTCAGCTAAGATTTAGTTTGTAGAAAAATGAAGAAAAAATAAATCAGCAACAAGAGGAAATAGATGTACAAACTACAATTTTGAAGAAAAGAGATCAAGAAATCTTAGCTTTGAAGGCTCAATTGGAGCAAAAAGATAAAATTGTTGGTGATTTGTAGTTTCAAGTACAAAGGATTGATGAGAAAAATAGAGAATCTTTGATCAATTTATCTGAAAAAGATAAACAAATTAAAAATTTAATTGATAATTTGATGCAATCACTTACAACTTTTGTAAAAGAGCAGGAAAAATATAAATATAAGCTAAATGCATCCTTGAGAAAAATTGTTGAGTTAGAGCAAGATTTGCAAGAAATTAATGTTAAACCAACAATGGAGTCAAAAGAAGTACAAACCGGACCAACCGAAATGGAGTGGTTTTAGGTTCACATTCCTCCATTGTTGTTTAAATGGATGGAAAAATGTTATTTCTTGAGATAAGCAGGGGCAAAAAATGCTAGACTAAAGAAGGAAATATTTTTATTAAAAAAATCATATGATAGGCTTTATCAGGCTAAAACAGATGCATGCCAAATTGGGGAATTATTATTAGCCTGTAGGAGACCATCTAGGTTGTATTCTATGTTTTTGAATGAGCAATTATTAAGATGGAAATTATTGAGAATTTCTAGCAATTTTCCTCATGATCCTGATGATGAGGAATTTTTAAAAGCATTTAAAGAGGCAACACCCGTTCAACAAAAAAATTCTCTGTGAATTCTTTGTAGATAATTTTTTTTTGGAAAGACATTCTAATTTATTTGTCAATCTATTTGTTGGGGAAGTACAACTTAGAGCATTCATGTCCACTATGCAAAATCAGATTTAGTAGCAGGAAAGGACCAAAGAGTATTTGCAGGTAGAAAAGATTGTGGGACTTTAGATGAGATACCCTAATAGAAAACCCTTTTCCTTTAAAGCTCAATTCCAAATCATTAAGAGCTATGAAACTGTGAGAAGTAAATATAATGATAATCTTTAGATCTATTTTGAGAATTTCAAAGTCTAGGGGCCAAAATTGATAGAAAAAGCATGGAGTGCCTGTGAGGAGAGGTACACTCCTTTGCCTATGTATATTAAAAAGAGGGAGGTGATTTCACCTACCAATATTAAGTGGTCCTACAAAAGGGCCGAGGCATTGGAAAATATACTGCAACAACTTAAAATCGAATGGATAGGAATGAGGTATAGACCTCCATTACTTCTTCAGCCACCTCCTCTAGTACTTGTCACTATAGAGCACAATTTTGAGAAATTACATTAATGGAAAGTAATGGTTTTAAATATAACGAGGGTTTTCTTAGAAGTCCTGATGATTGGGATAGAGAAGCAGAGGATCCATATGACCACAGTACCAAATATGATGAACTAAATAGGAACAGGGATATGGAAAGGCAGAGGACACAACAAAGAGCAAGAGGATCTGCTCAGGCCTAGGAGGGGGAGAGTGATGAGGTATAAATAACCTAATGATTATAATAAGCCAAATACCCTTCCTTGTTTCTACCAATCACTTTAACCTTGCCAATTGTTTATTTTTAGGATTAATAATTGCTTACTTTTTATAAAAAATGTATAAATATTTATTTCCTAAATTGATTGAAATTAGCTGACTAACATTGATATAATGGTGTAGCTTTTAGTCATTCTATAGGACATTATGCATGACTGAGTGAATTTCAAACAATTGAAGATAGGCGTCGGAAGTCTAGGCACCAAAAATTTAGGCATGCATAGTGGAACAAGTCCTTTTAATGCTTTCTGTTTAAATTCAATTTAAAAACTTTATGGCTCCACTCTGAGCCATTAATATGTTTTATGTTATGGAACTCAATTAGTTGGTTAGTTGAAATTATGTTAGAAGAATTTTTCAATGGTGATCTTCCACCATCTAAAATTTAGGATTTTGTTAGCAGTTTTGTATATATATGTAACTGTCAGAAACAATGCATACTTGATACCATTATGCTGTTATAATATGTTTTGAACTATGTCTCCATGTTACACTTTTTCTGATATGAACAAAATAAACTTTTCCAGTCTTATTCTTTTTGAAAACAAAGGTAATATTGTAGCTTAAAACTAGTAAAACTATGAGACTATAGATCTAATTAAGTGTTCTTTGTCACAATTCTTTGTGTATGATTAATCTGTTTAGATCAATTTTACCAATTGTAGAAAGAGACAAAAGATTGTAGAAGAATGAAATGAGAAGATAGAAGTGACACATCATATACATGGAGAAACCCTTTCGGGAAAAAACTCCACCAGAATCAATAGTGCTTGCATTATTTAACCTTAGAACAAGATTACAATAATACTGTCTCAATCCTTGATTGATATGCTTCCTTGCCTTCAACAATCCTTCTTCACAACCTGCAATAAAGTCTCATCGAACTCTCATCCACTTGCTACAATTAATAGACAATTATAAGCATGTACAACTCAAACGAGTTGTACAATACAAGAGCATAAAGCTCCTCACAAAAATATATGCCTAGAGTGGGAAAGTAGAGTTCCACCATGTAATCTGAAGTCAAACCAAAGTCTTCCTCAATTTAGGCGCCCCAAACTAACACTTAACTAAAATTTGGTCAAAAAAATATCTTGCAAGGATCACCTCAAAGTTGGCGCCCAAGAATGGGCCCACTTGACTGAGCCTTGTAAATATATTCTCATGCAAAAGGTTTTAATTGAAAGATGCCAACTTGGGCACCCAAGGTGGTCCCAATTCAATCTTAGTTAACTGAAACATATCTCTCCCCCAATTCATGCAAACATTATGCATGATTGATCATCCCCACTTAATTAAAAGTATCCACCTGCTATCTATCATGCAACTGAAGTCATTAGTCATGCAACTCAATTCAACTCAAGTCAACTAGCATTCAACTCAAAATAACTACATGTAACTGAAGATAATTGAACCATAACTGAACTGAACTGAAATGAATTGAACTGAATTGAACTGAACTAAACTGAACTAATACTAAACTGAACTAAACTGAATTGAATTGAATTGAACTGAACTAAACTAAACTAAATTAATATTTCCACTCCACTCATGTAAATACAACCCCTAATTTGTAGGATCAAAACATGCATTACTGAAGTATTATCAATCCTCCAAATAGTTAACTTAAGCAAGGTGGGTTCCACCTTCCATGTGGGTGACCCATGTGCTCCTATCTTGTAGGAGATCTTCTTGGACGTCCCCACATATTCCTATAATTTAGGAATAATCACAAATGTCAATTTACATGTTCATTTCATTCGAATTTAGTCTCTTTCTAATCCTAGTGTTGGGGAGCACTTTCCAAGGACTTAGGAGATACATGAAATATGTTTAGGATTGCAATTAAATGGCATCCTATTTCCAACATTCTCCCACTTGACATTATACATTGCAATTATTCTAAACAAGGAATCATTATTATAAATAAAGTACAAGACTCAATGCCAATGGACTTCCTGCACCAAGAGAACTTATCTGTAGGAATTGGTTTCCTAAGATAATTTGCAACATTGATCAAAGTGCCAACTTTCTCAATCAGTACCTTCCCACTCTCAACCATTTCTCACACAAAGTGATACTGAACATCAACATGCTTAGTATGAGCATGATACATAGGATTTTTGGCTAAACAAATAACACTCTGACTATCACATTCAAGTCTAATTTGCTTGCAATTAAAACCAATACCTTTCCCAAGTCTCTGTAACCAAACTACCTCTTTAGAGGCATGTGTAGCAGCCATGTACTCTAATTCTGTGGTGGAAAAAGAAACTGTGGGTTACCTCTTACTCATCCAACTAACCGCAACTCCAAACAAAATAAACACATAGCCACTTGTCAACCTCTGATTGTCTAGGTCTCCTGCCCAATCTAAATCAACAAAACCCTGTATGTCCAATGATCTATGCATAATATCAATATCATTAGCACCATGATAAACCAAATAGTAATCGAAAGTACCTCATAAATATCTAAAAACCCTCTTAACATAAGTAGAATTTTCTTTACCAGGGTTAGACATAAACCTACTTAGAACTCCCACTGCTTGGGCTATATCTGGTCTTGTACATACCATTGCATACATCAAACTACCAACTGCACTTACAATGGAGTCACCAAGCCATTGTATATTCTTCCATACATGCAAAACCATGGGCTCCAAAACCATGGACCAATACAACTAGCACAAAACCATGTGCTAAAGACCACTAAATGTTAATCCACTAAATCTAACCCAAGAACTAGTTTAACCCAACAATTCCCCCCTTACCACCTGGGAGAACTCCTCTCTTACCAGGCCTTTCCTTTTAGGGATTGAGCAAGCCATACCAGGTTTTACAACCATTAGCCCAAATACATGTATTAAATTTTACATACAACTCCATTTTTAGTTTCCACATCTCCTAACTAGATCCATTGAATCTTTCAATATCTAGATGAGAAGTAGAACTCATTATAACACACTTCTTTTACAAATCTGCAATAACACAATAGTAAAAGCTCCCACTACAGCCAAAACACCTTCAAAATTTTAAGAGAAAGGCATCCCAAACTCTAACCAACCATTAGCTTTGATACCAAATGTTGAAAATTAAGGTAATATTGTAGCTTAAAACTAGTAAAACTATGAGATTGTAGATCTAATTAAGAGTTCTTTGTCACAATTCTTTGTGTATGATTAATATGTTTAGATCAATTTTACCAATTCTATAAAGAGACAAAAGATTGTAGAAGAATGAGACAAGAAGATAGAAGTGACACAACATATGTATTGAGAAACCCTTTCAGGAAAAAACTCCACCAGAATCAATAGTGCTTGTATTATTTAACATTAGAACAAGATTACAATAATACTATATCAATCCTTGATTGATATACTTCCTTGCCTTCAACAATCCTTCACAACCTGTAATAAAATCTCATCAAACTCTCATCCACTTGCTGCAATTAATAGACAATTATTAGCATGTAAAACTCAAATGAGTTGTACAATACAAGAGCATAAAGCTCCTCACAAAATCCTACGCCTAGATTGGGAAAGTAGAGTTCCACCGTGTAATTTGAAGTCAAACCAAATTCTTCCTCAATTTAGGCGCCCCAAACTGAACACTTAACTGAAATTTGGTCAAGAAAATATCTTGCAAGCATCACCTCAAAGTTGGTACCCAAGAATGGGCCCACTTGACTGAGCCTTGTAAATATATTCTAATGCAAAAGGTGTTAACTGAAAGATGCCAACTTGGGTGCCCAAGGTGGTCCCAAGTCATTCTTAGTTAACTGAAACATATCTCTCCACCAATTCATGCAAAAATTATGCATGATTGATCATTCCCAATTAACTGAAAGTATTCACCTATTATCTGTCATGCAACTAAAGTCATTAATCATGCAATTGAAGTCAACTCAAGTCAACTATAATTCAACTCAAAATAACTATATGTAACTGAAGATAACTGAACTGAACTGAATTGATAGTGCCACTCCACTCATGTAAATACAACCCCTAATTTGTAGGATCAAAACATGCATTACTGAAGTGTTATCAATCCTCCAAATAGTTAACTTAAGCAAGGTGGGTTCCACCTTCCATGTGGGCGGCCCATGTGCTCCTATCTTGTAGGAGCTCTTCTTGGACATCCCCACATGTTCCTATCATTTAGGAATAATCACAAATGTCAATTTACATGTTCATTTCATTCAAATTTAATCTCTTTCTAATCCTAGTGTTGGGGAACACTTTCCAAGGACTTCGGAGATACATGAAATATGTTTAGGATTGCAATTAAATGGCATCCTATTCCCAACAATTCTAAGTTACTAGTTCTGTGTAATGGAATTATTGTTGATGGATTCATTTTGAAGATACATAGGTACATTTGATTTGAGTTAAGTGTAGAAACACCCGAGAGCTTGGCACTCGAGGGAATCTCGTAGAGTAGATAGATAAGTATTTTTATTTTTAATTTTGTTACTTTTATTTTGTACATGCTAAATGTGGATGAATTTTATTTGTGTATGTTGAGCTTTGTCAATTAGTAGTTCAAGTTTACAATCTTTTAGTTCTATTTATTTGAAATTCTAGAGCGCCCACTCTGGTTGTCAGTTATAGGTTGTTAAGGTTACTTTTGTCAACAGTTAGTTGTTTTATATGCTTTATAGTTTAATCATCTTATGCTTTTTAGCTTAACAATTTCATGATTTTTAGCTTAAACAACTTCACACTTTCTAGTTTGAATGCTTTCTAGTATAACTTTTGTTTACAACTATTTTGAGAATTCTGAAAAATGTAAAAGAGTTAGCCAAGATGTCACCTATTGCATACAACCTTTGAACACTACTCAGTCGATATAATTGATGCATTTTCAACTAAAGCGTAAGACCTCACGACAATCTATCATAAGAAACACTGGTGTAAATGAAGACAAGATATCACAAGAAGGAATTATGAAATTGATAATAAAATATAAGGACATTATATTAGATAATGTGTTAAATGGACTACCATTGGTAAGGGTTATTAGTCATCATATGGACCTCATATCAGAAGCAATTTTATTAAATAAAGTGGTCCATAGGATGCCTGTAGTATAAAATACTATTGAAGAAGGATTGATTAGATATATTTTTAGCCCATGTGTAATATTCATGGTATTAGAACCTAGAAGTATGGTGAATGGATCATTTGTATATATTATAAAATAAAAATAAGATCACTATAATGTATAGATTCCCATTTCCAATGATAAATGATGTAATGGACTAGTTCAATAGAGAAAAATATTTTACAAATATTGTTTTAAAGAGAAGTGTTTTTTTTGGAAAAAGGCTAATAGCCTATATATTATATTAATAATAATAGTAAGTAATTACAAAAGTGCCCAAGAGGGCCTAATTACAAGATCCTGCAAATAAACATATGCCACGTGTCATCTCCTTATTTGTCCTCATATGCCATAAGTCTTCAACTTGTTCATCCAAGCCATGTGTTGAAATACCGTAAGCCTACGGGGTCAAACAAAATCAATGCCTTAATTCGACTGGATGGCGGGAAGCTTCCACCTTTCCTTTTGGATGTCAGGGATTGGGGATCCCTTTTTCTCCATGCCAAACTGATAAACATTACTTTTCGTAAGACACAAACATCCCTCTCGACCTACGAACACTGATGCCTTTTCGGGGGTTGGGGTTTGTCATTATCATCATAAGAAAATTAAATAAGGGAATGAATGTAAGTCAACACTTAAGACAAAAGAAGGGTTGTATGAATGGTTGGCTATTACTTTTGGGTTGGCTAACACACTAAGTATATTTATGAGGTCAATGAATGAATTTTTTAAGAAATTATTTGCTAAGGTTGTGATTGTTTACTTGGATTATATTTTAATTTTTAGTATGACTAAGGAGGAACACCTAGAGAATATTAGACCAATATTGTAGAGATTGAGAAAAGAAAATTTGCTAATCATTGAAAAGAATTAAAATTTTATGAAGAAGAAATTGATATAATTGAGAGTTTTAATTTTATTCAAAGTTTTGAAGATGGGTCTAGAGAAAAGAAAATAAATTATTGTGTGGGCTATTCCAATGAATATTGGATAACTAAGATTATTTCATGGTTTGGCAAGTTTCTATGGGAAGCTCATAAAAAAATTATTTGCATTTTTCACCATTAACTAAGGCAATGATGGGATATAAGAAATAGTTCAAGTGAACATCAATAGAAAATATAAGTTTTGAGTAACTAAAGAGGAAGGTGATAAAATAATCAATTCTAGCATTACCAGATTTTAACAAGGTATTTTAGGTGGATTGTGATGCAACTAGGAGTGTAATAGTACCATCACTAAGCCAAGAAGGAATACTAGTAGCATACTTTAGTGAGAATTTGAATGATTCAAGAAGATATTTATTCTATGATCAACTTTATGTGCTAATCCAAGCATTGAATAAGTGAAGACATTAATTGTTACCAAAGGAGTTTTTGTTGTACATTAATTATCAATCATAAAAATATTTGAATAGCCAAAGTAAGTTGAATTAGAGACATGTGAGATGGGTATAATTTATGAAGAGTCAAACTTTTGTGATAAATTAAGTCAACAAAAAATAAAAAAAGGTTTTTGATGCATTGAGTAGGCTATATAATTCACTAACATAAATAAGAATAGAGATAGTTAAGTTTGAAGAGTTGAACCATTTGTATGAGGATGATTTTAATTTTATAGAATCATGAAAGGTATGTAATGAACTAGTAAAAATGGATAGAAGTAAGTGGCTTGATTATTTGATTCAAAATGAGATTTTATTTAAGAGAAATTAGTTGTATTTCTAGAACTTGATGAGAGAGAATTTCATCAAGAAGTATAATGATGGATTAGATAAAAAATAGAGTAAAAAACCTATTACATTGGTAATTAAGAACTATTTTTGGCCACAAATATATAAGGGTTCGAAAAAATTGTTCAATGTTGTAAGACTTGTCAAGTGGCAAAAGGAAGCAGTCAAAATGTTGGCTTGTATAATCCATTAGTAGTTTCAAAGAGACTGTGGAAGGGTATATGTATGAAATTTTTATTAGGATTTACAATAAGATAAATATGATATGATTTAATATTTATGTAGTTAGTAGATTTTCTAAGATGGCGCATTTTATTCCATGCAAGAGGAATGATGATGCAATACACACCGCGAATCTAATTTTTAAGGAGGTTGTGATGTTACATAGATTTCCAAGGAGTATAGTTTTGAAGATAGGGATAATAAGTGTATTGATTACTTTTGGAAGATATTATGGAGCAAGATGAAGGTATATTTAAAATACAAATCAACATTTCACCCATAAAATAATGGAAAATAAGGTGAAATTTTAGATCTATGTATGAATTTTATAAAGAAAATGACCAATACAAATATAATTTTCAACTTGGACTAATTGATTTAAGTGGCATGTTACTTTCAAATTTTAAAATGATATAAACCAATAAAATATGGAATTCTTAGTGTAGTTTATTTTTCTATTTTAAAAAAATTAGGTTGATATTTTTTATACATTTAAGAGAATATTTTGAATTCCTAAAATAAATTTACAAAATGAGATTGATGGGACACAACTTTTAGTATAGTAAATATAAGGTTGTTCTTTATTTTTTACCACTTAGCTATCTTGAATATCTAGTGCATGGTTTTTTTTATAATGTTTTAATTTTTAATTTTTTAGAGTCAATTTTATTCAAAATGTAATAGTTTTGATGAGGCATAAATTTATGTGTATTCTTTTTAGATAAAAGGAAAAAGTATTGTTGTGCCCATATCACACACACCTTGTTCAGAATAGGGACCCTCTGTTTTCACTTTTCTGGGATGCTTTTTCCTTCGCCTCGTTTTGCGTCCCCTTGTTTTGAGTTCCAGGTGGTCAAGGAGTCTTGAGGATGTCATCTCAAGAGGTGGGTCCCCCTTGTCTTTTGTTTTTCCTTGGTGTTTTGTTTGGGTCTTAGGAGTTGTTCTTTTCCTCCTAAGACCTTGTTTTCTTTGCTTTGTGGGTTCGGGGCGTGGGATGAAACTGGACCTAGAACCTTCACAAAGTTCTTGGTTCAGTTTTTGTTCCGATTCCGGCTCCACTTCCTGTCTTCTTGTTTTCTTTGTTGTTTTTCATGTGTTCGGCCTTTGGGTTGGTTTCCTCCCTTTGGTCTTCTTTGGTTTTCCTTTTTCCTTCATTTCCTTTCCTTTCGCCGAAAGCGAAACCGGGGTGGTAACTGAACTCAGAACTTTACAAAAGGTTCTGAGTCCGGTTTTGGTTCTGCCTCTGCTCTTGTTGCATTTCTCCTCCGCTCCCACTTTTATCCTTTGTGTTGTGTCCTCATTTGATGTCTTGTCCGGGTCTGGTTTTGGCCTCGGTCCCGTCTTCCTTTGCTTTCTTTTGTTGCCTTTCGATTGTTGGTTTTTGTTCCTTTTTGCGGGTCCGGGACCAGGGTGGTAACTGAATTCAGAACTTTGCTTAAGGTTCTGAGTCTTGGTTTCGGTTCTGCCTCCACCTGGTTTCAGTTCTGCCTCCGTTGGTTTTAGTTCTACCCTTGTCTAGTTTCGAGATCGCCTTCGCCTCATTGTGTTCCGCCTCTGCTCCTTTTTGGTTTTGCTTCCGCTTTGTTTTGGTTTTGCTTCCGCTTTGTTTTAGGTCTGCTTCCACATCCAATTTTGGGTCCGCCTCCGCTCCTGCTTTCTTTTATCACCTTCCATTTTTTTTGGTTGTGCTATTTGTGTTTGGGGGATCTTCTATGTTCTAATTTGTTCGAATCTTCTTGACGACTCACTTGATGTTAGTGATAAGAAGGCAAAACTAGACTGGGGGACAAACTTGGGACCATTAGTTGGTTTTTGGTTTGGATTCCATTTCGATTCTAGGTCCAATCTCATTTCTGTTCCGTTCCTTGGTCCGATCTCATTCCTGTTCCAAACCTGAACCTACCTACGTTAAGAAGCTTCCTGTTCCTGATTCTCTCCTGGCTTCGCTTCCAGTAAGTGCAAGATTTGAATAAGTATGGAGAGTTACCCAGAAGGAGTAAAGAATGATGTGAGCGGGCCCCAATGCTTGCCTTGCCCCCCCCCATGAATTGAAAATTGCTAAGTAATGGGAGGTAGCATGCAGAAATTCCAGTGCGGGCGACCACTACCATCTTGCCTTCGCCACTCCTAACTACTGACCCGAGCCCGCCACTTGCCATGTGGGTCCTGACTTCACTGATTCCGTCTGGCTGATGATGAATGTATAACTCATGTCAGGGCTCCCCGCAGACCTGATGATGTAGGCCGCCTTATGCAGAACTCCATCTCGTCTCCCTTGTTCCGAGCGGCCATCCTATCACACCTTCTTGTGTATATCTCCCACATCCATGGTTGGGCCAAAGCTCAAGCTTTGATTTTTCGCTAGGTGACTCCTTGTGAGTCACCACCAAGACTTCACCGTTTCTTGATGGCATTCTAATTGCAGCTTCCTGTGCTCCTTGGCCTGCTGGCAATATCCCTCCGGGTTTGAGACTTCCCGTCGTCGTCCATAAAACATCAAAATACAAACATTGAAACCAAAAAATCAACCCATCCTTTTGATCCTTGAGGTCTGCCATCCTGATCACCGATGAGGCTTTAAGGAAGAAACTTGGAAGCCAAATATGTAGCCGGGTCCAATCCGCTGGAACTCCATCCCCGGAATTCCACTTAATGCCCGCCATTTCAAACGAATATCTTCGAACGACTTCCTGGACCATTTGATCCACGTGCTTAATGGCTTAGGTGTTATGACACCCATCTTTCAAACCCCCCACGTCCCGGGTCCCAGACCCTAGAACTCCAACCCCGAAACGCCATCTCGCCAGAGCCGTTCCAAACGGCGAACTCCCAACAGCTTTCCCGCCTCACATCTCTAGGTGCTTCAAATATGATTCAAATGACTTTTTATCTGGAAGTAAGCCTTGACCCACGTGCTCAAATTGAACCCTCCCTTGAATGAACCTTTTGAATTACCCAAAATTGAAGCCCAGAGGAACCACATAGATTTCCTTGCCTTGTTCGCCCTTCACAACAAAAATCCTAATAGGGAAGTCTGACCCCATGGGCCCGGGTTGCCCAAATTCGCTCCAGTAAACTACTGATGGCATCTCAAAGAAAATGTTTGATTTCATGAGTGATGTATTATCCAACTTGACTTCATTATGGCTAACATTGATGTTTTTATGCTTAATTGCACTTATCATGTTGTAGTCTGCAGGATATATGGAATCGGGTGCAGGACCCTCAGAGGCAGCTGCAGAGAAAGACAAAGGGAAGAAAGCATGAAGATTCCCTCGTGGGAAAGAGGACAAGGACCAGATGAAATTTGAAGTCTAGGGAGAGCCTTTGCACTTGAAGATCATCACAAACTAGGAGATTACTAATACCAATATTGGGCACGTTGATATTGATGAATTTAAATAGAGGATTAGAGTCCGCCCAAAGACTGACAATGCAAGGCTTATCAGAAGCAACAAAATTGCAAAAGCTACAGGCTTTCCTCCATCCCTTGTTGCTCCTGAATTGGTCATGGCCTGTCGACAAGCATATCAACAAGAGACTCGAACAATAATTGATAGAGGTGAGAACATTTTGGTTGATATGTCAAGAGTGGCCATAACAAATACTTTTCACATCCCTACCTTTGGGGAGATGGAACTGTCGACAATTGAGGAATGAAAGGCAATGTGGGACGCAGATCCCATTGGATGTAAAAAGCTTATAAACCAGTATTGGCTCAAGTAGAAAGGGGCAGCCTTCAAGCAGTTCAACTATAGTGAAAAGGGCAATCTGCAAGATGACAAAATTGCTACAACACCTGGGCACTAAAAGTCAAAATACGGAAAAGACAGATGTATTTTAAATTGTTGAATAATGGGGGGTAGGTAAAACCCTAACGTAAAAAAATCTGAACCACTCATTGTGAATTGATCCTAGCCATCCATTTGGGCTTTGGAAAACTATAAATAGGGGTCTTCCCCTCATTTGTAAAGGATTGGAGAGCTGGTGTAAAAATAATTTGCAGCAATAGAAGATAGCATTGCATCATTTTATGGATGTTCTCTTTGATTTTGCTCATCTTGCATGCATGGTTCTACCTTCCATGTTAGTTTTAGTGTTAGTTTCTTGAATGGAAGTGGTGATGGTGATTGTTGTTTCAGTATTTGATGGGTTTCTAGCTCATGCTTTTTATGGTTCATTGATGATGAATCACTTTGCAAAGCTAGTATGAGCTTCCTTCCTTTATTGCTGCAACTTAGTTTGATTGCATGTGCATGATGTGTGTGTGTAATATGAAAACCTACAGTCCTTATAAGATTGCATTGGTTTTGTGTAACTATAGGATCCTCTTAGCCAAGAAAAACCCAGTTTAGGAAGTTTGTCTACTATAGCAGCCTCCATGATCATTGTTCATTTGTAGTTTTAGATCCAGGAACTTCCTCTCTTCCTTATCCTTTTTCATTTTTTTTAATAAGTGACCTATACTAAGGTTCATTGCACATTGTAAAGCCAAATCCAATGATAAAATGGAGTTCAAGATTGCTGTTTAAACTTGCAACAAACACACAATAACTCTCCCATCCTAAGAACTCCATTTGCAAATCCAACTTCCCCACTTTTTGACTCATCCGTAAGTCTGCCTTGTGATTCTAGCAAATCACATAAATCAACTGAGATATTCCAAGCACTTTCAAGACTTGAAATTAGAGACCTTGGGATAGTGTTCTACAATTTAATTGTGGAAGATTGTCTTTCAAGAGAGGTGATGCATCTATGCATTACCTATGTTGAGAAGTACATAAAAAAAACATCAGCAAAATTGGTGCTAGAAGGAGGGCCTGGCATGTTGAGACTACAAAGCTAAGAGTTGGAAGTAGAAAAGAGAACCTTCAAGAAGAAATATGAGATAAAGAGATCTCTTTTAATGCTGATGCTAAAAATAGAAACAGTCTCAAGACAAAAGAAGCTAAGTCGAAATGGAGCAGCATGTACAAATTGACATCACTCAGCTGCATGCAGATTTAAACAAGAGATTGAAGAAACCATTGCAGCAATTCGCATTGGTAGAAAAATGTAGAATCCATGGTACAAGTAAGCATAATGAATTGGGATGTTTGAATTTCTTGAGTAGAATTGAAAGAGTATTGTAGGGAGAAAATCCCTTTTAGGAAAACTATCAACCTTTGGCCCTTGCAAACCTGGAGGAAGAGCTGACGACCATGGCAGCTAAGGCATTCAAGGAGCTGATCCAAGAATGTTTGGGAAGCAAAGACATGTTTAGATTGGAGGAAGTACTAATGGAAAGTTGGTGCAGATTTCATAATGCACCACATTCAAAATTTACTTGTTCATCATGTGCAAACATTATTACTCAAGCCAAGGGCTATTTGAACAAATTGGAGCAGCCAATTGTCAAGGAGGGATCATCCACCAAGGCAGCAGAGCTGTCAACATTTGGAGGACAACATATTCACGCTGGACTAAGAGGTTGGACACATGCTCATGCTTGGGCAACAAACACTCAGGATCACAATCAAGAAGAAGCTGACTTCTTTGGGACAACAAAGAGCTTTAATGAAGATTCACTTGGAAGGGAATTAGAAGGCCTATCCCCCATCGGAAAAATGCAGTCCCCCACTCTAGAAGAGGAACCATTGGCAGTCAAGGATGAATCAACAAAGTTTGCAGCTGCACATATTAGGACAACCCACGAAGATGCCAACGTAGATGCTGAAAATCAACAAGAGGAAAAGGTTGATAGCCTTGGGACAACAGAAAATGATGATGACGACATCAGTGAAATTAGATTAGAGGACCTCTCCATCTACAATGACAGTGACCAATCATATGAAGATGTAGATTTGGAGGAGTGGGAACAACTACAACTCACAACTTTTTGCCATCCAACTTCCCTCCCAAGTGATGATGGGGATCCGATCATGGATAAATATAATGAGCTAGTGTCAAGACTAGCAAGGGATTGGTTCGAGCTGAGATATCAAGTGGATTTGGAGGTGTTGTTGCTACCAAATTGGTGTAGGCTCCATGATTCATCACACTCTGAGTTTGTGTGCGAGCTATGCCAAGAGGTTGTCCAACAAGTTAGAGGAAAAGCAAAATAGCCAAGCGCCCGACCTCCTCTACTTGCTGCCCTGATCGAAGTAGAAGATCAAGGGTTGGAATCGAATGAAAACTCAGTTGAAAGTAGTCCTCAAGAAGGTGTTAGGACAAAAAAGGAGGAAGGACAACAAAGTAGTCCCATGCTTCCGAACGACAAAGTGGGGCAGATAGGAATGTTGCTCAACAATCACCTGAGGTCCTTCCCCTCTGCAGAACATTTGTACATGATGGATGATAGGATTTGTAGAAGATTTTTAGGGGTAGATCACTCAGCATACACTGATCCCCTTGATGGACTAGTTTCTCTTCTTGTTTTCCTCCCACTTGGAACCATGCCACAAGGGTATATTAGTGCAGCAGAGGAGTACATCCCAGATGTTAGCAGTGATGAAGACATACCACCTGAACCTCCCATTAATGAAATGTTGGAACCTCCAGAATGGGAAAGGGGTTTCTTCTCCATTTACAACGATAGTGACCAAGAAAAAATGATTGAATATCCTGGTGAGATGCATGAAATGCAAATGGAAGAAGATAAAGGCGAAGGTGTTTCAATGGCTGCCAACAAACATGACATGCTTGGTCAACTACAAGATTTAACTAGTGGTCCTTCTGCCTTGGTCATTGCTGGTCCTCCTTCACATTCAGGGAGCTACAATAGGAAAGATTTATGCATGTCATTGTCGCATGACATTGAACATCATGAAAATAAGGTCGACGCCTGGGAAAGGAGATGAGACAACATGCTGCCCATTGAAGACAACAATCAAGAGGAGGTGTGGGCAATGAAAACCTGTGAAGATGAGGTGTACTTCCTTGAAGAACAACCAGTGGAGGTTGTGGATCACACACGAAGATTAGGAGTGTTCATGCCCCGTTCTCCCTACCCTATGTAGGCTTTATGCCTGAAATACTGCACCCTCCACCATGCCTGCCCGAGGTTGTTGATGCAAAGACTGACGATGTAGTGCTCACTCTCGGCTATCAAATGCTGCCACCTCCATGTGATGAAATCTAGGTTCTATCCTTCCTTGCTCCTGTTAATTGTCATAGTTGCACTTATCATTTTGATTATGGGAGTGAGGGAAGGAAAAATTGTTTATGGATCAACCATGGGTTCAACGAATCACCTCAATTGCTGATTTTTTGTGATGACATGACTGAACTTGAGTGCTGTAATGTTGAACTTCTTTTTGTTGAATATAAAGATAAATTTGCATGGTTAAGAACGATAATGATCACCCGTTTTCTTGTGCATGCACTACGAAATCCAATGAGTGTTGATGTCAGCTCACTTTTCCTGAACATTGTGCTTTGTAAATATCTTTGTACATAACCTGTTTTGAGTAGTGTAGGTTTTCTGTAAATACTCCGCTTTCCTGATTTCCTTAGGTTAGTTGGTTTGTTGTAGGTTGTTTGCTTTGGAGTAGTTTTTTCACTATTTTCTTTCGCTGTCTCGCTTTGGTTAGTTTAGGTGTTTGCTTTTCATTTGCTTCCATTTGCTTTTTGTTTACTGTTGCTTTGCTACTGCTTTGCCTGGGGTCCCTCTACTTTTGGCTGGGCACAATTGTGCACACAACAAACATACTTATCGCTTGGTGTTGTTTTACGTATTTCTTTGTTAAACTCTAATCAAGTTTTCAAAGTGGATGGTGAGGATCTTCTGTTAGTGTCAAGTGATCTAGGTGTTTGGTTCAAAGAGGATAAGTCGTTGGTTGGTTGGATTTTGATGTATTCTGGAATCTTATATCTCTTACATATTTTAAGAATCCTGAGGTCACTGCAGGGCCTTTTGCAAAGTCTAGTTAAGTGAAAAACCTAAAATTCTGCTTTAGCGCCATTGTGATTTTCAGCCCTGAGCGTGAGCTTCAATGCTTGCAGGTTGAAATGAAAAGAATTGAAAATATTGAAAATCAAAAGAAAAGAAACAAAATAAAGGAAGCAAAATATTGAAAATTAAAAGAAAAGAAATTCAACTTTTCAGGGGTATCCGAGCAACTCTACCGAGGCTATGGATGCCTGGCTGGCAGTAGAGCAATGTTTGGGAGAATCACAACGACAACCTCGTCAGGGCTATGGACGCTTGACTGGCAGTGAGGCAATGTCCCAGATGATTTTGGAGTTAGAATAAACTACGTAGCTTAACTTGACGGAGCTTGGGTTCCTGTAGCAACTGAAGGATGGGAATTAACACAACTGCACACACTTGGATTTTCTGCATACTGAAGGTTGGGTTGACTAGTGGTTTTGATCCTTTGGTCAAGCATCTAGTTTGTTCGCCCTAACGTGGAGATTGAAACTAGAGATTCTAGGTTTGTGATTCTAGTTTGTCATTGAAATGCTTTGAAGCATTTCCCCAGCAAGTCACCATTTGTTGTACCCATAGCACACATGCCCTGTTCAAAATAGGGACCCTCTCTTTTCACTTTTCTGGGATGCTTTTTCCTTCACCTCATTTTGTGTCTCCCTATTTTGAGTTCTAGGTAGTCAAGGAATCTTGAGGATGTCATTTCAAGAGGTGGGTCCCCCTTGTCTTTTGTTTGTCCTTGGTGTTTTGTTTGGGTCTTAGGAGTTGTTCTTTTCCTCCTAAGACCTTGTTTCCTTTGCTTTGCAGGTTCAGGGCGCAGGATGAAATTGGACCTAGAACCTTCACAATGTTCTTGGTTCGGTTTCCATTCTAGTTCTGGCTCCGCTTCTTGTCTTCTTGCTTTCTTTGTTGTTTTGCTTGTGTTCGGCCTTTGGGTTGGTTTCCTCCCTTTGGTCTTCTTTGGTTTTCCTTTTTCTTTCATTTCCTTTCCTTTCACTGGAAGCAGAACTGGGGTGGTAACTAAACTCAGAACTTTGCAAAAGGTTCCGAGTTCGGTTTTGGTTCTGCCTCCACTCTCGTTGCGCTTTGCCGCCGCTCCCACTTTTCTCCTTTGTGTTGTTTCCTCATTTGGTGTCTTGTACAGGTCTAGTTCTGGCCCTGGTCCCATCTTCCTTTGCTTCCTTTTGTCACATTCTGTTTGTCAAATTTTGTTCCTTTTTGCGGGTCTGGGACTAGGGTGGTAATCGAATTCAAAACTTTGCTTAAGGTTCAGAGTCTTGGTTTCAGTTTTGTCTCTGCCTGGTTTCAGTTTCGCCTCCGCCTAGTTTCAGTTTCACCTCCGTTGGTTTCAGATCCACCCCCATCCGGTTTCAATTCTGCCTCTGCCTCATTGTGTTATGCCTTCGCTCCATTTTTGGTCCGCCTTCGCTCTATTTTGGTTCCACTTCCGCTTCATTTTGGGTTCGCTTCCACGTTCGATTTTGGGTCCACCTCCGCTCCCGCTTTCTTTTTTCAACTTCCATTTGTTTTGGTTGTGCTGTTTGTGTTTGGGGGATCTTCTATGTTCTAATGTGTTCGAATCTTCTTGATGGCTCACTTGATGTTAGTGATAAGCCGATGAAACCAGAGTGGGGGATGAACTTGGGACTATTAGTTGGTTCTAGGTTTGGATTCCATTCTGATTTCGAGTATGATCTCATTTCCATTCTGTTCCTAGGTCTGATCTCATTCCCGTTCCAAACCCGACCTTGCCTATGTTAAGAAGCTTCCTATTCTTGATTCTCTCCTGGCTCCGCTTCCAGTAAGTGCAAGATCTAAATAAGTATGGAGAGTTACCCGGAAGGAGTGAAGAATGATGTGAGCGGGCCCCGATGCTTGTCTTGCCCACCCCCCCCATGAATTGAAAATTGCTAAGTAATGGGAGGTAGCAAGTGGAAATTCTAGTGCGAGTGACCATTGCCGTCTTTCCTTCGCTGCTCCTAACTACCGACCCAAGCCCATCACCCGCCATGTGGGTCCTGACTTCACTGATTTCGTCTGGCCGATGATGAATGTATAACTCATGCCAGGGCTCCCCACGGACCCAATGATGTAGGTTGCCTTATGTGGAACTCCATCCCACCACTATTGTTCTGAGCAACCATCCTATTGCACCTTCCTGTGTATATCTCCCGCATCCATGGTTGGGCTGGAGCCCGAGCTTTGATTTTCCGCCGGGTGACTCCTTGCAGGTCACCACCAAGACTTCACCGTTTCTTGACAACATTCTAACTATAGCTTCCTGTGCTCCTTGGCCCAACGACAATATCCCTCTAGGTCTGAGACTTCCCGTTGCCATCCATAAAACATCAAAATCCAAATGTTGAAATGAAAAAATCAACCCGTCCTTCTGATCCTTGGGGCCTGCCATCTTGATCATTGATGAGGCCTTAATGAAGAAAATTGGAAGCCAAATATGTAGCTGGGTCTGATCCGCTAGAACTCCATCCTCAGAATTCCGCTTAGCGCCCGCCGTTTCAAACAACTATCTTCGAATGAATTCCTGAACCATTTGATCCGCACACTTAATGGCTTAGGCGTTATGACACCCATCTTTCAAACCCCTTGGGTTGTAGACCTCGGAACGCCATCTCGCTAGAGCCGTTCCAAACGATAAAATCCCAACAACTTTCCCTCCTCACATCTTCGGGTGCTCCAAATATGATCCAAAGGATATCTAATCTGGGAATGAGTCTTGACCCACGTGCTCAAATTGAACCCTCCCTTGAATGAACCTTTCGAATTACCCAAACTTGAAGCCCAGAGGAACCACATGGATTTCCCTGCCTTGTTTTCCCTTCACAACAACAATCCTACCAGGGAAGTCCGACCCCATGGGCCCGGGTTGCCCAAATTCCCTCTAGTAAACTATCGATGACATCTCAAAGAAAATGTTTGATTTCATGAGTGATGTATTATCCAACCTGACTTCATTTTGGCTAACATTGATGTTTTATGCTTAATTGCACATATCATGCCGTTGTTTGCAGGATATTCGAATTGGGTGCAAGACCCTCAGGGGCAGCTATAGAGAAAGACAAAGGGAAGAAAGCAGACATAGTCCCTCATGGGAAAGAGGACAAGGACCAGGTGAAATTTCAATTCCAGGGAGAGCCTTTGCACTTGAAGATCATCACATACTGGAAGGAGATTACTGATACCAATATCGGGCATGTTGATATTGATGAATTTAAATAGAAGATTAGAGTCCGTCAAAAGACCAACAATACAAGGCTTATCAGAAGCATCGGAATTGCTAAAGCTGTAGGCTTTCCTGCATCCCTTGTCACTCCTAAATTGGTCATGGCCTACCGACAAGCATATCAACCAAACACTCAAACAATAGAGGTGGGAACATTTTGGCTAATATGTTGGGAGAGGCCATAATAAAGACTTTTCACATCCCTACCTTCGGGGAGATGGAATTGATGACAATTGAGGAATGAAAGGAAATGTGGGACGTAGATCCCATTGGATGCAAAAAGCTTATTAACTAGTATTGGCTCAAGCAAAAAGGGGCAGCCTTCAAGTAGTTCAACTACAGTGAAAAGGGAAATTTGTAAGATGACAAAATTGCTACAACACCTGGGCACTAAAAGTCAAAATAGGGAAAAGACAAAGATGTATTTTAAATTGTTGAATAATGGGGGGTAGATGAAACCCTAATGTAAGCAAATCTGAACCACTCATTGTGAATTGATCCTAGCCATCCATTTGGGCTTTGGAAAACTATAAATAAGGGTCTTCCCCTCATTTGTAAAGGGTTGGAGAGCTGGTGTAAAAAGCATTTGCAACAATAGAAGATAGCATTGCATCATTTTATGGATGTTCTCTTTGATTTTTCTCATCTTGCATGCATGGTTCTACCTTCCATGTTAGTTTTAGTGTTAGTTGCTTGAATGGAAGTGGTGATGGTGATTGTTGTTTCAGTATTTGATGAATTTCCAGCTCATGCTTTTTGTGGTTCATTGATGATGAATCACTTTGCAAAGCTAGTATGAGCTTCCTTCCTTTATTGCTGCAACTTAGTTTGACTGCATGTGCATGATGTGTGTGTATAATCTGAAAACCTATAGTCCTTAGAAGATTGTACTAGTTTTGTGTAATTGTAGGATCCTCTTGGCCAAGCAAAAACCAGTTTAGGGAGTTTGTCTACTGTAGTAGCCTCCATGATCATTGTTCATTCGTAGTTTCAGATCCAGGAACTTCCTCTCTTCCTTGCCCTTTTTCCTTTTTTTTTAATAAGTGACCTATGCTAAGGTTCATTGCACATTGTAAAGCCAAATCCAATGATAAAATGGAGTTCAAGACTGCTATTTGAACTTGCAACAAACACACAACAACTCTCCCATCCTAAGAACTCCATTTGCAGATCCAACTTCCCTACTTTGTGACTCATTTGTAAGTCTGCCTTGTGATTCCAACAAATCACATAAATCAATTGAGATATTCCAAGCACTATCAAGACCTGACATTAGAGACCTTGGGATAGTGTTCTATAATTTGATTGTGGAAGATTGTCTTTCAAGAGCTCGGTGATGCGTCTATGCATTACCTGTGTTGAGAAGTGCATAAAAAACACATCAACAAGTATGAATATTATTAATATTATAAAAGTTTAGAATTACATGTATATCTAACATAAATGCTTTACAAAAACTTTACAAAATATATATAGGGATGGGGGGGCCAAAACAAAACCCAATGCCCCGATTATCAGTTACTTCATGAGAGGAGGCCAAAATAGAATGAAATCCTTGAAGCAAAAAGTGTGAGAAGATAGAGAGAGGACATTTTTATGCAGGGGTAGGATGAATTGCTTAGACCACTGGAGGGGTGACATCAATATCCACAATCCATTGGAGATATGACATAGGCTCCAAATTTTTTACTAATGTAGAGAGCTAAATGACAATAAAATTATTCAAAGAAATTATATTTAAAAAGCTCTCACAACTCACTGGTAACCACTTCATTGGAAAATAAATCCTCACACCAAATATAATTTTTGGTTTGCGACTTGCAACTAGTGGTTCCAAACTCAAATTAATTTTGGAAAATAAAATTACAATCAGTCCCAAATGAGCAATGGGTTGCAACAAGCCCTTACATGATTCCTGGAAACTACAAAAATAAATGATTTGCAGCAGCAAATCAATTCTACACAATAATTTCTCTCAACACCTACAATAACAAAACTTCTTGCATAATTTCAATACAAAAATATGCAATTGGTGTTCTTCAAACCTCCATAAGCAACCTCCAATCTGCAATAACACTCTTCAGAATCCTTCCTGGAGATAATCCATGCCTTCTTGTGCCTTCTCCTATTATCTAGAAGAATTAACTTCAAAAATGAAATTCATTTTCAATAAAACAAACTCAAGCTTTCATGAAATGCAAATGAAATTTTATTTCGGTGAATTTTGCTTCCATTCGAAAGGAATCTCCCAAAAATCCATGCCCAACTCTTGGATATCTCCAAAATAATTAAAATGCATTAAAATATTGAATAAAATAATCCTTTCCAATTCCACAATCAGTTGTGAGTGGAAGCATGCTTTAATTGCTCTTCCCGTTTTCATGAAATAAAGGAAAAAAGATGATTTTCCCAAACTAGGCGTCCACTTCTAGGTCCCCTATTTTTTAAGAATCTTGGAATTTAAAATTTGGAGTTACATAATAAATTGGAAGCCTCTCAAGACCCCACACCCATACTTGCTTTTACTGGCTTTTTGCTTTTAAAGCGTTTTCTCCACTTTCTCCCTTTATCCAAATTGTTCCAAATTTCAAATTTAACTTGCAACATGAAATGACATCCAAATTCACAACAAAAATTATGAATTTCATTAAACAAACATGAAATTCAAGTCAC
The DNA here is from genome assembly GCA_007258455.2 of Sequoia sempervirens. Taxonomy (NCBI): domain Eukaryota; kingdom Viridiplantae; phylum Streptophyta; class Pinopsida; order Cupressales; family Cupressaceae; genus Sequoia; species Sequoia sempervirens. The sequence continues at coordinate 623,313,774 of VDFB02281492.1, forward strand.
ACAAAAAATTGCAATTAATTAAGATAATAAATCTCTTCTTTTGGTGACACAGGATTGCCACTAAGCAATGGATGCTCCTGCATCAAACACCCACAATATAAAATAAATATTTCATGAGTGAAACTCATAAACATTTGTATAATCTATGTCTATCTTGGATCCACCTTTGCTCCTTGTTGACTAGAAATTTTCTATTCATCTCAACCTGCACCTTCACATTAGTATCCCCTTTCACCTTTCCTCCTTTTCTCATCCCCATGAAACACAAATTATCAAACTCTACCTCCCATCAATGTGCTTTATCAAAATGAATCAAATCAATGCTATTCATACCTTCTTCTTCAACACAAAATGTGTCCTGTATTACCTTTATTGCTGCTATACCTCCTTCTAATCCTCCTTGTGCCTTGTCTTCAATGCAACTTGCCACTCTATTAATGCCTATAGAAAGACACTCTATTGCTGCAAACTGATTTTCTACACCCAAAACAATGTTAGAATGATAATCTTGTGACTCATAATCCACCTTCTACAACAAGTAATCAAGTTTTTATATCAAGGAATCTTTACCTTCATCATTCTAAAACAAGGAATCATCAGTAATCTCCAACTTCACATTCACATCTTTCTCATCACTCTCACCTTTCTCCAACACATCTACTGTTGTAACTACATCTTTATTCTCATCAAAATAAGTATAAAAATTAGAAATTACCTCATTACCTTTGGTTGTAACCTTTGCATTAGCTAAAATTTTCTCATTCCACTCTCTTTCAATTGCTTCCAATCGCATTAGCAAATCATCCTCCTCACTTTCATCCCTTTTCTCTAACTGTTTCAAATCATTAACCAAAAAAATTCCAACCTTGCTGCATCCCTTGCCTCCTCTCTCATCCAATGGCTTCAACTTATGATGAACTCCATCCTTCGTCAAACTATAAGTGTTCGCACATCCATCATGCACTACATTCCTGTCAAACTGCCATAGTCTACCCAACAACAAATGACAAACATCCATGTTCATAACATCACACAATACTTCATCATAATAAATTCCAATCTTAAATCTTACCACACATTGTTCATTTACCAACGCTTTGTGATCATCCTGCAACCATGAGATCCTATGCGGATGCAGGTGCCTCTTCCTCTCCAACTGCAACTTCTCAACCATCTCTTTAGAAAAAATATTATCAGTACTGCCACCATCAATAATGACTTTACAAACTTTACCTTTGCATTTGCATCTTGTATGAAACAGTCTCCTCTTCTGAATGGGTTCATTGTTTTCATTCATCAAAACTCTCCTCATCATCAAGGCTTCACCATCTTCCGCTTCTTCAGAATGTGTTGAATGAGCATCTTCTCCATTTATGTTTGCTACCCTATTCTGATTTATAGTTCTTCTTTACTCTTCATGAGGACACTCATATGATTTGTTCCCCTCTTCTCCACACTTGAAACATGTTATTTTAAAATTTACTCTTTCAAATCCCCTACCCAATCTTTCTCTTCCTCTAAAATTATGATCACGAGGCTTGCTTGAGTTTTCAAATCTTTCATCCTTGCTGCCTTTAATGTCTCTAATCTCCTGTTCATCCTTCTTTTGTTGCACATAAGCTTGATCCTTTCCCTTTTTTTATTCTCAAACCTCTTGTTCAACCTTTCCTCTATCTTTAATGCCATTTGATAGGCATCCTCCATTGTCACAACTCTAACCAATGCCATTTCTTCTGGAATGCTTGATCTCAATCCATTTATGTATCTTGCAACCTTCTCTTTGGTCACCTCAGAATGTCCAGTTCTAATAAGGATTCTATGGAATTCTTCTGTATATTCTTTCAAACTCTTGTTGCCTTGTCTCAAACCTTGCATTTTCTTGAGCAGGTCCAATTCATAATCCACAAGAATAAATTGTCTTTTAAGTTTCTCCACCATTTTATCCCATTTGTTAATATTTTATTTTCCTCTTCTTCCCCTTTCTAATTGAATCTCTCTCCACCATGTGGAGGCATGTCCTTTCAACCTTGTTTTTGCATATATTAGTTTGTTTGGATCCTCTATCTCTTCAAATTTGAAATAATCCTCCATCTCATTCAACCAATCTATTAATTCTTCTGGGTTTAGGCTTCCATTAAAGGTAGGTACATCCATTTTTGGTCTTTTTCTAATTTTTGTTAAAACTCTCAACAATGGATCCCTTGCAATTGCTGCAACTTCTCTTTTTTCAGTATCCAAACTAGCATTCTCTATGCTTTCATCTTCTTCATCACTCCCTGTGTCTCTCATTCTTGCAAAACCTCTCCTTAACTCATTTTGTAAAGTCTCAACTTGCCTTATCAAAACTCTAAAATCACCATTTTTGAAAAAATTATCTCCTATTCCTCTTCCTCTACCTCTACCACGATGGGCTCCTCTCCAATCCATTTTTTTTCAACACCCACAACACAGTTCTGGTGCAACTGCCTCTCTTCGGCGGTCTGTTACACACTCAAGATCCTGCTGCTCTGATACCACTAATGTAGAGAGATAAATAACAATAAAATTATTCAAAGAAATTAGATTTACAAAGTTCTCATAACTCATTGGTAACCACTTCATAGGAAAATAAATCCTCACACCAAATATAAATTTTTGGTTTGCAACTTGCAACCAGTGGTTCCAAACTCAAATTAATTCTAGAAAATGAAATTACAATAAGTCCCAAATGAGTAATGGGATGCAATAAGCCCTTACATGACTCCAGGAAAATATAAAAAATAAATGATTTACAGTAGCAAATCAATTCTACACAATAATTTCTCTCAACACCTGGAATAATAAAACTTCTTGCATAATTTCAATACAAAAATTTGCAACAATTGGTGTTCTTCAAACCTTTGTAAGCAACCTCCAATCTGTAATAACACTCTTCATAATCCTTCCTAGAGATAATCCATTCCTTCCTGTGCCTTCTCCTATTATTTGGAAGAATTAACTTCAAAAATGAAATTCATTTTCAATAAAATAAACTCAAGCTTTCATGAAATGTAAATGAAATTTTATTTCGGTGAATTTTGCTTCCATTCCAAAGGAATCTCCCAAAAATCCATGCCCAACTCTTGGATGTCTCCAAAATAATTAAAATACATTAAAACATTGAATAAAATAATCCTTTCTAATTCCACAATCAGTTGTGAGTGGAAGCATGCTTTAATTGCTTTTCTCGCTTTCATGAAATAAAGGAAAAAATTGATTTTCCCAAACTACGCGTCCAATTCCAGGTCTCCTATTTTTTAGGAATCTTGGAATTTAAAATTTGGAGTTACATAATAAATTGGAAGCCTCTCAAGACCCCACGCCCATACTTTCTTTTTTTGGCTTTTTGCTTTTAAAGAGTTTTCTCCACTTTCTCCCTTTATCCAAATTGCTCCAAATTTCAAATTTAACTTGCAACATGAAATGACATCCAAATTCACAACAAAAATTATGACTTTCATTAAACAAACATGAAATTCAAGTCACACCATAAATTGTAATTAATTAAAATAATAAATCTCTTTTTTTGGTGACACAAGATTGCCACTAAGCCATGGATGCTCCTGCATCATTTACCTTTTTTAGGAAGCAACTGCCCATATGTGTTAGAGCTCAATGTTGAGCTATTTATCATAAGAAAGTAAATTATACCCTTTTGGAGATGTTTCTCTCCTATAATGGGTAAATGTAAGAAGATGAGTCCACAAAACGTGGAATTTTTTTCCTTAGACAAAAATTTGAATTCAGCTTAAAGAAAATGGAATCCTATTTTTTAATAAACGAGATCCCATTTAGGTTCGAGATCTCAAGCCTATAATCTAAAAACAAGATCTTTCTTTTTTAAAAATAGGATCCCGTTTTGAAAACTTTCCAAAAATGGAATGTTTCCATTTTTGACAACTTTTCAAAATGGGATCCTATTTTGAAAAGTTTCCATTTTGGAAAATTTTCAAATGGGATCCCATTTTGAAAACTTTCCATTTTTGGAAATTTTTCAAAATAGGATCTCATTTCGTAAAAACATAATTTTTTTTTAATGAAATGAGATCCCGTTTTTAAAAATATGAATTTTTGGTTGAGTTTGTGCTTTGTTTTTTGGTTCAGGAAAAGGCTTGGGGACTCGAACCTAAGCTTTGGACTTGGTTTGACTTGCAAGTTGAAGGTCTTCGCAATGTCACAAGAAAATAGTGACTTTGGGCATGTGTCTTAAGACTCTTTTTGAATAATTTTTTGACGAAGTTAAAGCCCATTATAGATGAGACTGTGTAGATTCCAAATATGTAATTTTGTTTACAATTGGATTTTTTTTTAATTTTTCAATTAATTTCTGATGAAAAAGGTCCATAAACTTGAATTATCAGGGTTTTTTAGTATTTTAATAACTTTTTATTAATATAATTTTTTGGAAAACAAATTATATGAAAGCGTACTTCAAACAATTCTTTTCAATTTAAAAAAAATAAAAAAATGATAAGTTCAGGTCATCTTATGCTTGACGTACACAACAATTTTTCAAAACACCAAATATGGCCAATAAAAAATTAACAACAAAAATATTCAATAAAAAGTTACAAAAAAATATGGAAAGTGTGCTTCATTGAGTTACAAATATTTTCCCAAAAGGATTTAGAAAAATATGATTATTTAAGTCAAAATATGGATGACGTACACGTGCATGGTATGGTAAAAAAAGTGACTTTTAAATAGTGGTTTTTAGAAATGCCTATTGAAAATCAATTTGTATCATCTGGGTATTGAAATAAATTACATATTTGGAAACTAGACTCCGATACTACATTTTATGATTAGTGACTTTTTTCAAGATTCCATCTCTAAGTGCTTTAAATTTTAAGGTCAAATGTGTCGAATTCTGAAAATCAGGGAAAACACTTCCACTAAATGGCCAAAAAGTGGATTCAACTTCTTGCCAACATCCTAATGCACTACTTTTTAAAAAAAATATATTTTTTTTTTTAGTATATTTTTAAAGTTTAAATTATCCTTTTGTTTAATTATAATGACCTACATGCAGTGACTAAAAAAACTAATAATAAATAAATAATTTTTTTTGGGTCAAGTTTTAGGCTTTGAGCCCACCAATGGGTATTTCAAAATTTTCATGACAATATCCTTGGTTGGAGAAATGTGGAATTAAAGATATATTTTGGTTGAATTTTCCTCAAAAAGAGGAGTTAGGTTGCTAAATGGGTTGCTGGCTTGACAATTTCAAGGAAAACCCTTTCATACAAAACTATCATTTGAAACTAAAGGATATCAAAATTAAAATTGACATTATGTGTTTGTGTGTGTAATAGATATAGTTATTTTTTTATTTAATTATTTAGGATGAAAGAGTTTACATTGAAACCCATTGTACCATGTATATCCCATATAGTTTTGCCCAAAATTATTTTACCGAAAACTATATTTTTGGCCAAAAGTGAGACACAACTCTACACTTTCACCCAAATGAAGGTTCTAAATAGAAGTTAACTTGTTGAGATGTTTAGTGAGAGAAAAGACAATAAATTGGGATATGGTTTGCATATAATAATTTTTTAAAGATGAGTACATGTAAAACACCATTTGCAATTGCATATGATAGTTATCCAAGAAATGTATAACAATTGAGAGATATCCTATCACATTCATCGTACTTGTACATTCTACCTCATGTTTGTGAATACATGTTTTACACTGTTCCATCAATGCCATATTCTATTTTCAAGACATTTCGATCATCACAAATGTATATCAATTTTTAATCCATTACTTGACATAACAAAATAATGGATAATTTACTATTCAAAGATTATTAAAAAAATTTGAACACAAGGTACATGGGATCTAGGAGAGCTTATGACATGAACTAAATAACAATTCAATATGCCTACACCAAAGTAAAGTAGGGTAGTAATTTTTTGGTAGTATGCCAACTTATGTGATGTTTTATTAGGATTCAATTTCATAGTTTTCAAGTCAATCTCACAATTATATACACAACTAAATCTTGGTAAAATATTACATAATTAAACAAAAGTAATATGAGGGAATTGACTCAAAAACCACATTGCTAAATCCTCATAAAACATCACATAATTTAACAAAAAATTTAAGAATGAATATTAAAGAAGAGAAAAAATGCAAAATAGAATAATTTCTTATTGCTATAGTCATATTGAAATCACCACTCTATTGTATACTTTAATACAATATACACACTCTCTCTCTCTATATATATTTTGATGATATTTAAATAATGCTCAACATAAACCGCCAACACATTATAATCAATGTAGTAGCCCACCTTAATGTTAAAAAACCAACATATTGACTACAACATACCAATAAATTACATTCTTCCCTTAGATGATTGGATACTAAAAGCCTAAAAAGCCTGAGAACTTATTAAAAAAAAGCCATTGCAATTAATATAAACATTATCTATTGGAAGAGTATCTCAAGGAGATCTAACATGGTGTGTCATGATTAAACTAAAGTAGAATTTTATATCAAATCAATTAAGAGAACCGAAAATGTCGACAGATTGTACTGAAGTGACAAATGAGAATTTCATTCGATATGACAGTGTAGAGCACAAGCATATTTTTACCTCATGTCCACTTTGAGAATTATTCCAATCACTCATATCATGTTCAGAATTTTTCATCCAAAAGGAATTAAAGCACAAGTTTTGTGCAACCTTAATCTTTATGGTCAATTCTATCAGCTTCTGTAACCCACTGAAAGAACACTAATATGAGACAAAATGAGATGAAAAAGTGTTTCAACACCAATAATGTGTTAACATATAGAAAATAATATCAACTTTTTAGGTAGAATGCCTAATCACCGAAAAAATAGAAGCATCATGGACACTATAAGAAAAGAGAGGAGATTTATTTCTTTATTCTTTCTCACTATCATGGAAATTCTTTTTATATTGTCCTTGCAGCACTGTGTGTTAGAAAAGAAGATGGTACTAAAGAATAAACAAAGTGGGTTGGGGGAGTAGAATACTTTTGAGAATTGAGATCTGATGTGGGGTCCCATGGCAGCTTAAATAGCCATGCAACAGTCAACAAATAATGGTGAACATGTACTGTGATTATGACAAAAGAGCATTGTACATAAAGTGAAAGCAAATAGAGAACAGAAGGGACATATTGAAAGATTTTGGCAAGCAGCTGGTGCTTTCCATTATTAAAGTATTATGGGTGGAGTTAGTGGAGGAGAAGGGGGAAACCATTCACATCAGGGAAAAGAGAGAAGAAAGGACTGCATTGGTTGCTGGTTGCCACTTGTTAGGTCAAATGAGTTCCTGTGAAGTCCACCTAACGAGTGGGAGAAGATAGGCCATGGCCATCTTAGTAACATGGCAGTAAGTGGGTGGTGGCAGGGAGACGGTGATAATGAGAGAATGCAAATCATGAATTATTAACATATGAGAGTGGATTATAAAGTTTGAATTGGATACCATAGAGATTAAGTTGGATAAGTATTGGACTTTGTGCTATGTTGAAAAGGAAAAGTTGGATACAACATCAAGAAAAACTTTGGAAAAATTGTTTTGACATGTGAAGGGTGGTCATGGGTCACTTTCTATGCCAGCAAAATTACCGGTTTTGTATAAAAAAAGCTAGGGCTTAGGTGTGGTTATTATGGAGGTGAGTGTGTGGTATGGGACCTATCACCAAGACCATTCACACTGTAGTGGAATATCGTTACATGTGTTTGGTTCTTATGGTGGAAATCTACCTGGTGAAATGTTCACGTCTCTGCTTTTTCCACAGTTCTTCATACAGTTTTCTACTCTTTGTTGTGATTTACGAGTGCCCTGCTGTCCATAATGCTGAGCAGTGATTGTATCATCATTTAGAATACATTTAGAGTTAGTTATATCTCTAACTATCTAGAAGTAGCAAGCTGAAAGTTTTTCGATGAGTCTCTCTATCTTTATTCACATGAAGATTATTATTTTTGGTCTATTGATAAAACTGTTAGGGTGGGTAGTCCCCCTATAAATTGTAGTGTGTCTCGTAAACTTTTTTTCATGTTTCACATGACCGGTGATGTTGGCGCAACACTCCTCCGATAGCATAGCCCTCCTGTAAACTATAGTGCGTCTCGTAAACTTTTTGACCGGTGACGCTGCCCTCCTATAAACTGTAGTGCGTCTCGTAAAATTTTTGACAGTGACGCTGGTGCAACACTCCTGTAGCATAGCCCCCCTATAAACTGTAGTGCATCTCGTAAACTTTTTTCATGTTTCATGTGACTGCTGGCACAACACGTCCTCTTGCCTCCAACAAGATTCTTTTAGCCAATCGAGCTAGGCCCACCCCTTGTATTAATTTAAATTAAATAATATTAAAAAAAGGTAAATAATTTAGACCTTAGTTTGTATAAAATTTAATTTTTACTGATTTTTTGGTTAGTTTATTCAATTTTATTGAGAATTACTTTTATAGTCGTTTTTAAATTATAATATATATATATTTTTAATTGTTAGAAATTAATTCATATAAAAAAGTTTATAATTAAAAATATTAGACTTTATAAATTTATTATTTTGAGAGGATGGATATCTTAGATCTTTTGTCTTATATTAAGGACTAAGGTCTATCCATTCCATTAAAATAATCAGAACATGATTCTGATTTCATTCCTTAAAACTTTAAGTATTTACATTCAACAAGATTCCAATCTCATTCCTTAAAAAACTTATATGTTGGTAAATTCTTTATAAACTATTCAACTTCACTGAATATATCTAAAATATTAAATAAACTCCTCTTTTTACCTACCTATCACACATTTATACAAATTACTTAAATATAAATAATATCTATCAAGAGACTTTAACCTCATTAGTCCACTGTAATAAAAAAGTATTTCCAAAGAACTCGTTAACCTCCCCACAAAGCATAGAATAAAAAGGAAGCCTAACTCTCTGAACTAGGGGGCCACTAGCATTCAGACACAAACACATAATCACTGACTTCAAACCTTTCAACAGACAAACCTACACTTGGCCATGACTGTTTTTCTAGCTGAAATATAATTTTCTATGAAATAATGAATTTGTAAGGTTATCTTCAATTTTAAATAAAAATGGTGGGAGAAGGTTCATGGCATTGTTAGGCCAAAGTTCTGTCAGTCACTTTCTCAAGACAAATACATTACAAAACACGGAAGGCACAAATCCATGAGTGGACAGGCATCAGAATCATGGCCCCTTTAAAGCAAAAAAAATCACACATCTCAACATCTATAATAACACCTCCTTGTCCACTTTCCACCTCACAACACAAAAGAAGATAAAAGTCTCTCCACCCAAGACCAAATCTGTCTGCCTGTCATACATCAGTGATGGATACACAATTTCTATATTTATAGTGGTGCAGTCAGAGGCAGAAAGCAGATCACAGATCACTGCAGTTTTGTCTAATGTTATATGGTCTAAGAGAGAAAATATTTATATATATATATATACACTTTATGTTGGTTGTGTGCCAAATATTAATCAAGTCTGTCACAGGTCCATAGGCAAAAACATGGAGTTTTTGGACTTAATACTTAGAGAAGAAGAAGCCCAAGAGACCCAACAAGAAATAAATGAAGAAGTTGCAGTTATGATGGAGAGACTGGAGGAAGAAATCTTGGTTGATCATCCATCAGCAACATTATCTTCTTCTTCTTATTGTTCTTATTCTTGTGCTAATTGTTGTGTTCAGAGTGATTCAGCCTTTTCCATGAGTAGTAGCAGTTCCAGGCTGTCAAGCCCATCTGACTGTGAGTTAAAATGCAGATGCCATGAAAAAAATGGTGGTGGTCTTAATGGGTATGCTTTTGATGAGTTGGGCTATCTGCTGGGGGCCTCTGATGAGGAGCTTGGCATACCCACTGATAATACTAACACTAATAACTATATTGGAGTTTTAGGAGAGAGTTTTTTGGCTTCTGCTAATGGTACCTTAGGCCTTAATACAGAGGTTGGGGATTTAGATATGTGGGAAATGGGTGCAGGTGAGTGTTATAACCAGTCTTATTATGATGATGATAATTATAGTTTTGCAGATATCATGACTGAGATTGATACAGAGCTTACATTGTAAAGTACTGTGGACTGTATGTTGTAACATGTTATGGGCAAAAGTGCCTTGAAACTAAAAAAAGCTGTCCATAAAAGATGAAATACTTGGGCTCTGAAATTCGCCAACTGGCTGATTGTAAAGAAATGTTTAAAGTACAAGCATTTCATATTGCAGTGTTTTATGTGTACAGATAAAGCTGAAAGTTTGCATAGAATTTAAATGTATATGGACAAAGAAGCTTGAATGGATATTTGAAGGACAGTTCTCTCTGTTATTGCAGGAATGTAAGGATTTTTTTATCAATACCTAATCTGCACATGATTTGTTTCATTTGTACATTTGGCAAATGTTTTACTATTATTATAAATGTTTTGGAGAAATTTTGATAGCGCTCTTCTGAGAGAGAAGGTTCTTTTTAAGAAAAGCTCTCATTTGTACATTAAAAATTGTAGGCATACAGACAACAAACTCTAAAAGAATGTGAAAGATAGCTCAATTAAATTAAGTAGAGGAAAACCATTTTGTCACATATAAAGTTAAAGTAAATTCTCTTACATATATATATATATATATATATTTAAAATTCCTTTCAAATTAGAAATACCTAAGAAATCTGTCTATAAAATGTTTTTACCAAAAAATATATTTAGTACATTTTTACAGATTTTTCATATAAATTTGATTTAATTAAATATGTAGAGAAATAAATTGTCTCTACTTAAAATTATCTAACTTAATTAAATAAGTACAATGATTTAGATACGATGGGTTAATATTGATAATCAAAATAAATACTGTAATTAATATTCATATTTTTCGTATTTTCCTATGGAGGGGGGCATACTCCCATTGTGGAGATGGATCCATGAGGCTTTGTGGTGTGAGTAAGAGTTTCAATGTCGATGCTTTTGTTTGAGCCTCAAAACAAAGGTGTAATTTTTTATAATTGTAATGTTTATGGACTTCTGGGCTAGGCCCATGTGACTTTAGTTTTTTTGGTTTTTTGGGCTTTGCCCATGTGACTCTCGGGGTGTGCCTTCTTACCACCCACTTTTTTTTGTGAATATGTAACTTTATCTTTATTTTAATATAGATAGCTGCCTATTCATCAAAAAGGTTTATTTTTTTCCTTTGGGCATATTGAGATTGGTGCCTCTATTGGGGCTATGGAGTTGCATCTGGGGGCATATTATATGCATTCCCTTAAGGTTGATGGCTCTTTGCTTGGTTTGAAATGAGGGTTTCTCATTTCCCCTCTATGTTCTTCATTTGTGGCTTCCCCAATCAATGCTATGGAGAAGTGATTTGTTGGCTTGAATGGTGGGTTGTTAAATGCATTTCATGTAGGTGGTGGCTTTGTTCCTAACCCCTATGTTTTTGAGATTATTCCTTTCACCATAATATTTGATAGGAGTTGTGAGGTGCAAGTTAGGCCTAGGATGTTGAAAATCTTGTGTTGGTGCGTGATGCTTTATATTAGTGTTTGTTGATTGTCTACATGGTATTGATTCGCTAGATTCATCTAGTGATGCTATTAAAAAATGGGGCTTGGTGTGGTCAACGGTTCCCATAACTCTATTTTGGCTTGTTCATCTCCTCGTTGATTGGGAACAATGATAATATTAGCCTAAAAATTCTAGATTTGATTGTGGATAAGGCTTGTTCAAGGTTAGAGTGTTATCTAGTTGGGAGGTTTATTAGTGCTAGGCCAAATATTGACATCTTTAGAGATTGGGCCTTGAGTGAATGGAAGGTCCACAACTAGTTCAATATTGCTACAATGAGTAATGGATTCTTCTTGATCTCCTTCATGTCCAATGAGGATAGTGTTTCGATCCTTAGGTTTGACCCATGGTTTTTGGATAAGCTATTCCTACAAAAATGGGAAATATGATTTGATCCTAAAAGGAATGCACCAACATGGTTCATGTTTGGGCGAGACTCCTTGATTTGTTGCTGGAATATTGGGTGGAGGAGTTTTGGAAGATATTGCTAGCTTTATTGTTCGTCTATTAGCCATTGATGGTGTCACTAGATTCAAGAAATGGTTCATCTTTGCTAGATTTTGTGTGAATTCCAAGGTGGACTTTGTGCTCCCTTGTGGTATTACTTTACCATCCAAATTTGGTATGTGGGTCTAACACATTTCTTACCAAAGCTCCTTAGTTTTATGCTAAATTTATCATAAGGAAAGTCACTCTATTTCTAGTTGTCCATCCATTAGGAGGGAGACTTATTCATGGAGTAAAAATAAGTTCTAAAATTTAATTTCTCTAAGCCTTTAACTAGTTCCAATGTGGATGTGGGGGCCCTTCTATGGATAGGCCTTGCATTGTGCTTGTTGTGTCCATGGGAAGGACTCAAAGCTAGCTAGTTAGGAACATGCAAATGAGGTTGTGGAGACCATGTTTCACTCTCCAAATGTATAATTAGAAGGAAGAATCCAATGGAGGAAAAGCTAACAAAGAGTCCTATAAAATTTTGTGGTTCTAGGAGGACAATCAAAAAATGAAATGTGGCTAGTGAATATTTTTGTATCAATAAATTAGCACGCTAGGTTCAATAGCCATATTTAGAGTTCTTTGAAGAACTTTGGATTCAATTTACCATGATTTAATGGTATTTGGATGTATCTTTGAACTTATTTTGTTCTCTTGCTCATGTTGGGATATTCTATGGGTTTTGTTAGTCATTCTCCAAAATTTTGATCCTTTTTATGATCCTTTGTTAAGCTCTATGCCTTATTGTTATATCCTTTTCTAACATTGTAATAGGTATGGGGACCTTTCAACACTTGTCCTTTACCTTTATAAAATAAAAAATTAAATAAATCAATTATATGGGTACTTAGATATGATTTTGATGAGGATGTCATTATGCAAGTGTAAGAATTCATTCATCTAGATGCTACAATTTTTGAATTTTTGAGATGCTTATTGTTGACTTGTAAATCTAATTGTATATCAAGTCCAGGTTCACTTCCACAAGTGCAGATGTGATCTTCATGAGATTAGAAATGAACTTGATAAATAGATCTAAACTTGTGATCTCTAGCCCCAATCTAGTAGACGTTTGTTGTTTGAAACTTGTTTTACTTCTTGTAGATGCTTCAAATGTGCAAGAAATATTGGATTAGATGTAATACACATTGAAATTCCTAATGTTTATTTTCCTATTAGTTATGTGTTCACATATTGGGGCATTTCACTTGCGGTGGACTTTTGTGTGACTTGTAGCATGCATTTATAAATTTGTAACTATCATGTAGTGCTACAAGAGTTACTAAATGGTGTTTATAATAGTTTCCATGATAAAAATAGCATGAACATAGGTTTTTATTATAGAATAGGAGAAAATCATGTAGGATCTTTAGTTAACTATGATATGCATGATTTTTTTTTTAAAATATGAATTATTTCAAAATTTATCCATACATAGTTCATGCATGGGTAGAGGAGTGGATAATCTAAGAGTGAAAGGACATAAGTGAATCCTAATTTTGGGATAAAATAAATAATACTAAAGAAAATCATGCACACAATTTCCTAATTTGGATCAAACCAACTTCCATTGAACCTACTGAACACTAGTTTGACATCATGTGGCATGCAATAGTAGTATAGGGTTTGATCAAATCCTCTTTGTGGTTTTCCTATAATAGATATTGTTGGCTAATTATTTTGGCATATTTTCCTATAAAGAAAATAAGAGATTACCTTGTGCATTTAGAGAATCCAATGTGTAAGACTCGGTAGAGGTTGTTTGTTTGAAGGTATAAGATGATATGATTAGGAATTTAGGAACTTTATGGTAGTTGTTTGGTATTGTTACTAGCTAATTGGTATAAAATGTTGATCTAATCCATGAGCCCTCCTTGATAAAATTAGGGGTTTTACCAAAACCCTTTGATCCAAGTCAGCTAGTAGAAATTCAGAGTAATTTGGGTAAAATATATCCTTTCATGGTGTAGACACCTAAATTTGGACACTTCATTTGTCCAAATTTACCCTTTTTCGTCTTAATATCCCCTTATCTGCATTAATTAAGTAATATCACTATTATTTAATTAATACCTCTAAAGTTCTTCTAATCCCTAAGGTATCTAGTTAAATAATTAAAATACCTTACTCTTCAATCCCCCCTTTCATCAAATAAATTAAATAAATATGACATTTATTTAATTTCTCACATGTCACATCATTTTCCTTAAGCCTAATCAACCTTCTAATCTCTTCGTTAGGGATGTGCACATGCTTAATCCTTGATTAAGATGTGTCACATCCTTCAACTTTTGCAAGTTGGCTTCTAATCCTCATTAACCCCTAATTATCTTCTAATCATTGATTAGCTAATCCAATCAACATCTTGGTCAACTCTCCCCACCCCCCAAGAAATTTTTAATTCCTTTTTGTCTTCCCTATGTGAATTTTTAATTCACATTTATTCACCTAAGATTCCTCTCTTCCCCATGTGAATTTTTAATTCACATTTATCCTTCCAAGATTCTACTTATCCCCATGCAAGTTCTAGAACCTTTGACTTGTCACATCACTCACATGTGTCCAAATCTTCTAGAATCTTTGGCTTGTTACATCACCCACATGTGTCAAAATCTTAGCCTTTTGGGAACATTGTCTTACCCACTAGATTCTTCCAATCATGTGAATTTTTAATTCACATTTATTTCTCCAACTACTTTCCTCTTCCCCATAGAGATTTTTGAGGAATTCCAAAATTTCTCAAGTGTCACTTTCATTCTCACTTGGGGACAAGAAATTCCTTTTTGAAGAAATCTTCTCATCTCCCAATGTACTTTCAAAGTACATGTACTTCCACATCACTTGTCCTTATTCCACATCATCACATCCTAGGCCACTTCACCCTCCACATGTCAAGATGTGAGGGCTTGTGAGTCCTCAACTCACCATAGCCCTTCATCTTGGCCTTGGTGGCTTAATCTTAACCGTTGAATTCTCTAGAGAATTCAAATTCTTTTATAAATATCCCCCTCTTCTAATGTATTTTACAACACTTAGCCATTTGCACCCTCATGCTATCAATTTGATTACTCAATTTGCAAGCATTATCTTAGCCATTTAGTCAAGCCACTTAGCCATAAGCATTAGCATTCTATCACATAGTTCATCTTGCATCTAGCCATCTTCATAGTCATCCGAGGAACACACAAACATTCAAACATCAAGGGCCAACCAAGGGATTGCAACACAAAGAAGGTATAATCAATTGCGTTTTCATTTTATTTTCATCTTCTTTCTTTGTGTAATCATTCCTTAGGCTAATCTTTGAAGTGTTCCTTGTGTTTTCTTTATTGCATAATAGTTAGTTTGCACCTTTGGGATAGGTTAAAACACTAGGCTCACACATGGATACCCTTGAATTTCCACCAATTGACTTAGATTGAACCAATATTACTCCACATTGATATAATATACCATCCTCCATTGATAACATTTGTTAGTGTAGGTTTTTTATTTTTCTTATGTTAGAAATATTTCTTTTTTCCTACACATATTATTTAAGCTTGCTTAGGTTTATTAGGTGTGGTTAATATGAGGACATGTGGCGAATTACATCAACTACATGTGTCACTCTCTCCCACACATGGGTAGTTGAGTTACACATCCTCTTTTGGCTTGTTGTGCCACCTCTCATAACCACTATTATGTTTTTACCTACTAGGTAGCATGTTATAGGGTAGTTGGGTTTCTCACCCTCTTTTGGCTTTATGTGCCATCTCTTTTTTGTCTTCACCTAAGGAGGTTATGCCACATGTTTTGTCATTTACCAAGTAGGTGATAACCTCCCACCTTTTATGGGTAGTAGGAGTTAATGCACCTCTTGGATTTATTTTCGCTTATTTTTCTATATATTGAGCACTCTCCTCTCACCTTCACTAGTTCAGCTAGTTAGGTGATCACTCGGTGGGAGTATTGAGAGTATTATGCAATTTCTCTTGCCTTGTCTCTATTTTTCTCTCATTTCAAATTTCTCTTCATTCTGCTATTTTGATATTCAAAAATTTGTTGAGTGAAGTTGCATGTGATTTATGATCGACATCAGATCCTAGCTTGGTTCTCGCTTTTTGCAGAATCTAACATGGTATCAGAGTTGTGTTGTCTGGTATAGCTCATTGTTTTTCTGATTTTTTGAGAGATTTGAGACTATTAGAAAGCTATTTTTTTTCATTAAAAACCAAGTATGCTCTTCTCCTGCATCCTCGTATGACCTAGAGAATCAAAATAGTTTAAAGGAAAAATAAGCATATATTTAATCTGGTTTACATATATCTGTTCCTATAAGATTTGGGTGATTTGTAGCTTTTTGGTAATATTGGAGGCTTTTTCAACATTTCCAGAGAGTCCAAAAGGTTAGAGAAAGTCAAAGTTAACTTTTATTTCATCAAAATCAGAGATTGAAGGATACAGTTAAAAAAATCAAAGTTAAAAACTTGAATTTTTTATTGGAGCCATTTTCATTTTGGCTTCAAAAATCTAGTTTCTACTCATTTTTAAGAAAAATGATTTCTGGGTTTTATTCCTAGGGTTGAAAAACCATCTAGGTAGTTGTTAATTTTTGCATACAGTTGATAAATTTTGCAGAAATAAAATCATAAAAAGGCGTGAGTCATTCATCACAGGAAAATTTTACATTTTTCTTCAAAAGTGCATAACTTTTGCCTTGGGTGCTATATTTTCACAAACGAGTACTTGACAGAAAGCTGGAAATGAGAAATTTCCATCCACGAAGGTTTTAGTAAAAAAATATGCCTTTTTCAAGTAGATATTGCAGGTTGAATCTGTTGCATTTTTTTTATCTTCAATAAGTCATATATTTCACTTTTGTAATGGACATTTTTCAGAAACAAAAAAAATGTTAGAAAGATATTGAAGATTAAAACACAAATACAAGGTCTTTTTTTTCATATTTTATTTGAAAATTAATTTGTATCAAATATTCTAATTTTGGCCATTAAGGGCCTTAAAAGCCTTGTAATCTGAAAAAGTCTTGTAAAAGCACTAATCATAAAGTGCCAACATTGTAATATCTAGGGGGGGTGATTTTTGAGACTAGTGGAAAGGGGGGGTGTCTCATGTGTCTTCTTTCTCTGCACTTTTCCTTGTTCTTTGTAGTCTTCTTTTCTTTTCTCATGGATGCATCTATAATTCCAGTTTTAACTCCATACAAGTATTTTGAATGTAAATCTAAGATGATAATATATCTAAAAAGACATGGATATCATCATGTAACAATGAGACTTGAAACTGAACCACAAGATGATGCAAAAAAGATTAACTGGTTTAACAAATGTGATGAAGCTTTTGGTACTTTGTGTATTCTAGTATCTCCATACCTACATTTTCATATTGAGTTTGCTACAACAACAATGAAGTGTGGACCACTTTGGAAACACTCTTTGGTAAGCAAGATGAGTTAAGAGGTCATTAATTGGAGAATTAACTCATAGGGTTGAGTCCTTCAAATTCTAACACCATACATGACTTCTTCACAAAATTCAAAGTTGTTAGATTGCAATTGGAACATTGTGGAATCAAGAAGGATGATAAGCAATTGGTCTTGAATATTCTTTCTAAGCTTGGTCCTAACTATTTTGTATGTGTTTCTACATTCTATGCTACAAAATGTGCCCTAGGTTCCACATATAAAATGCGTTCTAGATGAATTTGTTGTAGAACTCACTAGGGAGCAGAACAAATTGGTTCTAATGGGTACAATTAAACCCTCTAAGTCACATGCCTTGGTTGTTAATCAAGGCACAAAAGAACATAAAGGGTCTAATAAGCAAGATAAGAAACAAAAGAACCAAGGAGAGAAGAAGAAAGACCAGAAATCTTCTACTTCAAAAGTAGATAATCAGACCTCTTCATCAAAAGGTGAACAACCTAAGAAGGAGAAGGTCACGTGTTCTTACTATAAGAGGCCTGGCCATGATGAATATAAATGTTTAAAGAAAAAAATTGACCATATTTCATATCTTCTAGATAAGAACAATATCAAGGTGCCTAATTTAGTCAAAAAAAGTTCATCAGAAGGTTCTTCTAAGGACACAAAAAAAAGTAAGGGGAAAGGAAAGGGAAAGGCCCTAGTTGCTATTGCTTCACAACCAAAGTCTTGAATCCTTGAATTGGGTGCTTCACACCACATGGCCTCATCAGAGGATAATTTTACCTCTTTGGAGCCATGTTTAATTCCTACCATACTTATGGGTGATGACACTCCTGTTGAATTGCATGGGAGAGGGTTTGTTGATGTGGGTGAAGGGACATTTGAAGATGTTCTTTGTGTTCCATCTTTGTCAAATAATCTCCTATCTTTTTATTAGATCACTCACACTGATTCTGGAAAGCGAGTTGAGTTCACTCCACATACAATGGTAATTAGTGAAATGCATAATGGGTCTACAATTGCTGTGGGAAAAGAAGATCACCGGTCCATAATATATCAATTTTCTCACTTTGTTCTTAACTCTATTTCGACAGTCTTACTCACTCATGTAGATGAGGTGAGTTGTTTATGGCATCAATAGTTTGGCCATTTGAACTACTGTTACTTGTAGTAGCTCAGTCAACATGACATGGTTTCAGGGTTTCCTTCTATTAAATTTTCTGATGGAGTTTGCTAAGGATGCATTCTTAGTAAGCTTGCATCATGAGGAGAAATATGATAAAGGAAAAGCACAGAGAGCTAAAGATCTATTGGAGTTGGTACATAATGACTTGGCAGAACCATTTCCACAACCATCTTTTAGTAGGGTTAAATATGTGTTGACATTTATTGATGATTTTTTTAGATACACTTGGGTCTATTTTCTCAAATAGAAGTTTGAGGTCCTTGATCATTTTCTAGATTTCAAAGCTTTTATAGAGAAACAATTTGGGAATCTCATCAAGATTTTACATACAGATAATGGGGGAGAATATGTTAACAATTAGTTTGAAAAGTTTTGTGCTTCAGAAGGTATCAACATGCAATAAACAGTTCCATATAGTCCTTAGTAAAATGGTGTCACAAAATGCAAGAATAGATCCTTGAAGGAGATGGAAAATTGTATGATACACTCCAAATATTTGGCACCTCAGTACTAGGCAAAGGCCATCAACTGTGCATGTTACATCTAGAACCGAGTTCCTCACAAAGTTGTGAAGGGGGTAACTCCTTTTCAAGCTTGGATAGGTCAAAAACCCATAGTTAAGCACTTTCAATTGTTTGGTTCTCTTGCATGGGCCCATATTCCAATAGAGAAACATAAGGCTATGGATCCACAGAGAAAGCCTTGCATATTTGTTGGATATTTAGATGATTTCAAAGGTTATAGGCTTCTCCATCCCACCACTCATGAGTTGTTAATATTGAGAGGAGTATTTTTTTTGAGGAGAGCTCTTCTAGTTCTTCTCCTACCACTTCTCCATATACCATCACATTGGAGATGTTGCATCATGATGAAAGTTCTTTAGAGGATCTTAATCCTCCTAATATTGATGAGGAGTAAGCTTCCTCCACTTCAGATGGTGATAGTGATGATGGGGATTTACATTCCTCTTCTAGTCATCATTCAGAGGCTGGTGATTCTCCTCCACTCCAGCCTTAGCACCTCTTTGGGCTCGAAAGACATTGGAGTCAACAGGTGATTGGGTTGGTGATCCATCAGACACAAGAAGAACACAGTCATAGTCTTAGTAGGCTCCACATCTCTTCATTGCTTCAACTTCTAATCCATAGTCTTTTCGAGAAGCTTCTAGTATTCTCGAGGGGGATGCTGCAATGCAAGAAGAGTTTAATTTCTTAGAGAGAAATCACACATGGGATTTAGTCCCTCTTCCTAAGGGAAGAAAAATTGTTTGATGCAAGTGGATCTATCAAAAAAAATTGTAGCCAATGGTCAGTTGACAGGCACAAGGTCGCTTGGTAGCAAAAGGATTCTCCCAAGTTCCTAGGATTGACTACTTTGAAACTTTTGCACCAGTTGCTAAGATGAATTCCGTCTGACTTGTCCTTGATATAGTTGCAAAACATCGTTGGGAAGTTTATCAGATGGATGTGAAGAGTGCCTTTCTTCATAGTGACCTTCAGGAGGAAATCTACATGGAGCAACCACAAGGGTTTGTGTCGGATCCTTCACTTGTGTGTAGACTTCAAAAGTCTCTCTATGGCCTTAAATAGGCTCCTCGAGCTTGGTATGCCAAGATGGAATCCTTCCTTCTGATAATTGGGTTCAAATAATTCCATTATGATCCAAATGTATACATTTTGCAGTAGGATGCCACTCTCACATTCTTGGTTCTCTATGTTGATGACTTATTGATCACATGGAGTCACTCGTCCACCATCAAGGTGGTGAAAACTTCTCTACATGATAGAATTTTGGTGTCTAACTTGGAGGTATTTTTCATTACTTCTTGGGGATTGAGATCACTCAATCATCTTCAATAATCTTCCTTGGACAACCCAAGTATGCACTTGATATTCTCTCCAGATTATGCATGGCTGATTGTAAGTCTGCACCGACTCCATTTCTATCAGGGGTCAAACTTGAGGCTGTGTTCTTCACCCTTGGTTGATGGCACTTTGTACCAATTTTTTTTTGGGAGTCTCATCTACTTGATTCATCTACTTGTTGGGAGTCTCATCTACTTGAAATTTCATATGCTGTGGGCATGGTCTCTCAATTCATTCAGGAGTCACATGAGTTGTATTGGAAAGCAGCTAAGTGGATCCTTCACTACATTTAGGGTACTCAAAATTATGGGATTCAGTATGTAGTGGGCATGGATATTGACTTGGTGGGACACACAAATTTAGATTGGGTAGGTGATTATCAAGATCACAAGTCTACTTCAGGGTATTTCTTCTCACTTGTTTCTTGTCTAGTTTGTTGGTCAAGCAAGAAGCAATCTGCAATTGCTATTTCATCTATAGAGATTGAGTATCGAGGGGTAGTTAATGCCACTACTAAGGCTATTTGGCTGTAGAATATTCTCATTGAGTTTGGTATTTCAATCAGAAAGCCTACAATCATCTTTTGTGATAATCAAAGTGCAATACAGATCTCAAGGGATCTAGTTCATCATCAGAGGATGAAACACATTGAGATTCGTATGCACTACTTTCGAGAGCTAATTCATGAAGGCACCATTGATCTTAAGTATTGTTCTACATTTGAGCATACTGTAGAAATCTTCACCAAATCCTTCACAGAAAGCAAGTTCCTTCATCTGCGAGCTTTGCTTGGGGTATGACAGGTGTCTACTTCAAGAGGGGCTTCTTAGTCCTTCATTCTACTCTCTCTATTTAGAAGGGCTATTCCTTTTTTGGAGGGATCTCTATGTACATGGGTACCTAAAATGGCCTCATTTTTCAGGACCCATCTTTTCACCCACCTAAGCTACACTTAAGGGGGGGTGTTAGTGTAGGTTTTTTATTTTCCTTATATTAGGGGTATTTCTTTTTTCCTACACATATTATTTATGCTTGCTTAGGTTTATTAGGTGTGGTTGATATGAGGAAACATGGAAAATTACATCAACTACATGTGTCACTCTCTCCCACACATGGGTAGTTGAGTTACACATCCTCTTTTGGCTTGTTGTGCCACCTATCATAACCACTATTCTGATTTTACCTAGGTAGCCTGTTATAGGGTAGTTTGGTTTCTCACCCTCTTTTGGCTTTATGTGCCACCTCCTTTTTGTCTTCTTCTAAGGAGGTTATGCCACATGTTTTTTCATTTACCAAGTAGGTGATAACCTCCCACCTTTTATGGGTAGTAGGAATTAATGCACCTTTTAGATGTATTTTCCCTTATTTTTCTATATATTGAGCACTCTCCTCTCACATATTTTACTAGTTTGGCTAGTTCAGTGATCGCTCGGTGGGAGTATTGAGAGTATTCTACAATTTCTCTTTCCTTGTATCTATTTTTCTCTCATTTCATATTTCTCTTCATTCTATTATTGTGATATTCAATCATCTGTTGAGTGAAGTTGCATGTGATCTATGACTGACATCAGATCCTGGCTCGGTTCTAGCTTCTTGCAAAATCTAACAACATTAAAGGTTCTATCTAAGCCCCTTCAATCCAAACTAGCTAGTGGAAATTAAAGGTCATGTAAATACAAGTAAATATATCCTTTTGTCAATATCCAAGTAAGAGCTCTATTTGTGAAAGTATTTTTTTTCTGGATTAAATTGTGTAAGTTTTGTTTGTATCAACATTTCAGACCACACTCTGTGATCCATCATTAGGATGAAGAAGAGAGCTGAAGGAGAAAAATGGTTGATTGTTCCTTCAACTCTCTTCTTCATCTTGATGATGGATCATAGAGTGTGATACAAAACATTGATGTAAACAAAACTTACATAGTTTAATCCAAAAAAAAACACTTTCATCAATATGAATTATGGAATCTAATGTCTTTGAGCTCTATTTGTGTTTTATTGTTTTCTAAATTTAAATTATTTTTCACTGAATATATGACTCTTAGATATCCATTTAATGATTTAATTTCCTATAAGTCCTTGATCCTTTAAAGAGCTTCTAAGTGTTTTAAAATAAATTCAAAATGAAATTACATAAGGCATAGGATGAGGAGGAATAAATTTTTGATTATGAGTTAGTAAATAAAATCCTAAAATTGATGGAATAAATTATTGGAAGAAAAGGACATGGATTGATTGGAGCCTAGACACACCTTACCATATTTAAATACTATACGTCAATTAAATAAGGTAGACATTACTATGAAGACCTAGAATAACTTATTGATAGGGGAAAAATATTAAACCATCCCATTAGGGTTTTCCCTCTTAACTAGGGAACAAATTATGTAATGGTTATTCTTCCTAAGATTTTATTTGAGGATATTTCCTTTGAAATTTTTTTTCTATTTTTTATTGATTCCCTTCTCTTTTTATGTGTCACAACCTTATTTGACCCATTATTGATAACAATCATAAGAAAGTATAAGCATCATATTCATTTTTAGAACTTCTCTAAAGTATGACCTATGGTGTTTCTTATGTATTTTTTGTGCTTCAATATCTCTAAAAGGTCCAAAAAATATAAGTATTGAAGCTTTAGGGTCCATTCCCTTAAGTTTTTTTAGTTGTCAAAGTTTCACATTGTAGAGGCTATCCACACCATACTATCCTTCCTATTAATCTTGACAACCCACTCATGCCCTTGTTGAAATTTTTTTAAGTGTGGTTTTTTTGATCTTTCACATTATTGGGGATATTATTCCATTCATCCCAAGTCCAAAATTTTGTTGAGTTTTTACTTATAAAATTCTTGTATTAGTGGGTTGTTGGTCTTGGTCATCAACTAGTATCTATTCCCTTATATGTTTGACCCCTTGACTCTCTTCCTTCAACATTGTCCTATTTGTTTTTTCTAGGCCTTTAGAATTTTCCAATACCATTTACCTCAAAAAACCACCTTCTTAATCATTTGCTAGTTCATAATTTTATTTGAATTATATTAGAGCTAAAAACTTCATCTTACATGAGTTCCCTTCTATTTGAATCCCATTCCTTGATGTTGATATCATGCTAACATCACGCTTCCATCAATTTTTTGAGCTAATCCACCATTTTTGATATCATGGTCAGGTTGAATCTTTGTATGGTGTTATCTCACTCTTTTTACAATCAAAATTTTCTAGGTATTTTTAACAAAATATTGGACCATCCAATCTCAATACCCCATTCCATTCCCCTTCTAAAACTAACTCTTCAAATATTTCCTCTTTTAGAGATATAATTTTGGTCAATCCTTAATTCAATACTCATTTCCTTCAACCTTGAAATCCCACAACTTCATTGTTCCTTCGTAAAATTCATTAAGAGTCAAAATTTCAACCTTTTCTTATCTCCATATTAATCATAAGGTTATCTTCAAACCCTTTTCTTTATCAAGATTCCCCATTCAATATTTCCTCATCTTGGATCTCATTTTAACATGAGTTCCCAGTCATCTCCAAAGTTTGACACTCCCACCCATTTTTTGCTAATTTATCAACTCACCAAAATGACTTGGAAAACCACATGGATAGTGGAAAATGTCATAACATGATATGTAAGAACTAATAGATGAAATGACTATTGGAAGACTGAAATCACTGAGAGGGGGGGGGTGAATCAGTAATTTATAAAAGTCACAAACTTTTTCAAAAAATAAGAATTTGTGTTTGCTTTGAACCGAGAGAATAAATGATAGTATGTGAAGTGAACTTGACTTTTAAATCAAAACACCAAATGACAGTTCAAAGAATAAATTTGACTTAAGCATGAACAATATTGTATTTTCATGAACCATGAATTAAACATGAAACATTAACTGAGGATGAACTTAACACTTTCATATATATCAGAGTTCACTTTAAATAAGAACTTTTGTGCATGAAACCTGACATATTTATATTGGTAGATGTGAATTCAATATATTTGGTGAAAAATTCAAAACCGACAAATAAGAAAACTCACACATATAAACACCAAATAACACTAGAATTTGTCTTGAGTGGAAAAACCCTCTTGGGAATAAAAAACCACTCAAAAAATATTTCCTTTATTCACTTATAGCACCAATTCTTTCACGTTCAGGAGCACCAACTCCACAAGTTTAGGAGCACCAACTCCACAAAATTCAAAAGCACCAACTTGATAAAACTAGGAGCACCAACTCCTTTACAATGTAAAACAATACAATATTCTATCAGAACCCTAAAAGTGCAAATTGCAGTCCTAGAATTTCAATAGAAGACTATAAAAGATTTTGCAATAAGCTCATTGAAGAATTTTGTATGAGAATGACAATATCTTCCTCTAAATACAATAATCTGAGTATCAATATAAATATTTTCAATGCAATACAACTTCTGGACTGAATATTAGAAACATCATATTCCTCTTTCGAGATTCACATCAAAATGCCTGAAGATCATCTTTTAAAGACCCCTACAAATAATAATCTCTGTATGCAGTTTGAATAACTATAAACCAACACAGGTTAGGGTTACAAGAAAAAAACCTAAAGATTTTTCAACTAACTCTTTCAAGAATCATATGTTCTCATGTAACTTCATCAAAATTTCAAGATTGGATTAACTGAATGTATTAACCCTTTATTTGTTTGCTAAGAAATAATCAAGGGTTTCAAATAACATTACCACTGAATCTTCATTGTTATTACCTTAACAAAAATGATCAAAGCCTGTAAATAGTGTTAACTTTAATATTTGTTTAAGGAGGCATGAAAATAAACAAATACTAGAAGAACCATTCCAAAATTGTCTAGCTAAAGTCTTCCATCAACAAGCTCTACCTGTTTTCAAATTCCTCAGTTAAGTAATTTACCAGAAATATGCAATCACAATTCCATGGTGGTGGCTAGGGTTTGACAAGTTTACACAATGAAATGACTCTACCCTATATTTCCCTAGAGTCTTTCGAAGACTTCAACCAAAAAGATAAACATTTGAAATCCAATAGAATACATAATGATTAAAATCATTTTGAAGTCCCGTGGAAAAAAACATCATATCACATGATTTAATCAAGTATTAGAATGCTTTTGAGACCATTGAATTCTGACACACATCATTAGTTCTCAAGGACTGTCGAAGCTACATAATATCCCTGCCAACAAAAATAATCACACTGATATAATAATTGTTGTCGGTGAAGTTTAGTCACATGTATATTGTGACTTATCATTTAAAACCAATACAACAATACCATATGCACAAAGAAACCTGATAGGGTTTAGAATACATAAACCATGCAAACCACTTTAATCACCTTTTGATGCCGATTATGTTCACATAATGATGTCCGTTTTTTTTTAATATCCAATGACACAATTATAGTACCAAACATATATGCCAAGAAATATACAAATGTGCATAATCAAAACATTCAAACACAATAAAATGTGATAATCAAGACCAAAAATGTGGATTCCTTATGCATATGAAAAATGAATGTTTTGTCACTTGAAGCACTGATTGTTTTGGAAAACTGAACCTGCAAATGCTCAATCAGAATATGATCAAATAACCTGTGCCATGATCAACCTTAATACCTTGTACAATGCCTTATCAAAACTGTCAATCCAACATAATAAAAACAATGAAAGAATATCATGTAGACTAGATCAAACAACTGAACCATCATGGATATCCTGAAAATGAAGTAGCATCAATTTGAAATCTGAAAATGAATAGTCATGAATATCTTGAAACTCATGGAAAAAATCATAATAAAATCATGATTTCTTAAAAATAAACTTGAAGAAAAGAAAAAGAACTGATTTTTATAATAGACTGAAGGCGAATATGTTGTGTTCAAAGGTGTTGGGTCCCTGCTAGGGCAGCGATGCCCTAGCTTTGCTATGCTTTCCTTGGCTGTGTTCTGCTCTTACTCTTCTGCGTTGGCATGTGTCTTTCCTTTTCTCAGCGGCATTGGTTTTTTCTGTGACCTCCTTCCTGCGTCCGAGTGTGGTGGGGGTGTTTGGGGTGCATTTTGGTGCCTCGAGAGTTTTTGGAGGTGATTTCCAGGGTGATTTCTCTGGTGCGTGGGGTCTGCTGCGTGTGGATTGTGGTGTGGGGTCTGTTGCGGGGATTTTGAGGAGTGGGGTCCTTCTGGTGGGGTGTGGAGGTTAGTGGGGTGGATTTTGTTTTGGCTTGGGGTGCTAGGCGTGGAAAGATGGCTGAAGTCTCCAAGAGCTTGGCGATTCTAGGTGTGTCACCACCTCTGGGCTTCGCTAAGGACATCCATGCTTCGATGATGAATAAATTTTTTGTGGGTGAGAGCTCCAAGCTCAAGAAAGTGAATGGTTGTTTGCCACGGAGTCATGCTTGTCCAGTTTTGGTTATCTCTCCAGAATCGGTGTGCGAGGACTTTGCTTATTGGACTCAACACATTTTGATTTGTAAGTTTTTGGGTATTCGTGCCCCCCCTCTTAGCTTTGGAGTCTTGGATGCGCCGTTCCTGGCAGGTTGAAGGTGACTTTGATATTTTGGTGGCGGGGAACGGGTTCTTTATGGTTGATTTTTCTTGCATTTTAGATTGTAATAGTGTTTTTGAGGGGGGCTATATTTTTACAATCATGTGGGTTTATTCATGAAACCCTGGCATGGGGGTTTCAATGCGGCTGAGGATCTGCCTTGTCGAGTTCCTATATGGGTTCGCCTGCCATGGCTTCCTTTGGAGTTCTGGAGAGAAGATATTCTGCAACAGATAGCGACCTTGTTGGGGAAGCCGACTACCATTGCTCAGAATACTTTGGATAAAAAGGTATTTTCTTTCACTCGCATTTGTGTTGAAATTGATTTAAATAATCCATTGCCAGATTCTTTGGAGATTTGTATTGGCTTTGCCTCATGGATTCAACAGTTAGATTATGAGTCCCTTGCTTTCCGTTGTCGGTTTTGTCATGAGTATGGACACCTTCAGCGTCAGTGTCCTCAGAAATCCAGAATGGATGGGGTCCCTTCTTCTCCATCATCGGGGCCTTCAGTGACAAGGCAGATAAAAGCAATGTGTCTATGGCTGAAGGGGGAAAGGCTGAGCGAGGGCCTGATAAGGATGGCTTCATTCCCATTAAATTGAAAGCTAAGGGGAGAGGTCAGAAGCGACCCTATAAGGATAAGCTAAGTGATCAAGGATTCAATCACTTTGAGGTTTTGGACAATTGGGCCTTGGAGGAGGGGATTCCTATTGAGTTCTTGTTTGGGGATACTGGTATGGATACAAGGCTGGAATAGGCAATTGTTGTTAGGGACTCTTCTCTTCCTTTGGAGCAGGGAGGGTATGGGCCTGTTGACACTCCGACTGGTTTAAATGATGATATTATTTTAGCGGACTTAGCTAAGGAGGCATTGTCTTCAGGCAAAGGTCAGGGTTCAACTTCTTATCTAGGAGTGCTCCAACGCCCTCTTACGAAGGGGAATTTTGATAAGTCTCCTAAAGTTGGTTGCAAGAAGGATGTGGACAAGATTAAATCGACTGGGGAGTTGTTGGTGGAATCGGGCTCTGTTAAGACCTTAGATGCCCACTTTGCTTAGCCTTCCCCATGATTATTCTTTCTTGGAATGCAAGGGGGCTGAATAGCGCCTCTCGTCAAAAAGCTATTTAGGATTTGATTGGGGTACATTCTCCATATATTTTTTGTGTGCAGGAGACTAAGCTTCAGGTGGACTACATGCTTCAGTATGCTCCTCGTATTTGGTTTTCTGGTCAGTGTCAGTGTATTGGCTCTAGAGGAAGTTATGGAGGTTTGGCACTTTTTTGGGATCCTCGTAAGGTTGTTCCTCGCCGGTGGATTTCTAGCCACTCCTCTATCTCAATGGTGGCCTTGGTTTTGGACTCTGGTGAGACTATTTTGGTTAGCAATGTTTATGCTTTGGTTGACATCCATGGTAAAATCCAACTTTAGGCCCATATCACGTTTGTTAGATTTTGTGCTACTTATTTTCCATGGATCTTAGTTGGTGATTTTAGTTCTATCTTGTGCATGGAGGAGAAAAGAGGTGGATTATCGAGATTGGGTCCTGCTTCAGATTTGTTCCAGGCTAGTGTGGCTTCTCTTGCTCTTGTTGATGTCAAACCTTCTAATGGCTTATTTACTTGGAATAATAGGCGGAGTGGGTCGGAGGCTATTTCTAAGCGGTTGGACAGGTTTCTTGTTTCTAGTTTTTGGGTTGGGGGCAGTGTGGTTATTTGCTCTGAGATTCTTGATTGGTGTGGCTTTGATCATTGGCCAATTAAGTTTTCAGCTTCTCCTTTCCCTAATCCAAAGAATCCTCTTTTCAAATTTCAACTTATGTGGCTTCGTGATTCTTCTTTGTATAATCTTGTTGCTCAGTGGTGGCAGGATGGAGCCCCTACGTATGGTACAGCTATGTATTCTTTTGTTAAGAAGCTGTAATGTGTTAAGTTTCATCTTAAGAGATGGAATAGGCTATGTTTTGGCAATTTTCGTGCCAAGAAAAGGGAAGTGCAGGAGCGTCTTGCTGTTATTACTCACCAGATTAGGGATCTTGGTTTTTCAGAAGCTCTTGGGCATGCTGAGTCCCAGGCTCTTAAATCTGTGGAAGAGTGGGAGCTTCGTGAGGAGATATTCTGGAAATAAAAGGCTCGAATTGACTGGCTTCAAGAGGGCGACAAGAATACTGCCTTCTTTCATCACTCTGTGCAGGCTCGTCGGAATAAGTGTTATATCTCTTCTCTTGTTAACTCTGAAGGATTAGTTTTATCCTCACAACAGGCTTTATCCAGAGAAGCTCGCTTGTTCTTCTCTGCTTTATTTATTGAGGATTCTCTTCCTGCTGAAGTTGAGGAGAATAGGATTCTTGCTTGTATTCCTTCTTTGATCTCTGATGAGCTAAATGCTTCTCTCATACGCCCGATTACTCTGTCTGAAGTGGAAGAGGTTGTGTTTGGGATGAATAAGGGGAAGGCTCCTGGCCCTGATGGGTTCCCAGTTGAATTTTTCCAGGAGTTTTGGGAAATTGTGAAGCTGGATTTGTTGGAGATTGTCTGTGAATCTTTTCATAACAAGCAGATGCTTCGGGCCCTGAATGCTACTTTTTTAGTCCTCATTCCTAAGAAGGAAGGTGCTGATAGATTTGATCTTTTTCGACCTATTGCGCTCTGTAATGTGGTGTATAAGATTATTATGAAGCTGATTGTTGAGTGGCTTAAATCTTGCTTGCCTGTTGTTATTTCTGAGGACCAAGAAGGTTTTGTGGCTGGTCATCAAATTTTGGATGGGGTGGTGATTGCCTCTGAGGTTATTCATTCCATGATGATCTCCAAGGATAAGTCTATGTTCATCAAGCAGGATATGGAAAAAGCGTATGATAGAGTTAAATGGAGTTTCCTTCAGAAGATTTTGTTGGCCTTTGGGTTTTCTTCTGAGTGGGTGAGTTGGACTATGAGTTGTGTGACTTCCTCATTTTCTGTCATTGTGAATGGTGAACCTTCAGAGCTATTTGGTGCTACTAGGGGCCTTCGTCTGGGGGACCCACTCTCTCCCTATCTGTTTATTATTATGGCTGAGGGGCTGGGTCGCTTTCTTAAATCTCAGGTCTCTCTTGGTGTGATTCATGGTTGGTAGTGGGGGTTGGGTCTGCCTACTTTGTCTCACCTTCAGTTTGTGGATGACACCTCTCTTATGGGGTTGGCCCATCTTCATGAAGCTGAATCCATTAGGCAAGCTTTGGACATCTACCTTGTTGCTTCGGGTCAGAAAGTTAATGAGTAGAAGTCTTCTATTTTTTCTTTAATAATCCTTTGGCCATCCAAAGGAGGATTGCTGCTATTTTGAGGTTTCAAATTGGATCTCTCCCCTTTGTCTATCTGGGGATTCCTCTTGCCATTGGTCGTTAACCCAGATCCTCTTGGCAGATGTTGCTTGATAAGTTGAGGAAGAAGGTAACTCATTAGACTCATCGGTGGTTGTCTACTGCTGCTAGAGTTACCCTTCTTCAGTCTGTTATCCAGGCCCTTCCCATCTACAGATGTTTTGTTCAATCGGCCCCGATGTATTTCCTTCGAGAATTTGATGCTCTCTCTCGGCAATTCCTTTGGAGTGGCAACTTGATGACTTCTAAGTGGAGCCTTATTAAATGGGATTCTGTGTGTAGACCAAAGCAGGAGGGTGGTATCGGTTTACGCTCTTCTATTTTGAATGGGAAAGTTCTTGCGGCGAAGCTTTACTGGCGCTGGTGTACTAATCAACACCGGTTGTGGGCCCATGTTCTTAACTATAAGTATCTTTGTGATGTTGCTTCTCATGAGGTTCCTCACTATCCTCTGGAGGGGAGTGGTTCTATGATTTGGTCTACTTTGAAAATGGGAGCCCAGTTGATTAAGCATGCGCTTTTTTGGATCTATCATTCGAGATCACAAGCTCTTTTTTGGTGGGATTCTTGGGATGGTCACCCACCTATTCTTTCTACTTTTCCTCATTTTCAACCCCTCTATGATGTTTTTATTGCTGTTGGTTGGGACACCGTTGAGCATTACAAGATTGCTGAGCATTGTGGCTCTGTTGTTTCTTTCCATTGGAAGCACCTTTCTGAGTGGCCTCCTGGGGGCTCTAAGGAGGATAGGCGGGCACTTGCTCAAATTTTGGCTTCCCGGGCTTGTAATTCATTGAGGGGACTTGATATTTTAGCTTGGGATGGTTCTGATATGTCTAGGAAGTACTCTGTGTCTACTGGCTATAAGCAATTGGGTCGAAAGTTGTTTGGGGATATTGAGGTCCCTTGGTGGAAGTATGTTTGGCATAAGTTGTCTTGGCCCAAGTGCAATTTCTTCATGTGGTTGGTGGCTCAAAACCAGTGTCTTACTTGGGATAATTTATGCAAGCGGGGTTTCCAGGGTCCCTCTTTTTGTGTGTTGTGTCGTGAGGCTAAGGAATGTGCTTCTCATCTCTTCTTCCAATGTTCCTATGCTCGGGAGATTTGGAATTTTTGGTGGCGGGTGTGGAATATGCCCTGTAGGCATGTTTCTTCTTTGGCTGAGTTTGTGGATCAGGGGAGTAGGGCCCCTGTTTCTACTTCCTTTCTTCAAGCTGCTTGGGCGATTGGCCCATCCTTCATCATTTGGAATCTTTGGTTGGAGAGGAATCGTTGGATTTTTCAGGATATGATGATGGGGGCGCCTCACTTGTGGTGGAAAATTTTGCATTCTTTGGGAGAAACGATCGCGGCTAAGTGTGATCTAACTGATTTGATTGCTCCTTCTGATGTTGGCTGTTTCAACTGCCTTCATCTGCCTCCTTCGCATCAACAACTTATGCACAATAGGTGTAGGCATCCAACACCGAAGGTGAATAGGGAGGGAAGATGGTCTCCTCCTCCTTAAGGCATCCTAAAAATTAACACAGATGGCTCTTCTCATGGAAACCCTGGTCATGCTGGAATTGGTGGTGTTGGTCAGTATAGTTCTGGAGATGTTCAATTTATTTTCTCTATTTATAAGGGTCTTCATACTAATAATCTTATGGAGGCTCAAGCAATTTTACTGCCTGTAGAGCATGGCAGTCAGTTGGGGTGGCGCAGGATTATATGTGAATCTGATTCCCAGGTTGTGGTGAACTTGCTGAACAGGCGGAGGTTAGATGATGTTAGATGGCACCTGGCTTTGATTATTGAACAAATTCTCAATCTTTGTGTTTCTCTTGAGTTTGTTACTTTCACTCGTATTCCTAGGGAGTGGAGTGGTGTTGCTGATTGTTTGGCTAAATGGGCTTTTGATCATATTCATGATTGGAATTTGGTTGATCGGGGTCAATTACCCCCTGATTTGTCTCAACAGTTGGACCATTTGGTGGAGCTTGATAAGGCTATGTAATGACTTTGCTCTATAATTTTCTCTTGTTTTAATAAATTTTTACCCCTCTTTTATGTAAAGAATATCCTGAAACTCATGTCCACAAAAATATTCCACAAAGTATCATTGTTGACATCAAGTTATTTTGACATCAGTCATTGCCAACATTAAGAACACATGTCATCACGTAAAACCTGACGTGTAGCACCCTCAAAAATAAACATTGTCAATGCCAATATGCATCAAGAGCCCATCAAAATGATGTAGACAAAGCCAAGGAAATCATGATATAAACTGAACCAAATCATATGCCACCAAGATTAGACCATCCCAACTATATAAACCGTATGCACGTATTATCCAAACCAGGGAGTTTTGTCACAGTGTTACCAAGATGTCAATGACACAATACATGCTAGAGATACATATCATTCAAAGAAAAACTAAGCATGAGCAATTGAATACACCATCTGCATATCATGGGAACCAATCAACCTAACAATCAATGAGAGAATGCATCTTGCATAAGTGTTAATGAACCAGTTGCCAAACAACCAATCAACATCCTCGAAACTAATTTGTACATCATGTAGCTTGTCAATGCCAATCAAAGAACACCATTATAAGAACCATTTTTGTCATCAAGGCCAAACATCAAACATCAAGGACAAATTACAAACAACTGAGAGTCAACAAACTCCCCCTTTGTCCTTGATCGCAAAACACATACTTTCTCTCCCCCTTTTTGCCTCAATGACAAAGGATGAAAGAGGAGAATGTGAGATGCCATGAAGATAAACAACTGAGAGTCCAACCAACACATATCCATCTAAAAGTATGAATCAAAACTCAAGGATCAATCACTTTATAATCAAACAAATCTGCTACATATATCTCCTTGTGTTAATCACATGGATAAATACAATCAAAGAACCTATCAATTTAGATACTTAAAGAAAAATTGCACATGAAGCTCTCCCTGATTCTTTGCATAGAGAAACCATAAAGTTGATCCACTGACAAGATTTCATTAGTACTACCTTATTGCATTATAATTGTTTCAAAGACAACTTGTGTCAAGTCTTTGGATTATAATGTTAAATGTTCACAATGCACATCTACTACACATTTCATTGATTCTCAACATGTATCACACTTCAACAGTATAAGCTTGTTACTGTTGAAACAATTGTGTTGTTCATTGTTTGTAGACCCAACAGTCATAACATTTAAAAAAAATATAAACTGAGTGTGTACTGTCAAAGCAAAAACACAACACCATAGAAGTACATTGACATGACAATGCATTGTACTGTATACTATCACCTTTTAACCTTATAAATACAACTGTTAACCAAAAAAAAATCTAGGTATGAACTGCTTAACAATTCTCAAACCTTCAAACTTTGTGAACATGTGAATCCAAGATTTATACATTGTCATTTGAACAAAAATGTTGTCAACAACCAACACACCACTGTCAATAGCTAATATAAATCACTATCTTATGTGACTGAGGACTCCTGCAGTCTATAATGACTCATGACCAAAGAAAGAAGCATCAATACATTATTTTTCTAATTTTTTTTTATCATGTTTCAAGGAAGATACCAAGAATCAAACATGAGAAAAATATTTGAACCAAGGCTCTTTACTGCTTTCTCATATACGACTATCATTGGCATACCAAATTCAAACTCCCCTTGCAACAGTTAAAACATAGACACTTGCAACTGTAACAATATTAGAAACACAACTATCCTAAGAGTGCAATGTTTTGTCACCAAACAAATTATCAAGTTTGCAACCTATTGCAACTTTTATCATGAATACATGACTCCAAACTAGTACAAATGACCTGTATCACAAAATTTTGAAGATCAACACCACTATTATTATGTAGAGGCTTTGTCAAAGAAGAGTCACTGTCAATCATAAATCTGTTAACCAAATGATTGCACAAACAAAATTCTAGAATCAACAAAATTTAGAGATGTATCATGATCTGTCCAAATAATGGTATTTGTCAAACCCCCTATATCACCACTAGACCATGTGACTGACATATATCATCAATCATCTGACAACTATCCTTTAGAATCAACATAAGATCAAGTAATTTGGAATGCATTAAGTAACTCTGAGCTGTCAAATAACTCAGCTTGTGAACCATAAAGAACACCATGAATACTGTGTATAATGACTTATCAAAGTGTAATGAATAAATATCCAATAAAAATCATAAAACTACTATTATGTTGATTGCTACACAAACCACAATACTTGATCCAAAGTCATCCTGTCAAAACATAATGACATCCTTGATACCCTAAGATCTAGTTATGACATGAACATTTACATGAAAATCATTAAAGCATATATGATCATGAAGAACACTATCAGTCATGTACATCAAATGATTGCAACAAAAAATCACAGGCTACTATACTTTCTCTATTATAAAATATTTCTAACCACTATTATACCACTGTTCTTTGATATCAAACTCACTTGGTCCATGAAGCAGACAAACTACACCAAAAATTCAAAAAACTTGTTCCACTACATTCTAAAACTCCTTGGGGATAAAAAATAAAACTTTGGATTACTCCCCCCTAAAACCAAACAACCATTAAATGCTAAGAGAGGATCCTTATGCATTATGCACAAGACTAAGTCCTCCCTTCTCTCTTTCTTGCTTTTTTCTCTAGACCCTTAAAGATCCATTTCTAGATGATTTCTCCTTGCAAAACCTTGCTTTATGACCAGATTCATTACATCTATAGCAAACAACTGAAGATTTACACTCTCCTACATCATCTTTTAGAAACAATTTATCACAATTTCTTGCAATATGACCTGATTGACTACACCTAAAGCATGTGACAATACCATAGTTCATTTGACAATCATTTTTCTTCACTTTAATCCAACATTCAAATGCTCCATGGCCATAATCAAAATAGGAATAACAATAGCCTAAAAAAGAACAATTATACCTCACCAATTTACCTTACCAAGCAAAGGGAGATCCTGTGAGTCTGTTTATTCTATTCCTTCCTCCTCTATTTATATCCTTGTGTTGTTTGTTTCCTACATTCAATGTCAGCAGCATAAAAGTTTAAATCTACCTTTGTTCTAGGTGTTTTTCTAACCTTAGAGCACTATCCTTCCTCTAAGCCTAGACCACCTTTCTCACTTGGAGCTTTCTGTGCACTAGTAATTTTATCCAAAGACATATATCCATTCTCATTAATTTTATCATCACTTAACTGCTTTGATGCTTATCAATGTTCCTTAGTAAAACCACTTGCCACTCAAGTTTTTCTATACTTTGTTCTTTTACCTTAAGTTGGTTTCTAACTTCTTCCTCAATCCTTCTAGCTTCTTCAATTTGTATCTTTGCTTCTACAAGATCTGAACATATCTTATCTTTGATATCTTTTTCTTGTTAAAGTTGATTTTTTAAATTCTAGTTCTCTCTTCTAAGCTTCTTAATTGTATCTAAAGCACACAAGAGTTCACCTTCCAAATCAACCTCACTTTCTTGCTCAACATATTCTTGTTCATAATTCACTTCACCCAAAAATTGATTTACTTCTTCATTAATTTCTTGGCCATTTGAATGTTCCTCAGTAATCTCTATAGATTTGGACTCAATCTGATTTTCTTCAGAACTATGAATATTTGTACAATCATCACTTTTAGATGATCCACAACTTGTTTTAGTTTTCAAAGATATCTCCTCTTGCAACTCACCATTATGATTCATTTCAATCAATCTATCCCAAACTTCCTTTGCATTCCTGTAATGCATAACCTTAGTAATAATTTCATTTGGAAAACTATTGAAAATAACATCTATAGCCTTAGCATTGAATTCAAGAGTTGTTTTCTCCTCAGGTGTGGAAGGAGATGTTACAGATACAGTGCAACCTCTTTCTACTGCTACCCACACATTAAACCCTAAGGAAGACAAATATGTCTCTATCCGACATTTCCAAAGAATAAAATTGGTACCTTCAAACTAAGGTGTTCTAAACATAGGATACTCTATCATTTATGGATTATTGCTAATGATTTCTTCCTCATTACTTCTCATATTGAGTTTAGGAAGATCTTGATGGTTAGTATTTTGTTGTGAAATTTTTCCCTTATTCCTTCTACCTTTTTCCATATCAGACACAACACTTCAATACCAAAAATCCTTAAGTCAATCAGACTTTATTAAACAAGGATCTGGCTCAAGTCACATAAGTACCTTCTTGAATTTATGATATGTTTGACAAAATTCCAAACCAAGAATCAATCCTAGGTGGATTAGACCTTATGATGACCCTACGCTCTGATAACAATTGTTGGAAGACTGAAATCACTGAGAAGGGGGGTGAATCAATGATTTATAAAAGTCACAAACTTTAAAAAAAAAAAAATTGTGTTTTCTTTTGAACCAAGATAACAAATGACAGTATGTGAAGTGAACTTGACTTTTAAATGAAAACACCAAATGATAGTTCAAATAATAAATTTGATTTAAGCATGAACAGTATTGTATTTGCATGAACCATGAATTAAACATGAAACATTAACTAAGAATGAACTTAACACTTTCATATGTATCAGAGTTCACTTTAAATCATAACTTTTGTGCATGAAACCTGACATATTTATATTGGTAGATGTGAATTCAATATATTTGGTGACACATTCAAAACCGATAGATAAGAAAACTCACACATATAAAAATCACATAACACCAGAATTTTTCTTGAGTGGAAAACCCTCTTGGGAATAAAAAACCACTCAAAAAATATTTCCTTTATTCACTTATAGCACCAAATCCACAAGTTTAGGAGCACCAACTCCACAAAATTCAGAAGCACCAACTTCATAAAACTAGGAGCACCAACTCCTTTACAAAGTAAAACAATACAATATTCTATCAGAACCCTAGAAGTGCAAATTGTAGTCCTAGAATTTCAATAGAAGACTATAAAAGATTTTACAATAAGCTCATTGAAGAATGTTGTATGAGAATAACATCTTCCTCTAAATACAATAATCTGAGTATCAATATAAAGATTTTCAATGCAATACAACTTCTGGACTAAATATCAGAAACATCATATTCCTCTTTCCAGATTCACATCAAAATGCCTGAAGATCATCTTTTAAAGACCCTTGCAAATAATAATCTCTGTATGCAGTTTGAATAATTGTAAACCAATGCGGGTTAGGGTTATAAGGAAAAACCCTAAAGATTTTTCAACTACCTCTTTCAAGAATCATATGTTCTCATGTAACTTCATCAAAATTTCAAGATTGGAATAACTGAATGTATTAGCCCTTTATTTGTTTGCTAAGAAATAATCAAGGGTTTCAAATAACATTAACCACTGAATATTCATTGTTATTACCTTAACAAAAATGATCAAACCTCTAAATAGTGTTAACTTTAATACTTGTTTAAGGAGGAATGAAAATAAACAAATACCAGAAGAACTGTTCCAAAACTGTCTAGCTGAAGTCTTCCATCAACAAGCTCTGCCTGCTTTCAACTTCCTCAGTTAAGTATTTTACCAGAAATCTACAATCACAATTCCATGGTGGTGGCTAGGGTTTCACAAGTTTACATAATGAAATAACTCTGCCCTATATTTCCCCCAAGTCTTTCGAAGACTTCAACCAAAAAGATAAAAATTTGAAATACGATAGAATACACAATGATTAAAATCATTTTGAAGTCTGGTGGGAAACAACATCATATCACATGATTTAATCAAGTATTAAAATGCTTTTGGGACCATTGAATGCCGAAACACATTATTAGTTCTCAAGGACTATCAAAGCTACATAATATCCCTATCAACAAAAATAATCACACTGATATAATAGTTGTTGTTGGTGAATTTTAGTCACATTTATATTGTGACTTATCATTCAAAACCGATACAACAATACCATATGCACAAAGAAACCCGATAGGGTTTAGAATACATAAACCATGCAAACCACTTTAATCACCTTTTGATGCCGATTATGTTCACATAATGATGTCCATTTTTTTTTAATATCCAATGACACAATTATAGTACCAAACATATATGCCAAGAAATATACAAATGTGCATAATCAAAACATTCAAACACAATAAAATGTGATAATCAAGACCAAAAATGTGGAGTCCTTATGCATCTGAAAAATGAATGTTTTATCACCTAAAGCATTGATTGTTTTGGCATACTAAACATGAAAATGCTCAATTAGAATATGATCAAATAACGTGTGCCATGATCAACCTTAATACCTTGTACAATGCCTTATCAAAACTGTCAGTCCAACATAATCAAAACATTGAAAGAATATTATGTAGAGTAGATCAAACAACTGAACCATCATGGATATCCTAAAAGTGAAGTAGCATCAATCTGAAATCTGAAAATGAATAGTCATGAATATCCTGAAACTCATGTCCACAAAAAGATTCCACAAAGTATCATTACTGACATCAAGTGATTTTGACATAAATCATTGCCAACATCAAGAACACATGTCATCATGTAAAACCTGACTTGTAGCACCCTGAAAAATAAACATTGTCAGTACCAATATGCATCAAGATCCCATCAAAATGATGTAGAAATAGCCAAGGAAATCATGATATAAACTAAACCAAATCATATGCCACCAATATTAGACCATCCCAACTGTATAAATCGTGTGCATGTATTATCCAAACTAGGGAGTTTTGTCACAATGTTATCCAAACTAGGGAGTTTTGTCACAATGTTACCAAGATGTCAATGACACAACATATGTCAGAGATACATATCATTCAAAGAGAAACTGAGCATGAGAAACTGAATACACCATATACATATCATGTGAACCAATTAACCTAACAATCAATGAGAGAATGCATCTTGCATTAGTGTTAATAAACCAGTTGCCAAACAACCAATCAACATCCTCGAAACCAATTTGCACATCATGTAGCTTGTCAATTTCAATCAAAGAACACCATTATAAGAACCAGTTTTTTCATCAAGGACAAACATCAAACATCAAGGGAAAATTACAAACAACTGTGAGTCAACAAATGACAAAATTTTCACTACTTAAGGAGAGTTAGGAATGATTTTGGAAACTTGTTATAATTGGTTAGGATTTTATTTATGGCTCGATTTGGCCCTACACCTACCAAAGAATATCAAGAATCATTTTTTATGCTAAAAAAGGTATATATGCAACAATAGAAGAAGCCAAAAACATGTCAAAATTATCAAAATAGATCAAATATTACAAGGAGTGGATTCTCCTATCATCTCAAGTGGTTTTCACTATAGATTTCATTGATTTTTTGGTCTTATTGCATGTATACTAGGTTGTAGCTAGTACTAGTAGTAAGGGGTCTAATGATAGGTCTTCATGACAATATTTTGATGTAGTTTTCATGTTAATCAACCTCTAAGATCATGTTTTCATAATTTTTAGATGCATCTCTCTACTACTACCCTAATTATTGTGGTAGTTGAGAACATAGAAGCCTAACTTACACACCATCTCCAAGCTATTGTTTGAAAAAAATTGTGAGAAACTTCCTGATTTTAGTACTATAATTTTATTAGGGTGCATGAGGTAATTGGTTAGGATCTTCTCTCATATGTACCTCGAATTCCCTACCCATCACTATAGGTAATTTCAACTTTCATCTCCAATGCAATGGATTTGATACAAGATGTAGGCATTGATAAGATTTTGGCCTTTGATTATGTGTAATATCACTTGATTTTTTAGGCCTCTTTCACCATTTCCTTGGGAAATTATGATTTATTGAACGATACAATCATGTGGTGGTGGGTGGTTAGTTCAGACATCATGAAATTGAAAGCTCCTTAATGTTAACTATGTGTCTAATGTTATAAAGCATGAATTCCATAATCATTCCACTATCATAGTAGGAAATTCACTATGCTCTTAATTCTAAAAAATTAGTAGCAACAAGATAGATAAGATAGAGGAGGTGTTGTAGGTGTTGTTTTACATGCTCTCACCTCAAGCATTGTTCATTATTGTGGATGAAAATCAACCTCATGCTAGTATTGTGATCATAGCCATAGTATGAACTAAATAATCTAGATCCAAATGAATTTAAAGCCTATTTAATCCCCTAATCCGTGATCCTAATGAGATATTCAAAATCATCAAGAAACTTAATAACCATTAAACTAACATGAAATCAACATGAAAGCATAATGAAAACCTATTCTAAGACTTGAAATCTTCTCCCATTGGGGGAGTGGTGCCACATTGATGTGGAATGGAAACCCTTTCCCAATCCCTTGGATGATATGAGTTGTTTCAATCAATTTTATTTATTAAAACCGATGAAATTGATGAGATATGAATGAAACATGGATGCAAAAACAGTTTAACATGATGAAAATGAGTGCTAAATACTAAAATTATTGGTGTAGATGGATGCAAGCTATGCTAAATGGAAAAAAAGTTTAAAGATGCAAGCCATGGATGCAAAATTATGCTAAGATGGATACAAACTAAGCTAAATGGAAGCCTTTAATAGATGCTTAAGCTAATATGGATGAAGATTAATCTA
Source organism: Sequoia sempervirens (assembly GCA_007258455.2). Lineage (NCBI taxonomy): Eukaryota > Viridiplantae > Streptophyta > Pinopsida > Cupressales > Cupressaceae > Sequoia > Sequoia sempervirens. The sequence goes on from VDFB02281492.1 coordinate 623,354,886, forward strand.
AAATACTACCAAATGCTAAATATGGATGCAAGTGAGTATGAATTTCAACAACATAACCTTGCTATAAAAATATGGATATATTTCTCTCCAAATGGTGAAGTATTTATAGGAGAGCAAATGAAGAATCAAGGTCTAGGATCGATTTGGTCAATCAATGGTCAATAATGAATGAAGGGTGAAACATGGATCAAGGATTCTCATCAATGGATGAGAATAAAAGATCACATGGATCAAACAAAGCATCAAGGGTTGAGAATGATTCAAACAAAAACACTTTGTAATAACTTTTAAAGTTTGTTACAAAGTTTGTTAGGAAAGAATATTCCATTTTGGAGCCAAATAGGAGGGAATATTCGCTATGCAAGTGGATGGGTGAGGAAATTAGCAATTTAGTAATTAAAACTAAATTTTAATGTGCAAGATGAGTAATGTGAGTATATCCATTAAACAATTAATTTATTTAATGAAAAGGGGTTGGAATATGACATTTAATTCAATAATATATGATTATTTAATTAAATGAGAGGACTTAGGGGGTTTAAATTAAATAATTTGATTATTCAATTAAAATGAAATGTTAGTGTGAGAAGGTAGGAATTAACCTAATTAGATTAATAGATGAAAATGATGCATTTAATTAAATAACTAGACTTATTTAATTAAATAGGCGAAAAGAGGATGAAATTCAGGACCAAACAATGTTAGTGACCAAATTCAAGTGTGTAATACCATTCAAGACAATTTTAAGTGTCTACAAGTATAAATGTTAATGAACCCATGTAGGATCTAAATGGTTCTCTAGCACTGATTTTATTTTTGGTATATAGATTAAAAAATGGATTTCTTGTTGCCCCTCTTTACAATTCCATCGTTTGTCCCTCTTATAAATTTTGTGGTTTCCTATGTCTTATTTGACTTGAAAAGCCTCCTTTTGTAATTACTCTTTTATACTTGTATAATATTATAGGTGCTTGCACCTTTTTCCATAAAAATATCATTTTCTTAGGGATTTGTAGAATCCCAAATGAAAATTCTTTATTTAGAATATTTATAAAAAAAAAATGGCTAGGGCACAAAAGATATTTGCGATACTAGATCTACATGTTTCTTCCTTCATAGCTGATGTACCTATGTGGAAAACCTATATATTCATGTTTTTCATTGATTCAAAGGGTTGGTAATTTTGAGTTTCTTAAGAACAAAGTTTCAAAGATTCCTAGGGTTTCCACAATTGTTAGTTTGTTTTCCACTAGAGCCGTTACTTAGAACTTGCATGAAGATAGCTATATAAGTGGATATTTTATAATCATATGTCTCCTTGATCAATTGTTAATATTTTTAATTGTCTTTTATATTATACTATGATAGGTTTCTTATTGTTTTAATATATTTCTAAACTACATTTTCTAGTGTAAATGTAACAAATATTAGATAAGTATCATAGAACTTTAAATCAATGCAAACTTGTTTTTGTAAATTGATATTATCTTATGTGAATTTTTGTGAGTTTTATGAAGGATTAATAGGTAGATGTGTTTACACAATTTCATATCTTTGTTGTAGCTTTTAGTTGATAATTTAATGACTATACACAAATTTATCATGTAATAACACACTAGCCTTGAAGACTCATACCATCCACTCCTTAAAACATAAAAAAATAGTCACCAATATTATAGAAAATAGGAGTAGATTAATGTGTGTAAGAGGTTTTAGTAGAAACCTCTTCCATATATCTGTATCTGTTTGATTACATCCAGCATTTTAGTAGAAGGAGATTGCAATCATCATATTCATCAAGAAAGTAAATGCAACTAAAAGAGTAAAGCAAATTTTATCCATCAATCCATTAAACCAACTGTGCATTCATAACAATTAGGTAAATGCTTTCTAAAAGCTACGAGTGAACATTGGGTTTAATCCGCTTAATCAATTTAATCGAGTACATTCATCTCAAACATTGTTGTATGTTTATGTTCTTCTGCCATAGTATTATGTGTCATCATGTTCATGATATTATGCAAGGTTCAACAGTGTTCTTTCTTTCAATCAAGGATAGTGAACAGGCATACATAATGCCTCAACGAAGAGAATTGTTTCAGATTTTCATTTTAGAAGAGAGCAAGTGCATGAAACAGTTTTGTTAAATGGAGCATAAAAATGCATGAAGAGTGCTAGATATGAAATAGTGATAACATCCAATCAATGCATAATCAACTTGCTTGTGAGTGTATAATACAGTGATCAGCAAGTAAAAGTCATTTCCAGAATGAGCAGAGTTTACAAAGAAAATGGTATGAATGAGGGTTTGGAGTACATCCATGAAGGGCATAATTGTAGTGCATAGGAGACTAAAGCAAACAACTAGTCTACAAATTCAATCAAAGATATTTTTGTGTGTAAGGAGGGTTCGATATAGCATGATAATGGTATCCACAAGTGCAAACAAGAGAAACAAGAAAAGTTTTTCAAACAGATACAGATATATGGAAGAGGTTTCTATTGAAATGCTGGATGTAATCAAAGTGCACAATCTTAGTCAATATATCTATATGAAGGCTTCAGTTAAACTATACAAGTTTTCATCAAATATAGTTTACCCACATGGGTATTTTTATGGAGTAGCAAGAAATATACTTCCAGAAGTTCATATACCCGAGTGAGGGTTATCAACAGTAAAGTGAAGGAATTATGTGTTTTCTCATAATATTATACACCCAAGTGGGGTTTTACAAAAAAACAAGATTTATATAGTGTTTCCATGGATGAGTTGGAATAAAACAAAAACTGCATCCAGAAACACATATTTCTTTAGAAGATATCAAATACCCATATAGTGGAAATGGAGAAAACAAAAAACATGTTGGGTCGAGCCCAGTTTTTTCATGAACAATCAAATATACAGTTTCTTGTCCATTTTCTAAACACCCACATTGGGGTTTCAAATTTAAGGACAAGATTTTCCATTTTTTTGAGTTACCCATATTAGGGTTTTATAAGGAAATGCAAAAGAAGATAGAGAATCGACATGGGTCAAGCTCTAGTGAGATTAAACATAGATTTATTCAAAACAACAAATTACCACAGTGGGGTTTTGAATTAAAATACATATTTTACAATTTTTAGTGACACCCATGTCAGGATTTTTATGAGAAGCAACATAAAGAAATAGAAAACTATCATGGGTCGAGCCCATAAATGCCTCAAATGCACTAGATAAGTATATAGTGGCCGCGACTAGTGAGAGGTTTTTGTCTCTCAGAAAAATGTTATAGAAAATGTGCATGGCTGCGGTCTAGGAAGCTCATTTATCTTCAGAAAATTGAGATATAGCTCAAGTTTTGTGACTAAAAAAAAGAGTTTGCTGACAGAATATCCAATATAAAGCATGATGCTTGAAACTCAAGGTTTCCTGTGCAAAAAATTCAACAGATACCACACAGTAGCCATGGCTAGATAAGCATAGATTTCACATATCTTTTGAAATATATCTCAGAAAAATATAGTTAAAGAGGAAAATGCATAGGAAAAGAAAAGCATTTGCCTACCCTCATGGCGTCGAAGAAACCATAGTTGAGCCTTGAAGAATCGAGTCAAAATGCCCAGGTCAAGCTTGTGTATGGCTGCCAAATGGCATGGAATTAATAAATAGACACAAGAAGTAGAAATGCATCAGAAACTGTGTTACATCCGCGACCACAAGACCAAAAATGGCTCAGAAAATAAAGCCATGAAGACACTATGAAGACAACTCACCTTTATCACAGTGAGGGATTCGACCATTTGAAGACAAAAGTGAAGATTCTCAAGTATTCACGAGCTACAGACTGAGCTCACTCATGGTGGCGCCATCCTTTCAGGCATAGCCCAAAGTCTTCAGAAACGATGATTGTAAAATGAAATGATTTTTAGGGTTTGAGTTGTTTTTGTCTCTTGCCCTAATTTGAATTTAGGTTGAGCGATATGAGTATCCTTAATGTTTCCTTTTGATAATACAATAGTGGAGAAATTCAAACTTAGGGTCCTTTTTCATTTTGAATCAAAAATCTGAAGCTTAATACCTTGAGGGGCCAAATTCTCATATGCCTAGGTCGACTTTGTTTAAGTCCTTAGGGCTTGCAATTTTTATATTAACATTTATACCTTTACCTTAAGTGGAGAATGAAGAATGTCCAATGCTTAGGTTTATTTTAATTGATTTTGAGGGAAAATCAATTCAAATATGAATGATAAAATATTTTATGCCTAAGGGTGAAACACTTATGACTTAGAGTTTTATTTTGTTTTCAAATTGATTTTAAAGAAATCAATTAAAATATTGATAGGATATATGCCTTATATTTTATGATTTTTTGAGAAAATCGATTAATGTAAATGGAGATATAAGTTGTAATATTTTGCAAAAGATTTCAAAAAAATCTTTAATTACAAAATTAGGTTAGATTGAGAGAGTATAAGATCTGCAACTATGTAAAGCAAGGATAAAGCACATTGTTTTATTCTTTGCTATTTTTAGCAGATTATTTTTTTTTCTTCCTTGGTCGGATTTGAGTTGTCTGCTGGATGGATAAGGTGCTTTATTTGCTTTAAAAGCAGATTTAGTCTTTTTTGAGGTGCTTTTCAGGATGAACATGGAAAAAGAGAGTTTTTTTTGCTTTTATGTAGATTTTTAAGACAATTTGATACCTTTTCCTTGAGTTTTCTTTGTGAGCTCAAATTAGGGTTTCAAAGAGATATATTTTGAAGAAGACTTAGTTTTTTCTTCTTCTCAGTTCAGTTGGCAGTTTCTTTCTCTTAACATTTTGGAGCTTGTAAACTCATTTGTACTCAGTTCAAACATATACATTCTTTCAATTTCAATAAAGCAGCAGAGTTCTTCTCATTTCTTGTCTCAACCTTGTAACAACAATTTGATGTCTTTGTGTTTTCAAGTTTGAAGCTTTATATGTCTTGCTTTTATGAGTCTTTGCATAGAATTTCATGTTTTCAGGTTGTATGATGTATTCAATGCCTTCGAATCTTCGTGCAAATTACTGATGAAACCATGTACCAATGAGATTGTGAGAGCTATTGTAATAGAGGAATTGTTGTGAGTGGTAAAATCTAAATTTTTAGAAATAACAGTTAATCATTAGTTAGTGTTAAATTTCATTTTCAAGCTATCCTTCTATCCCTTTTCCCAGAAGTTACTTAAAATAATATTCATCATTCGGAGAACCAACTCACTCTGGAGATTCTCTTTTTGCATAGATCACCCACATCTGAAAAGAGTTTCCATGTTTCAACAGTAGTCTGATTTTTTTGCAAATCTGACAAAGGGTGCATATCTGATTGACAACAAAGACCATGTTCAATAAATTTATATTTAGCCAATTTCTATGGAGTAAAAAAATGTAACTATCTCAAGGAAACCCTACATTGTAATTACCTTTTAATGCATGTGTAGATTATGTATCAACTACATAGAGGTTATTGTAGCTAATCAATCTTGAGATAATGAAAATTTTAGGGGTCAAGTGTGTAGTTTGGGTACTATTGGTATGTGTAGTGTGATCATGCTCCAGGTTAAGATTTTTGTCTCTTTACTTGGAATGGTTTCCACCCAAATTAATTAACAGGGGAGTACAGGGGGTTAGAGCCCCTCTTGTAGGGTCTAGGGGGACCATCCCCCAACAGGGTCTCAGGGAAAATGCCCCCAGTGGGGGGCTACTGGGGGAAATGCCCTTGAAGAAAAAATTCTCTATTTTTTTATAAATAAATTATTGTTAATGCCCAATGTAAATTGATTGAATTTAGTTTTGAAACTGCCTAGAAATTAACTACTTTTTTGTTGTCAATTGAAACAACAATATTCACACAATTTGAATTTGATTGCACGCAACAAGTCACACGTGGATGAAGAAAACAAATTCATGGCTTTGTTTGAGGCACAAAAAATAGCATGTGAGGAAATTCTTAGCATACTTTTGATATTGCATGTTGCAACATATTACTGTAGGTTAATGCAATTGAATTTTCTATAAGTTTAATAAAAATTGGAATAGTTGTTGTTTGTGGATATAGCCCAAAGGGTGAACTACGCTATTTTTTTGTCTTGGGCCTCTATGAATTTATTATTCTATTCTATTATTTTAATTCTACATTATAATTGGTAATTTAATTTCTCTATTCTATTGAAAAATCCTAAAAATTAGTATCAAAGTAGTGGCGTTCAATAGTTTGGAAGGAAAATCTCATGGTTGAGTGGGAGAAATATCTAAAGAGGGGAAATTGAAGGTCAAAAATTTTAGTGGCCAAAATTATCAATTATGGTAGATGCAAATGGACGATTATTTGTATCAAAAAGACTTGTGGTGGCCATTATAAGAGAAAGTGAAGAAACTAACAATATTGATAGATGAGGAATTGGAAATTCTTAATAGAAAGGAACTGAGAAGTATTTGGTTGTGCCCAACGCTATTGGTGGCATTTAATATTTCAAAAGAAAAGACAACATAATAATTAATGTAAACATTGGCCAAATTATATGAAAATTCCTCAACTTCGAATAAGGTATTGATGAAGTGTTTATTTAATATAAAATTATAGGTGGTTTGGTTATAGATCATTTAAATGAATTTAATACTATAGACACCTAAAAATGTCCTGACTATATCACACATCTTGATTTCATCTACTAACACCATTTTATCTCATAATTCACCTAATTCTTCTATTTAATTAAATAATTTCAAATTATTTAGTTAAATTCACTTAATTCTCCTATTAACAAAATAATTAACTTTATTTGATTAATTCAACATTTTCATCCTAATAATCCTTCTTGATTAAATAACTCCCAATTATGTAATTAAAGATCTTAAATCTTCCAACTTGCATAATTAAATGATTTTCATAAATTGTTTAATTAACTATTTTCCTCCAATCCTCCAACTTGCACAAAGAATATTCCCTAAAGGATATTCCCTTTTCAAATTAAAATTCTTCCCTCCCTATTCAAAATATCTCCAACATATTTTCATGAAATAAGGGATATTGTTGGGCATCTCATGGATTATGAACCTTTGATTAATCCCCGATCCACATATTTATGGATTATGAACCACTGATTTAATCCTTGATCCACACTCACCTGTTTGATCTTCTCTCATTCATTGATTATCATTTTCAATCCTGATTGTTGATCATAATTCCTAAAATATATAAATACCAAGCCTTTCAAACATCAATTCATTCACAATCCTCATAAGCATCCTTACTCTCTAGAATTATTGACTCATTTCTTGAGAATTTTAAAGATTATCTTGTGAATCAACCATATAATCACAACTTTTATAACATGGATAATGTATAAAACTGAGTAATCCACATCCACATCACAATTATACATCAATCCACAATGGGATTGAGAGGTTTGCACTTTCAATTAGTTTAATTACTTTGAATGTAGTTCAAGTTTTTAGATTAAACTCTTTTGAATGCTTTGCAAATGAAATTCATTGAGTGTGGCCTTGTTTGATCTTAATATTATTTTATTTTAATATAATTATGTTGTTATTTGATCATTCATGCTAACCATATGAAAAATACAGTTACCAATCAATTAACTTCTATAAATGTTAGTATTAATGAAGTTAGAGCTCTCTTGGTTTTATGATCTTTTCCTAAAATATGGAATAGATTGGTTATGGTGATTAGTAACTATGCTTCTAATTCAAATACATTGAAAAATGATGGTTTTGTTGGTGTGATTTTGAGCAGGAAATAAAAAGGAAAAGTATAGGTGAAACTTCAACATTGGGTAATGTTTAGAATATAGAAAACAAGGGAATATCAAAAGGGTGAGGAAAATAGTTTTGGATTTATTGGGATATCACGAGGGAGATAAATGAATAGGTCTTAGTCCAAAGGAAGAAAAAATTTCTAGTACTATGGAAAATTGAGTCACTTACAAAAATATTGTTGGTCTTGAAAGAGTAAAGAAGGAGATAAAAAATAAGACAATATAGAAGAAAATGTGGTAATTAAACCTAAAGATGATGCTTTAATTCTTTCCCTATATAGTGTTGATGTTTCATGGGTATTAGATTCAGGGGCCTCATTTCATGCTACGCCCATAGAAATTATTTTCTTGATTATGTCCAAGGAGATTTTGGGCTGGTATATTTAGGAGATAATGAACCTTGTCAGATTGTTAGAAAGGGAAGAATAAAAATTAAATTGCAGAATGGAAATTAATGGATACTACAAGAGGTAAGGTATGTTCCAAAGCTGAAATGGAATTTAAATTCAGTAGGGAAACTAGGAGATGAAAGTTGCATAGTTCCTTTTTTGGAGAAAATTTGGAAGGTTACAAAAGGTGCTTTGGTAGTGGCTAAAGGTGTGAAAGTAGTCACTTTATATCTTTGTACAAGTCATATTGTACAAATATGGGAAGGAAAAGAAGGATGAGAAATTTGAGCTTGTGCAAACAGATGTATAGGGAATAACTCAACTATCTTCTCGCGGTGGCCCTGGTTATTATGTCACATTTATTGATAATGCAACTAGGAAAACATGGGTGTATTTTTAAATAAAAATCATATGTGTTTGAAACTTTTAAAAATGGAAAAGAAAGTGGTTGATAATGAGATATGAAAAAGATTAAAATATCTTAGAGTTGATAATGAAGGTGAGTATTGCAGTAAATAATTTGAATATTATTGTTCATTTAATGGAATTCATAGGCAAAAAATGGTTCTAGGGACTCCACAAGAAAATAGTGTGGCTGAGAGAATGAATAGAACAATTATGGAGCATGCAAGGAGCATGGAATTGCATGTCGGGTTTCCTTTACACTTGTGGGAAGAGGCTATTAATATCGTTACATATTTAATTAATAGAGGTCTTTAGTTCCTTTGGGTTGTGGTATTCTAGAGGAAGCATGGATAGGTAAGAAGGTGATTTATTCTTTTCTCAAAAACTTTGGTTGCGAAGATTTTGCACATATTGATTTTGAGAATAGAACCGAGCTGGAAGCTAAATCTAAAAAATGTACATTCATTGGATATGACATTGATAAATTTAATTATAGATTATGGGATTTTGATAATATAAAAATTATTAGAAGCAAGGATGTTGAATCTAATGAGAAGGTTTTGTACAAAGATTAGTTGCTGAAGCATGAGAGAAAGAAAAATAATATGTGGTGCTAGATGATGTTCTAGAAAGTAATAATCAAGTGGTTTCTCATTCTCAACAACAACAAGAAATACCACAAACTCCAATGAGCGTTAGACATTCTACAAGGATAAGTAGACCTCCAAAGATTTTATCCTTCATTTTTATTTTATTAATTGATGATGGTGAACCAGAAGGCTATGGAGAGGCTATGAAGGTGAATACAAAGGAACAATGGGAGTGAGGAATGAAAGAAGAAATGGATTCCTTGTTGTGAAATCAAACTTAAGATTTATGTAGGTTTCCTCTAGGTAAAAGAGATTTACCAAATAAATGGGTTTACAAGATGAAAGAGGAAGGAGGTAAGAAAATATTTAAATCCAGACTTGTGGTAAAAGGATTTACACAAAAAAATATTGATTTTAATGAAATATTTTCTCTAGATGTTAAAATGACTTCTATTTGTATTGTTCTAAGTCTTGTGGCTATAGAATATTTTCATTTTGAACAACTAGATGTGAAAAAAATGTTTTTCCATGGGAATTTAGAAGAATACATTTATATGCAGCAACCATAGGGATTTGAGGTTAAAGGTAAGGAGAATTTAGTGTGCATATTAAAAAAGAGATTGAATGGATTGAAGAAAGCACTTTGATAATGGTATTTAAAATTTGATAGTTTTATGGTTGAACAAGGTTATAGTCAGTGTCATTCTGACCATTGTGTTTATTTTAAGAGGTTGGATAATGGTAGTTATCTTATCCTATGTTTATATGTTGATGATATGCTTGTTGCGAGGTCTAACATGGATCACATTAATGAGCTGAAATAAAATTTAGCAAAGTCTTTTTCTATGAAGGATTTGGGTGTAGCCAAACAAATTCTTGGTGTGAGGTCTCCATGAGATAGGAAAAATAAAAAATTAACTCTATCTCATTGATTATATTGAAAAGGTTTTGAAAATATTTAATATAGAAAATACCAAAGATGTTAGCACACCTTTCCTAGTCATTTAAATTGATTGAGGAGATGCACATCCAAAGACATAAGAGGAGGAAGCAAAAATGTCCAAGATTCCATATTCTTCAGTTGTTGGTAGTTTAGTGTATGCCATGGTATGCAAAAGGCCCTATATTTCACATTTCATTGGATTTGTGAGCATGCATATGAGTAATCTCAGAATGGCATTGGAAAGTTGTTAAATGGATTCTCAGGTATTTGAGAGGCACAACAAATAAAATTTATCTTTTGGGGGATCAAACACTACTTTATAAGGTTATGTTGACTTTGATTTGGTAGGTGACATTGATACAAGGAAAAGAACTAAAGGTTATGTGTTTAATGTTGGTGGGATGAGGGTTGGTTAGATTTCAAGGATACAAAAGTTTGTTGCTTTATCAATTACATAACATAGTATGTTGTTGCAACAAAAGCTAGAAAGGAGATGTTTTGGCTACAATTTCTCTTAGAGGAATTGGGAAAATAATAGGTTGACAATTATTTATTTATGGAAATCTAGAGTGCCATTCATCTTGCCAAGAATTCTTCTCTACATTCAAAAACAAAACACATACAACTAGGATATCATTTCATACGGTCAGTGTTGGAGGATGAAAAGTTGAAGCTAAAGATGATCCATACAAGTAAGAATCCAACAAACATGTTTATGAAGGTAGTAACATGGGAGGAGTTGATTTCATCTTCATCACTCACTGATCTTCACTCTTTAAGATTAAAAATAATTGAAATAAAGAAAATATGTCTAGGGGTGTAAACTCTAGTGGGAGCTATAGGGCCAACAGTGCTACAAGATCAATCTCTAAGTGGGAGATGTTTTGGTGTGGAGCTTGATCAGTCTCTAAGTGGGAGATTGTTGGTATGTGTAGCTTGATCATGCTCTAGGTTAAGATTTTTGTCACTTTACCCATCATGGTTTCTCCCCAAATTAATTAACGGGCGAATGTAGGGGGGTGAAGCCCCTCCTACAGTGTTCGGGGGTCTCGGGGTGGCTCCCACGATGGGGGAAACACCCCTATGGGGGATACTATCGGTAGTTCCCCCAACTATGGGTTTAGATGCTACACCCTCAAAGAAAAAAATCCCTATTTTTTAATAAAGAAATTGTTGTTAATTCCCAATATAAATCGGTTGAATTTAGTTTTTAAACTTCTTGGAAAATAACTATTTTTTTTTCTATAGATTGAAAAACTAATAGTTAGGTGATGTGAAGTTGATTGCACACAAAAATTCATATGTGGATGAAGAAAAAAAGTCAATTTTTTGAGGCACATGCAACAACACACGGGGAAACTCTGAGCGTATTTTTGATGTTGCACATTGCAACGCATTGCTATAGGTTAATGCAATTGAAATTACTAGAAGTTTAATTAAAACTAGAATAGTTGTTATTTGTAGTTGTATCCCAAAGGGTGAACCACACTAATTTTTTGTCTTGCACCTCCGTGAATTCATTCCTTTGTTTTTTCATTTTAATTCTACATTATAATTGGTAATTTAATTTCTCTATTTTGCTAGAAAATCTTAATAGGTACAACTAATCTTTTTAATTTTTGTTGTCCATTTTTTTAATTTGAAATCCTATTAAGACATACCACTAGTAATACCCTCCTAAGTTTATTCTAAGATCAAAGATTAGGAGAGAATACCCACTCTTATATTGAGTCTTTAACCATCTTGATTCTATTGATGATGCTCTATTTACCTTCTTAAAGACAATCCCTTGGCCTTTAAGGTGAAGAAAATATCTAGGATTTGGAATAGAATTTTTAAGACCTAATAGAAGGAATTTATTTTACGAAAGATCCAGTAATGGGTGTCATAGATAGATTGGAAATCTCCAACTTGATTAGAATAAATAACCTAAATATGATATATTCAATACAAATGAAACCCTCAATAGCTTCCTTTTGGAAAGATTGAAGCAATAGGGTTTTAATATAATTAAATCTTAGAAGAAATACTTGAGACCTCTCCCTAACCAAGTGTTTAGGATTTTAATTATGATATACATCCTTGATGATGATACTTAATCCTAGTTGATATTTTCTTTTACCTTAGCCAAAATAATTAGAGATATCTAAATAGTTAACATCAAGACTTAAGTGGATCTAAAAATATAATTTTAAAACAAAATATGACACCCAATCACTGTTTGAGAATGTATAGAAGGGGGAACCATCACCCCCAAGACTCCAAGTAACCAAAGAGCCCCAAGGAATATGCTACCCTAAACTACCTCAGGTTTGCTAAACAATTTTAAAAAGGACAAGGTACTGAGGCTGAAAAGGAAGGGCAGATAGCTTGTTGCTTTCCTTCTACTAAAACTGAATGTTCACAAGGTCAAAAGAGATGATTTACAGGGTTCGTCTTGTTGCCCAAACAACTCACTATATGAGGATGAAAACATGGATCTCAGACTCTAGTGCAATGTGTTGGTGTCTAAGGGACACGCTGGCATCTATATGGACAGGGGTACAAAAAACAAGCAAAAACACTAGAAAACCTACTAGCTACCTAACTAAATGATGTTTTATGTTTTGAAAAAGAATAAAAGGTAAATAAATAACAAATATGATGAAAATAAGACTAAGAAGAACTATGCTAGAAATGACAAGGAGAGTGAGATAATGTGCCTTTTCACCCATGGGTTGATTCTTCAAATAACTCTTCTCGAAAACACTTGCACACACAAAAAGAAGAAAAATGTTGGGGCTATTTTAGAGGATTGCCTCAGTCAATCCCCCATTTTAGGGTTCCCACCTCCATGGACAGCCAGATAGCCACAAAGTGTAGAAAGTGATAAAGAAAGTAGAATCAAAGTGGAGAGAACAAACAACTAGTATGCTACTTAGTAAACAAGATGTTGCAAAGAGAAAACAACAATGGTCAATATCATCTTTGTAGCTATGAGCACTCAAGGAAAGTAGTGGAAGGAAGAATCTTGAGAATCTCTAATGGTGGCATCATTGCAATGAGAATGTGGTGTAGGAGCCAAAACCAACATCTTACAACCAAGAAGAAGTGGTTTGAAAGCTATAGAATGAACTTAGAATGCAAGAGAGAGTGAACATACTGAGAATTGAACAAGAGAGATTCTAAGAGAGTGAATGAATCCAAGAGAGAGAGAAAGAATGGATTTGAACTATAAAAAGGGAGGCAAAAGACTCGCTTTTCGTTGGTCAAGGATGTAGGAAATGTTATTGTAAGAGAGGGCAACATACAATGTCAAGGCCCCAGGTCACAAAGAGCCAAGAGCGGAAGGATGCCCTAAATTACCTCACTCTAAAGGAATGTTTTGAATGAGGGACAAGAATGATGAGGACTATAAGGTCGTACAATCACTCTTCAGACTCAAAATCTAAGCTGGGGCTAGGCGAGCCAATTTTTGGCTTCAACACTGTACCTTAGGTAGCTCTCTGATCGAGGACAGAAGCATGGTTCTGGGATGAAAATGCAGCGCGCTAGCATCTCTTAGGTGCATTGGCGTCTGTATGATTAGAGGACCAAAAAAATAGTATGTACCACTAGAAAAAAAGTTGACGGCCTAACTAGTCACTTCTAAGGGAACAAAACAAAACTATGAAAAAGGAAAGATACAAACGAATATGATAAAGTAAATATATTAAGGCTAAGGTGACAAAGATAATCTCTCAAAGATGCTTGTTTGCTAGCTAGCTCCAAGTGCACGTCCACCTACAGACAAGAAAGAATGAAAATTGTTGGGGGCTGTATAGGGGTCTGCCTTAGTTAGACCCTTGTTTCAGTGTTTCCACCTCCATCGACAACCAAGATAGCAACGATAGAGAAATGTATGATAAAGAAGTAAAGAAAGAAAGTACACAAACAACACTACAAAATAGTATAAAGCTACTCAACCAAATCGTAAAGGAGAGGAGTGAAAATGTTACCACCTCCACTAAGATCTCACTAGCCAATGACAAAGAAAGAAGGCTTGAACAATCACCACAACCTCAACTGTGATGAAGGGAGGTGTTGCAAAACCTCAAGCCCTTGCTACAATGGATTTTTCCACACTTGCTTTACAGAGTTGATGGAGTGTTGTTGCTGCTGCTATGGAGTGCCAAAGTGTTGCTTGAAGTGATGGAAGTGAAGAGATTGAATTTGAATGCTTGGAGATGGCCAAAAGGGGATTGAGTTGCATGAAGAATGAATCTTTTTGAAGGTTAGGTGAGGAGAATAAGGAATTTTCAAGTCGTTTGGTTGAGGAGGGACATTACAAATCATTCCCAATAGGAAGTGTAATGCCTCTACCAACTTCAGATGCAAGAATCCATCAGGGACATAAGCACGCCATGGTGAAATTTGTGCGTTGTGCACGCATCTTTGAAAAATATCCTTCTACCAATGCAAAAGACAAATGCCAAGTGGAGCTAAGGTAGCTTGTTGATGGATAATTTTTCCTTCAGATTTGGTTTTCTAAGGTGAGGAAATGTAAAAGGGGAATTTGCGTAAGGAGTGAAAATTCGCTCCTATACAGTTACGCTTCACAACCAATGGAGAAGTGTAACGCCTCTATGGATTTTAGAGGCAATAATCCTATCAAGATAGCCATGTGGCAAGCATGTGTCCCCAATAGAGATTCCTCCACCAACGCAAAACTATGTGGCCAAGTGGAAGGGGCGAGGTGGCGGCTATGAAATTGCATCATCAGGCTTACATTTTCTAAGGTAGGGGTGATGAAATGGGGAATTTTCCTAAGGGTGAAAATTCACTCCATTTCATTTTTCCTCCACTTTAGTGAGCATGTGTCAATGAGAATGTGAGGTAAATTATAAAGAGTTTGGAGAGAATACACCTTAACCATCGAGGAAGCAAATCTTTGATCTGGCACACTTGGATGTGTAGGAGGTAGATCTATAGGTGCTTGGTCCCATAGGGAAAACTTGACATGAAAGAGAGAGAGATGGCTCTACAGGTACTCAGTCCTATAGAATTTGAACAAAGACTCTACAGGTTCTCAATCCTACAAAAGTGGCTCCATGGGTTCTCGGTCCTTGGTTCTTGGTCCTATAGGGTTTGAAATGAAGAGATTCTACAGGTTCTCGGTCCTAAAGAGTTTGCTATGAAAGGTCCCTACAAGTTCTCGGTCCTGCAAGGTAAGCTTGATGAGGTGCTCAGTCTTGCAAGCTTGATGGTAAAAGTAGTTTTACAGGTGCTTGGTCCTGCAAAACAATATGTTAAGTAGTGGACAAAACATGTTAGGCAGAAAATCCAAGACAAATAGACACATCATAGAGCAAGCAATTGAAGGAGAAGTTTTTAAAGGGGTACCCTTGAGAACCCTCCAAGATAGCAAGGGGCCCACACGAAGGTACACTCCAATTTGAAAAGTGCAACACTTTTCACAAATAATTATATCATCAAGGAATCCTTTTGAAAGATCTATTTCATCAAGGAATTTGATAAAAAGAATGCTCCTTCTCGAAGGAAATTTTTTAGTCTTCTTCATTAGAAAAAGGAGTCCTTTTTCAAAGGATTTTTTTAGATTCTTTTGCTACAAATTTGGTTTTGAAAGGAAAATTTCACTAAGGGGATCATTGTTGAAGAATGCACTTTTGAAAAATGAAAGATTTTTATTAAGGGATTCATTGACCATTGAATCCATTGAAAACCAGAGAAGTATCCAGTAGCCCCCCTTAGGATGGTTCATGTGAAGCAAAGGGGCACATAACATCCTATGGAGAGAAAGAAGAGGTGAATATGTAGTGGCCCACAATACATTGTGATATGTAAACGTGGAAATTTTGTCTCATACACAAGGGACAACACATAAACACCATAATATCACTAAGAAACTAGAGAGAGACAAACAAAGACAAAGAAAACAAGAGACAAGTAGAGACACAAAAATCAAGAGATAGGGGGATCTAGGAGTTTTGGGTCAGATCAATTCATATATATAAATAGGTAGCACTCGGTGTATGAAGGAAATATCATCAACCCCTAAAGTTCCCAGATCATGAAGAAGAGCATATGAAGACAAAAAAAAAATAA
Organism: Sequoia sempervirens; assembly: GCA_007258455.2. Classification (NCBI taxonomy): domain Eukaryota; kingdom Viridiplantae; phylum Streptophyta; class Pinopsida; order Cupressales; family Cupressaceae; genus Sequoia; species Sequoia sempervirens. Next base: position 623,371,080 of record VDFB02281492.1, read on the forward strand.
AAAATTGGGTCAACATGGAAGAGGGCCTAAATGCCCCCAATGCTTTGTATTGTTCCCGATTGTTGAAAATCAGAGTCGTAACATATAGAAGAATGATGAAATATATAAAGGAAGTTCATGACAAATTTTCTAGGCTTGTATCCAAGCACCTACAAGGGTAGCAAGGGTCCTCTAGTCATGATCACAAACACATAAATACAAGCATGGGGGAAGCACAACACACACACAAATCTAATCTATAGATAAAGAAGATGTACTCCCCTACTCCTCATCAACCAATAGGTCATCTTGCTCCTAATCTAGATCATCATATGGGGAGGGAGGATGATCTTGTAAGGGTGGGATAGCAAGGGGAGCACCCTCCAAATCTCCTACAACAAGGGCCAAGAAAGAAGGCCCCTCGAGGTCTTCTTCATTGAGCTCTTGTGAGATGAAGGTCATTGATCTCACAAAGATCGCTAACAGAGCCAAAACATCATCCACCAAGTTAAACATACAATTAATTAGAGTGCCATTTGTTAACTAGAAGGGAGAAGAAGGAGGCACTCAAGATCTACTGCCAACCTCGTCGAGAGGTGTAGTGAAAAACTCGGGGGACGTCGGGGCTGCCTCCGTCATAAGGACAATGCAAGGCAATGAAGAAATAAATCTCAAAGAAGGTGATCCCTTATTTCGACCACCACTCAAAGTGAGGTCATCCTCCATCTTGTGCTTTAGTGAAGGATGTTGGATCCCCATGGAAGAAGCAGAGGTGGAGGAGGGAGAATGTCACAATACAAATGTCAAAGTCAATGTGTGTAACTATCATCAGAAGTACCTAATGGTTTTAGGCCCCAGTTAAAACCTAGTTGTAAAGGGATCTCGATCCCTTGTTCTCTTATCTGATGCAACTTGTGTAGTCATGTTTTATTGTTAGATGTTGCTGCTATTTGGTTGTTGTTGGCTTGTGGATTATCTTGTTAGCAACATGATTTTCTTTTTCTAGGTTGTGGGTCCCTTCAAAACTATTATGTTATGGGTTTTGAGTCCCATAAAAACCTGTTTTACCCCTAATAAAAAACCATCAACAAAAGTACATATACAAGAGGCTATAAAAAATGATCCAATGAATGTATACATGTATAAAATTAGGTTGTATATCAAAAAGGTGTCTACAAAATTAAGGTGGGGTCTATCCCCCGCTACCTCTGTCACCATGGTGAGACTAGTCCTGATGACCATCTCTTGGCTGCTCCCCAGGCTGTCCAATAGAGGGATGACTACCTGATGCACTTGGTGCAACTCCGCTCCTAATCCTCAAAATTCTGCCAATAGTGTGGGGGGACATCTCTATAATAAATTGTCCTATAATATGACACCTCCTTCCTCGCCTGTCCATATAGGTGTGTGGCCACTTTCTGGCCAACCTTTCCTTGCACCTACTATGCCTGCTATTGTGCCACAACCTCTAGCTATTGTTGTCTCATATTCTCCTAGGCCAACTATATATCAGAAGTTTAGTGGAGCTGTCTCTCATGATACCTCTCCTAGGTAAGTGCCAGAATCTACTGGCATGCTTGGTCTCGCTCACCTGTAACTACCTACAACTGTTGGTGGGCCTAGTCCTGCTCCTATGTCAAAAGTTGTATCTACACGTCCCAAGGGTCTAGCCCTGGTGGTGGCTATTGTGGTGGCCCCTGTGGTGGCTATTGTGGGGCCTATCCCACTACTTGCTAATCCTGTCCCCCTATCGTTGACCTTGTCTAATAGGTTGGTCTTGCTGACCCTAATCCTACTGACCCTGATCCTGCTGACCATTTTCTCTACCTCGACCTGTACCTCTCCCTTTGGGCCTCTTTAGGGAGGTATACATACTAGATATGTAAGTCAGAGGGGAGGTATGAACCATGCATCATAAGCTGCCATGGTCTTAACATCTGCCTGAACCTAATCATACACTTAAGGTCTGGCCACCAGCTATCTAAACTCATCAATAGCCACTTGGGGATCAACTTGGGGACCCTATGTAACCTCCCTGGCAATCCTCACAAAATATATATACTGATCTCTAGGTGCATGTTGCACCTCACTGAACTATCATGCCACTCTATCTGGTAGATATCTCTCTATCATAGTGTGCTCGTGACCCTACATATACCAGGTCTGTCGAGCATAAAACTACTATTGGTCATCATACCAAGCAAGAATCTGCAACCACAACCACCATCTGAATACTATCATATCATCAATGATTTAGCACCAATAAGAGATCCCCAACTACCCTATATGCTGCAACGTAATCTGGGCCCTATATCAAAAGATGACGGGCTCATCTAGGTCCACATTTTCTAGGAACTATCCGTCTGAGCACAAGTATATGCTCTCATGCCTAGATATGTAACAATGTAACACTGGCACTAATGCATTGTCCCTGGAAATATACAAATTGGTGTATATCATGGTAAAGTGAGGCCAGGATGACTAGGCCCCATGCGAAGAGTGTTCGCCTATAGATCATCCTATGCCATGCAAGTCCCTAGCTAGGATTGAATCCTATGCCTCACTTATCTGGGGAAACAATGCTTGAAATCAATGCACCAATGATCAATTTGAATATCGATGAGTGCCCTTTATACATCTCTAAATTGATCTATGAGTTCGCTAAGATGAAATTGTCTCGACGAAGAACCTCACGACCTGCATCATACCTGACATATATGTCATAAATCACTCGATCCATGTGGATCGAAAGTCATAGTATTCGCCACACATCCTCCAAAGTAACTATCACCTCACTAGTGGGGAGGTGGAAGGATGAGGTCTCACAATGTCATTGCTTGCACAATGTTGTCATCATTGCTAAGTGTGTCCTCACCATGGGCATGTAGGAAATAAACCACAACCCAATCTCCCAAAGATTCTCCTGTCGGATCTCATCCAAATCCTCTAGTGCCTCTAGTAATCCCAGTAAATGCTCATGCAAGATCAATGGCTGGACAACCTCCTGCATCCATGAAGTGTATGACATCAAAATTTGGCTAAAATCATTTTTTTTTGGAAATTTTGTACCCCCAACTAAAAAATGTATTGTTGTTTACAAAGACGTCACTATAATTATTCTTCCAAATGGTGTTTCCCTATTCAAATCCACGAAAGTGTCACCCATTACAATGGCGTCACCATAATTCTTGGTGTCACCATAATTAAATCCCAGCTAGCATCGCCAAGTGCACTTGCATCGCCAAAATGAATTTGAAACCCAAAATCTAAATATCGAGAAGCATCATCATTTACAATGGCATCGCCAAAATTGCCAAAAGTGTCGGTGAAATTCATAAAAGCATCACAATATAGCACTACCTCACTTGACCTAACTTTGATGCCTAATAAATGCACATAAAAATGCAAAGTACAAGGAAAGTTTTGATTTGCATATCAGTGGTCCTATGCCTAGAGGCCATTGGTACTCTCGAACTTACTCAAAAATGTGTCGTGGAAGCATGCAGTGAGCCATTTTGTCAATAGGTCAGAGCTCAAAATGCAAAAAATCTCAAGAGTATGAATGCACAAATGAACTACAAGTGACCCTTTAGCACATTTATGCCTAAAAATTAGGGTTTTTTTTCCTAATTTGAGAGAAAATCTAGGGTTTTAGCCTGTTTTACCAATTCCTGTGCTTTGGGGCATATTTTGTGTCATTTTTTGCATTTCCGAGCCTGTTTTCGCATCCTAGAACACTTTTTGACCCTTGAATCAATGTTTCATATTTTTTAAGACATCAACCCAAAATTTAAAATTTCTGCTCGATATCTCAAGGGGGAAGGGTACCAACTTATTTCCTTCTACTGGGGCAATACAGGGGCATCCAAAAATAACGATTTTTAAATTTTTTGATCTGAGCAACAATTTTAATCCGAAAATTGTCAGTCTTTGAACCAACCTGATGAGGGCTCATAAATAATTTCAAATAGTTATTTTATGGTTTAAAAGACTTGTTTATTTTATTAACTAACATGACTGGCGGTAGACTATATGTTGATATATTTACTTGTTTTACTTTATGTTTAACTAATTTGGTAAATATATTAGGGGTAATGCTTTATATTAAATGTGTTGCTTTTGTGATGTTAATGATGAGTTAATTATGCAATTTTAATATTTTACTGTCATAATTGGTATCCTATTCTTAAGGATCTTATTTAGGGTATTTAAAGACTGATGATTGATGACTTAGTTCAAAGTTAAAGTTAAACTTCCTGTTTAACCACATGAAGACAAGCACGCCATTGATCGCCCCAACTAGATGATGAATCACTAAAGTTTCAAATCAACTTCCTTTAGTCGGTTTAGGAACTTCTCATCCCAACGTTGATCTAGAATTTTCCCTATGTCTATTTTAAGTTTTGTTTTAGTCTTTAGTTTATATGCCTTGTATCTTGGTAGTTAATGCCATGTTTTTAATTCAATAAGGATATAGTTATAAATATCCATCTTTAGGTTTTAGAATATAGATAATTTTCAATTAAGATTTGTAATGGCTGCACTACTTTGTTCTGCGTCCCAATTTTGATCAATTTGAATGAAAATAAGAAGTTAACTTGAATCACTGTGTTAGAGGTCTCACCAGAGGAAGAGCAGGACCTACTCAACCAAAGGAATTGACCTTGTGTGGTATTTCTTTGAGTTATTTTATTTTTGTTCATTGAATGTTAAATCTGGATTATTTATTCTAGTTGAACCATTTTCAACAATTGTGTTTAAGAGCTTTTAAAATATGTTCATCATAGTTAGAATGGTTTATTATATTCATTATAAAGTTTATTGAGTTAATCAAGATTTAGATGTTGTTGGTAGGAATTAAGTTTGGTAATTATCTGTTGAGTTTAAATAGAAGCAATGGTGGAAACTTATGGAAAGATGAAACTAAAACTTGTTTGGAATCTATTCATGGAAATTAGTATTTATGTTTTCTAGATTAATCATTATTTCCTTGCAATTTATTTATGTTCTTTAAAATAGCATTTATTTTCCAGCAAATCTTAAGATAGATTTCTTTTGAAGTAAAATAGATTTAAATTTGGATTTCAAATTCTAGATTAAGAATTAAGGTAAATGTTAGTCTTTTCCATGAATCAATCTCAATCAAGTCAAGTGAAGTCAAAAGTAAGTAAAAAGAAATTTAAATTAGGAAAAAAGATAGAATTAATCCTTAGGAATTAGTCACTGAAGTTCAGCTCCTGAGAGCTCTTGAAGGGGCCAAACCAAAACCAAAAGTCACTATTTATAGTGCAAAAGCCCCCCAAAAATCCATGACAACCATCCTTATCACATATAGATCTGAGACACACCTAGTTCGATAATTAATTGAATAAATGATGCAAGTTGTGACATCAATGACCTTTCCCATCATTTTTGGCACCATTGTCGGGGATTAAAAGATCTGGCTATTAAGTGTGAAGCCTTAGTGTTGATAAGGAAGATAGATTTAAATTGTGGATGAGATGAAATAGAGACCATCTAGGAAGGTTTCTTCTACGCAACATTGATTTTTGAAGAAATATTGATTTTTATCAAGAACAAGACATTCAACAACATCAGATAAAAAGTCAAGAAGAGAATAGAGATCCATTTCAGGAAGAATAAATGGGTGACCAACCAATACATCCACCAACAAATATGACATTTTCTTATCCTATTAATCTTGAAAGACAGATTGATGAACCTCTTATGAAGAATATTTCACCCTCAGTTTTGCCTACCTTTAGGGGAAAAACTTTAGAGGATCCTAATCAATTCCTTTTTGAGTTTAAAGTTTTATGCCAGACCTATGATTATACAAATGATAACCAAAATTTGAAGTTATTTCCTTCTACCTTGAAAGAGTCAGCTTTACTATGGTTCATGGATTTAGGAGGAGGAATAATTGTAACTTGGAAACAAATGGAAATTGAGTTCTTGGATAAGTACCAAGATTACTATCGAGTACAGGATAGGAAGGAGGTATTGTTTTGAATAATACAAATGGAGGACAAAATTTTGAATGATTACTTCGATAGATTTCAGTTTGTGCACCAGAGGTGTACCAATGGGTTGGATGGTGAAATTAGTAAAACAACTTTTCTGAGAGGAATTGGTGATGAATCAAGAGAGTGTTTGAATCTTATGGGGACGGGAGACATTAATAAGCTTTCCTTGGATGATATTGTTGAAATATGTAGAAACTCTTCTAGGACTAGAGTAGGGACTAGAAACTCTAGAAGAAACATGGCTCATACTACTGATGTGTCAGAAGTAGTGGAGGAATTATCAAACATGAAAACTAGTTTACTTCTTCATCTCAACATGCAAGGAGATATGAAGAATACTGAACCTTTGTCTATTTATTGTTCCAAGTGTAGGGGGGAACATCTTTTAAGAGAGTGTCCATTGAATCAAGTTGATATCTGTGAGATTTGTGAGAAGCAAAACTCATCGAGTTCCTATAATCTTTTGGCTAGGATTAAAAGCAATCTGAAGAAACCACTAATGGTAGAGGAAGAGATTAATTATGTTGGCCAGAGACCTCAAAACACAAGGTATAATGCTAATCAAAGGAAATATGGTTCTACATCTAACTAGAATCAAAATCCTTGGAAAAATTAGAATTAGTGGATCCCTCCATATCAACCACAACCACCACCTACATATTGGATCCAATATGAATGGATGAATCCTCAGTGGAACAAATCACAATGGCAAGCTAATCAGTAGCCACAGTGGCAGTCAAATAAGCTATCATGGCAACAAAACCAAACACAGTTTCAACCATGGAAAAATTAGGGGTAGAAATGTCCTTGGGCACAAACACCTCAAGCAATCAATCCCCCTAATCCTACTAATCATTAGGTAAACCAACATCAATTTCCAACCCAACTGGTTGAAAATGCAAGAAATACTCGTAATGATGCAAATCCCCCTAATTTGAACGTAACTGATGTTAATGATATTAAATTGAGAAATCGGATTGTTCAATCTACACCAACATAAAGAGTTTAAAAATGTGGGAAAGATTATGAGAATTCAAAAGAAAAACAAAATTTTGAGGATGAACAAAAAGACAATCAGGCACCTTACCTTGAGAGATTAAAGGAAGAAAAAGTCACTCCTAAAATCTCCCAACCTAGTTACATGAATGTTGTTGATTCTCAACTTCTTTGTGAGTTGAAGAAAATTAACATTGAAATACCATTGTTACAAGCCATTAAAGACATACCAAAAATAAATCAGTTGGTAAAGTCCCTTTGCATGAAAACTCCAGGGAGGAAGAAGAAATTACCTCCCACAATACAAATAGGGACAAAACTCATTGATGTGTTATTAGGAAGATTTCTTCCTTAGAAATATAATGATATTGGTAGTCCTGTAATAACCTTGAGTATTAATGGAGTGGAGATATCCAATGTTCTAATTGATTTGGGAGCTGCCATAAATGTTATTATATATGATACTGTTGAAATGTTAGGAATGACAACTATTCAGCCAATAACAACTGTTCTATAGCTGGTTGACCAATCTACTACAAAACCTGAAGGTATTATAGAAGAAATCATGGTCACCATTGAAAAATGGGATTATCTAGTTGAATTTTTGGTTCTTAAATCCAAAAAGAAAGATTTTGGTTATCCAATTATCTTGGGAAAACCATGGTTGGCTACTACTGCCACCTTAATAGATTGTAGACTTGGAATTATGATCATTTCAAATGGTCAGAGACAAAAAGAATTGTCACTCTATCCACTAGCACAACCATCAATTCAGCCAAACACTCAACTTTGGGTTGCTAAGGATATAGAATCAGAGGGTGATGGTATTATAGAGTTAGCTATGGTCACTTTGGTTGAACATGTTCAAGAATGTGAAGAACAAGAGTTTACTTCTAAAATTGATAAAGGAAACTGTCAAGCAACATTGCACCAACAACATTCTTGTCCTCTAAATACACTTGTTGAAAATTCCCTTGATTATAAAACTGATACTAAAGAGATTATAGTAGCTAGAGATAAACCTCTCAACATTAATTCATCTTTATCAACAACACAAGAAGAACAATTGAAAGAAAATCTAGAAAAACATACTGAAGCATTTGCTTGGGAGTATATGGATATGAGAGGAATTCGTCCTTCAATTTGTAGTCATTGCATTTATAATGAAGATGTAAGACCAATCAGACAAGGTCAAAGGAGAATCAATCCTATTCTTCATGACATTGTTAAACAAGAAATAGAAAAGCTGCTCAAAGTAGGGTTCATTTACCCAATTTCTGATAGTTAGTGGGTTTCTCCATTGGTTATAGTACCCAAGAAAAATGGTAAATGGTGTGTGTGTGTGGATTATAGGGAGTTGAATAAAGCCACAAAGAAGGATCATTTTCCATTACCATTCATTGATCAAGTACTTGACAATCTAGCAGGCAACAATTATTTCTCTTTTCTTCATGGCTTTAGTGGATACAATCATATCCAAGTAGCTCTTGAAGATCAAGATAAAACTACTTGGATATGATTGTATCCACTTAGTGCAACAATTATTTCTCTTTTCATCATGGATTTAGTGTGTTGAAGTTTATATGGATGACTTTACAGTCCATGCAAAATATTTGAGGAGGAACTTCAAAACTTAGAAAAGGTTTTACAATGATGTAAAGATCACAAGTTATCCCTAAATCATGAAAAAAAGCTCAATTATGATGACAAAAGGTATTGTTCTGGGACATCACATCTCAAAAGAGGGGATAAAAGTTGATCCCAAGAAAGTTGAAATTATTCAAAACATTGAGATCCCTAGGAACCAAATTGGTGTTCAGATTTTTCTTGGGCATGCTAGATATTACAGAAGATTTATTGAAGGATTTAGTAAAATTGTTGCACCTTTGTTTATATTGTACAAGAAAGAAGAGGAGTTTGTGTGGACTGAAGATTGTCAAAAATATTTTGAGACAATTAAAATAGCTTTAACAACTTCTCCAATTATCAAAGGACCTATTTGGGGAGATCCATTTCACATACATGCTGATGCATCCAATTTGGCTATTGGAGCAGTATTAGGAAAAAAAGATGACAATGATTCCATGTATGCAATCTATTATGTTAGCAAAAACCTAAATCCTACTGAGAGAAATTATATAACAATAGAAAAATAATTTTTAGTTGTAGTATATATGCAATTAACAAATTCAGGCATTATATTACAGGTTACAAAGTTTACATACATACAGACCATGCTGTAATTAGATATTTAATGAACAAGGCTGTAGTAGGTGGATACATTATCAGATGGTTACTATTGTTGTAGGAATTTGATGTGACTATCATTGATAAGCCTAGAAAGGAAAATGTTGTTTCTGACTTCCTTTCTAGAATTGTTTTGCAGGATGATCAAGAACCAATGGATGATACATTTCCAGATGAACATTTATTTGCAATATCTATTCATCCACCATGGTTTGCTGATCTGGAAAATTACCTTGTAACAAGTGTCCAAATCACTTCAGTCATAAAAAGAAGAAGATTAATTTGTGAAAGTTCTAGGTTTCAATGGATTAATGGACTTTTATTTAAAATGTTCCCTGACCGTGTTTTACACAGATGTGTTGTTGAGTTAGATTTCTATGATGTTGTACATGCCTGCCATTATGAGCCAGAAGGAGGACACTATTAAGTAATTAGAACAGTTCATAAGATCTTAGGAGCTGGTTACTTTTGGCCATCAATGACAAAGGATGTTTCATTCTTTGTTAAGCATTGTGATGAATTCCAGTGGATGGGAAGACTCATGCCAACAATGGAGATGCCATTTCAACCTCAAATAGCTCTGGAACCATTTGAAAAATAGGGCATTGATTTTATGGGACCTGTTGATCCACCTTCTAAAGGGAAACATTATATACTTGTTTGTATATAATATGCAAAAAAATGGGATGAGGTGAAAGCATTGCTAGCAGCAAGAGATGATAAAGTCTCAATTTTTTTTTACAAGCAAATTCTTTAGAGATTTGGTGCACCAAGATAAATTTTTTCAGACCAAGGACCACAATTTGTATCAGTGATGATGGAAGCCTTTTTGCAAAGATACTAGATGACACATACGAAATCTTCACCATATCATCCTCAGGCGAATGGACAAGTGGAGGTCATTAATCGAGAATTGGAGAATATCCTGACAAAGACTGTTTTATTGAGGAAAATAGACTGGGCAGAGAAGTTAGATGAAGCAGTATGGGCTTATAATACCACATGGAAAACAACAACTAGATTTTCTCCATATGAACTTGTGTATGGGAAAAAACTAGTTATGCCTATAGAATTTGAATTAAAAAAATTGAAAATAACATTAGAAGTTGGAATTGATTTACTTGAGTCTAAGAAAAGTAGAATTTTGCAGCTAAATAGACTTGATGAGATGAGAATGGAGGCACTTCAAAATACAAAGGTAATCCAAAAGCAAAGGAAGGAATGACACGATAAGCATATTGTGTCCAAATAGTTCAAGGAAGGAGATTGGGCATTATTATTTGACTCCAAATTTGAAGAATTTAAAGGGAAATTCCATACAAGATGGTTAAGACCCTATGAGATAGATCAAGTATTTGAAAATGTAGTTGTTCAATTAGTACCAATTGATGGAGAAAAGAGAGTTATGCTAGCTAATGGTCATTGATTGAAAACATATTATAAGCCAGTAACAAAGGAGGAATTTGTAGATGATTTGCAACACAGAATTGAACATTTTCTCATGGAAGATATCTCTTTCATGAGAGAAGATATTTGAACCTTTGAAGAAGGAATGGATAAACAAAGTAAATTGAAAACCAGCAAATGATAGTTCACCTTGGGAAAAAAGAAAGTAAATTGAAAACCAGCAATGGTGGTTTTCTTTCAAAAAAAAAAAATGCAAATGAGATGATTGAAAACTAGCAATGGTGGTCTATCTGGGTTAACTTTGAGTAGCTCCTGAAAGTTCTGAAGACTTTGAAGACTCAAAATGGCTCAATAGCTCTTGAAGACTCCTAAAGCTCATGAACTCTTGAGAGCTCTTGAAGGCTCTTGAAGGATCTTGAAGACTCCTGAAGGCTCGTGAAGGTCTTGAAGGCTTGCAATAAATAAAGGTGCGCATTTAATGTGAATATTATTCTCAAAATATTATTTTCTAAGGTAGTTAAACTAAAGTAAAATAGGTAAATATTTATGAGTTTAGAAATCTCCGCCATATTGTTATTAATAATTATAATAAAAGTATTTTAATCATTTCAAAAAGTAGCAGAAAATTTGGTATAAGTATGATGTGACATTGAAATGACATCAGTAATGATTGCAAGTCATGATAAGATTCGCCTATCCTATCAATTTTTTTTCAAATTTAAGCTAACATGTGTAAGGAGCATCACCGATTTTGCAAATTGAAATGCAAATGCAAAATTGTTGCATGTGAAGCGTCAGGGGCAGTAAAGAAATTTAATGCAAACAATTAATGATACGTCATGTTATTTTTAAAATTGTAACTTCATAAAAAAAGAAAGATCATTTTGGATATTGCTTAAGAAATCAGTCCACCATTGTTGAAGTCTGCCATGGGAAACAAAGGGAATGCTGAACCATAAAATTTCACTCTTGATTATGAGATCAAGAGATTGCTGAGAGAAGCTGGGTGGTTGGATTTTATAATGAAGTATGAGGGTTTTCAGTAGGAGATTGTGGAGAAATTTGTTAGGAATTTCCATGTGAATGTCACAAGATTCAGAGGTGAGATCATTGAAGTTACTCCTGAGATTATAAGTGAAATTTCAGGAATTCCTGCTAAAGGAAAACCAGTTAATAAAGGTCGAGTAAAATTTGATAAATTGGTGGCGACATTTCATCAAGAACTAGAAAAGAAGCCTAAAATTCTAATGCATAAAGGAGATCAATGGGGAATAGCTTGTAACAGCTTGGAAGAGCCTTGTAGAATGGCTACAATGTGGGTAATGAAATACTTCATATGTGAGGGACAATACAACAATGTATTAGGGCTAGGAATGCGATGACTGATACATTTGAGGTATGGAAACACAAAACCCTCCGCTAGAATCAATTTTCCAACATTTTTGTTTCAACAAATTGCTTCAATGATTTCCCAAGTAAAGTCTAGAGGAGAGTCTTCCATAAAATACCATGGTTTAATTCATTTGATAATTAAACATCATTTCTTGACGAAAGAATCTGGGAAGTAGGGTTGGCTTGAATTTTTGTCCACACCTATTGAAAAACAAAAAGGAAGACCCACAAAGGGGCTCACGAAAAAAAGGGAAAAAGTAGAAAAGGGAGAATCTTCTAATGGAGAACAAAAAAGTGAAAAATAAAGCTACAAGAATCCACTAGAGTGACCCATAGTGCCTCCAAAAAGAGAAAACAAGACTTGACTGAAGAAAGCCCTAGTACTGTTGAGACTCTTGTGCTGACTCTTGAGGAAACCGCTATATTTGAAACCCTTGCCTCTGAAGTCCATGAAGAAACCCAAACACCAGTGCAGTCACCTAAACAACCTCACAACCCTCCTGAAAGCCCATTCCTATCTCCTAAAAGAACCCTTGTAACTAAGGTCCATGACTCTGTTGAAGAATCTGAGGCACATTCAGAAGAAAGGGAAGCCTCAGAAGAATTTGAGGAAGAAGAGGCCGAAAGATCACCTTCACCTTCTCTGACTATGGAGAGAAGAAAAGGAAAAGAGCCATTAATTGAAGAAGAATAATTTCATGAAGTATAAAATGAGGAAGAATTAGAAACAAAGGAATTGTTGAGGGCAATGAATATTTCTACGATTGAAGCTGAGTTAGAGTAGGAAAGGAAGAATGTGCAATTTCTTGAGGAAAAATTGAAAAGAAAAGAGGAAGAATTACAACAATCCCTCAATAAAACTTAGGAAAAGGGAATTGAAAAGAAAGAAACAAGGTACAAAGAGAAGTTGAATAACACTGAGGAAGCTTTACAACAGGATAGTGTGCAAGCATTGGCAAGTGTAGAGGAAGTAACAAAATTGAAAGAGGAATTACAGTTGAAAGAAGAACAATTAAAAAACAATCAATGAGATTTTATTCTCAAGAGGCTTCTACTTCCGCGACTTCATCAAATTACCTTGATCTTCCTCCTATTCTATCTAATATTCCATCAGATGCTCCAAGGAGAACTCAACCTGGATATCTTTCTTGGGCAACCATGAAATTGAAGCATGAAAATGACCAATTAAAAAAACAAGTACAACAATTGGAGGAAGAGAAAAATGAAGCAGAAAACAAATTTGAACAAGCAATTGAGATATCCTTTGCATGTTTTAGATGAGGAGGCCATCAGAGATATATGCATTATTTCTAAGGGAGGAATTTCTGCAATGGAAGCTCAATCAGTTGGTTTTAAGGAGAAACCTTGATTATCATAATGACAAATATTTTCTGCAAGACTATTTCCAAAGCCATCTCGATATTCAAAACCAAATGCGTGAATTTTTCCAGCATGGATTTTTGATGGGGGATAGTGATGATTCTTTGTTAAATGTTTATGTTGGATAATTACAAATTAGGCATTTGTTTCTTTAATGCAAAATCAAATTGAATGGTCGAAGAGGATTGAAAAATACAAAGAGGCACAAAAAAGTATGGATTGCCAATGAGACCCGAAATTCCTCATGCAAAGAAGTATATTACAAGGGTCTGATCAGTAGTACGACAAAACAATGTCAACCCTCTCTATGTTTCCAATTTACTGAGCAGAATATCAGCTTTCCAAAATGTTGAAGGAATACTTCCTCCAGTGGCAATAAATGCATGCTAGGAAAGATATTACACCATCCCTGAAACATTAAGAAGGAGAGAGCCTATCATCCCAAATAACATCAGATGGAGCTTGATAAGAGTAAGACATGTGATCTCTTTGATAGAGCAGCAATAAGAATACTGAGTTGGTATGCGGTTCAGAATCTCGATCATCATAATGCTTGCTCCAAAACTCAATGCACCTGACATTATTCCAGTAGAGGTCTTAAAAACTTGGTATGAGAAACTAAAGGAAAACAATGGCTTTGCACTCAAGACCAGACTACCACCACAATACAGGGAAGGAGTGTTCGACTATACAATTTGGATGGAAGCAGTGAACAAGGACAAGGAAACCACCATAATTATTGACAAGGAACCATGAGGACATGGTTCACAATAGGTGGGGGAGAATGATGAGGGCTCAAAAATACTTTCAACTAGTTATTTTATGGTTTAAAAGACTTGGTTATTTTATTAATTAACATGATTGGCGGTAGACTATATGTTGATATATATTTAATTGTTTTACTTTATATTTGGCTAATTTGGTAAATATATTAGGGGTAATGCTTTATATTAAATGTGTTTCTTTTGTGATGTTAATGATGAGTTAATTATGCAGTTTTAATCTTTTACTATCATAATTGGTATCCTATTCTTAAGGATCTTATTCGGGGTATTTAAAGACTGATGATTGACAACTTAGTTCAAAGATAAAGTTAAACTCCCTATTTAACCACATGAAGACAATCACACCACTGACTACCTCGGTTGGATGATGAATCACTAAAGTTTCAAATCAACTTCATTTTAGTTGGTTTAGGAACTTCTTGTCCCAATGTTGACCTGGCATTTTCCCTATGTCTATTTTCAGTTCTGTTTTAGTTTTGTTTTAGTCTTTAGTTTAGATGCCTTGTATCTTGGTAGTTAACTCCATGTTTTGAATTGAATAAGGATATAGTTATAAATATCCATCTTTAGGTTTTAGAAGATAGATAATTTTCAATTAAGATTTGTAATGGCAACACTACTTTTTTTTGTGTCCCGACTTTGATCAATTTGAATGAAAATAAGAAGTTAAATTGAATATGTTAGAGTAATAAAGTCATCACCTAATTAATTAATTAAGCATTAATTAATTAGGTCACTTTATGCTTTATTACACTTAAGCTAAACTTATGAGTGCTTTTATTTCATTATTTACTTTAATTAATTTGTTTCTTTTTGCATAATTAGATCCTCTAATATTAGAACATTTTGTCTCATTCATTCCTATGAGGACACTTGTCATGTTCTAATCCAACCCTAATCTAGGGTTATCTTTCATCCTTTTCATAAGGAATGATTCATTGTAATTATTATCAATTCATTCATGATAGTTGTTCACATAATGAAAATTGGTGTTTTTCATTAGCTTTGAGTTGTTGGGCAATCATATCTTGCTTATTTCTTTATAGTGTGATAGGTTTATCATTATAGGTGATTCATGGAGCTATGGGAGTAGATACTTCAACTCTAACATGGTATCAGAGCACCAAATCTGCAACCATCTTGTCCACTTTTTTTGAAGAAATCAACTCATGCATTAATATCTGTGATTCATGGTCAAATTTTGAGCATTCCATTGAATCCAAAGCTGCTAGAACAATCAGGTTTTCATTTCGTTTTGTCGAAAAAGGCCTCCATTTGTCAGATCTATGAGGATTTGAAGTTTATGAAGGTTTCCAGATGCATAGTGTACCTGCAATTTTGGAGCATTTTGAGCCCAAAGAGACCTCACCATCGCATTCAAAGTGCCCAAAAACCCCAAATTCGGCTGTCAAATCGTCGAAATTAGACACAGTGACTTCAGGAGGCAATTTTTTTTCATTTCTAGGGTAATACGACCTGGTATGACATGCAATCCAAGAAAAAAATAAAAAAATAGAGGTAATGGGCGCTACTGTTAGTAAACCACTAGCAGTTAACTGCTAGTGGTTAATGCTAGGGGTTAATGCTAGCGGCTAGTGTAACCGCTAGGTTTTCCCCGAAACCCTTTTGGAGTAGTCTTGGTATTTTGGCCATAACTTTTGCATTCGAACTCAGATTTTTGAAAACAAAATATCACCAGAAAGCTGATTCCGAGCCCGATCCAATGGTATAGGTGTTTTTTTTGGTTTTTTTGTTATGTTGTAGTTTTTTCCAGTCAAAGTCAGATTATCATTTTTGCGCTTCTGGGGGTATATCTTTTGTATATGGTCTCCGTTTTTTGAAAACGAATAGGCTTTGAAAAGCTACTTCAATGCTCTATATAGTGATTTTAATTATTTTTCCAGATTTTTTCCTAGGTACATTTTATTTAAATTTTTGTGTTTACACAATTTTCTTAATTACTTGGATGTTTTGGCACTTGGGAATGCTTTGTTTGCGTCATTTGGCTCTATTTCACATGATTTTCATGCAGTAAAGTCAGTTTTCTTAGATTTGTTCATTTGAAGAGTAATCAATGGGTTTTTCTACTCACCCTTCAGTTGTAATCCTAGAACAGGATAATTATGAGTCATGGGCAAAGGGCATACTTACACATTGTAGGTGGCTTAATAGTTTTCCTTATTTATATGAGCTCATACTTGAACCAAACACACCAAGGAGAAAAATAGCTTGGGATATCATTAGATATCATGTAGTAGGACTTTTATGTTCTAGTGTCGATTTTGACACTATGTGTGATGTATTAGACACTAATTGTCCCCACACACTTTGGACTCATCTTTGGGAGATCAATGGAGACCCCAATCTCTCTCCATACCCAGAGGACCCTGCTTTAGATTGTCTCTTACCCATGGATACTACAAATTGTATACCCATTGATAATGATACATTAGAGGACCTAGAGTATCTAGCAGGTCTTGCACGTTTTGATGGATCAGAGGCTTGCCTCCTAGTTCCTAGTCTTCAGACTAAGATTACACATGCATCATCCGTTGTTCTTGATGACATAAGTATTGCCACATTGGCCCCTATGGATTTAGTTCAACATCATGACCATCTTGGTCATTAATTTTCTGCTACATCATGGGATTCTTATCTTATAGACACATCATTATTTGTTGAGTCTCACACTGCAGATCTTGAGGATTATATTGAGGACATACATCCTCTCTATCTTGACAATCAGATTATCACTGTACACCCACCATCATCACTGCATTCAGAGGTTGTATTTCAAGAGTCTTCACATGAGTTTGGATTTGACATCATTTTTTTTTGTTTAGACACAAAGATTATTCAACATCCTATCATGGCACACATCTTGAGACATATTCATTCATCACTCTTCACAAGGTTTTTTTTTTGACATCGTCCTTTGGATCCATTTCTTCCCAAGGGGAGGAATGTTATTTTCCACTTCAAGATCTCTTTTTGGATTCTACATCAGGCATCCACCATTGCAATAAGAGTTTCTTCATTGTGGGGGGCCTTCTAGTCTCTTTCTATCTCTCCTATGGAGACCATTGTATATGTACATATGTGATAGAAGTTGTCTTTGGGGGGTATCATGTAATCCACCTTCTATCCTTCTTCTATTAGTGCATTACATTCTTTTCTTTTCTCTCTTTTGGAGGGGAGTTTTATTCCCATGTGGTTTTCTCCCTTTCTCTAGTTATGGGAGATTAGCTTGTTGTACATGGGTACCTCATCAACCATTAGGGTGGGACCCATTCATGCATCCATTCAAGTATTTCTTTATCATAGTTTAGTTTCTCCCTAGTTCATCTTAAGGAGGGGTGCAAGAATAATAAATTCATCACCTAATTAATTAATTAAGCATTAATTAATTGGGTCACTTTATGCTTTATTACACTTAAGCTAAACATAGGAGTGCTTTTATTTCATTATTTTCTTTAATTAATTAGTTGCTTTTTGCATAATTAGAGCCTCTAATATTAGACCATGTCGTCTCATTCATTCCTATGAGGACACTTGCCATGTTCTAATCTAACCCTAATCTAGGGTTATCTTTCATCCTTTTCATAAAGATTGATTCATTGTAATTATTATCAATTCATTCACGAGAATTGTTTAGATAATGCATGGAATTGTGGGAGTAGATACATCAACTCTAAAAAAATCACTATGTTAGAGGTCTCATCGGAGGAAGAGCAGGGCCCGCTCAACCAAAGGAATTGACCTTGTGTGGTATTTCTCTGAGTTATTTTCTTTCTGTTCATTGAATGTTAAATATGGATTGTTAATTCTAGTGAACCATTTTCAGCAATTGTGTTTAAACACTTTTAAGATAAGTTCATCATAGTTAAAATGATTTATT
The DNA here is from genome assembly GCA_007258455.2 of Sequoia sempervirens. Lineage (NCBI taxonomy): Eukaryota > Viridiplantae > Streptophyta > Pinopsida > Cupressales > Cupressaceae > Sequoia > Sequoia sempervirens. The sequence goes on from VDFB02281492.1 coordinate 623,389,190, forward strand.
AGATTCATTATAAAGTTTATTGAGTTAATCAAGATTTAGATGTTGTTGTTAGGAATTAAGTTTGGTAATTATCTGTTGAGTTTAAATAGAAACAATGATGGAAACTTGTGGAAAGATGAAATTGAAACTTGTTTCAAATCTATTCATGGAAATTAGTATTTATGTTTTCTAGATTAATCATTATTTCCTTGCAATTTATTTCTGTTCTTTAAAATAACATTTATTTTCCAGCAAATCTTAAGATAGATTTCTTTTGAAGTAAAATAGAATTAAATTTGGATTTCAAATTCTACATTAAGAATTAAGGTAAATGTTAGTCTTTTCCATGAATCAATCTCAATCAAGTCAAGTGAAGTCAAAATTTAGTCGAAAAAACTTTAAATGAGGAAATAGAATATAACTAATCCTTAGGAATTAGTCACTAAAGTTCAGCTCCTGAGAGCTCCTAAAAGCTCCTAAAGGGGCCAAACCAAAACCAAAAGTCACTGTTTACAGTGCAAAACCCCCCAAAAATCCGTGACAACCATCCTTATTGCATATAGCTTTGAGACATAGCTGGTTTGATAATTAATTGACTAAATGATGCAAGTTGTGACATTAACGACCTTTCCCATCGCAACCTAACAGGTACCTTGCTTCAAAGAGGGGAAAATGTAGACACAAATGTCTTGAATGATACTACACACTTGAATCCAATATTCTAACATCATTTCTCCTTGAAATCTATCTTCTTTTCGTTTGTTTAATTAAATAAACCTAATTATTTAATTAAATGCATCATTTTGATGTATTAATCTAATTGATCTAATTAGGTTAATTTCCCCCCTCTCACACTAACATTCAACCTTGTTTAATTGAATAAATCAAATTATTTAATTTAAACCCTAAGTCCTCTCATTTAATTAAATAATCCTATATTATTTAATTAAATGTCATTTTGAACCCCTTTTTATTAAATAAGCTTGTTATTTAATATATATCCTATTATTCCTTATCTTACACATTAAAATCTAGTTTAAATTACTAAATTGCTAATTTCCTCTCCCATCCACTTGCATAGGGAATATTTCAAATGAATATTCTCCTATTTTGTTCCAAAAAGGGAATGATTTCTTTTAAACAAACTTTATAACAAACCTTCACAGTTGTTACAAAGTGTTTTTGTTTGAATCATTCTCATCCCTCGATCTTTCCTTGATCCATGTGATCTTTGATTCTCATCCATTGATGAAAATCCTTGATCCATGCCTCCCCCTTCATTCAATAATGACCATTGATGGCTCAAATCGATTTGAGCCCTTGATTCTTCATTTTCTCTCCTATAAATACATCACTATTTGGAGAGAAATGGATCCATCTTTTGATAGCAAGGTTATGTTGTTGAAATTCATACTCACTTGCATCCATATTGAGCATTTGTTAGCATTTTAGATTAATCTTCATATATATTATCTTAAGCATCCATTAATGGCTTCCATGTTAGTTTAGTTTGCATCGATGACTTGCATATTTGAACTTTGTTTCCACTTAGCATAGATTTCATCCATCTTTATCAAGAATTTTAGCATTTGGTATTCATCTTCATCATGTTAAACTAGTTTTATACCATTTTTTCGTTCATATTTCATCAGTTTCATCGGTTTTCATCAATAAAATTGATTAAAACAACTCATATTATCCAAGGGATTGGGAAAGGGTCATCATTCCACATCAATGCAACACCACTCCCCCAATGGGATAAGATTTGAGGTCTTAGAATAGGTTTTCCTTTATGTTTATCATGTTTTTCATGATTATTTCACTGGGTTCTTAGTCTTTGAAATTCAAATATCTCATTTGGATAATTGCTTAGGGGATTAAATAGGATTTAAATTCATTTGGATCTAGCATATTTAGTTCATACTATGAATTTTATCACAATAATATTCCTTTATTATTCATATAATTATATTTAAAATCAAATCACCCTTACTATTAAATGATTTATTTTTAAACATAATTATATGATATTATCCTTTATATCTAATTATTCTGATATCATCACGTATTTCCTATCATGTATGTTGTGCTCTAATTTATAGTTCCTTATGTAATTCTGCCTATTATTTAGTTCATTGATAAATGATATTTCTTTTATAATTATTTTTTTCCTTTTTAGAGTTAGTTTTCATTTTTTAATTCATTTTAATTGTATAATTTTTTTTTGGTTCATAAGTTGTGGGATGAGGGGCCCACTCCCATTAATAGAAAAAATAAAAAAATTACAAATGTCTACCATGTAGATAAGAAGGTTTTGAGAACCACGAACTTTTCCAGAAAGAAATCTAAAGAAACCTACAGAGGAGCAAAGAACTAAAACAAAATTTTCAATCTCAATACAAAACTAGCCAAGGAGAAAAAAGAAAAAGAAAATCAAAGGAACCACAAAGGCGAAGCCCTTTGATTATTTTAGAGGAGGAGAGCTTCCAAAGTCTGTTGGGAGCCAGCCTCCACCGCTTCCATACCTTCAATGCGAAGCTTTTCAGCTTTAGAATTCCTTCCAACCTTACGTTTTGACCCATAGTTAGGTTTAGATTTACCACTAATAATCTGTGAAATCCCAAGTTTTCATGGCAGGTCCAAAGTAAAGTCATCAAAACAATCATGATTTTGATCTTCCAAGTCATCCATGAAAGGGAAGGTGCCATCAGATTCATAGTCTTCCTCCTCTAACCCAAAGGGGTGTCAGGTGAACTATTAGGAACAAGAGCAATCAAAGGAGAAGAGGGATCCACAGGTTGTTCCGAATTCACCTTAGAAACTCGAGGGGGATGAAAAAACCTTCCATGATTATGCCAAATAAACTCAGTATCTAGAGTGCCATCCTTCTTTACCCACTTCTTCAAGCTCACATTCCACACCCCAGCTAGAAGTTGAAGGGAACAAACATCAATTGTGTGATCTAAGATGTTGTAGTGGCAACAACAAAAAGGAAAAACCTCATAGTTTAAAAATTGAATCCATACACCATGATAGGAATGGATCTGAATAGAATGAGAGAGAGGTTTATAGATATCCAACATGGTGCAAACCCTGTAGAATCTACATTCATAAGCCACCATGTCTTGATCAAACTTAACAAAGGACCCCAATTGGTTGATCATATTGCTAAGCAAATCCACATTGTGCAACACCAGGGGCAGGTTGTAAATCCTAATGTAGATAGGAATACAAATAACCTTAGTCATGGCTAGATCAAAGAAAGATGTCCATGGAGAAATAAAGAGGCTAGAGTGCCCAAAGAACCATGGCCCATAATACAACACAAAGTTGCAATCCTCAACAAAACAAAAAGTAATAAGGAAAAAACCAAAGTCCAAGGATTCAATAGTAGGTGTCGACAAGTTACTCCAAGAATTTTTGACCCATTTGAGGATAGAGGCCACTAATGAACTCTTGGGAAAGCACCTTAAAACTATAGATCAAATACTACAATCCCCATCAATAGCTGCAATGCAACCATCATAAATGAAAACATCCACTGGCTCATTGAAGAAGAACACCTTAGAATCCCCAAAAGAGAACTAGGCACTTCTGGGCAAAGGGCCATTTTCCAATTTTGTGGATGGAGGCAGGACAGGAGAAGCCATAGGGTGAGCTGAGTTAGGGTTTGTAGGAAGAGAATTCTCCAAGAAAAAAATTGAGCATACATGATAGGGATTTGACTTGTTTTTGCATCCATCAACAGAACTGGAAGGCATACACCCAAAGAAACACCCGCAAGATTCCTAGCCAAAGTATCAAGAGCTAGGGAAGGAGAAGCAAGAGCAGGATTGGGAAGAATAGGGCTAGGGTTAGCCTTGTGACCCTGCTCCAAACAAAAATGACTACAAACATGAAAGGGGCTTGTTTTATTTCTGCAAATCGTGAGAAAAAGATGAGCAGGTTCCTCCACCAAAGTAACAACCTGAGCCAAGCATAGTGGGTCAAAGGAAAGGGAGGGAGAAGGATGGCTTGACGAAAATTATGGCTCCAAAGAAGAACAAGAGTGGAGTGCATAATGTTTTCTCCCCTTAATCCCCACTGCACAAGAGCCATCCTTGGAGCCACCGTCGATTGTCTTGCTCTTAGCCACACCTTTGGGTTTAGTGTAGAGGTTTTTGGGTCTAAGCTTCCTTTCCTCCACAACCAAATCTTTGCATCCACTAGGTTTACGACCAACAGTAGTGCCAAGGCTGCCCTCACATATTTTTGCCAAATTTTATTATGTACACATATAATTTTAAATTTCTTGCTACCATTAATATAGTTATATTTGTAGTTTTTCTTATTCTTGTCTCTTTTATATCTTATTGTTTCTTTTTAATTTTATAGAACCCCAATCCTAATACCTGCAAAACACAATAAAAAAACACATAGTTAGATCCAATGCAAGTAAGAATTAAGATTCCCCATGAAATCCATTAGCAATGCTCAAAATAGGAAATAAGAGTGAAGAACACAAGGAAAAAGCAATGAAATCCTAATTAAGCAAGCAAACTCTTGATCCCATGGGGGAATTGGTGCCAATTTGATGTGAAAATTGGCCATTTCCCAACTCCTATGATGCAATGTTGATGAGTGATGAAGGTTGATCCACTTTGTTGAAGATTCACTTGAGCTCCATGATGAAAAATATGCATAACCTAGCTAAGAATTTGATAAAATTGATGAAAATAGATATGCTTGAAGACAAAATTGAGTATAGTAAACTTGCTCAAATTGTGGATGATCAAAATGAGGAGAGAAACCTCTTATTTATAGAAAGACAAGATGGAGAAATGCAAAATGGGATGAATGCAAGATCATTCAACACCCAATGAGCAAGTGCCATTTGTCAAGATGTGAATGGGCAAAGGATGTGCACATTTTGATGAATGTGCCCATAAATGCAATTAGGTGGAATTTGAAAATAGTGAAATGACATGTAAGAGGGAAAAATAAATGACTTAAATGCCACTTGGCTCAATGCACAAGGACATGTAAGAAGGAATGAATGTCTTGTTGGAAGGACAAAGTCCACTTGGAGGGATTTTCAAATTTGGAAGAATATTCTCTAAAGATGCCAAGTTGAGAGAAAATAGAGATTTAATAAATGAATTAAATGTATTTTCAGATGCAAGTGGCAAAAGCTAGAGGATGGAACATGGATTAAGATTAGATTTAATTAGGATTTGATTAAATGAGAGAAGATTAGGTGATTTGACAATTTTGACTTAGATTTTAGGATTTAAATAAATCAAAGTTGAGAGGAAAATGATTTAGACTTAGTTAAATAAAGATTTTGATTTATTTAACTAAAGGGGATGATTGTTAGATTAAATCAAATAAGGTTTAATTTATTTAATTTAATAAGATGGCCTTAGAGATTTAATTAAATAAAATGAATTATTTAATTAAATAGAGACCTAGGGTTAATTAAATCAGATTGATTAATTTAATTAACGAAAGAGAAAGACTTAATCAGATAAATAATAATTCATTTAATTAAGAGAGGAAAATTAATTAATTTAATCAAATAAGGGCTATTCGATTAAATGGTTTAGACAAAGGGATGATTCAGGATGAAGTGGTGTTAGTAATCAGGATCAAGCGTGTTAGTACATTTTCCATGTCTACATTTTTCCCCTCTTTGAAGCAAAGTACAGTTCAAAGAATAAATTGTCGCGATCAAAAACCAATTTTTTTTAATTTCAAAATTTTCCCCATTGCTGCCCCAACGAGAGAGAACATGTCGATATATTGCCCCCTCGAGAGATCAGATGAAAATTCATATTTTTTGGGTGATCTCGCGAAAAAGGAAGACAAGGTGCCCGATAGGTCCAGAAAGGCTCCAGGACGCAAAAAAAAGAAGATAAAATGCAAAAAATAGTGCGAGACGACCCTTGGTTGGGCGAAAAAAGGATCGGGGGATCAAAACCCTAGTAGGACAGCTAAACGAGGTCAAAAAACCCTAATTTGCAGGCTTAAATAGGCATTGAGGGGTCATTTCCAATTCATTTTCATATTTAGCCTTTAGAGATTTTTCAACTTTGAGCTCTGACACCTTCATGAGATGGCACAATGACAGCTTCCCTGACACATTTTTGATAGAGTACAGACACACCAGAGGCTTCTTGGTACATGACCACTGGTGAGTCAACTTGACCCAACGTTGTTTTTTGATTTTCGTGCACATTTATTAGGCTAGGAAACACAAATTCTTCCCTCTCAATTTATTTTTTCCTCAATGTTTGATCTTGATGGAAGAATATTGATGTTCTATACATTTTTGTGAAGGGAATTATTTGAAATGAAGATTTTGGCATGTAACTTATTATTTGACATGGAGTCTCCACTGTCAAATCTTTCTCAATGGCTTATTTTAGGGTAGGAAGTTCAAAATTATTGACCAACTCATTAGAGACTAAGTTAAATCTTCAATGAAGAGCATAGTCAATCTTCTCTTTGTGATGTATGACATCGTCATGATATCTTTTAAAAATATGTTGTATAATTCTCTATTGAATCACATTATTTGAGCTAAGTCAAATTTTTGAAATAAAATCGAAGATACTTTTTATCACACCTCTCAATCAAAATTTTATAAAATTCATCATATGAGTTGGTGGATCTGTGACCTTGAGTGATTAGACTATGAAATCACCACTCATGTTCATTACACTCCAAATGGAGGGTGGAAGAATTGATTACTTCATCTTTGGTCATCATTCTAAGGGGGGAGAATGTTTTTTTTTCTATATATCCATGCATGAGTTGAGAATTTGTTAGATCCATCATAGGGAGAGAGTGACAACCTCCTCAAATCTTGCTACACATCTCTCTTAGAGAAGACTTGAAACCCAGGCTTAGGTGTTTAACCATTCTAAGATTTCTTCATGGTCATGTAATTGGTGAATGAAATTTCACATTTGATCTCCTCAAAAAGAGCTCAATACTCTTCATGACAAGACTTAATATCATCAAACAATGATTTTTGGGCTTAAGGATTTGGAGCATCTACCTCCTTATTTACAAAGGGAGGTTGGGTTGGTCTTGTAACTAAGACAAGAACAATGGTTCATGTATGGATCTTAGTGGAATCTAGATTATTACTTTTAGAAGCACTAACTTTTACCATTGATTATCTAGGCACATTCATATTATTTTCTAGCTTGTGAAGATATTGTGCTACCATGTCAATCATCATATCAAATTTCCTTTTAGTCTAATCATCTAGGTTATCATATGTGTTTATTCTCCTCTCTTTCTACCATAATGTTATGATTTTCAATGGGTTCTATAGGATATGATTGAGTATTTGCACTCTTTATATATCAACCTTATTTTTTAAACTCCCTCAAATTATATTTATTTTCTCTATCATTATACTACATAAAACTAAAAATACAATATTGAATTTTGAGCACACAAGTTGACAAGATCACTAGCTCCAATACCAGTACAATACACCCACCCAAAATAATAGTGTAAATCAAATTTTTAACTTTAAAAAACACTTATTATTTGATTAGCAACATTACCATCCCTAAAATTCAGTCAAATATTAAATAACTCATATTTAAAACAATTGTTTATGCATCAATAGTAACATTACATTTTGAATAGTAAATGATGAAAATAACTCTTTATTCTTCTTATTATGATGAACAAAAAAATAAAAAATAAAATCTCAATCTATGTCTTATTACATTAATGACTTTATTACATTCAAATAATTTTGTAATATCAATAACTACAATATAAAATTCATACCAACAATGATAGTGAATATGCTTGTATTAAAAAATAGATATAGTAAACTATCATAAATATGCTATAGATAATCTAGTTTTGGTCACATCCTTTGCACGTATAGCAAAAGAACCTTGCATATAGTAACACATTTTTCTATAGAATACGAAAAAACATGTGCAACATAAAATATTTCAAGTAACAAGCAATGATCAACAACTTATATATCTTGAACATGGGAAAATGGGGGACTACTTAGGATTCTATCAAAATGGTTGCACCCCCTTTAAGTATTTTTGATCTTTCATGTATAATAAGAGATTTTTATTTCTAAACTTATCCTAGAGTTCTTTATGCTAGGATGGTAAGAAACACCAATAGAAATAATAAATCATACTAACATAAATATAAGGAGTTCTTACTATGTGTTGAGTAGTTTGTGAAAGGATATAAAATAGAAATATAATTGTAAATATTATCAAGGAAATCAAATCAACAAGGTTTTCAAGAATGTAAAGAGGAGCTAAAGAGGGTTTTAGAATAGTTACAAAATAAAATAAACTTGTATGCATAACTAGTAAAAATGGTTGTTTCTTTCAGTAAACTTGTATACTTTCAACATTGAAATTCTCAAATACTATTCAAACAAGATTGACAAAGCCTAGGTGAGTCAATGATAGACAATAAAATATAAATATAGGGTATCTCCATAATTATAGGGAAGTCTCATAAAAGACGAGCTTATAAGACACATGATTTCCTTGGAAAAGGAGATAGAATTTGACAATTTGGTGAAAGTAAATTTTGTTTAGGAATTGGCTAAATGAAACATAAAACATACTAAGGGAATACAATTGAAATGAGTGCAATATGTAGAGTAGAAATTTTAAAAGAAGATATTTCCATCTCTACAATATTCCCTTAATTTCTCCAAAAGATGTGATAGGCATTTGAAATATTTACATTTGAAGGTTATTTTTTCTTGGATTTATTGGCTATAGGTTAGAGCCCAATTTAATTCAAACCTTGTAAATAAAGTAACACCCCAAATGATAATTTTGGTTGTGTCATCATAATACATGCATATATTTTTTTGTGTAGTCTACTTGGTGGAAGGTGTAGGAGTTAAGATATAGCTCGTAGAACATGTTACAGTCACTTAAGGACTCAAAACTCTAGGATCATCTGCAAAAACTAACAACAACCTTCCACAAGAGGGAAAAGCAACAACATGAAATTCCAACAATGGATTCAATATGTGGCCAATATGCAATACTTAAGATTGCAATGATATACTAGACTTACACAATTGATTTGAGATTGATATGATCAAATGTACATATGAATTCTTGGTTATATAGGTAAGGTGAGGAATAGGATTGGACAAGATCATGACAAGTGTCGTAATCCTATCACATGAGACAACTAAGTCATAACAACCTAGATCACAAGCATTAAATAAATGCCAACTAGATAAGATAAGTGACAACTAATGCTTCTAGAAAGATTCTCCCCTAATTAATGCTAACTAGAAAGATACGCTCCTAGGACCTAAGTGGACTTAACAATGTAAATAGGACCTAGCTAAGACTAGATAGGAAAACCAAGATATCCTTAAATCACTTAAGGATAATCTACACCACATTCAGAATCAACAGAAGGTGTATGTGGATAAACACATAACTAAGCATACTTTTGAGGTTGGAGATTTGTTCTATCTTTTGCTTCAGCCATATAGAAGTACTCTTTGAAGAGGAGTGGTGCCGAGAAGTTGAGACCAAGATTTTATGGGATGTATAAGATCATCAATAGAGTGGATGAGGTGGCTTATGAATTGGAGCTACCTGAAAGCAGCATGATCCACAACGTGTTTCATGTTTCATGTCTCAAGAAGGCACCTGGACACCAGGTTGCAGTATAAAACCTAGCCGTCCTAAATCTTATGAAAATATGACTCAATAAGCTCAAATTTGCAACATCCAATATTCTACCTACAAATAGATCTACAAACCCTAGCTGGTTGAAGCACCAAAAAGGTAGTAAAAACTATAAATAGGGCTAATGATGAATCAAGTAGAGTCAGGTTTTCGTCCAACCAACAAATCTCCAAGGGTTTTTGTTCTCAAAGCTAGCTAAATTTGAGATTAAAGCCTTTGTAATAATACATTAGAAATATCAACTCAACAATGGATGTCCAAATGCCTTACACTCAACTCCTTTTAAAGGCTCAAATGAATCTTCTAGAAGAAGCCAACTTGTAACTAACTGCAACTTCTAGAAGAATACTTTATTTAATAAAGTGATTTTTTTAATATTTTATTATTTCCATTTTATTTTAATTAAAAGAATCAATTAAAGCCTTTTGAAATAATATTAATTTTTAGACAACTAAATCAAGTAAATTAATTTACATTACCATGAATTTGGGGAAGTGTTATGCTAATATTCCCTTATGTAATAATATTCTTAGAAAAGGATATACATGATTTTTACTACATCTTCATATGATTCAAACTTTTAATTCTAGGTGGTTGTTGAAATTTCTTTTATTTATATGGGACTAAAAATATTTCAATGGGCCCATTAAGGGGTTAGGTTGGGCTAATCCAATGCATGTCTCTAGTGAAGTTGCTATGTGGGAGCAACCAGAGGAAGGATGGTGGAAGGTTAATTTTGATGGTGTGTCGAAGGGGAACCCAAGGCCTTCTGGAGTGGGGTGCATTATTCAGGATTGGAAAGGTAATGTAGTGGTGTTAGGAGCTATGATATTGAGAGAGGGGTCAAATAATGCAATAGAGGCATCAACAACATTGTTAGCTATTAAATTGGTTAGGAAGTTAGGAATCCCGAGAATTCATTTGGAAGGGGATTCACAAATTATTGTCCAAGCAATAATCAAAAATAAAATCGATGCATGGCATTTATAGAGTACCGTTAGGAAAATAATTGAAGAGATGGAAGGTTTTGAAGATTTCAAAATAATGCATATAAGGTGCTCGGGAAATGTGGAGGCGGATGTCTTGTCTAAGTGGGCACTCTCTTTAACGGGGGTAGACGTAATTTGTATAGAGGATTTCAGGCTATTAAATGAGAAAGATTTGATGTAAGAAAGGTGGCAAGTTGGTGTATGGGGAAGCTTGCAGGAGGAAGGGTCTGTAGCTGGTGCATTAATGAAGGTGTTTTGTTGGCGCCGAGCATACGCTCGACATCTATGGCAACAATCGGCAATGTGGAGTGTTTTAAACACTTCACCACCTTCAATGCATCTTGAAGGACTGGTCTCTATCATGCTAGTGAAGTGGAGAAGGTGGCAGGTGGTTCAAAAGTGACAATGGAAGCCAACTTCACTCTCTCATCAAACAAGAATTTGGATACTTTTATAGGGAAAGTGACAATGAAACAGCTGCGAGGTCTCTTCCTTTATAAGGAAGCTCAAGTGGCACAGGCAGTACAAATAATGTTAAGTGATGGCTTTGAGAAATTGAACCACAGGATGCAGATGAATCTAGACATTTATTCCTTGGTGATGGTGTGGGGTCTTGACTTGGGAACACCAGTTGAGAAGGTGAGGCAGGTAATGGGTACACTAGCCCTGAGAGAGTGTCTGGGTTGTATGGAGGACATCTTGGTGAGGGAAATCCCTGGGGTTGGGCTGGTTAAAATTGAAGGGAAATATGGTGGAGGACTGGAGATGGTAGAATTAAATGACCTCTTCATTAGGTGGTTGGAAGGGAAGACAAAATATCATTGGAGGAGTGAGGCGGCTCGGGGCTGGGAAGAATTAAAGATTTGCATAGAATTGGTTGAACTGGAGACAAAAATTGTGGACCTTAAAGAGATAGCTAGAGAGGAGCTTCGAGTGGAGATTGGACTATGTCCGAGCAAGAAAGTGAATCCTCTGTTGGAAACAACTCAATGGGAGTAGGGTGAACCATCGGCAAAGAATAATGTAGTGTAGGTGTTGTTGGAGGGTTTCCATTTTGCGTTTCTGTGTTGCTTTTTGAATTGCTTGCAAATGTACAATCAATGTAATCTTTAATGGGGCTAGAGCTGATTTTGTTTAGAACTGGGGTTTGGGTTTGGTAGTTTTTAGGTATTGATGGATAGTGGTTTTGATGCTGGTTTACCAACTTTTTGTTGATAATTTGCATAGTATGAACTGATGTAGCGATTTTTTACTTTCAATAAAATCAATATTATCATCGATAAAAAAAAGAAAGATTTCAATGATTTGGAAAGTGATGGTGGAATCCAATATAAATAATGTTTTTTCTAACAGATTTTGTTATTTCCAATCTATCATGATTATTTTGTGGGCATCCATAAACTCTATTACATCTCTTTTGGTTTCACACTTATACATAGAAGGATTGGAATTGGATTCATGATTTTTTCTAACCACTAAGGCCAAAGCCTATTACATGGCACAATGTTTTATTGGGTGATAGGGTTTTTTTTACTTAGTTCTATTAGTTATAGCATTATTTTAAATTTTAAATTTCTTTTTGATATTTGGAAATATGGGAATTCTACTATGTTTCATATTTTAGTTATGGATTATAATTTTTCTATTTGCTCCAAATGGTTAGTGGTTTTTAATGTGGTCATAATGTTCAACATATTTAGAACCTAATTGATCATTAAAGAAATAATCCATGTACTATTACCAAGGTATCACTTAGAGTTTTCCTTCTCATATGGTAGATTTCTCCCACTAGGATAGTGGTGTAGTCATTCGAAGTCCTTTTACAGTTTCTAGAGAGTCATTTCTCTACCACTAACTAGGAAACCTTCGATTGGATTTGACTTGTTGGTAGCTAGGGTGGCTAGCTACCACCTACTTACCACTCTCTATCATCATCTTAAAGGCATGGACAATACCCCCATTGATTAGGGAATTTTTTCTTCCCTAACACATACAATCACACCATTAAGGAGTTCTTAATTTTCATCATGTATGTGCAAGATTATTAGTTGCATGATGGCCTCAAGGAGGGAAAATAAACCAATTTCACTAGTTTGGAGATGTAATGTCGTAAATTACATCCTATGCAATTTCACATTACATATGCCTTCCCCTTTAGGTAAACAAAGATAATTATGCTTTCTTTGAACCTAAAATCATCTCTCGCCATCTCACATGCCATTTCTTGACTATTGAGTCTAATTTTCACATGGACCTATGCACACCGTGAGGATATCTATGAGCCGTACTAGTGTCCCATAAAAAAATATGACTGAGTTGGCCATTAAGACATTACACCTTTTTTTTTGGTAGTATAACACCTCTATCAACCTTGAACCTTGTCGAGAGTTGCTTGGGAGGGCCATTTGAACAAAAAGTCCCTCTTTCTTGGGGATGATTTATTCATTCTTCAACAAATTCAATCTTTCTATATTGAAAACACACAATTATCTTCTTTTCTCATTCTCCACCACTCTACAATACCTCTCTCATACACAACACTCTCCATAGTTTCTATACACATATCTTATAAATAACTCTTCTACAGCTTCCAAAGTAAACTCCATTGTTTCAAATATGATCTCATCTTGCGAAGAGGCCATTACCATCTTGGAGTTTCTTGTCATTTCCTTATTGCACCAACAAGCTACATAACTTCTATGTGGTAGATATTCAAGTCTTTTATTCAAGAATATTATCTTTACTTGTTAGCATATTGTTCTCTTTATCATTTCACATCTATTTTAATTATCTCATCTAAGGTTTTCCATGGAGGTGGAAACACCAATACATGAGTTTGACTAAGGAAAAATCCTATATAGCCATCCAAACATTTCTCTTTGGTCTTGTGTGTGTATGTGTAGGTGGGAGAATAACTTGAAGAAATATCAGGCCTTGCCAAATACTTTTGGTAATGTCTTCAACCTCTCCTTATCATTTTCATCTAGTTTTCACTTAGAATATTTATTTTTGTCCTTTCATGTTCAATGTTCATTAGTATTTAACACTGTTTTCACATATAGAAACTTGTGTAAAGTGCCTTGATTCTTTTTGTGCCAACTTATATTCTTTGTCCATATAGGACACCAATGCACAGTGTGTTTTCATCTAAAAATTATGCATGCATCCTGGACAAAGAGCTTTCCAAGTTATCCAAATGACCTTTGTACCCTACATTTTTGGTTTCTAATGTCTAAAAGGTCCAAATAATGTATGTAATTTGTTAAATATAACAATCCTCCATTCTAGTTCACTTGAGCTGTGTCAACTGAGGTAGTGGAGAGATAGTTTTCTCCTTGAGACCTCATCATCTTGAGGGTAAAAAATTCACTCCTCTACATTTTGGTGAACCCAACATGAAATCACCTTCTTACAAAGTCTTTCTATCCCCTCTTACATTTCCTTCTCTCATTTCCTAGACTTTATGAGGCTGTGTGTGTGTGTGTGAACACTCCTATATGAGCTTCATAACCCAGTCCACAACCTTTGGATACACGTAGTTATAAGAAGTTAGATATATATCATACCTCTAAACTGGTATAGTCCTACTAGACCCAGTCCAATGTTTTTTAGAACTCTTTTCCTTCAAGCTCCGAACCAAATTCTCCTCCAAGGTCTCCATCTTTTGCATATTATGAGACTTCTATTAGGATCCCCTTTGAGCAATTCTAGTCTTTGGAAGATAACCTAAAGCATTTTGAATATTTTATTAACCATGACATTTTCGATAATATGAGAAATCTACTCATCTCAGATCGCAAGAGCCTTGAGTTGCTCCATGTGCTAACCAACATAGTCGAGACTCATGTACCTTTCTACACGTTAGTCTTGAGTTAACCTCAAGATTCTCAATCAAATATAATTGGTACTTAGTTGAATCTTTCAATTCTTAAGGTTTCCATGCATATGGTAGATGTCAATCCAACATTGCCCCTATGTCTTCTACTAACAACACAAGCATTTTGTCTATGCCTCCCATCACTCCTAGGGTCAATGTATCTCAGAATCCTTTGGGGTATCACATCCCTTTGCCTAGTTTTGTACTCCAAAATCTTGTAGTGCAAGTCTCTATTGTAATAGCTATTCTTCCTTCCTTTCCATCTGATCCCATCTTGAACACCCTATTGCAGAATATAGGTTAGATGCAATCTTAGCTCACTAATCAAATAATTACCACATAATCCACTCTTACTCTATACTATAACCATAACCCTCTCACTTGAAAGATATTGAACGCTCCCATACCCCAAGGGATCGAGGTACCAAAATTTGATAAGTATAATGGTCAGGGAGACCCAGAGACACATGACAATTCCTTTATTGCTGTGTGTAGTGACTTTTTATATCAAGATCATTTGCAAGTGAAATTTTTCCCATGATCCCTTAAGGAGACTGCATTGGATTGGTTTTTCTCACTACCTGATAATTCCATCTTTTCTTTTGATTAACTTATGAATCAATTCTTATAGCGGTTCCAAGCAAACATTGGCTCCAAGGTCACTATCACTGACCTTGTCCATTACAAGCAACAATCAAATGAGAATTTTACTAATTTTATTTCTCCCTATCAATCTATATCCTTACAAATCCCCTATGCCCTACTTGACCATGACATCTAGAGGATGTTCAGAGGAATTATCTAGCTAGTGTTAAGTGAACAAGTCTCCTTGATGAAATATCCTTCCTTTTCTCATCTATGTTCTACACCACGAGACTATCAACAAATGTTAGCTTAGTATGGGGGCTTCTACCTCATCCTCACATCTTGATAGTTTTGGGGTTGCATATTATTTTGGAAGGTCGAAGTGAAATAAATCAATAGCTAATGTGGTAATTGTCCCTCAAACAAATGAAAACAATACACTTGGGTAACAATGTAATCGAGTTTTTATAAAACTATTTGATTCTTACTCAACTTTACTTCAATTTTTTTTGAAAGATAACTTAATCACCTTTCCAAAAATTAGATCACTTCTTGAAAAAATCCATACCCTAGTTGGTATGATGCTTCCAATTTTTTCCACTACCACTGAGTGCCCAAACATGATACCAATCATTGTGTGCGCTTGAGAT
This sequence comes from Sequoia sempervirens, assembly GCA_007258455.2. NCBI lineage: Eukaryota > Viridiplantae > Streptophyta > Pinopsida > Cupressales > Cupressaceae > Sequoia > Sequoia sempervirens. Next base: position 623,404,980 of record VDFB02281492.1, read on the forward strand.
AGGGAATTTAGGACCATATAGATAGCGGTAGCATCTACCTTGCTACAAAAAAGTAGAATTCTAGCACGTTTATTTCTAGTGACAACATCCAACTAAAAATATACACAAATCCCTTCCCACCTATTGGTATATGGAGCCTAATCAGACTCAGAGGTTAAATTTTCCCCACTTTTATCAGCGTAGTTTCCCCCCAATCATTTACCATGTTAAATATTGTCTCTTGTTGCTATAATTTCTATGTTTTTTCATTTCTTTGTTTAATATTAATTTGCATGTAATCGATATTTTCTGAATACAATTCCTAACAAGTGGTATCAGAGCGGGTTGTGTTCGATTATCGTCTGCAGGAAAGTCTCACAGTTGAGTGGGAGTCTCACAGTTAAGTGGGAGCAATGGTAGACAAGGGTAAATTGAAGGTAGATAAATTCAATGGGTAGAACTATTAATTATGGAAGATGCAGATGGAGGATTATCTCTATCAGAAGGATTTATGGAGGCCGTTGGGAGGAACAACCAAGAAACCGACATGAATGAGTGATGAGGAATGAAATCTTCTGGATAGAAAGGAACTGGGAGCCATTCATTTATGCCTGGTACAATTGGTGGAATTCAATATTACAACAACAAAGACAACTCAAGAGTTGATGGAAACCCTGGAAAAGTTATATGAAAAACCTTTCACTTCGAATAAGGTATTTCTTATGAAGTGTTTATTTAATATGAAAATGGCAGAAGGTGGGTCAGTTGTTGATCATTTAAATGAGTTTAATACAGTTACCTGTCAATTAATTTCTATAAATGTAAACTTTGATGAAGAAGTTAGGGCTCTTTTGATTTTGTGTTGTTTACCTGAAAGCTGGAATAGCTTGGTCATGGCTATTAGTAATTCTGTTTCTAGTTCAAATACATTGAAATTTGATGATATTGTTGGTGTTATTTTGAGCGAGGAAATTCATAGGAAAAGCTCAAGTAGAACATCCACATCAGGCAGTGTTTTGAATGCAAAAAGCAGGGGTAGAACAAAGGAGAGAGGAAACAATTCTGGAAGTCATGGGAAGTCATGAGGAAAATCAAAGGAAGAAAGGTCCCAATCTAGAGACAAGAGGGATTGTTGATATTGTGGTAAGCCAGGTCATTTAAAGAAAGATTGATGGTCTTGAAAAAATAAAGAAGGAGACAAAAAGGAAGGAAATAAAGAGGAAAATGTTGTAAGTAATAAATTTGATGAGGATGCTTTGATTCTTTCCCTTGATAATGCTGATGATTCTTGGGTGTTAGATTCAGGGGCTTTATTTCATGCTACGCCCAATAGAAGTTATTTTCTTGATTATGTCCAAGGGGATTTTGGGTTGGTTTATTTGGGAGATAAAAAACCGTGTCAGATTGTTGGAAAGGGAAGAATCAAAATTAAGTTGCAAAATGGGAATCATTGGCTACTACATGAGGTAAGGCATGTTCCAAAGCTAAAAAGAAATTTAATTTCAGCAGGGCAACTAGATGATGAAGGTTGTGTTGTTACATTTAGTGATAAAAATTGGAAGGTTACAAAAGGTGCTTTAGTGGTAGAAAAAGGTGTGAAAATAGGCACCTTATATATTTGTACAGGTCATATTATTCCTTCTACTTTAGCTGTTACAGATAAAAATCAATGTTCAAGAACAGTTGTTGTGGTTTAGCAAGCAGGAAATCAGACAGTTGCTATGGATTCTGAATCAGTACTGTGGCATAATAGACTTAGGCATATGAGTGCAAAAGGTATGAAATTACTTCATTCAAAGAATGTTTTACCAAGTCTGAAATGTGTTAATATGGATTTCTGTGAAATTTGTGTGTATGGCAAAAAAAGAGAGTCAGTTTTCTCAAGGATGGGAAGCAAAAGAAAAATGAGAAATTGGAGCATGTGCATATAGATGTATGGGGACCAACTCATGTAGCTTCTCTTGATGGATCTTAGTACTATGTCACTTTTATTGATGATGCAACAAGGAAGGTATGGATTTATTTCCTTAGGAAAAATCCTAATGTATTTGAAACTTTTAAGAAATGGAGAAGTTTGGTTGAGAATGAGGTAAGTAAAAAGTTAAAATGTCTTAGATATGATAATGGTGGTGAGTATTGCAGCAAATAGTTTGAAGATTATTGTTCCTCTAATGGTATTCATAGGCAGAAAATGGTTCCAAGGACTCCATAGGAAAATGGAGTGGTTGAACGCATGAACAAAACAATAATGGAGCGTGCATAGATTATGAGATTGCATGTTGGACTGCCTTTAAACATGTGGGAAGAAGCTATAAACACTATTGTTTATTTAATTAATAGAGGTCCTTTAGTTCCCTTGGGTTGTGGTATTCTAGAGGAAGCATGGACAATTAAGAAGGTGAGTTATTCTTTTCTCAAGACCTTCGGTTGTGAAGCATTTGCACATGTAGATTATGAAAATAGAACCAAACTGGATGAAAAGTCAAAGAAATGTATATTTTTTGGATATGGCATTGATGAATTTGGTTATAGGCTTTGGAAATTTGAAAATAAAAAAATTGTGAGAAGCAAGGATGTCATATTCAATGAGAAAGTGTTGTACAAAGATTAGTTGTAGCATCATGGGAAGAAAGAAAATAATTATGTAGTGTTGGATGATACACCAAATAACAATGTTCTAGTGGTTCCTCATGCTCCGCAATAACAACAACAACAAATACCACACACTCCAGTGAATGCTAGACAATCTTCAAGGATAAGTAGACCTCCATAAATATTTTCTCCCTCTTTGTATTCTATTTTGTTAACAGATGTTGGTGAACTTGAAGAGTATGGTGAAGCTATGTAGGTGGATACAAAGGTTCAGTGGGAGCATGCAATGGAAGAAGAAATGGACTCCTTGCTGAAAAATGAGACTTGGGAATTATGTAAGTTGCCTGCAAGTAAAAAGGTTTTACCAAACAAATGGGTTTACATGCTGAAAGAGGAAGATGGAGGTAAGAACAAATTTAAAGCCAGGTTAGTTGTTAAAGGATTTGCATAGAAGAAAGGAATTGATTTTGTTGATATTTTTTCTCCAGTTGTTAAGATGACTTCTATTCGTACTATTTTAAGTATTGTGGCTGTTGAAGATTTGCATTTGGAATAGCTAGATGTGAAAAATTCCTTTCTTCATTGTGATTTGGAGGAGATATATATGGAACAACCCCAAGAATTTTAGGTCAAAGGAAAGGAGAAATTGGTGTGCAGATTGAAGAAGGGTTTATATGGCTTGAAACAAGCACCTCGACAATGGTACTTGAAATTTGATAGTTTTATGGCTGAGCAAGGCTACAACAGGTGTAATTCTAACCATTGTGTTTATTTTAAGAGGTTGGATAATGACAACTACATTATTTTATGTTTATATGTTGATGACATGCTTGTAGCAGGGTCTAACATGGATCACATAAGTGAGTTAAAACAATAGTTAGCAAAATAATTTGCTATGAAGGATTTGGGGGCAACAAAACAAATCCTTGGTATGAGAATTTGTAGAGATAGAAAGAACAAAAAATTAACTCTATCTCAGGCTGGTTATGTTGAAAAGGTGTTGCAAAGATTCCACATGGAGAATGAAAAAGTTGTTAGCACACCTTTTCCTAGTCATTTGAAATTGACTAAGGAGATGTGTCCAAAGACACAAGGGGAGGAAGAAAAAATGTCCAAGGTATCATATGCTTCAGCTGTAGGAGTTTAATGCATGCCATGGTATGTACAAGACCGGATATTGCACATGTTGTAGGAGTTGTTAGCAGGTATATGAGTCATCCCAAATTGGAGCATTGGAATGTAGTAAAATGGGTTCTTAGGTATTTGAGAGGCACACCAATAAATGTTTATGTTTTGGGGGCTCTAATACAGATTTAGCAGGTTATGTAGACTTAGATTTGGCAGGGGATATTGATACCGGGCGGAGTACTATAGGGTATGTCTTTACTATATGTGGGATAGCAGTAAGTTGGATCTCACGGTTGAAAAAGGTGGTTGCTTTATCCACCACAAAGGCAAAGTATGTAGTTGCAATAGAGGCAAGCAAGGAGATGATATGGCTGCAATATTTCATGGAAGAATTGGGAAAACAACATGCCAATAGTTATTTGTATATAGATAGCCAGAGTGCCATACATCTTGCAAAGAATCTTTCCTTGCATTCAAAGACCAAACACATACAATTGAGGTATCACTTCATTCGGTCAGTGTTGGATGATGGACAATTAAGGTTGGAAAAGATACATACAAATGACAATCCAGTGAATATGTTTACAAAGGTAGTTCCAAGGGAGAAATTGAGCTCCTCTTTAGCTTCGGTTGGTCTTCAAGACTGAAAACAATAAAATAAAAACAACAGGGTCCAGGGTGCATATTTGAGTGGGAGCTACAAGGTCAACAGTGTTATGATCAGTCTCCAAGTGGGAGGTAATATGGGGTGGAGTCTGATTAGTCTCCAAGTGAGAGATTGTTGGTATATGGAGCCTAATCAGACTTGAAGGTTAAATTTTCCCCACTTTTATCAGTGTGGTTTCCCCCCAATCATTTACTGGGGTTAAGGGGCAACGCCCCTTGTGGGGGTTTTGGGGCAGCGCGCCCAAGACGGGGTCAAGGGGCAGCGCCCCTGGTGCTCCCTGTCGCGATATAGGGCAGGGTCGAGGGGTAGCACCCCCGAAACCTCTCACAATTTGTATGATTTTATAAAGGTGTCGGGTGTTATTTTTCTATTAGCCAACATAAAAACCCTAATTTTTCAACTGACATAAGTCTTGATAAAAGGCTAAAGGTTTGGGTTTTGTTGACATTATATTGTAGCATTTGCAGCGATATTGAGTTGCAAGGATTACTGGTTGTAATTGGTTTGATTTACTAGATAATAATATTGGACTCTTTATTGGTGGATGTAGCCCAAGTTTGGGTGAACCACGTTAAATATTGTCTCTTGCTATTATTGTTTATGTGTTTTTTCATTTCTGTGTTTAATCTTCATTTGCATGTAATCGATATTTTCTGCATACAATTCCTAACACCACCTTACTCTTCCAACTTTATTACTACTTCTTATTTTATGCCATTTAATGATGTTGTGTATGTGAATATGGTGTCTATCACTCTAATCTCCCCTTTGAGTTAGAAGGCCAAGACACCCAACATATATTTTATGCCTAATGACTTGCCCTACTATGGAGAGTACTCTCCCCTCTACATTCTCGCTCAGGTCAATAGTAATGTCATTATTGGAATTATGGTCGACCCTACCAATAGGGTCAATGTTATAACCGAGGAGACACTCTTTGTTAATAGTCTACATAGGATGAGATATGGCTAGTGTAAGACTACCATCCACATGAATGATGGTATTTCTTTCTCCCTGTTGGGATCCATTTCTCTCTCGATCCTTGTGGTACCTAAATTTGTCTCCACGTCATTTATTGTGATACTAGAGTCCAACCTGTTTAGAGTGAAACCAAAAATTCCTTAGTTGGTTTCTATGAACAAAGTCACTTATGTTGTTCATAATTGTCTAAAGTTCTCTCATGAGGGCATGGTGCAAACTATCTAGGACATTGGGTACAAACTGTTGGTGTAACGTGGGGGTTTCTTTATTGACCATTTTTGGCCTCTTCCTGTGGGACCCATGCTACCTCATGGTAACTTGTTATATAAAACATATAATAAATATAAGAATAGGGGATTAACATCTAATTCAATCCCACCTCCTTCTTCTTTATTCCCCTTCCAACCACTCATGCACAACATCACACCTCATCTTTTAGGTCTTCTTCATCGAGGGTTAAAAACAATCACACTCCCTTAAGTAGACCTCCTCATTCTTCCAAGACATCACAACCTTTGGTAGTAACTTCTATTCCTTCAACTATTCCCAACACAAGAAAAGGGAAGGCCCGCACATTGACGAAGTCAAAATCCCATGTCCTCAAATTCCCAATTTTTCCTAGCATCCCTTGTGCTACTATATATAATAAGGGTGAGCAATCCTCTTTTTCTAGTACTTCGCATGTGGTTTTGACATCTCAACCCCCGAGGGTTCCTCCTTTACCTCCCCCTACCCAAAAATCACAAGGAGGAAAGGTGCTCGCTGTTGAGGTTAAGGATCCTACACCCCTAGCCTCTCCAACCCCTCTTATGGAGCCTACGATTCTGCCATTAATGGATATGAATACAACTTCACTAGCTTCTCTGATGTCTTCTAAGGCCCTAGTTCTTGGTCCCCATCTCCATTGGAACAAACTTGTGCATGAGTATAATCATCGTCAATGTGTGATGGTGAGGGAATGTGATGCCATGTAGAAGGTTGGGGATAAGACTTATGTTTCAAATCTTCAGTCTTCACTTTCCACTCATATTTCTTCCTTCTGATCACTTCAAGGGACATGGATGAACTTCACCCCAAGAGGTTGCAAGTATTCATTGCACCTTCTTTGGAACTACCTCTCATCGCTTCTCTACCTAATGTTTCTCAACTTGTGCAGCTCATAGATAACCCCCATAAAAAGGTCATGTCTGACATGGCCCTATCTACTCCTCTCACATCTCAACACTCTAGCATTTTTTCCAAGCGTAAGCTTGAACATGACCCTATCCTTGAATCTCATCACAAGAAGTCTACTCCTACTTCTCTTTCTTCTTTTGTCCTTATCATTGAAGATATACCTTCTTCATCAAAGTTTTTCACTGCTCCTTTTTCAAAAGTTTGTACTAAGACTCCTACTCTTCCACCACCTATAGTTGAATCACCACACTCCTCTTTGAAGAATTGTGTGTTTGACTCTCTAGAGGACATATTGGCCTTGTCAACTACTTTTACAAATTTTTTGGCAATCAACTCACAAAAAACTAGTAGATAGGGATATTGAAGCAACCACATCTCTAGCCCTTTCTACAAGTGAGATGCTTGGTATCGCCCTAGACATTGTTGTGTTGTGAGCTCGCCCTCCTTCCCTCTATGATCTAGATTGGGAGGAGGATGACTTGTTGGGCATAAGCAATTAGAGTAGTGTGTGATCAATTTTAAGTGTACAATAAATGTAGATTCAAAATTAAATCAAAACACACCAATGCAACATTATATTGAAGAAAACTAATTAAAAGATTAAAAAAACTCTTAAAATAGCAGTTTCTTCAATAACATCCTGTAACGCCAAATAAAAGCTTGCACAATAGAAAACAGAGATTATTAAAAGCACACATGCATACAATACTAAATCTAAAATGAAAATTCATTTGTTAAGCAACAAAGAACATAGGAAAGATAAAACGTAAACAAAACTAGAACAATCTCACCAATTTCAAACGTATTTCCATGATTCATCTCGATTGCCTTTCTCCATTTTGCTTGTGTAGTATAATTGCCCTCATATTTTTGTAGTAATTCATGCAAGTATAGCCTAAGATAGTGATTAGCAAAATATCAAAGATTCAAGACAAAGTGCTCTCAAAAGTCATAAGATTTCGCGAGAGAGATCAAGAGAGATTTCGAGAGAGATTGGAATGAAGAATGACAAATCAATTTGTAGAAAATTGATTATTCAAATGATAGGCCAAGATTGAAAGATTAACAGACGGTTGAGATCGAAAAATTAGACATGCATTCTGATAACTAACAGTGATGACATGAGTGATTCAAATTAGAAATAGAATTAAAGATTAAATGAATGATTTAATCTTTAGTTCGGCATTCGAAAACATAAGAAATATCTTTGCATGACAAAGATGAAGATTGATTATAAGGACTCTCTATTCGAATGCATGCACAACATTTAATTAATTAAATAAGAATATTTAATTAATCCACATGTACATGCAATTGAGTTAGAACTAGATGATTTGAATGGTTTGACAAAGAGATTACTCGAAGACGCCACTTAGACATCAAATGAAGAGTTAACTGAGCGATTAAAATAGATGTCAAGTCGAGTAAAAGTGAATACTTAGATAACTCACATAATTATCTAAAATATAGAGGAATGTGTTAAAATAGAATTAATGAATTAAATAATTCATTTAATTCAAGACTCGATATTCGAAGAATAATTAAATAAATAAAATTTATTTAATTAAGTGATGAAAGGATTTTAAATGAATAATTAAATAAATAATGAATTTATTTAATTATAGTTGAAATATGATAAAGAATAAATTAAATAAGAATTTATTTAATTTGACAAAACGAAGGATAAGGTTAATTAGTAACATAATTAAATAAATGCGTTTATTTAATTAATCAGATAGAATAAAGACAATGTGAATTAATTAAATAATTAAGATTATTTAATTAATAGAAGAATTAATGTTAAGATGAATAATCAAATAATTGACATTATTTAATCATGACCATGAAGAATATGAATTATGAAGAATATGGAAGTCGCAAGCCTAAACCAGATTTCGGTGTCTACATTTGCCCCTCTTTGATACAATGTCATTTCGGTGTTGTGTCAAAGAAAGTCGATAAAAATATGCCCTAGTCATGCTCTAGATTAAAACAGGTGAAGGTATGCCCCCTCGAGAAAATTGACAAATTTCCGAAATAGTCAGAAAAATTTGTAAATGCTCCTGATTAGTCCAATAGATAGGCAGAAATGCAATGCAGTTGATGGAATTGGGTTCGGAAATGGGAGGGAGGGGTACGGGATAATAGAAAATGGAAGTTTACATGGCCAGTAGGAAAGAAATGCCACCTAAGCCCTAGGTATATATTTGAATTGGGGTGAAAAACTATTCATTTGCACCCACCTAGCTTAGAAATTTCAAAATTTGCTCTGACTTTCAGCGAGGATGTCTCCAGTTCCAGCCACTCACCATCGTGCATACAGGATCCAGACATTCCAGAGACCAGCCGGCGCGGACCCCCTGGTATGGACCTAAAACTTGCCTTTTGAAATTTTTTGATTTGCACGTTATTTAATGCAGTTAATTCAATTTTTAGTTATGCGTCACTTTTAATTTTGCACCGCATGTGTATGCGTGAACGACGCATTTGACCGCGAAAAGCCGCATTTGAAAGTTTACACCGGTCATTTATAATAGTTTTAGCGAATAAACACATATGTTTATTTTTGTTACGCATTTGTTATTTTGAAACGCATGTGCATATTAATAGCCGCATTTGTTTATTTTGAAACACATTTGTTTTCCTGAAACACATGTGATTAGTGATAGCCGCATATGTGTGTTTAGAAACGCATTTGACATTATGCAACACAGATGATAGTTTTATGACGCATGTGATTAATATGAGCCACATTTGCTTAAAAATGACGCATTTTTATTTTGTGAACCGCATTTGTGAAAAAGCGACGCATGTGTAAAAGAATGACGCATGTGCAAAAAAAATGACGCATTTGCATTTTATGTGAAAACAATCATTTCTCACTAGAATAGATGATTCAGGCTAACCTAAGGCATGTATAATGTTGTTGCAGGTTGTATTGGACCTTATTTATACATGGGAGTCGAGACCCACGACGTTTCGATTTAGAGACAGCTTGCGGCCGGCTGAGCGATGGACTCTATGGCATTTGGGTTTGTTGCATGCGACCAATATGCCCCAGATTCGGGCAAATCGGGGATTGTTGACAGCGCTATGTGAGAGGTGGCACTCGGAGACATCATCTTTCCACTTACCGACGGGAGAGGCCATGGTGAATTTAGAGGATGTGTACAGGATATTGAGACTGCCGATTAGGGGGACACAGGTGGTCTATGATACCCAGAGGGGTATAGCTAAGATGTGCAGATATTACCCCCATGCCGACATTAGACAGCTAGGGGTCGATGACTATGAGATTAGGTGGCGAGTATTGGCTCAGAGATACAGACAGTTAGACTGTCTAGTAGCGACATTGATAGGCGGTATAGTACTGCCTGATCGCCGAGGACATGGATTCCCTGTAGGATGGGGGGAGATGTTAGTGGGCATGCTCGAGCGGCGAGTTGTATATTCCTGGGGTTCGTTTGTGCTAGGGATGTTATACTTCCACTTGCATGACATTGCCTACCGAGAGGCACAGTCGATGAGCTACGGTACCACGCTCCTGATGGTATGGGCATGGGAGCATATCGCCATTTTTAGGCCACCTATTACAGTAGATGTACCTCATGGAGCTCCATATTCCTTTTGTTATGCGGGGGCGACCACTCAGCATCATATTGGAGACACAGGCTACTTCAGACACGCTATAGACATGATGCAGGAGTTCACATGGAGACCGTACCTGGGCTGCGAGGTGTGGTTAGATGAGGACAAGCACCTGCCATTTTGTAGATAGACACAGTATTTGGTGGGACGGAAAGTGTCCCACATGCACATTATAGAGCGGCAGCTGCCGAACCAGGTATTGAGACAGTATGGAGAGGTACAGGATGTACCTCGAGGGAGAGCAGAGTTTGCTCGATCATCACGAGAGGTCTTGCTATGGGGACCAGAGATTCCAGTCGCCACTGTAGAGGCAGACATCGATGGTTTACATGCACTTCCATGGAGATGGAGGGATGGACCAGCGGATCTAGGGACCACTCCAGCTTATGATCAATGGTGGGCCGCACTCAGGCTGATTCCCATGATAGATCCAGGGCAGCCAGCACCGGTAGAGCGGCGTGGTATAGGTCCTAGAGGAAGACGAGGTAGAGGAGGAGGCTGAGGAGGCAGAGGAGGCCGTGGTGATGGAGGGGATGATGGCAGAGGTGGCCGATGTGGAGGCAGGAGAGGGAGGCATGGTCGATGGGGATGAGGACCAGCCTTGTCACCAATCCGAGAGGAGAGAGGAGGAGAGGAGGATGTGGCCATACTAGATGTGGCTAGAGGTGGTGAGGAGGAGCAGCCGGCAGAGGCAGTTATCCCAGACATCCCTGACATCCCAGCAGAGGCAGGTAGGTGTCGAGGAGGCAATTGGAGAGGAGGTAGCTAGAGAGGAGGCAGAGGTTGATGCCCTTGGGTTGCTATGTGCCTACCAGGAGGACGATGATGAGGATGATGATCACGAGAGAGAGATCCGAGATCAGATCTTGGAGGAGATCGATGAGGAGGAGGATGGGAGAGACAGGGCTAGATAGGATGAGAGAGAGGCAGAGGATCCAAACATGGATACATTGCGGGCCCAGGTTGCCTCATTGGAGGATCAGATGAGAGTGTTGATGGTAGAGAGAGATGCCTACAGGGTGGAGAGAGACAGAGCCTTGATGGATAGGGATCAGGCTGTAGCCCGGCGGTAGGAGACTGAGTAGAGATTCATAGAGCTCAGGTCATTATGCACAGGACCATCAGCAACATTTTCCAGAGAGTTGGTCAGAGCCGAAGAGAGGGAGAGATACTACCGGGACCTATATGAGGCAGAGGTTCCCCTAGAGAGATGGGCTCCCAGTTTTTCAGCGGCACATAGTAGCAGGTCCCAGACTAGGACCCACACACAGACGGTTAGCACAGAGGGGGTGGATCAGCCACATAGAGCAGGGCCCTATGACAGACCTCCCACAGCTCAAAGATCAGCAGGTTCCTAGCATCATTCTCCCACACACTCCCGGCATGATGGTAGTGGCAGTTCAGGATAGAGATACTGCTTGAGATTATTTTGAGACATTGTATTTTGGTCTTATAGCCTGCAGGCTTCCATGTATTTGTGATACATTATGACATTGTGATGTGACACATTTGAGCGATATATATATATGATTTTGGCAGCGATTCTCATGATATGCATTTCTATGTATGGATTATGCAGTCTTTATTTATACATGTGATGTTTATATGATATGCCTATGTGATGGATGAGTATATGTATAGTATGATGTTTATGCAGCTAATGAGATAATGTTGATCCTACATGATGCATGGTTCTATATGATGTATGATCCTATATGATTATGAGATGCAATTGGATGTTATATGTATAATGCAAATGACCTGTGATGCTATACAAATGTAATGTGATGCACGCAGTTACAGTTGCTTTGTACATGAAATGCTTATAATATGTATTATTTTTAATGATTATTGTCTATTATGCCATGATGATTTAGATGTAAAATATTCCTATATGTATGAATGTTTCTAACATGTATATTGATGTAGGATGATGTACACCGTTTTGTGCCACAGGACTTTGTCATAATGCAAGAAAGAGGAACTGTTAGTGCGGAAAGAAAGATCGACAAAGAAGGAAAAGAAAAAAGATAGATGTTAGTATTAGGAATATTCGATATTTTGCTGTATCACAAAAGGTATTGCACTTTATCATCATTGGGTGGGACTAATACAAATGGAGAAAAACACCATGATATGACATAGATCAAGGTGTGCAAGGTCATCCACTTGCTAATAACAGACAGTCGCAGACAAGGGTTGTCATGAACTCATACTAAGGGCACAAGTTGCCCCAGTCTTTTTGTCAGGACAAACCACAGACAGTAAACAAAGTAAAAGACGGGTCATGATACGTCATTTCTCCTCTAAATCATTCATGGGACATCCTTGAGGAAACTAGTAACATGACTAAAAAATCAAAGTTAAAAGACAGTCGATAGACAGTAGTCAAAGAAAATAGAATTCCGATACATCGTTGCTTCTCTAAATCCTTCATGGGACATCCTTGAGAAAGCTAGTAACATGAATCCCAGTCATCAATTTAAGATAAACGATAAGATAAACAAGCCATAAAATAAAAAATCCAGTAAAATATTTTCCAAAACATGATTTGTTTGTTTGATTTGTTGATTGATAGAGCCTGATTTCAGGAAATACACATACCGGATAAGACTGTAAGTCTGGTTTCGATGTTATGACTATCTGTATAAGGCATGACAAAGCTTGGTTTCAGAAAGACATGTATTGTATAAGACGTTGAGTCAAATGTCGTTGATGTGATAACCTGTGTGAGGCTATGTTTGATTGTTTGACCTTGTCGATTATGCAGGAAGGACCCATCCTGAATAAGACATAGTTTGATTGTTTTGATAACATCTGTTTCGAAGAAGGACACATCTTGTAGCAGACTGTTGGTTGATCTATTTTGAATTATTTTGTTTGGCAAGGTGTTTGATTTGACGTAGAGATATTGCTGACTTTTTCACCAGATTGATGCATGACTTGATATGATGTATGGACAATTAACTGCATGTGATGACAAAACCCTAAAGGACTGACCTAGTGCGGCCTCGGGGGCTCATCGATTGATGGCCTTGCCTATGTTGTACACACAGAGACCTCGTAGTTTGACTTGACTTGACCAACAAGAATGACTACAAATAAAAGACGTTTGTGAAAGTGAATGTGACGAACCCTAATGGACTAACCTAGTGCAGCCTCGGGGGCTCATCGATTGATGGCCTTGCCTACGTCTAGTCGCAGAGACCTCATAGTTCGACACAACCAATGACCTTGTCATATAGACATATGGATTGACTCATGACTTTATACAGAAAAAACTAAAAGGACTGACCTAATGCCTCTGGGACACATCGGTAGATGGCCTTGCCTACATCCAATCACAGAGGCAACATAGTTCGACAAACGACAAAGACTAACAAGTGCGACTGACTCTAACTCTATTTTTGGATTTTTGAAATCTTTTGATTTTTTTGTCTTTTTGAAGTTTTCTGATGTTTTTGTGTTTTCTCAGGTCCTTTTGCAATGTTCGTGGATTTTCCATGGTTTTACGTCTTCAACACAACCAATGTAAGAACCAATATGACAAATGGCAAGTGTTTTCCCCCAGTCGAGTATAAGACCAATTGATTATGAATAGGATAAAATGGAGGATATGAAATGCACTCGATGTCAATCATTCCAAGTTATGGGAAAGACTACCACTTATTAGGAATGATATATACAAGCGATGGATATGAAAGATAAGGGATATGTACAAGGATAGATAGTATGTACACGAATAAGGACTATATACAAGGAAATGGACTATGTACATGGAAGTGGACTATGTACATGGTAGGGAATATGTACAATGATAGGGACTATATACAAGGAAGTGGAATATGTACAGGGAAATGGACTATGTACATGGTAGATTATGTACAGGGATAATGGACTATGTACACGGTAGACTAGAATAATAGTAGACAAAGGAGCAGAGTTGAGTACACATGGTGCCTATTTGCCAGGTTTTCACCATGGTACCTATCTAAAGCGCCACCGAAGTGGTTTTCACTATTGGACGAATGATTTGTCTTTACTATTTTCCAAATTATCTAATTTTTTTGGTGTTACCAAGACCCCTGTTTGCTAGGTTTTCACCTTGATAACGATTTTTTTGTGATTTTTTTTTTTTGTATTTTTGCTAATTAAGACAAAGGCTCCCAGAAGCTATGCGTAGAACTTCTTCAGATGCATACTATTGATTGGTGAGGACAATGGTTCCCCTTCAGGAGTAGAGAGTTGGTACCTCTGATCCAAAAGCTTCTATGACAATATAAGGTCCTAACCAATTAGGTTCAAACTTTCCTGGTTTGTCTCTTTCTGCTTGATTCTTTGGGTTCTCCATTAAAACCAGGTCACCAATGTCAAAGTTTCTATTCAAGACCCTCCTATTATAGCTACGACGAAGGCGATTCTGGTATGCTTGGAGATGGTCTAGTGCCTTTTGTCTTCACTCATCTAAAAATTCTAGCTCATGGAGTCTCGACACTCGGTACTCTTCATCATCAATGTGGCCTTTCAGGGATACCCTTAGGGAAGGAATCTCGACCTCAATAGGTAAAATGGCTTCAAACCAAAGACAAGTGAATATGGGGTAGCACTAGTGGGAGTACGGATACTTGTACGATAAGCCCATAGGAAGGGTTAAGTTGTAAATTCAGTCATGACCAGCATCATTGTGATCTTCTTGAGGATTCAGATGATGGTCTTGTTAGATGCCTCTGCGGCCGTTACCTTGTGGAGTAGTATGGGGTGGAAAAGTGATGTTGGATATGAAATTCATCACACAAATGTGGACTTCTTGGTTCTTAAATGGGCGGCCATTGTCAATGATTATGGACTGAGGGACACCATACCGACAAATGATATAGTTTAGGATAAATCTAGAAATCTGTGTGCCGGTAATGTATGTCATAGGAATGGCTTCAATCCCGCCGTGAAGTACTTGGTAAGCGCATTGATAATGAACTTGTGTCCATTAGATGATGTGGGGTGGATCTTACCTATGAGGTCGACTCCCATTGGGCAAGAAGAGCCATGGTGGCGTGATAGGGGCCAGACTCTGTGCTAGGAGCATGTATCAAATCTCCATGAACTTGGCATTGGCGACGATTTTTGTTACAAAGACATATGAGTCTTTTTCCATAGTAGGCTAATAATAACCCAGTCGCATAATTTTTTTGGCTAAGGTAGGACCGCTAGAATGGGAACCACATATACCCTCATGCACCCCACGCAAGGTTGCTTGTGCTTCAGTAGAATCAAGACATCTCAGTAGGGTATTATCTAAGGTGCGTCTATATAGGGTGTCTCTGACGATGGTATATTTGGCTGACTTGCAGATGAATGTTCTATGTTGGTTATTGGATAGGCCAACGGGTACGACTTTGGCATGAAGGTAATCATAGATTTCTTTGTACCATGGGGAATCGGGACCAACGATGTCACACACCATTTCAGAATCTGGGATATCGTAGGTTGGGACCAAAAGCTGTTCCACCAAGAACTCAAACTTAGGCACGTTGTTAGGAATGTCAAGAAGTGATGCAATCGTAGCCATAGCGTATGCTGCCCTATTTAAAACGTGAGGTATTTGATGAAACTCGACTTTTTCAAAGTACTCTTTAAAACTATCTGCCATGCGCTTGTATGGAGCAAGCTTCTCATCCTTAGTCTCATAATCATCATTTACCTATCTGATTACTAGTTGAGAATCGCCATATACCTGTAGGTTCTTGATTTTCCACTTGACTGCCATGCGTAACCCTGTCACTAGAGCTTCATAATCTACCATGTTATTAGTGCATGGAAATGCAATCGTGAATGACTTAGGGATGGAATCACCCTGTGGTGTGATAAACAATATACCAGCCCTTGAACCATGATTTGTATGTGAGCCATCAAAGTACAGTTTCCATGTTATGTTTGTGTCAAATGTGAATATGAACTCATTAGGAAAGTCTGCAACTAATGGGTGATCTTCCTGTATGGGTGCATCAACTAACTGATCAGCAATGACCTAGCCTTTAATATCCTTTCTTTCTACATACTGTATATCATACTCACTAAGTATCATAACCCACTTGGCCAGTCGCCCTGTTAATGCTGCCTTGCTAAGAAGATATTTCAGAGGGACTATTTTAGCAATCAGCATTGTTTGATGGTTTAGCATGTAGTGCCTCAGTTTTTGGGTAGCAAATACTACTGCAAGACAGGAATGTTCAATGTTACTATAGTTGAGCTCATAACCAACCAAAGTCCGGCTGATATAATAGACTGCCCTTTCATGACCTTCATCGTCATTCTGTGCAAGCAATGCTCCGAGTGATGAATGGGTTGCTGTGATATAAAGAATCAATGGTCTCCCTTCAACAAGTGGAATTAAGATAGGTGGTGTAAGTAAATATTCTTTAATCAGTTGAAAAGCCTCTTCACACCTAGGTGTCCATGCAAAGGGTACTCCTTTCTTAATTAGATGTTGAAAAGGGTGTGTCTTGTCTGCTAGCTGCACTATGAATCTTCTGATAGATTGCAACCTTCCTTGTAATGTACTTAATTGACTGAGATTGTTGGGTGGTGGCATGTCCATGATTGCTTTTACCTTAGTAGGATCTACTTCAATGCTTCGTCTAGAAATGATATAACCTAACAGCTTTCTTGACTTGACTCCAAACACACATTTCTTTGCATTAAGTCTCACATTATACTTCTCTAGCCTCTGAAATACCTTGTCTAAAACCTGTAGATGTTCTACTCTTGTCTTGGATTTTACAATAAGGTCATCGACATAATCCTCCATACAAGTGTGTACTAGATCATGAAAGATAGTAGTCATGGCACGTTGATAGGTTGCTCCTGCATTCTTGAGTCCGAAGGGCATAACATTCCAGCAATACGTTCCCCAAGGACAAGTGAAGGTTGTCTTAGGTTGATCTTCAGTGGCAATTATGATCTGGTTATATCCTGAGAATCCATCCATAAGGGACAACATCTCATATCCTGCTGTCATGTCCACTATCATGTCTATATTAGGCAAGGGAAGTCATCCTTAGGACAAGCTTTGTTGATATCTCTAAAATCAGTATAGATGTGGATGCCCCCAGCTGGTTTGGTAACTGGTACAAGATTGGAAATCCAATCTGCATAGTCAATAGATCTGATGAAACCCACGTCTAAGAGTTTCTTGAGTTCTGCCTTGACTAATAAAGCAATTTGTGGATGCATTTTTCTCAACTTCTGTTTTACTGGTTTGGCACCTAGTTGTAAAGGCAAGTGATGTGGAACAAGTTCAGGATCTAACCCAGGCATGTCAGTATATGACCAAGAAAAATTTATCTATCTCTGTTCAAAGAAGTCATGGAACTTTGATTTCTCTTGTGTTGTCAATGACGCTGCTAAATAAATTAGTCGAGGATTCTCTTTTGTGCCTATGTTGACTTCTACTGATTCTTCAACGAGCATGGGTGACTTTTCCTGTGCAATGGGGAGAATGTTCAAACCTCCATCCTTAGGCACCTCAGAGAGGTTTTCACCTTCAGATGAATCCTTTCTTTTTACTTTTTCATTGTCTAGAGGTGCCTTTCGGTTTTCACCTAGAGACTCATCCTTTTTATCTTGTTTATTCTTTTTCTCATTTTTGCGACTGGAGGGTTGAACAGATTCCCCAAAATATGCTTTATTGTCCAAGTCAATGGTAAAACCAGTTTTATGATCTCCATTAGGTATGCCTTCACGTAATCCCAGGAACTCAACAATTGCTTTGTCATTCTCAAAAGTGTCTAAAACAGGTGTATCTTGTTGATCCCAATCTATGAGTTGGGGATAAACTAAGGGCATGTCATCGTCAGACTTATCAAAGTCTAATGGGGTCAAGGTAAAGATGGAATTATTCATGTGATTACAAAAGTCTTGTACCAAGTCTGTTTTGCTCTTGGGTTTGGGTCTAGGTGGATGAATAGGTGGGCCTAATGCCAAGGTATGACTATCGGAAACAGGTGGCTAAGGTTTCCAAGAGATAGGATCGAGTGATTCCCAATAGTAGTGTTTAAACCATTCCTCTTTCGTCATTTTCTTTGGTGGACAAGAATTTAAGGGATTGGGTGAGAAACTTAACATCAAGTCAAGTTCTCCGAATAACTTGTCAAGGTCCATGGAGGAAGTAGAGGATAGGGATTCCCACTCATAATCGTTAGAGTCGGGGGAGTCACAATGATGTTGGTCTACTGGTTTGTGAGATGTCTTAATATCTTCTAAAGCACGTACTTCCTCAAGTAAGGGTGATCGAGTACTAGGAACGCCAATCTGAATCGGTTGAAACCCTAGCCCTACATCTTTTGGCCATTGAGAAACAAATATTGGTTCAATTCTACCATCTTGGTTTAAGCCTAAACCACTTTGTCCATCATATCCTTTGCTTTGCATGATTTTGAAACCCTTTCCATATGGACCTGTAGGAATGTGAGCAAGTAAAAGGGGTTCTTGATTATCTTCCTTATACAGCCAGGAAGTGACATCTTCTGTATCTATAGCCTCTTTGCTTAATTCACCCCATTTAGTGAAAGTTGTTGTGGGGGGAACATGTATAGTGATCATAGATTGTCCCCTACCTGTTATAGATAAACCATATGACTTAGGAGGAACCAAATGGCTAACACAATAAGAAGTCTTCATGTAATACTCTCCACAACCCTTGTCTTGGATCTCGACCCTAGGAGTGGTAGGAAGTGAGGGTGAAACAGATGTTCGAGTGAGTGTGGATGGGTCAACATAAGAAGATGGATTAGACGGTGAGGCCTCTTGGTTGACTGGCACTTGACATTGAGGGATCTCCTTTAGATTGGTGCAATACTGGAAAGGATCGGGATCACCATCTATAGTTATTTCGGTGCCATTGTAAGGGAATTTAAGACACTGATGATATGTGGAAGGGACCGCCTTCATGGCATGAATCCATGGTCTACCTAGCAGAAGGTTATAAGGGAGGGTGAGATCCAAGACCTGGAACTTTGTCTCCATTACCGCAGGACCAATTCTAATAAGAAGTGTTACCACCCCCTTTGATTTTCGTTCTTCATCATCATAAGCCTTAATGACAATACTCTTAGTGGTGTCTATGCATGCTTTTGAGATACCTAATGCCTTAATTAGTTTTAAAGTGCATAGATTTAACCCTGCTCCTCTGTCTACCAAAACTCATCTAACCTTGGTGTCATCGACAAGGACTTCTAGATGTAAAGGGTCATTGTGGTTCGTCTTGTCCGTGGCATAGTCTTGTTCAGAAAATGTGGCATGATGATTATTGGTAAAGTAGCCCACCATTTCCTGGAAATGATTGACATCAAGGTCATTAGGGACCATGGTGTTCTGTAAAGCCTTATCGAGGATAGATCGGTGCTAAGGAGAGATACGCAACAATTCCAAGATTGAGATTTGGGCTGAGGTCTTCCCCAATTGGTCAAGTAGGTTATATTGTAACTCGGAAGGTTGAGGTGTTTGCTGTGACGGAGGGCCTGGGATAGTAAACTTAGTACGACGAGTATTGACCGCACACTCAGGATTAACATTGATAGTAATGGTATTGATGTTTTGATCAGTGGCGCGAAGGCAATGAATGATTTTGCCGCTATCATAGTCATGTTTGATACTCGCATAATTGGCCGACATATTGGTCTTCGTACTCAAACTGGGGATAGTTCCTTTCCCATGGTCATGTAGTGGGTCTGAAAAGACTTGATGATCAGTGTTGGATGTCTTTTGTTTTTGTCCACTAACCTCAATAATTCTCTTGTCAACAAGATCTTGTATGATATTCTTTAGTTGTCGACAGTTTTGTAGGTTATGTCCCTTAGTCCTATGATAATCACAAAAGGCATTTTCATCCCACCAAGCTGGTTAAAACTATCCTGGATCGTATTGTCTTGGTTCCTGCAGCTGTATGAGGTTGTGTTGTAATAGTTGCTTGAACATCGACTCAATGGGTTCCCTTAAGGGAGTGAACTCACGTTTTTGAAATCTCCTTGGTTGTGGACATTGAGTATTTGAGACCGTGTTAGGAGGTTGATTGACAACATTAAGCGTGTTGGAAAAAGTATGAGGCCCTTGTAATGTGAGGAGGGGCTTGCTTGTAGTGTTTTAGCATCAACCACCCCATCATTGGTGACATTTTTGTTGTGAGACCAAAATCTGTTTCTGTCAGTGGGGGTGTTTTGTATGATTGGGTTTCTATTGGATGTTGTCATTTTGATTTCACCCTTTTCAATGAGATCCTTCTCTATTATCACCCCTTTTTCCACGAGTTCTGAAAAAGATATGCAGAAATGTACCCTTAAGTTGCTCCTGAGTTTTGGATGAAGGTTTTCTTGAAACATTGTAACCTTTTGTTTTTCGGGTATCTCGACAGGACACCTACTTGCAATAGTTCTCCATCACTGGAAGAGGGCAATGAATGTTTCACCTTCGTCTTGTGTTGTGTGGCACAAGGTTGCTATATTGATCTCATGGTCAATGTGGAAGGAGAATTGCTCCACAAATTTCTCGACTAGTTCCCCCCAAGATCTAATGCCAGAATCTAAACCCGAAAACAATTCTAGTGCAACTCCTACAAGACTTCATGGAAATAGCCTCATAAGATATGTGGGGTCGTAAGCGACATCTATGCATATGGTAGAAAATTCCCTGATATGTTCTATTGGATTGTGTTTGCCATTGTACTTAGGAAGATTCGGTATGACATATCCGTGAGGGAAAGGTGTCATGTACAATGATCTATCAAAAGGGAATGGGCATATGTCCTTTGGTGAAAATGATTTCTTAGTTGACACTGACATGTTATCCATTTGCGTTTGTAATGCGTGCATTTGTGTTTGTAGGACGTCAACTTGGGTCAAAGATGTGCTAGGAGGATTATGCAGATCCATGTATGTATTCTGAAATCCAAAGTCTCGTGATGGGTTTTGATTGAATGTTGGTATCTGAGGTGGATTTGGATTTAGAATGTTTGTAAATGTATTCTGGTCTAGTATCTCCATAAATCGGTGTTGACCTGGGTTTTGTGTAAATGGATTCTGAGTACCACTCTGTGAAAAGGGATTCTGATTCAGAATCGACATAAATTGGTTTTGACTTGGAATCTGCGTGGACAGATTCTAACTACCAATCTGTGAAAAAGGATTCTGATTCAGAATTGATGTAAATGGACTCTGACTGCTAGTCTGGAAGAGCGGATTTTGATTGCCATATTGGAAGGAGGGAATGCCCCCTGTTTGTGTAATCCTTGGTATAGTACTAGTGATTTGAGCACTAGGTATGGCCATCAACTGTGGTAAGGTACCCATAATACTAGAGGTAGGTATAGTTGTTGATTGTGCACTTGTGACACCGACATATGATGTATGGGTTGATGTTTTAGGTCTTTTACTCCCAATAAGAGGACCAGTGGGAGTGGATGATGATGCCCCTGTAGTGAAATTAAATCCCAATGTCATGCTAGGTGTACAAAATGGGGGCGTATGGACTATTGTACTTTGTGTAGATGTGCTAGATGGCATAGTTGTGCTGACCTGAGGTATAGTATTACTAGTAGTCGTGGTATTTGTCCCTTGTGTAGGTTGAGTTTGTAAGGTGCTAATGTCAAATCCTGGAGGTAAGGTAGCACCTTCAGCTAGCAATTTTCCTAAAAACCATTGACGATCATTTGCTAGGTACTCATCTACAAAAGAGACAAACTCAGGGTCCTGTGTGGCAGCCTCTATGTCCTCTACTACAATGTGTCCTTGAGTGTTTCTAGTGGTGAATTTGTTTAATAGAGTCTTATGAGGTCTTGAAGAAAATGGATTGATGAACTCGTTTGGGTTCAACATGTTTTCTCTTTCTCTTCTCTTAGACCTAGTTTCAACCATGTAAGACAAGCTCAATATGCGAGAAATGCAAGACTATATCTAGAAATTGTATGACTCTAGTCTATGTTTTTGGGATTTTCGTATGCAAATAATGAATGTCCTAGGATGACACTAGTCTAGACTCTAAAGATGCAAAGTCTAAGCAAGACCCTAAAGTGATCAATTCTATAAACCCAAGATGAAGGGACCAACTGCCTAAAGTCAAACCAAGGTGTCAATTTAGTTAAGTCAAGGAACCAATGTAGGACGAGGATCAAAGACAAGTTGAGTTTCCTAACTAGACTGATGAGCTAGGATGACTCTCTATAGGACAAAGTATAAGATGATAGGACTAGGTTCAATGACAAAATTTTGTTGACACTATGACCTTTCTAGAGTGTAGATGGTGAACTACTCCTAAAGTTTGTAAAAGTGACCTTTCCAGAAGTCTAATGCAAGGTGATATGTACCCTAAGATGAAGCTAAACTCTAACTGAAGACAACTATGGTAATGACTAAATGAACCTAAAGGATGCAAAATTGAGCAAATTTTTTCAGGTTTCTGTTTCAAAGACTGTTTATGCGAAGACCACTGAAACTGGTATAACCATGTTGACTGGACAGTGACTGTGAATTTTGGTTTTCTGATAATCAGACAGATGCGTCGTTTAATTTTCAGTTATGGCTCAAAATTAATAGTTGCGGTCTAAACTAACAGATGCGACTCAAAATCTACTAGATGCGACTCTAACTAACATATGCGACTCAGAATGTAACACCTGCGGTTTTTCTAAAGCAAATGCGAGCCAAACTGACAGATGCGACTCAAGAATTAACAGATGCGACTCGAAATTATAGTTGTGACTCAAAACCTAGCAGATGCGACTGATAATGACAGATGCGACTCTCTGTGAATTTTTAGTGACATGAAATTTAAACTGACTTCGTTTTCTATGATCAAATTCTGACAATCAAAGACAATCGTAAAACAAAGTGTTTTCAGTTTCAATTTTGGACTCAAAGAATGTTTAAAGTGATAACAGACAAGCACATCCTAATAGGCCAAAGGCCTAGGGTTTGTATACTTGGTATAGCCCACCTATTATACCCTGGATTGGTGATGAACACCTTTCCTTCTCGAGAGCGGAAGCTTAGGAATTTGGTGGCATTGGCTCCCCTCCACGGCTCATTAACGTCTTTCGAGCACACCAATTCCAAATTATTTGGGAAATGACCTCCCAAGAATTGCTATCTCTACTCAAGGGGATCAGTAGTGAGTATCTTCGGGCATGATACTGTACCCTGCACTATACCAAACAACGACCACAAATAGGTTGGTCTCTAAAACAAAAGGTATTTAGTATGGGCATTCCATTCGTGGGGTGTGATCCATACGGCATGAGTCCCCTTTCGGATCCATCTCGTCGGAACCACACTCGTGATTCTTGGGGTTTCCCCAAGAACCCACTTTTATATACTGGCTGGAAGTCCCTCGGGTTCAGGGTGCTACCAGTCTGAGTTGTCCTGGGGTAAGTACATTTTCCCACTAGAACAGGCCCAAGTTTTAGAGTTGGTAACCGTTTCTCTTACACGCAGGATCGCACGAATGCGCAAGGGGAGATGATACTTCGATGTACCAAGTCGTAAAGGGTGACCAAACTTGTGCTTTCGCACCAAACACAATATACACTTGTTAATTTTAACCAAACGAAATATTTTCTAAGCTACCAAACAATCTGTTTCAAAATTAACTAGGGTCTTCGACAAGCGTCCTGCAGAAAAAATCATTAGTAATTTTCAATATTGTCTTCGTCAATCATCCTGCAAAAGCTTGTTAACTCCAAATGGCCACACGCTGAAAATCAGATATTAGTAACACACAAATCAATTGAAAACAACAAACTAAAATAGTGATAACTTCCTCAAAACTAAACAAAATTTTAAATAGTAGATATCTATGGAAAGCTAAAGAATAGACCTTCAAAACCCATAAATTTTTTTGCAAAATCCTGCAAGACAAAAATGTTATAAACAAAACAAATTTCGCGTTTTGATAGTTAAAGCTTAAAAAGTTGTGGTCACTAAAATAGCCATAACTTTCTCAAATCTTAATGAAATTTTAAACCGTTTGAAGTTTTGGAAAGCTGAGAATGAGATATACAAAACCTAGAAATTTTTTTAAAATATTTTATTCGCCCATTTTTCTGTGCTCAAAAGAAGGTGACAGGATTTCGTTCACGTCAAGTTCACCAAATGTAATGCCAAATAAAAGCTTGCACAATAGAAAACATAGATTATTAAAAGCACACATGCATACAATACTAAATCTAAAATAAAAATTCATTCGTTAAGCAACAAAGAACATAGGAAAGATAAAACGTAAACAAAACTAGAAAAATCTCACCAATTTCGAACGTATTTCCATGATTCATCTTGATTGCCCTTCTCCATTTTGCTTGTGTAGTATAATTGCCCTCAGATTTTTGTAGTAATTCATGCAAGTATAGCCTAAGATAGTGATTAGCAAAATATCGAAGATTCAAGACAAAGTGCTCTAAAAAGTCATAAGATTTCGCGAGAGAGATCGAGAGAGATTTCGAGAGAGATTGGAATGAAGAATGACAGATCAATTTGTCGAAAATTGATTATTCGAATGATAGGCCAAGATTGAAAGATTAACAGATGGTTGAGATCGACAGATTAGACATGCATTTTGATAACTAACAGTGATGACATGAGTGATCCAAATTAGAAATAGAATTAAAGATTAAATGACTGATTTAATCTTCAGTTCGGCATTCAAAAACATAAGAAATATCTTTGCATGACAAAGATGAAGATTGATTATAAGGACTCTTTGTTCAAATGCATGCACAACATTTAATTAATTAAATAAGAATATTTAATTAATCCGCATGTACACGCAATTGAGTTAGAACTAAACGATTTGAATGGTTTGACGAAGAGATTACTCGAAGACACCATTTAGACATCAAATGAAGAGTTAACTAAGCGATTAAAATAGATGTCGAGTCGAGTAAAAGTGAATACTTAGATAACTCACATAATTATCTAAAATATAGAGGAATGTGTTAAAATATAATTAATGAATTAAATAATTCATTTAATTCAAGACTCGATATTCGAAGAATAATTAAATAAATAAAATTTATTTAATTAAGTGATGAAAGGATTTTAAATGAATAATTAAATAAATAATGAATTTATTTAATTATAGTTGAAATATGATAAAGAAATAAATTAAATAAGAATTTATTTAATTTGACAAACAGAGGATAAGGTTAATTAGTAACATAATTAAATAAAATGCGTTTATTTAATTAATCGGATAGAATAAAGACAATGTGAATTAATTAAATAATTAAGATTATTTAATTAATAGAAGAAATAAAAGAAGATGAATTAATTAAATAATTAAGATTATTTAATTAATAGAAGAATTAATGTTAAGATGAATAATCAAATAATTGACATTATTTAATCATGACCATGAAGAATACGAATTATGAAGAATATGGAAGTCGCAGGCCTAAACCAGATTTCGGTGTCTACACATCCCATTGTCATCTATCTCCAGTGTTTTTGTTGATTCCAGGTTGCTCTCAGATTGTGTGCTAGGCTCAACAAACGGTCTTCCTAGAGAACGAGATTAAAGATGAATGCATACTATTCTAAGATATAAGTAACACGCTTAAACTAAACATGATTGCTAAAATGTAAAATTGTGCAATTATGAATGCTAAAGCTATTAATGACAATGCTAAAATGCTTATCGCCTGTCTCTAATGCATGTGTGTGTGTGTGTAACCAATGCTTGGATTCGCAGGGGTATTTATAGAGTTTTTGAAAGCTTCTGATTGGCTGATGTGATCAACGGTTGAAATCAAGCTTGTCAAGATGAACAGTGAGAGATTCTAGGAGTTGAGAAAAAGATGGAAGGTTGAGAGAATAATGGAAGATGTTTCCTTCCCACAAAACCTTTCACTCAAAAATAGAGGCAACTTGTCGTTTGTCATCTTTAGTTATGAGTTGGTTTTGTAGTTGAAGATAAATCCCTCAATTAAATAAATAAATTTATTTAATTACATGTGACAATGAATTTAGAAGTTTCCATAATTAAATATTTAATATTTAATTATGTGTGAGATAAAAATGGAAGGTAATTAAATATTAAAAATATTTAATTATGTGTGGAGTGAGAAAAGGTGTTAAATTAAATATTTGTAATATTTAATTTAACTGTGAGATGAAGAAGATGTTTGGAGGAATATTCCATTATTTGAATTTAAACATTCAAATTATGAATAATATGATAATTAATTTAAACAAATTATAAAATTTATTTAATTTAATTAAGAGGAATATGGAAGATGATAATAATTAAATATAGTTATTTATTTAATTGAGATAGAAGAATTATAAAAGTGAACGATATAAATAAATAATTAAATTTATTTATATGTAGATGACTTTAGAAGATTAATTAAATAATTCATATTTAATTAATTAACAAGCTTGATCAACTATGACCATTTTTAGATGTATACATTTTCCCCCTCTTTGAAGTGATGTGTGAAACACATTGCTTCAAAGAAAATATTCCTGCCTTTGTTGCATTTGATTTTGTCCTTGGTCAAACAATTTTAACTGATATGCCCCTAATTTGAACCTGATATGTTTCTAATTGAGAAATGCGGCTAATATTGATGATGCCCCCTCGGGAGGTAAATCACTGATGATGAAAAAAAAAATGTTGAGTTGATGATGAAATTTAGATGATGAGAGGGATGCAGTGATTTAGCTCCTGATAATTGATTAAAACATGCCCCATTTTGAAAAATAAGGTCGGAGTTTGAGAAAAAGATAAAAAATAAAAATAAAATGCCACAAAAACCCTCCTTGTTTGACCTTTAAAAGGTGAAAGGGGTAAAAAGGGAAAGTCATTTTCACCTTTTGACTTTAGTGATTTTGTTGCTCTGACACTGACTTAGCGAGATGGAGATTCCGTATCACATACATAGATTCAAGCGGGCCCGCCAGTACCAGAGACCAGCCGCGTATGGACCACTGGTGAGTCGATTCAACCCTCTGTGTGTTGAAAATTTGTGATTTTAATTAAATTTTGATGCATTTTTACACAGGCTTAGCATTGAACATTCCATTTTAGCACATAGAGTAGGAGTTTGAGCGCTTTCGAAGTTTCTTTTAGCGCATATAGGATGTATAATAGCGCTTTTAGGAAAGAGGAAATTTAGCACATGCGATACGTAGAATAGCACATTTAGGATGCCTATAGGAAATTGGTACTATAGCGCATATAGGAAATAGAATAGCGTATTTAGGGTTTTAGCGCATTAGGTGGATGAAATGGCGCATACGCGTAGGGATTTAGCGCATATAGGGAAGTAGCGCATAGGGGAAAAAATTCAATGCTTTTAAGGAATAGAATGGCACATAGGGGGATTTAGCACATTTGGGGGGATTTTTAGCGCATTTGGGGTTTCAGTGCATAGAGGCCGTAGATTAGCACATCCAGGAAATTTAGGCAGAATGCACTATTTGATGAAAATGATGATGTATATTGCTTCTTTAGCCAATAGATAGATAAATTGTCTTGTCATCATGTTGATATGGATAAAAATGATAGAAAATCTGATGATGAATTGATAAATTTTCTTGCTGAAAATAAGAAAAAAAGAGTAGATAGCTGATAACTTTGTTTCCCTTGAATGAAAAAACAAAGAGTAGAATGATTGATGGATTGTCTGATAACTTTTTTTTAGAAAACAAAGAGTAGATGATTGATATAAATTCTGATAAATTTTCTTTCTGCGATAGAAAACAAATAGTAGACGATGTATTTGAAAACATATTTGCATTCGTGACTAAAGTACAAATAGGAAGATGATTTGTTTGTTGATAAATTTGCTCTCTTGAAAAAGGAAAAAAATAGTAAATGATGATAGAGTAGATTGATTTGATATTCAGATAGATTGATTTAGCATTGATTTCATGATATGAGTCACTTAGATAGAACACTTGATATGGTTCATTTGATATGAGTCACTGATATGGGTCACTTGATATGAGTTACTTGAAATGGTTCACTGATATGGGCACTTGATATGGTTCACTAATATGGGTCACTTGATATGGTTCACTGATATGGTCACTTGATATGGGTCACTGATAGATATGAGTGTGATTGATTTGTATGATGTGAAGTAGATAGATCATGTTGATATGAGTCTGATTGATTTTCCTTGTGATGACCAAAAATAGGAGGGTTTCACAAACCTCCAGATTAGAGAGCACTTCCCTGTAGGATGGGATCGGATACGAGATATTACACCGACAGATGTATAGTTGATAGTGGGATGTGGGTTGGGACCTTTATTGTCTATGCCACCGATTCGGGTCAATGGGGGACTGTTGACTGCACTAGCAGAGAGGTTGCATTCAGAGCATAACACCTTTCATTTTCTGATGGGTGAGATGATCGTGACCCCTGAGGATGTATACAGGATTTTGGGGATTCCAGTGGTAGGTGCTCTTGTGGTTTATGACCACAAGGAGCTAGGTGGTACAAATGCACTTAGGAGGGTGTTTGGGGATGCTCATATAGCAGGGTATTAGGTGCCATGGGTAGATTTGAGGGGATATCCAACCTTACCTACTGTTTTGGGTGCATTCATTGGAGGCTTCCTTTGTCCGGACCACTAATCAAAGGGATTATTAGTGTGGTGGGGGAGGATCCTTGAGCTGATGATAGGTCAGTAGTAGAGATATGCCTGGGGGAGCTGCATGTTGGCTCATTTATATCATGACTTGCATTAGGTATTATACAAAGGATTGTCCAATTTGTCTTATGGTATTACCCTGCTCCAGATCTAGGCATGGGAGCATATTGCTATTAAGAGATCACTTTGTCCTAGAGCTAGGCCACCAGGCAGGCCATATGTATATGCATATTCTAGTGCACTTGCCTAACCCAAGCTAGAAAAGTAAGAGTATTGGTGATGGACTCTTGATGATATAGATTCAGTGATATGGAGGCCCTACATGGATTGTGAGGCATGGGATACAGATCATCTAGAGATGCCATTTCTATGTATGCCCCGGTATCTGATAAGTCAAACCCCATTCATTATAGAGAGATTTTTGGCATTGCAAGTGTAGAGATGGTATGGCTATACGTAGGGGATGCCTCAAGGCATTGCGCAAGGATGATACTAGATGGGGGCCATGCATTTCATATCAGGTGACATATACAGAGTATACCAATTTATAGCCCGAGGCATGGGATTACAGGCCAGATATTACTGATGTAGGGATGTTGGATGAGTACTCAACTCATTTTCACACACATCCATTCCCTCGTTTTACATGTCTAGATGAGCCGGTGCCCATCTTGATGGAACATTAGCCAGGGGTAGGAGACATGAGGATGTGGTAGGGGAGAGTAGGTGGTGGGTGGAGAGGATGAGGAGGAGGATAGTGGAGATGGGGAGAGCTCAGATGATGATGGTGGGGATGACGACGGAGATGGTAGAGGGGATGAGTAGAGGCCAGTGAGGCAGAGGAAAAATATCTTGGGTAGTGCTTAGATCATGCGGAGGCCGAGGAGTAGTATTAGATGGTAGATAGTGATCAGGGTCTCTTCTACATCACAGCAGGTGCAAATAGCTACTTTGTAGGCCCAGGTATAGACACTTCAGGGGTAGTAGGTGCAATTGCAGAGCCAGTTGGCTCAGACTCAGAGTTTGGTAGTGAAGTTATAGGAATAGCTTGCATAGGCATAGGCACATGAACCTCCTGCCCCAGACCCACAGGTGGCCCAGTTGATAGCAGAGAGAGATTCCTTCAGATGAAGGGAAGTAGAGGTAGAGGGTTTTGCTTACAGACTCATGGGCATTGTTGAGAATGCATCTTTGTGAGAGGCCATTATAGAGGGATTCGAGATTGCCAGGGAGGCTAAGCATTATTGGATTAGATACGAGGAGTTCTTCCCTCCCAACCGTAGAGATCCTTAGCATCGGTCCCACAACAGATCTAGGAGAATATCATGGACTACGACACACAATAGAGGGGTCATAGGGCCTCGACATGATCTCGAAGCAGGGGGTAGTGGCAAGCCACCATCCTCTAGATCAACTCCATCAGGGGGCTCTACTAGTCAACCATGAGATGTGATTTGTATTGATGTAGTATTATTGATGTACTTCACACATGTATATCATTTGTGGAGCATGTACATTGTTTTTGATCATATCTCATGTATCTATCTATACTTTTCAGTTTCGTTGGACATTGGACATTTGTATGTATTTTTTATGAGCAATGATATGCAGTGGCGATGAGTTTTGATGATGTGCATTTTTGATGTGATGATGTGATATGCATGTATTTCGGCATGATGTAGTATGGATTTTGATATGCATTTTAATGATTTGATGACTAACATGATATGCAGGATGATTTAATATGATGACGGTTTGTGATGCATACTAATGATGTCATGTAGGTGGATGACCTAGGATGTTGATTATGAAAATATGCAATGGGATATATGATTTGTTTATGAAAAATGATGTGAAAAAGTAATGTTTGCATTGAATTTTTTTTTTGGATTTTTCAAATGCAATGAATAATGATGATGTGATGGAAAATGGATGTCGTGTTTATGAAAATGTATGATGAATGTGTAGTATGTATATGAATTAGGAAAAGATTTGAAATGATATGTGAAATGGGTCAAATTTTATGCGAAAAATGAAATGATATATAAATGATATGAAAATGATAGATGATTAAAGATATGATATGAATGTAATGTGACAAATGATAAATAATGGGATGAAATGAACACGATTAATAATAATGAGATGCATGATAAGATGATAAATGACACATAATGAATGTAATGAAATGATAATGATAAATAATAATGAGATGTATGATAAGATGATAAATGATATGTAATGAAATGTTGATGAAACGATGATGAAATGATAACGATAAATAATAATGAGATGTATGATAAGATTATAAATGATATGTAATGAAATGGTGATGAAATGATATGAAATGGATGAAATGATAATGAGATGAAATGATAAGTGAAATGAAATAGATTATGTAATGATGACACAAAGATAAAATATGAAAATGAAATGGTAATGAAGATGATAAATGGTGTGCAACTGTGTATAATGAAAATGAAATGGATATAAAAATGATAAGTAAGATGTCAATGATATGAAAACGATAGATAATATGAAAATGAAAGTGATATGAAATACCTAATGGATAAATGAATGATATGGAATGATAAAGGATCTAAATGATATGCAATAAATGATATGTAAAATGAAGACAATATAAAATGAGAATGATCAAGGGTATGCAATGAAATTATATGATATGAAAAATGATAAATCAAATGATAATGCATAATGATGGATAAATAAATGATGATATGAAAATGAATGATAAATGATAAACTATATGATATGTACAAGACCTACATGAAATGATAATGATTAATGAAATGCTGATGAAGATGAAAGAAGAATAATGAAACAAATGTTCGAATATCCTCCATAGATAGTCCAAAGAGACATGACAACCGCTGATGTTTTTATTCAGCCTGATAAAACGCTGATGCAAATCCAGTATGCAGATATGTACAATGATCTAAATGAAATCAATGAAATGAAGCCAACCATTTGTTGAGACTTTTGTTAGCTTTCTTGAATCATCATAGAGCATTTTAAAATGTTGGAAGTATGTACAAGCATCAGAGGGGAAATTAGCACCAATGATGACCTAAGTAAAACTTTCATGATTTTTGAAATAGCAAGTGAACACAAGCATCGAGGTATAATTGAACTGAGATGACCTAAGCATGTCTTGCATAAATAGACAAAGATTAACCACTTTCTAATGCAAATTTGGAACTGTCATCAATGATATGCTTTGGAAATCATTTCTCGCAACATATTTGCACCAGATTGATAGTTAACCTCAAGACAATAGACAAAGAAAAATCATTCTCTTTCCTCCCCACTCTAGTTCAATACATCATCGAGTGTGCTCCAGAGGGATGATATCGAAAATCAAACAACCATTGTTCAAAATATAATACTGCTATTCCAAACATTATTCAGATTTTAGATCATCCAAAAATGTGTTATGATATGGTACTTGTTGAAAATTGTTATGATATGGATCAATGATTGGATAGTTTTTCATGTGATTTCATTGTTTGTTCGCATGATTGGGTTTTTATGTCATTGTCTAGCTATTTCTATAGAACCTGAAAGTTGGTTGCCCCCAGTATTGTCAACGTTCGCCCCCAATATTGGCACAACTTGCTAAAATGAATATGTGCAATGATCAAGCCATGGTAAGATGTTATCACTCTAGAAAATGGATGATCGCATGATCTTGTTATGGCCCTAAGATGATGGTGAAAAGATGCATGAAATGAAGGCTGAGAAGCTAAGTGCAGAACATGAACTAATAGATGGAGAGCTACAAATAGCGTCTATTTGCCAGATTTTCACTATCTACCTTTATTGCATTTTTTTGATTTATTTTTGATTTTTTTGTATTTTTCTTGTCAATAGACTGCTTGTTGCTAGGTTTTCACCCTATGATGATTTTTTTGAATTTTTTTTTCAAGACTTTTTATGATTTGTTTTTTCAGCACTTTTTCTATTGTTTTTGTATTTTTTTAAGGACTTTTTCCATGCACACTGAAGCTAGATATAGAATTGATAAACACGAGTTCCTTAGACCACCTTGACAATGCTGCTCTCCTATGTGGATGACCATGTTGGATGAAAGGACCCAATCAGAATGAGGAGTACGACTGACAAGTATGAAGGATGATAGATGTAGTGAATGGAAGAGGCTAGGATAGGATCCCTAATGTGCACACTACGTGGGCCATCAGGATTTAGTCGAAAAGGAGCTTGGGAAAGCAATGAATTATAGTACGTGAAGGGGTCGTCATAAAAGACGCATCAAAAGACATCACCAATGGAGGTGTAGTGATATGATGGGTATGTGAACATGGATGGGTGGAAAGGGATATATGGTATGAGTGATAATGAGGTGGATGGAGACCTTAGATCAACAAATTATTTGTTTGATTTTATTTCTTGATAGATGCGCGTAGTGATTTTTGAGGGAGAGGCATGTTTGGAGATCGAATTTTGCTTGCTTTTATTTTTGACTTTTGTTTCTGATTTGTCTGATAGCTTTTGATTTTGGCTAGTGGACTTGTATGGATCTTTCTTTGTTTTTGATTTGTCCAATAGCTTTTTATATTGGCTAAGGGACTTTTCTTTATCCTTCTTTCCTTGCAAGCTTTCTTTTGATTTTAGATCTCTATTTGAAAAAGGAACTTTGACCTTTGATTTTTAAATTACCTCCATTATATTTTCTTTGAATGATACTTGTTGATCCATGTCTATAAAATGGATGGATGTAGGTGAGATGGAAGGAGTAGTGATACCATCAAAAGAGTCTTTGAGACTATCCTTTTCAGTAGGACTAACATCAAAGGAAGCTTGCACATCCTTAGCGACTCGGCAAGATGGATTTGTAGAGGCCACAATAGGATATTCATATCCTAGTCTAGGGCAAGTGGAATGGAAGGATGATGGTTGGATATCCTTAGTGGGATCATGATCAAAGAGTGGGTTATCATAGAAGTTTTGATCAAATAGTGAATTATTAGTGATATGAAAAGATTGAGTGATAGAAGATATGGAACATGTAGGTATATCATCAGGATCCCAATTGGTTTCAATCTCAACATAGTCATCTTTTTGTATTCCTTATGTAGTTGTCTCGACATCATTATTAGAACTCTGACCCTTCTCAACAACAGTAGCAGTATCTTTTACTAGAAAATTGTCCAAACGGTATTCTCCATTTCCAAGATCATGGATTTGGACCTTAGAATTTGATATTGCAATGGATGAAGTGGATGTTTTTGAAGATTCAGGATCAACACATGCTTGAGTATGTAGTGCTTCAGTTTTGCTAGGGATGGTGATTTCAGCTTTAGGACTGAAATTATGACAAGGTATGGAAGGATTAAGATATCCTTGTATGGTGATTTCAACTCCATCATGAGGGAATTTAAAGCATTGATGGTATGTAGAGCACACTACTTCCAAGGACTTCCAAGGAGAATATTATAAGGCAGTGGGAGATCAAGGACTTGGATAACCACATTCTTCACCACAGGGCCAACTCGGATTGGTAAAATAAATGATCCTTCAGATGAATGTTCCTCTTGATCATATGCCTTCATGGTACTCTTGTTACTAGAATCAATTTCTTCTTTTGGATAGCCCAATGCATGTATAAAATTTAAAGAGCAGATATTTAAACCAACTCCTCCATCTATTAGAACACGTTTGACCAAACATTTATGGATCAAAACCTCAATATGAAGTGGAGCATTATGCGGATGGGTGAGTGATGCATCATCATTTTTAGTAAATGATAGGCAATGAGGTGTGGTGGAGTGTCACACCATAGCTTGGGATTGACAAAATTTCAAATTACTTGGTACAATGTCTTGTTTATCATGAATTTGATTGTGAACTACAGAAATGTTAAAAATGGTGGTCTCATAGACATAGTTTACATTCTTTCCTTTGTTGTTTGATGAAGAAGATTCCCCTTTTTCATAGTTTGGAAGAGGGTCTTTAAATGCTTGATGATATTCATTTGTTTGTTGGTCCTATTGTGATGGTGCCATTTTCTATCAAATCTTGGACTACATTCTTCAAGGCTTGACAATTATTTGTTTTGTGTCCCTGGCACCTATGATAATCACAATAGTATGCATCATTCCATGATGGAGGCTTCACACTAGGTTCAAAATTTTGTTGAGGCAGTAAGGTGATAACATTCTTTGCCATCAACTCTTTAAAGGAATATTCTAGAGATTGGCCCAGTGGAGTAAAAATTCTTCTGCTAGAGAAGAATGAAGACCGTTGCCGATTTGTGTTCAAGGTATTTCCTAAGGTATTGTTGTTGTTTCCACGGTAACCTTGATTGTTGGAATTCCCTTGATTGGGAATAGAAGTTTGATTCACGTTTTCCCTTGGAGGAGGAGGATTATTTCCTTGATTTGTGACCAAATTGACATTGTTATAGTTATTATAGCAAGGAGCACTTGGAGTACTAAGAACAAATGGCTTAGTCGAGACATGATTTGCATCTACAACACCATCATTCACCATGTTTTTGTTGTGAGTCCAAAACTTAGATTTGTCATTGTTGTTGTGGTGATTTGAAGAGCTAGGATTGTCCTTATCAAGTTTTATTATCCCTCTCTGGATTAAGGCACCTCCAATGGTGATGGCATTTTCAATCAATTTCTGAAAAGAGGGAGGACAATGAAGATTAAGACGATAGCTCATCTCTTGATCTAATATTTTTATGAAAGTGGCGATCTTTTCCTTTTTAGGAACATGACATGGGTATCTAGCGAACAATCTTCTCCATCTCTGAAGAAATGTAATGAATGGTTCACCAATTTTTTGTTTAGCCTTGCAGAGATCAATCATGGTTATTTGATGTTGTATGTTGTAGGAATATTGTGATATGAACTTGTTAATCAATTCCTCAAATGTCTTGACAGGTGGTGTGATTTTTGATAGCCATTCCATAGATTGGCCTCCAAGACTCCTAGGATACAAATGCATCAATTATGTGAACTCATGGGAAAACTCTAAATTCATATTTCAGAAGTCTCTAATATGATAGATTAGATCTGATTTCCCATTATAATGATCAAAATTTGGAACTTCGCAATGTTTGGGAAATGGGATCATGTTAAGACTACGATCAAAAGGGTAAGGACAAATATCATTGATAGCATATTTCTTTATTGTGGTTCTCCCTTGCATATCTTTAATTTGTCCTTGTAGTGCTTTAATCTATTGAGACAAGGCACTAAGATCAAACAAGGGTGTTTCATCAAGACTTCTCTTTAAGTTCTCAGTATCAAAAT
This sequence comes from Sequoia sempervirens, assembly GCA_007258455.2. NCBI lineage: Eukaryota > Viridiplantae > Streptophyta > Pinopsida > Cupressales > Cupressaceae > Sequoia > Sequoia sempervirens. The sequence continues at coordinate 623,441,098 of VDFB02281492.1, forward strand.
CATGAGGCAATTTAGCTCCTTTGTCAGCCACATATAGGAAATATTTCTCTTTGTTGCGCTCTAAAATATTTTCTAAGGCTTTGTGAAATTTTGGATCTTGCTCAGCCTCTCTAAGGTGACGTTCTTCATCTCATTCATCATCACTATCTACAAGAGTTTTCCTCGTGTCCTTGTATTTGTTGTAAGGAAATGGATTTTCTTCTCTATTATCCATGTTGCTGTTGAAAAGGGGATTACTACTTTCACCTTCTTCTTGATTGTTTCAGGTACGATCTTCTTGTTGAATATCCTCTTTTAGCTTATTGATTTGAGATCTTGTAAAAATAGGTATATGATTTTGAAATGTTCTTCTAAACTTAGATCACAGTTTGATAAGTACGAGAATGATGGTGTTTTGATCCGATAAGATGAAAATCTTATGATATGATCAAAGATGTTCCTAATTCTTGATTGTGGATTCCAATGATGAAGGATGCCAAAATCCTATTGGGGAAGTTGAATCAATAATCAGAAATTTGTTTGAAAGGTGCACTTTTAAGATTTGATCCTTGTTTTTGAAGAATGATGAGTATATCAAATAACCTATTTAAAATCACTGAAGGATTTGGCTGGGATGTGTTGGATATTCAATGGAAGGTTGTGGTAGATAATTGAATTTGAGAGTTTGATTGTGATTGTGTCATTGTGATAGAGCTCTTCTTTGGAAATAGGCTCAGGAATATAAAGGCTCTACAACGTTCTCATCAGTAAATCCCCTAGAAAAATCTTGGTACCTATGGAGAAACTCACTGTAATTGAGCAAGACATTTTGACTTTTATACAAAAAATTTCTATGTTGCAAGGTTTTCTTGTAACCTAAATTTTTCTTGGGTTTCTTGATCTATTGACAATCGATTTCTTGAAAAATTTGGTTGATTTCCACTTTCTAAGCATGAGAGAAATGTCAAAATGCTACTGGACCAAGTATGTTACAAGCTCAGATCTGTCAAAAGTAAAAATTTTGGAAAGTGATAGATGCGCTACTTTGTGCCCTATATGCGATGTAGAAACAAGAAGATGAACTAAAGAAATAGTCAAATGCACTACAACAGACCTCAGATGCACTACAATATGCCCTAGATGCACTAACAGTTTTCTGATGCAGTTTTCTGAACAATTTTGAACAGTTTTAGCTAAATTTTTGCATGCTCATTTTGCATGCTCATTTTGATGATATTTTATCTGAATAAATGTGATTGAAGACACATCAAACATTCTACAAACAGTTGTATTTAAGCCCTATACTAAACATCAAGTGTATGTTCAAAAATGTTTTAAAAAAGTGTTTTCACTAGTTTTGCACATAATAGACAATTCAGGTAGACTCACTCTTAGTACTCAAGTAGGTCATCATAATAACCACAACCCATATCTTAGAACTACGTTGACTCACATAGCCATGTCACCCCTGAAGGGGTGCCTGTGTTTTTGTCTTTCCCAGGCGTGTACTCAAAGTGACGGAAGTGGATACTAGATCCCTTGAGCAAACGGTCCTTAATAGTTATATGGTGAGTGTCTTGGGGGTAGATTCTTCCCTCCCCTTGCACTATGATTATGAGGATGTTTAGATACTGACACGGTTGGCTACTACACTAGGTTCTTAGTAAGGGTTTCCATTCAGTGCGACAATAATAAACTCCCTCAAGAGACCTCCCAACCTTTAGAACAAAGGCTTTGGGGATGGTTATCTTGCATACTACCGTCGAATTGCGAACTTTCCCCGAATTCACTTTTGATTATAGTGGGTTGGAAAACTTGGGTTTAGTTGTTCCCACTTAGTTCGTTCCTCTTGGGTGAGTACTTTTTCCCACAAGAGCAGGCCCTCTAAATGATGTAATAAAGCATTAAAATTGTAGAAATTGAAAAGGCAAGTCTGGTATTCTGATCACCCAATTAAGGGGAGAGCATAGACCTATTGCCACAAACAAAGCAGACAATGTTCTTTTTAGAGCCCAAATGACAATGATTTAATCTATGTGAAGATATTGCTTCACAACAAGCATGTGATTCATTTTAACTGCAAAATAAATGTGTGGTGACTACCCTAGGATTGCTTCTTTTTAAATTCCATGTCTATCCTAGAATTGGTTCATTTTAAATTGATGTGTCTACCCTAGGGTTGCTTCTTTTTAACCAGAAAAAAGCTTTGTCTGCAGAAGGTGTCAGACTCAAAACTCTGTTTAGTTACAACTTGCATGCACTAAAAGATCATACATATGTGCTAAAAAAAATAGTTAATGTGCTGAAACATACATCATAAGCGCTGGAAAAAACCTTAAATGCGCTAAAATAAATCCTAAGCGCGCTAATCTAAAAATGCTTTGGTAATTTTGATGAAGTGAGCTAAATGCATGTGTTATTTTGTTCCCTAGATGCGCTAAAGTAATTGTCAGATGTGCTGAAATAGTTCCCAAATGCGTTGAAAGACCTATAGAAGTGTTGAAAGAAGTCTTGGATGTGCTAAAATAACCCATGGATGTGCTAAAACGTGAAATTTTTGAGAAAGCCGAACTCTAGAATGCAAAATCCTGTCAAAAAACCTGCAAGTAGATGTCAAAGACGGGGAAAATGCTCCACAGTGGGCGCTAGAAAATGTGTGATCGATTTTAAGTGTACAATAAATGTAGATTCAAAATTAAATCAAAACACACCAATGCAACATTATATTGAAGAAAACTAATTAAAAGATAAACAAACTCTTAAAACAACAGTTTCTTCAATGACGTCCCATTGTCCTCTATCTCCAGTGTTTTTGTTGATTCCAACTTGCTCTCAGATTGTGTGCTAGGCTCAACAAATAGTCTTCCTAGAGAACGAGATTAAAGATGAATGCATACTGTGCTAGGATATGAATAATATGCTTAAACTAAACATGATTGCTAGAATGTAAAATTATGCAATTATGAATGCTAAAGCTGATAGCGACAATGCTAAAATGCTAATCATCTTCTCTAATGCGTGTGTGTGTAACCAATGCTTGGATTCGTAGGGGTATTTATAGAGTTTTCGAAAGCTTCTGATTGGTTGATGTGATCAATGGTTGAAATAAAGCTTGTCAAGATGAACAGTAAGAGATTCTGGAAGTTGAGAAAAAGATGGAAGGTTGAGAGAATAATGAAATATGTCTCCTTCCCACAAAACTTTTCACTCAAAAATAGAGGCAACTTGCCATTTGTCATCTTTAGTTATGAGTTGGTTTTGTAGTTGAAAATAAATCCCACAATTAAATAAATAAATTTATTTAATTACATGTGACAATGAATTTAGAAGTTTCCATAATTAAATATTTAATATTTAATTATGTGTGAGAGATGAAAATGGAAGGTAATTAAATATTAAAAATATTTAATTATGTGTGGAGTGAGAAAAGGTGTTAAATTAAATATTTGTAATACTTAATTTAACTATGAGATGAAGAAGGTGTTTGGACGAATATTCCATTATTTTAATTTAAACATTCAAATTATGAATAATATGATAATTAATTTAAACAAATTATAAAATTTATTTAATTTAATTAAGAGGAATATGGAAGATGATAATAATTAAATAAAGTTATTTATTTAATTAAGGTAGAAGAATTATAAAAGTGAACGATATAAATAAATAATTAAATTTATTTATATGTAGATAACTTTAGAAGATTAATTAAATAATTCATATTTAATTAATTAACAAGCATGATCAACTGTGACTATTTTTAGATGTATACAAGTAGTACCCCTCATATCTTTAGATTAGAGTTTTTTTACTTGTTTGTAGTTTCCCCATACTTGCTTGTATATGTTTGTGGTCTCTCTTGGAGGACCGAAGACACCCTCTTAGGTACTTGGATACATGGTAGAAAATTTGTAATACACTTCTTATATTTGTATCATCATTCTTCTCTTTGTCATTCTTTGAATTTTGACATTTTGAGATGATGCAAAGCGTTGGGGGCATTTAGGCCTTATTCCATGCTGACCCAAATTTTATTTTTGCTTTGCCTTCATGTGAACTCCTTCAGGATATGAAATATTTCGGAACAAAATGATGATTCATAGTAGTTATATACATGTGTTATTGATATGAATCATACTAACCCCGAATACTAAAATCCCCCTATCTCTTTTTTATGTCTCTCTTATGATAGGACCCCAAATAACTTGTGCTCATTTGTGTAACACAAGCTATTCTAAAGGGAGGGATTATCACTTTCATATTACAGGTCTCCTATATTAGGATTATTTTCAAGATATGTCTACATCTAGCTATCTTATTTGTCATCTAGTGTGGGGGTAACCCACTAGACTTTATCTTTATGATTGTTTGTCTCTTTTATGTGGTTGTCCTATATTGCAGTTTGTAGCATTCACATACTGATTAGATTTCCATATGGTCCCTATCATAACACGACTTGCTACCCATACATATCGGTGTCATCTTGTGTCTATATAATAATTCTCGATGTCTAAATTTATTGTTTTCACCTAACAGTGTGTCTCTAGCTAACATGTTTGTGGTGATGTAGCTAAACTGTTATATGTAGGATCAATTCAGGTCTCTTCCTTGGAGGAAAATCCATGTGGATATATGACTCTTCTTCCCCTTTGCATCCTAGGTAAAATAATCTTCCCCTTTTTACTTTAGCTCACATTCTCTTGAATGCATATGCTCACTAAAGTGGGAAAAAATGTAATGTCATAAATTTCATCCTATGCAATTTCACATTATGTATGCCTTCCTCTTTAGGAAAACTAAGATAATTATGCTTTCTCTCAAACTAAAACCATCTCTCACTATCTGGCATGCCCAGTTCTCAACTGTTGAGTCCAATTTTCACATGGACCTATGTGCGTCATAAGGACATCTATGAGCCATGCTAGCGTCCCATGAAAAATTCATGACTAAGTTGGTCATTGAGATGTTACACTTGCCACATTTTGGTATTGTAACACCTCTGCCAACCTGTAACCTCATTGGGAGTCACTCGAGTAGGCCATTTGAACCACAAAAGTCCATCTTTCTTGAGGATGATTGATTCATTCTTCAACACATTCAATCTTGCTCTATTGAAAACACACACAGTTCCCTTCTTTTCTCATTCTCCACCACTCTATAACACCTCTCATTCACAACACTCTCCATACTTTCTATACACATATCTTCTAAAGAACTCTTCTACAACTTCCAGAGTAAACTCTATTGTTGCAAATATGAGCTCATCTTGTGAAGAGGCCACTACCATCTTGGATCTTCTTGTCATTTCCTTATTGCACTATCAAGCTACATAGGATTTGTGTGGTAACTATTCAAGTCTTTTATTCAAACATATTATCTTTACTTGTTAGCATATTGTTCTCTTTATCAATTCATGTCTATTTTCATTATCTTATCCAAGGTTGTTTGTGGAGGTGGAAACACCAATACAGGGGTTTGACTAAGGAAAAATCCTATACAACCACCCAAACATCTCTCTTTGGACTTGTTTGTGCAGGTGCATATGGGAGAAAAACTTGAAGAAAGCTTGGGCCTTGTCAAATACTTTCAGTAATGTCTTCAACCTCTTCTTGTCATTTTCATCTAGTTTTCACTTAGCATCTTTATTTCTGTCATTTCATGTTCATTGTTAATTAGTAGTTAGAATCCCTTTCATGTATGAAAACTTGTGTAAAGTACCTTGAGTCTTTCTGTGTAAAGTTTTCTAAATGACCTTTGTACCCTACACTTTCAATTTTGGATGTTCAAAAGGTCCAAATATTTTTGTAATTGGTTAAATCTCACACTCCTCCATTCTAGTTCACTTGAGTCATGTCAACTAAGGTAGTGGACAGATAGTTTGCTCCTTGAGACCTTGTCATATTGAGGGTAGCAAATTCCCTCCTCTATAGGAGCCAACAAAAGAAGTAAAATTATTTCTTGATAGGGGGTGGGTTAACCTTGATGATTGAGACCCCCTCCCAATGTTAGTTTTATAACACTTTCTACTTTATTAATCTTTTTAATGAACTTTAAACATGCAACTTAAATGACTATTTCCTTTATGGGGCCATGGTTATTGTGAATGTTTTCTTTAGAGGCCACTTATTATTTGATATTTGAATGAGTTTTAAGACCCAGTTTCATGCCACCTACTATTTCTTTTAAGATTAGTTATACATTTTTAACTTAGTTTTAATATAAGTGTAATTCATTAAAATTACATTCTAAATAATAAAACCAAATCCAAACTAAAATATTACCCCATCTAGGCTCAAATACTATGAGGAATGACCTAATCAAAACATAGGAGTAGTAATTATGGGAAATCTACATATATCTATAGAGGTAAATGTTCCCTTAGATTTGGCTTAGAAACTTTTTCGTGAATTGGGTAACTTGTTATTTAAGATAGGGTACAAGAATTTTAATAAGAAAAATAAAAATTTAAACCTATAAGCCCATTTGAGATGCCTTACAAATAAGAAATTTAAACATATTATCAAGCAAGTGGTGTTTTCACAATGTGCCAAATTATGTGACGATTTTAGAATTCTTGAGTTAAACTTGTTGACCAATATTTCATGACTAGTGGTTCACATGAACTCATGTAAACCCATCTCTCATGAGCATGAATGGTTCACTTAACAATTATTGCATCTACGTGATGCTCACACCTTTGCCCATGTGGATAAAATATTAGAACTTTGTGAGAGATCACCCATCCTAATGCTACTTGAACACAAACATTCTTAACCATGAATTTTTCTCCAAGATCAAATCTACAATAAATATCTATCTTCAATAAAATAAATTAAAACAAGAAAAAAAATACATAATATATAACACTAACAAATATTTCTTATAAAGATTTAAAATATTTTATAGTATTGTTTTCTTTTTAAAGATTCCTATGAGTTATTCATGAAGGGCCCAATCTCCCACTTAAACAATTGATACATTGACTCTTTCATATCAACCTTATTCCAAAAACCAACCGCCATGGTATTCTGTGCACAAATTACCATGGTTGTCTAAATATTCTTATCTCATTTATGCAATGAACATTGGTAGTGGGTGTATGAATATCCTAATCTTATCTCTTTAAAGAATCAATCCACCCTAATCTCCAAAAGCCCACTTGCTTAAGCTTTAAGGGTACATTTTACAAGAAAAAAATCATCCAACCAACCATTGTTTGATGGGATCTGTAGACCATTTTGGCCAAAAGAAACCAGAACACCATCTACCATTAGATACCAGAAAGTAATTTTAATTAAGATTGGTAAGCCAGTGAAACAGATACACTGTCAAGGATGCAATAGCATACTTAAGCTGAGAGCTAAACTGAACTAATTCATGCCAGTACTAGAGCTTATTTGAATGGCAGATCTTTAAGGCCTGATCATGATAAGGCCTGTGGAAAATAACACTGCTAAAAGTTATTCTAGATAAAAACTATAAACATAGATATGGTAGATGTTTACCAGTTCTTTGATTATCATAAAGGAAAACCCACAGAACTTGGGATCTCAGACTCTCCCTCTAGATTCAGATCAAAAGCTGCAATAACCCTCTGATTGTTGTTATTCTCCTTTGAAGAACTCCTTTTGTTATCAACAATATCTTCTGGAGGGCTACTTTCCCTCTTCCTCTTCATACATTTTCTAGTCTCAGCACATTGTTGCTCTTCATCCACATGAGATTGATTTTGATGATGAACAGTATTGTCATTGCTAAAATCTTCCCACTGAAATGATGACAACCATGTCTGAGACATTTTCACTGAATCCCCTTTCTGGGTGTCTAACATTTCTTTCCTGGACTTTTTCTCTGACTCAATCCTGTCAAGAAGAGCCATGAATTCTTGTACTTCATCTTCTTTTTCTCTGGTCTCTGAATTCTCCATTACAGCGCTGCTTCATTCAGACCACATAAACCAGATAGGTAATGAGAAATAGGCTAAATTAAGGAAATGGGTATGGAGATTTTATCATGGGCCAAGAGAAAAAATGAGAAAAAACATGGATTCAAAAATGGGTATGGAGATTTTATCATGGGCTAAGAGAAAAAGATGAGAAAAAACATGGATTCAAAAATGGGTATGGAGATTTTTCCATGGGCCAAGAGAAAAAGATGAGAAAGAGATGGATTCAAGGCAACTTCTTAAGGTGGATTATGAAGAGACGAGAATCTGAGGAGGTGGGTAATGGTATTCCTCTGAATAGAAGAACGTGCATGATGATGCATGCTATATGACATCAGCAGCAGCATGCTTTGACCAGTTTAGTGGAAGACCACTGTAAAACAAAAAACTATTGAAGAAAGAAGAGAGAGCACGCAACTGGAAATGGAGAAAGGAAACTTCACATGTTTTGAAACACTATTTTAGGATTAAAGTGAGGTTTACATGATGAATAACAATAGTCATTTCCGGCAGTGATGGGCGTGAAACCCTAGCATATTAGAACAAGTGTCCCTGGAATTTTGTTCTTTTAATATTGAATTATTGAGTAACGTGCTTGAATTTCAATTTCTTTCTTATAATTCTTAATTTTTTTAAATTATTTGTAATCTTAATCGTGGGGAGAGTGGAGTGGACCTCGTCAACACGATGCTTTAGCCAATCGAGCTAGGCCCACCACCTCTATATAATATAATTATAATAATAAATTTAATTCTGATTTTTTATTAATAATATTTTAAAATACATTATTATCATTTTTATTTACTAATGTAAATTAGAAATATTATATTTTTTACTAATCAAAACAAATTTAAAATAATTTTCATCATTAAAACAACATAATATTGCTTGAAGAGAAGCACCATATTATAAACTAGCAATCACACCTTGGTGTGCAATGGGTACACCGAAGAAGTGTGGAAGGTCAATTAGGGGATTTTTTGGTTTATTTTTTACATAAATTTGTGTAGTATACATGAGGTCAATTGGTAGGCTATTTAGAAAATGATGTTGTTTGTGCAACAAAGGTCTCAATGGAGAAGTGATAGCTTCAAATCAACTATGTATCTGCTTATAGGATCCAAACACAACTAAAACAAAACCTTTGAATGAGGAAGATAATAAGGCTCCATTACCAATATGCTCATGTTATGTTTGCAATCGGGAGAGAGGGAGAGAGAAGGAGATGTGGGGATAGAAAGAGGGAGAGATATAGGAGGAAGAGAGAGAGAGAGAGAGAGAGAGAGAGAGAGAGAGGGTGATAAGATAGAGATGGAGAGGAAGTTAGAGATAGAGATGGAGATGGAGATGGAGGAGAGGGATATAGAGAGAAGGAGAGGGAGAGATAAAGAGAGAGGAAAATGAGATAGATAGAGATGGAAGAGATAGATATATAGAGAGGGGGAGAGAGGGAGAGATAGAAATATAAAGATAAAGGTAGAAGTGATATATAGAGAGGGGTAGAGAGAGGGAAAGCTATAAGGGTAGAGAGATATGGATAGGTACTGATATAGAGATAAAGGGAGATGCAAGAATTTAAATATGGAGAGATAGAGATAGAGCAAGAGATAGGAGGGAGAAACAAGGAATGTGTGTGTATATGAGTAAGAGAGATATGGAGAGAGATAGAGTGGGGGATAGATATGTATAAATAGATAGAGAGGGAGAGAAATAGAGATAGGAGAGAGAAGTGGAGAGATATAGAAAGAGGAGGTGATAGGGAGATCCAGAGAGGGAGAGATAAGGATGTAAAGGAGATATAGAGAGATAAGTTTATAACTTGGGAAATATAGAGAGGGTGAGAGAGACAGAGACAAAGACAAAGAGATAAATATATAAAGGGAGAAATGGAAGGAGAGAGGAAGAGGGAGAGATGGAGATAGAAAGAGGGAGACAATAAAAGAGGGGGAGATGGAGAGAGAAATATAAATATACAGGAAGTGATATATAGAAAGGTAGAGATAGGGATATATATAAAGGGAGAGTAGGAGATATGGAGTAAGAGAGAGAGAGAGAGAGAGAGAGAGAGAGAGAGAGAGAGAGAGAGAGAGAGAGAGAGAGAGTGAGAGATAAAGGAGGTTCAATAGAGACAATTAATAGAGGGAGATATAGAGAGGGGGAAGAGATAGAGAGAGAGATAGAGAGATAAGGAGGGAAAAACAATGAGCATGTGTGTGAGTGAAAGAGATATATAGATAGAGATAGGGAAGGAGAAACAAGGAGTGTGTGTGTTTGAGTGATATATATATATATATATAGAGAGAGAGAGAGAGAGGTAAGGATCGATATAGAATCATGGAAATGGAGAGAGAGAGAGAGGAAGAGAGAAAAATAGAGATAGAAAGATGGGGATATGAAGAGAGAGTGAGAGATGGAGGGATAGAAAGATAGCAATAGGAAGCTATAAAGAGAGAGGTAGAGAGAGGGAGATATATATATAAAGATAGATGGGAAGAGAAAGAGAGATCTCTTTATATCTATGTCTCTCTCTATCTTTATATTTTTTATTCTCTCAATCTCTCTCTTCCTCTCTCTCCCCTATTTCTCTCTATATTTGTCTTCCCTTCTCTCTTCCTCTATCTATCTTTCTCCTATTTCTTAGATCTCTATTTATTTTTCTCTCCCTATCTTTCTCTTCTTATTATTTTTTTCCCTCTATTTATTTCCCCTCTCCTCTCTTTCCCTTTTTATCTCTTGATCTCTCGACCTCTATATATATCTTTGTCTCATATTTCTATTTATCTCTCTATCTCTCTCTTTATGTGACTATATCTATCTATATGTATCCCCTCTTCTATCTTTTCCTCTCTTTATCTCTCTTCTTATCTCTATCTCTTTGTCTCTTCATATTTATTCCTTTATATCTATACCTTTATTTTTGTATCTCTATCTCTCTTTTTATCTCTTGGTATCTCTTTGTCTCCCTCTCTATTTCTCTCTCTTTATTTTCTCTCTCTCTCTCTCTCTCTATCTATTTTCCTCCTAAGTGTGCAATGGGTACATTCAGGATGTTTTAAAGGTGAATTATCATATCCTTAATCTAATGACATGCTACCCTACGCATAACTCCCTAGGGATGTGCTTGATTGTTGCATGAAATGACTAATCAAAAGTTACCTTCTCTCTCACTCTATAAATTTTAATTTATATTTTAAGTTTGAAGTTATTTTATTATATAAATTATAACAAAAAATCAAAATAGAATTATTCTACAATAATTAAAGTTTTAATAAGATAAATAATTATAAATTAAATTAATTCTAATAATTTTTAATTATTATTTATAATTTCATAAAAGACATAAATAATAAAAATAAATTTCAAACTTAAATCTAAATTAAAAACTATAATAAAATAAACTAAATTGAAATTCAAAATATATCAAAATCTAAATATTAATAAATATAATAATTTTTAAAAAATAATAAACAAATAGGGGATGACCTGTTGGTGTAACAGTGAGATGGTTACTCGTTTGTGGTGCAACCAAGGTTCAAATCCCTGCCTGGCCTACTAGCGAAAATACCACTACTAGTCCCACATTGTGCTCAGAGGACATATAGGTGATCTACTCATGGATCTAGCACTTGCTGCTTGTTAAAAGTGTTCAAGGTGTAACCTGCAGTGTGCCTCGTAACAATAGGAAAGGTTTAGCCAATTGAGCTAGGGCCCTCACCCAATTAAATGGAACATATTCAAAAGATTAAAAAAATAATAATTTATGGATTTATTATTATTGTATTATTATTTTAAAATATAAATATTTATTAAAAATTTATTATTATTTATCTCAAAATCTAAGTTCAAAAACTTTAAAAGAAAAAAAATTCTTATCCTATCTTTTCTCACTAGATAAGAATGTAGTTGTTTTTTCTTTAATTATATATTATATTTTTTAATATTTAGAAAATCTGAGGGTTAACATCATTTCAATGGTCTTGCATCCTTCTCTACAATTTTCAACTATTGATTTTCAAAAGCAAGTCGTTCACTTCATATATATATATATATATATAGACATTAAAATGTTACAATATATATTAATATGAAATTATTAAAATAATAATATGTACTATATTTTAAAAATTACATACATAATTATAAATTTATGTTTTTATATAGAAAATCACTCTATTTACATAACTTTCCTTAAACACCTATTAATATACAAAAAATAAAATAAAAAAAGCCTAAAAAATCTATCATTCATATAAAATTACCCTTAAAATCCAAAGTTTTTATTCAATCATATTCACAATATATAGTTTTTTTTTTTAAGTTATAAATCTTGTATTTCTATTTTAGAAAAGATAAATATTAGTTTTTAGCCAATCATATTGGGAATAAATAGTTTTAAATTTTTTTAAAGTTAGAAATCTTACATCTCTATTTTAAGAAAAATAAAAAAAATTGAGTAGGAAAAATAGCAACTTCTAATTTGTTGTAAAACACATTTATTAATAACTAATTAAGCACCACCAATTTCAATAGTATTGCTTAATTACAAGTACTAATAATTGAAGTTAAATAAATGTTAAGTAATTAAAATATTCTGGTTCATATTTATAATATTGGGCCCATTTTTGTATGTAAATGTTTAGTTTAGACATATATTAATAAATAGTGCATGTTTATGGAAAATTGAGTTCATTTTTTTATTTGTTACATTTATTGATTATATTTTATTTCATATTATTTGTATTCACACATATTTTTACACTTTAGTTATTTATTATATGTATGTATATATTTATATACATACATCTATTATCAATTCTATATTTGCACCTTTTTTCCCTTAGTCAAAGCTCTATGACATATTGAAATTGATCTTGCACCACATAAAATTAACCCTCCAATTTTAAAGATTCAAATTCAAACTTTTCCAACTCACATTCATTTTGTTCTTGCCTTAATTGAGTTGATACACATTTTGTTTGATTAGTTACCATTTTTTAGTATTTAAAAGAATTCAATGTGCATTCATTTATCGTTAATTACATTTGGCATATCATTTGCACTTCAAAGATAAATCATTTCTAGGATCTTTCAATTTAGAGCACTAAAAGGAAACATTACCTTCTACGACATTTGCATTGCCCAAAGTGACATCTTCAATGAATTCCATGATCATAAAGCTGATCTAATCAAGGGGTTTGACATAAGATAACTTGGCCTTGCATGCCATTGATTTTCCCAAGGTATTTTTGAATACTAGCAATCCTTAATAGTTAGAAAAAATAAAAAAATAATGGTGAAATCAGTCACATTTATTTACTATCAATAGGTTTATTTTTGTAGGCTACTAGTTAGGTGAATGCAAAATGTTAGGTTTATGACACTCAAGGTTAGTTTTGTGGCATGTGGGACAAATTTTCCAAATTATGAGAGCAACCTAGTTTAGGCTTTATTATTTTCAAAATTTATGACCAAAACAATTGATGGCTATCTTTTAGCCATTGGAATAGGTTGTGAATTAATTTTTCACATTTCTAGAATCTAGAGTTTTTTAACATGATCCATCCCAACTCTTAATGAAGGCTAATTGATTATTTTATTCATTAAACCTAATTTTTGTAAAGGAAATTATTTATTTCTTTACACTTTTGGTGAACATATCTAATCCTGCATGGCCTAGATTTCCCCTTGGATTCTTCTCCTCAAATTTAGGGTTTTTAGATATGCCATTTTATATTTTAATATCTTATTCTTAAATCCAATGTTCCTTTTATCCTTGTGCTTTATTGATATATTATTCTCCTAGGGTTTAATGTACTTATCTACATTCCATATCTTTAACCACCCTATACACCATTATTTTGGCTTTATGGATTATATTTGATAATTACTTTATATGTATTAGGGACTAATTTTTTGACGTGCATCAAAAACTACCTCACTTTTATACCATTTAATCACATTTATTGGGGTCTAAAGTTACATAGTCATTTGGATATCCACCCTTCCACATAGGGAATTATTTCCCTCAAGGCACCCTTACTTATCATTTCCCATTTCTTTGAGTGATTTTTATTGCTACATATCTCACCATGAATTCTTTTAGTTCTCGATCCTTAGTTGATATATACATTCTTACATTTTATATTTTGATATTTTCTTGGTATAGTCAAGATTGAGGTTCCTTGCCAAGTAGTCCAATCATGCAACCACAAAAATTTCAATTTCCAACAAATTTCAATCAATAGAAATAATGTAAAATATTATTATTATTAGTATCATTTAGGAGTACAAATGAAAATGTTCTAGTTGCAATCATTTGTCTTTCTTTTTATTATGGTCTCCTTAGACTCACAGTTCTCCAATCATCTCAAATACATCAATTTCCAATCTTTTATATTCCCATATGTGAAAGTTCAATAGTTTGAAGAGGAAGTTTAACTGTTTGTCAGAATTGTTCAATCACAATACACTATATGTCCACATGTAACTAGTCTTCCAAGTGCCTACATGTTCTGATTCATTTTTCTTCTTGTTAGGGGTTTGGATTCATTAGGAACTAAGCATTTTTAGGGGCTCCTTCCTCCATAGGAACTCTCAAATTTTTGATCACCCTAGTGGAATGCTAAGTCTAGAGATGTTTCAATGATGCTACTAGGAACTAGAACTATCAGGATTTTTTATGGTTCTTGGAACTCCTATGTGCTCTAACTTGTCAAACCTCACAAAATGCTAAGTCTTTATTGATGATCCAACCAAAAATTGGGACTATTATTGGTTTTGGTGACTCTTGAAACTCCTATGAGATCTAACTTTGCAAAAAAAATGTTTTAGAGACTTGTCAATAGTGCCACCAAGAAATGAAAATATTGGTAGATTTAGTGGTTCTTGAAACTACTATGAGCTTTGACTTGCAAGAAAAAGCTAAGTCTTAGAGACTCATTGGGAATCTAAGTGGAAATTGGAACTTGTTGGTAGTTTAGGTGGTTCTTGGAATTATTTTGAGCTCTAAATTTATTGGAAAAACTAAGTCTTTAGAGACTTGTCAGGACTCTAAGTGAGAATTGGAACTAGTTCATTGTTTTAATGGTTCCCAAAACATCTCATAGCTTTTATTTATTCTTGGGAAAGGCCAAAGCTCTAACTACTCATAACTTTTCCAATTCTTTTCCAATTTACACCAAATTCAAACCTGAGACACCCCTTTGGCACTTCTACAAGGTGAAGTCCTTACTTGACCAAAATTCAACCTAAAAGTGCCTCCTAAAAAACAACAAAATCAAAATAAGGCACGCTAAAAAAAAAATTAAAAAATATTTTTTGGGTGATATAGGATTAATCGTGAACCTAGATGTCCCTACATCAGAAATGTTAGGTAAGTGAAATTTTTAATGATTTTATAACTCATGAAAATTTTGACAAGTTTAGAAATCAAAATTCCATAATTAGCTAATTCTGTAGCATTCATTTAAGAGGTTTCATCTACAACTCTATTATTCCAATGAACCAAGAATTTCAAATTAATTCCTCCCCCCTTATTCTTTTTTCTAATTGGGAATCAATCACTCTATCAATATCTTCAAAATTATTTTCGAGAAATTGATGTATCCATCCTTGTGTATCCTACAAATTTGAGTGTGAATCACCTGGTATACTTATCTCCCTCTCATAATACTTGTATAAGTTAGCAACATTTAAAATGGTAGATATATTTATGTCTACTAGAATTTCAATTTCATAGGCATTGGATGAAAATTTTCTCAACACCCTACTTAGGCCTATCTTCTATTTTAATTTATTATATGTTCCCTATAGGAACCTCTCTTTTCTCAAATATGTCAAAACCAAATCACCAACTTGAAACTTTTTTCATATTCTATGCATATCAACATGCTCTTGTTTGGTAGGAGAAGATGAGGATCTATAATAAATGACTTAATATAAATCAATCTTTCTATTTGGAAACATTAAAATATAAACCCAACCAAGAGGTTATTCTTGACTATTATCCTTGAGGAAGAGACAAGTTGGTCTATGTTTTTGAGTTATATTTTTGTAAGTGCGAGGGTCGAGGGATGATGCAATGAATTAGGTTAATAATGATAACATAAGTAAACTAACTAAATGCAGATATTATAGGATAAATAGATGGAAATAGAAAATAAATATAGAAAGATGACATAGAGAAGAACCTAGCACAAAAGATTAGGGAAAACTATTAGGGATGCCAATACACCATGCAAATGCTAGTGCACCACGCTGTAGTATGAAAGGTAAATAAAATTGGGGTTGTTGATATGTAAGGATCCAATATAGTCTACACACCTACGATAGAGAAATCAAGAATTAGTGTGAAAATATGCCTGAATAATTGAGAAGTCCTAATTTATTAATGATGAACTAGTAAAGAAAAGAGAGAGTTTTAGGAGTCTCCAAATGAGTTGGAATGTGAAATCTTGTTGAAAAAAATGTGAAACTAAGATACAATATTAACTTATGTATGTGAATTCAAATCTAAAAATAATATTACTAGATCAGATTATATGTATGCAATTGCACATTCAGAACAATAAAAATTGGCAAACAAAACATGACACTATATTTATGTTGAGAAACCATTTTAGGAAAAAAACCACACAAGAAAAGAGGGCAAGTATATTATTAATATTCATAAGAGACATACACCATTATAGACTTCCTTTCTAATCTCTAATAACCTTTTCATGGATTCAATATATAGAACTTTTGGGAGGTAAAACTACCATCTCATGGATCCAATATATAAAACTTGTGGGAGGTAAAACCACAATGGTAAACCAAAACAAGAGGTGCCAAAACCACTTGAAAAAACCCATGAACCTTTCTTGGAAGAACAAGAGTCATGATAAAATATTAAATAAAATACAAAAGGATCCAAAATTGGTGCCTAAACCATAGCCTCTTCATCTTCTATCATTCAGGATGGTCCGACAATTGTTCAACTTCTAGATGGAACACCAATGAACACCTATTTGCCTCCAAACTTGGATGCCCCACTCAAGACCTTTCACATTCCCAATATGGATGCATAGGAGGGATAATTTATCCTCTACTGATATGTAACCTCTACCAAAATTAAATTTTCTCTTGAAAAAATAATTACAATATTTGCCAATATTAAATCAATTTCTCTCATGTCCCCTAGGACACTTTCCAAGAAACATGGAGATATTAAAGTGAAAAAGGTTTGCAAGGTTAATTTCAGATAAACTAAAATTATCCCACTTTAAATTATGTGTTAAAATTACATCCAAGAGGTATAATAATAAATTAAGTACAATGATTAAGGGCCATAGCCTTCTTGCACCAAGTGAACTTATCCTTGGTCACTAGATTAATAAGAGAATTTGAAAGAATATCTAAAGTGTCAACCTTATCAATCAAGACCTTACTATTCTCAACCATTTCTCACACATAGTTATATTGAATATCAACATGCTTAGTATGAGCATGATACATAGGATTTTTGGCCAAACAAATAGCACTTTGATTCTCACATCCAACCCTCATTGTCCTACAATCAAAACCAATAATATTACCAATCTTTGTAACCATACAACCTCCTTAGAGGCATGTATAGTGTCTATATAATTTGCTTTAGTGGCGGAGAATGTAACTATAGGCTACATCTTACTCATACAACTAACTGTGCCTCCAAACAAATTAAAAATATAGTTTCTAGTGGACCTTCAACTATCCAAGTCTCATGACAAATCTACATCAAGAAACCCCTTTATGTCCAATGAATTTACCTCATCATCAATACCATGATAAACCAAATAGTAATTTGAAGTACCATGTAAATATCTAAACACCCTCTTGAAAAAATTCTAATTCTCTTTACTAGGGTTAGACATAAACTTGTTAAGAAATCCAACTGTTTGGGCTATATTTGGTCTAGTGTAAATCATTGTATAAATTAAACTACAAACAACATTAGCATAAGGAACCTCAGACATATCCTCAAAATAATCAAAATTGGGACACATCTAAGCTCAAATTAGTACCAACAAGAAATGGAATACTAATTGGCTTATAGTCATGCATATTAAACCTTTACAAAATGGTCTCAACATACTTACTCTGACTTAACCAAAGCTTTCCGTGACCACAATATCTTCTAATTTCTATCCCAATAATATATTTTGTAGCCCGCAAGTCCTTCATATCAAATTTTTCAGAAATATATGTCTCGAGCCCCCTAATCATTACATTATTGTTACACATGAACAACATTTCATCAACATACAAGATAATAATTAAAATTTGATCATCAATATCCTTAATATAAACACAATGATCCTCCTCAATCCTATGAAAACCCAAATTCAATGCAAAAGAATTAAACTTCTAGTACCACTTCCTAGGCGACTATTTCAAACCATACAAAGATCTCTTCAACTTGCAAACCAATTTTTATTTTCCTTTCACAACAAAAACTTCAAGTTATCACATTTAAACTTCCTCAAGATCTCCATGCGAGAAAGAAATTTGAACATCTATTTTATCTACCTCAAAATCACAACCATAGATAATAGGATTCTAATAGAATTTAATTTAGCAACTGTAGAGAAAATTTCACCAAAATCAACTCCCTCTCTTTGGGAGTATCCTCTAGCCACTAATTTAGCCTTGTACTACTCTAAGTAACCGTCTACACCAAATTTAACTTTAAATACCCACTTGCAACTAATGTGATTTCTTTGGGAAAAATAACAAGATCCCAAGTGTCACAACTATCCAAAGCCATCATCTCTTCCTACATGGTCTATAACCAAGACTCACTTTCCTCTAAAGATAGATCCTCCCTGAAAGATCTAGGTTCATCATTAGTACTTAAAAAACAAATACATAATGATAATCTAATGGGCTATACTTGTCAACTATATTTTGTTTCCTTGTGGACCTCCTCAAGGTAGGATTAGTGGGATCAACCTATTCTTCTTCTTCTATGTTCTCATCCTGTACATCCTCTAAACTATTTCAACCCTCTTCTTCTTATCCATCCTCACATCCATCTGATTTTTCTTCCACGCGCATCTTCCTACTTCTCAATAATTATCTCAAAGTGCACTATATTTTTTGATCTTTCTCCTTTGGTTGTTCTTCTCCTAAGAAAGCTCTAAATTCCCTAAAAATCACATCTCTAGTAAATATTATTTTATGAGTTAGAGGAATCCAAAGATTAAAACCTTTTAAATTCTCACTTGATGTAGAGCAGGGGTAGAAGTTACATGATTGATGCCATATTTCACAACAATGGGTTTATTCATCTCTTAAAGTTCAAAGACAGCCATGTTAGGGAATACTTCTTCACAAAGGTAGACATTGGTCTTCAAAGCAACACACCATTCAAGGGTAACCACAACCCAAAATCACCCACAAGGAACCTTTGGTCTTCAACCTATCAAACTCACTCAAGTCACCACTCACACACTAACAAATGGGCCTTCCTTCACAAACTTCCCTTTAACCTAGTAGCCTTTCAAAATGACATTTTTGTCAACAACTTCTGAGGAAGACCTAATACCTAGACTGTGCAAACATATTCAGATACCCTTTTTTCCACTCTTCAACATATCAAAAAAACTAGATAGGGTTACTTTGAAATGCAAAGGTCAAAAGCTGACTGTCCCACTTTATGATTAGGCCTAATCAGGCAACTAGGCATGTGAAGTACTATGGCTTGATCCCAAAGGCCTCTCAATGCATGCTCCAAAAATTCCCTTGCTCTGATAGGGTCTCCACACACTCTTCAACATCTCCCAATAGTCAAATCAACCTCCCTTAGATTTCTCCAATACCAATTCAAATTGTTCACTAGTCTCCAGGCCTGATACATAGAGATATCATGCCTCTATTGCATCCTTACACGTGCAGCTGTACACCCCAGACTCTAAAAGTTTGGATTATCAAAGAAAATCATATTACAAGTCATTCCACCAATTTATAGGGATTTTCATTGGTGGAATGGGGAGAAACACATTTTTCTTGCTCACTGCCTACCCTACCTAGGGTTTCAAACTAGTTTACAAAGACATAGCTATAACTCCTTTATTTCTTAATGAAAATCAATGCAATCAGTTGTGTTAGAAAGTAGATTCAAAGAAATTTCATTCCTAATTTATTTTAGATCACCATATGTTCGTACAGGCCCATACCACATAGTAAAGCAAGAAAGAACATGTTGGAAATGTAAAAATTAAGGTGTTTTATTACTTTTAACTTCAATAATTCAACATGCAACCTCTTTGATCGATGGAACCAGGTATTTTAAACATCCCTCAACCTTTCCCAATGGTCCTTAACCAAATTTTGAATAATGGACTAATAAAACAATGTTAACTCCATTCTTTGCATCAAAAAGACAAAAGTTACTTTGACAAAATTCAATAACTTTGACACTTTTAACAATTTGACAACTTATATCCTAAGACTCAATCTAGAATCTTACAAGCATAGAATGATCCATGAGGACCTTATTACTGTTGTATGTTGTGGTTGTGTTGTTGATATGTGGTTGTCATTGATGTCAACACTATTAGAATTATTGCATTGAAGGTTGTATATGTCGAGGATATTGAGAAAATTGTTAAAGGAAGAGTTGTAGGTTGCCAGTGGAACAATGAAGGTCATGAAGGTGTCTTATTTTGTATGTTGAAGATTAGTTGTTGTGGACTAAAGGGTTAATTGTTGAGAGTATCTATTTCATCTATAGAAGTTTCAGAGATCTATGTGAAGATTTGATCATGCTATGAATAGTTGTGTTTTGAGAGTATTTTTGTGGGTTTTGCCAGTGTTCTTGAAGTTTATGTGATTCTGGTAATTTTTGTTGTTGTGGATGTTTCTTTGTTATTTCTTGTTGTTTTTGGATGCTTCTAGATCATGCTCTATCTTTTTTGCACATCCACATTGATCGGTGTGCTTGTGGTCAAATATTTTTTCTCTATGTGTTCAGGTTTTCATGTTCTTGGCCGACATGAAGGTTGTTGCATGTTGTGGATCTTTGAGGATAAATTAATTAAAGTCTTTTTGTGTTGGAGTTGTTAATTTGGGTCTACACTATGTTGTGGCCAACCTTGGTGGATTCACATTGCAAATTTATTTGTAAATTTGGGCCAACATTGTAAATATGCTTTATATTTTTGGCTGACAAGGTTGTTGATGTCATTTCTTGGTGTGGATATATAAGAGTGGTTGATTTTTTGAATTGAAGTATGCTCAATGTGATCCTGTGTATGTAT
Source organism: Sequoia sempervirens (assembly GCA_007258455.2). Taxonomy (NCBI): domain Eukaryota; kingdom Viridiplantae; phylum Streptophyta; class Pinopsida; order Cupressales; family Cupressaceae; genus Sequoia; species Sequoia sempervirens. The sequence goes on from VDFB02281492.1 coordinate 623,462,302, forward strand.
GTGCGAATATCATTCGATTGTAGAGCAGAGTGTGAAGAAGATTGAGCGAAGTGTGAAGAAGTTTGAGAAAAGTATGAAGAAGGTTTTATGTGCTTAACTGGAACTATAATTAGGCTTTTGTAGAAGCTATTTTCTCAGTTCACAATTTGGATGGTTTTAATCCAAACCTTTCTTTGGATAGTGAGTCATGTTTTGTATTTGAGCAGTGAGCTCTAGGCAGTGTGCCTGAATGCATGTGCATCCCATTATTCTTCTTATACTTTTAACAGGGTATAATATTGTGGACTAACCTCCACCGTGGTTTTTCCCCTAACAGGGTTTCCATGTAAAAATCTTGGTGTTCTCTATGCTTCTGATGTGTTGATTGTTTATGGTTTATTATTCATTCATCAGATCTAAGATTAAGTTAAGTAAAGATTGAAAAGTTTAAATATTTTGTGACAACTGATTCACCCCCCTCTCAGTTGTTTGTCCCTTTTTTTCCAACAATTACATGAGAAAACCACAAAAACAAAACAAAATGACACTTTTGCCTCTTGGAGGCATGAAACTTGTGAGTGCCCCTGCACCATAATATAGGGGAAAAGAATACTCAAGTTCCATTTGAGTATAGATATGCAACAATGTATCCCTGCATGATGACATGATCCGCAATCATCCAAGTAGTCTCTTCATAAGCCAAACCCTTCCATTTAGTCAAATTAAAAAAATAGGCTTTGTTCCTTGGTGTTTTGAGGGCCTTAGTGTCTAAGATGCACTCCAACCTTGGTGGGAAGTCTTGGACCCACTCATCATCTACAAGTACTTGAGAACCTGCATCATGACTTGCAACAACAATAACTTGTAAAGAGTACAAATCAAAAACTAAATCTGCAACCTTGAAATCAAGTTCTCCTATGTTCACATCTACCCCTTGCTTGCATCTGTCATCTCCTACCTATAGCTACTTATTTTCTTCTTGATTGATGGTATACAGTGCCATATCACCTTGCTTCCCTTCCATAGCCTACTTCATTTTGACCTTAGGCTACTTACCCATCAAGTTTACAATCTCAACAAGTGCATTGTGTCTTCTTTCTTTATCTCTCACTAGTAGGACACCAAACATGGTCCCTTGATCAGTTTCATTGCCCTCTACTAAAAGAAACATTTCATATCTAACCTCCAATATCCCCTTGTGAAATTCTTGTAATGAAAGTGTTTATCCTTAACCTTCAACAGGAAATAGAAAAGATTGAGTTTTACTTTCCTTTTCAATACCATCAATTCTCAGGTTTGGAAGGGGCTTGGATTGAAAATCAACAATACAACTCTTATCACCCAAACCTACAATATCCAATGTTGCTCTCTCCCTGAGGTCTACACAATTAATAAACCTTTCCTTTTCTTTGTCATTTCAGTTTGCAAAATAGAAAATGGAACCTCTTGCTTGAAATTGAACCTCTCAACTTCATCTTGTATAGGGTTACCTTCCCCAAATTGCCTAAGCAATACAAATATACATTGGGCTACATCCTCATATCTCATCTGCCAATGTTGAATGTATGCAATCATACTAAAGGGTTTGTATTCCCATCCTAGAAACCTTGCATAAGGACTAGTACCTTTCCTTGGAGTGTCATCTATTATCAAATTAACATGCTCTTGCAACAAGTCTTGAACCTCTAATGGCAATTGATCAATCCTAGTTGCTTTCATAACAGTCCTAGGTATATTTATAATTGCAAAGCCCTTGTCTTCCTTTTCTATGGCTTGTACAAACTCCTTTTCACTCACCAACATAGCACTAGAACCCATTTGTGATTCATGACCTTCCTCTTTAGTGGTGTAAGGGTGTAAGAAACTCCATCTTTCTCTATAACATATATTATTTTCCTACCATCATGCTTGGAATTCCTATCATATTGCCAAGGTCTCCCCAAGAGCAAATGGAAAACATCCATTGGAATTATATCACACAAGACCCTATCCTTATAACCCCTATGTGAAAATCTACCCAAATTTGTTCATTTACAACTATGTGTTGTCCCTTGTTTAACCAAGACACCTTGTAGGGAGTAGCATGAGGAATCCTTTGTAAGTTCAACTTCTCTACCATTTCAAGAGAAACCAAATTGTCTGTAATACCAGAATCAATTACAACCTTGCAACACTTACCTTTGATTTTACATGTGGTTCTAAAAAGAGACTTTCTTTGTGGTGGTTCCTTATCCATTGGCCCTTTGAGTAGATTCCTTCTCATCAGCAAAAGCTCTACAATATTTGGTTCTTCAACATGTGGTGAGGAATGTACACTCTCAACATCATCTCCACCTTGTGCAATCTTATTTCTTCTTTCTCCTCCAAATGAAGTAGTGGACTGATTTTTAGTGCATTTCCATGCTTGATGGCCTACAATTTTATTGCACTTATAACATTTCCCTATAAAGACACTTGAACCTCCTCTTTGGCTTCCAAATCTACCCCTAGAATTTGATCTCCTTACCCTAAAGCCACCTCTTGAATCTGCAACTTGTTCTTGGGTATTTCTTGCCTCTCCTTGTCTCTCATATAACTGTTGTAAATCAACAAATGTACCTCTTCCTCTAGAACTCCTTCCTCTACCCCTGCTTTTTTTTTCTTCCCTTCTTCTCAACTTATCTTCATCCTTGATGGCCAATTGGTAACACTCTTCCACCATTCTTGGATTGGTGAGGCTCAACTCATCTTGAAGGTTGTATCTCAACCCTTTGAGGTATCTTTCGACTTTTTCCACATCATCTTCTACATGATCTGACCTTATGCTCAATTTGTAGAATTCCTTAGTATAGGTTTGCACATACATATCCTTTTGCTTAAGGTTTTGAAGCCTCTTGAACAACTGAATAGTGTAGTCATCGGGAAGGAATTTTCCCTTGAGTTTGGCAACCATCCTATCCCAAGAGGTGATTTTAGACTTCCCATTCTTTCTCCTTTCATTTTGTACATAACCCCACCAAACCAAGGCATGGCCCTTCAACTTTGTCTTGTCCAACTTCACCCTTTGTTCTTCTGGAACATCTTCATATTCAAAATAGTTATCCAATGCTCCTATCCAATCTAGGAGTTCTTCACTATCAAACTTTCCTCCATACATGGGTAAATCCATCTTGATCTTAGGATCTTCTTCCTTCATTGCCTTCAATAACTTTTCCATCCTGAAGTCATCAAGATCCATCTCTTCCTTAGACCCTTGGGAACTTTCCTCTTCCCTTTCTTCTTCTTCTCAATCACTCAGGTCTCTTGTGACCATACCTCTCTTCTTACTTGTCTCAATAGTAGAAGTCCTAGTTGCAAGGGCTTCTTGAATCTCCCTCATTTGTCTCATCTCTCTTGCATGCACCTCTTTGGTGACTATATTCCCTTTTGGAAGCATCATGTTCCTTCTTCAATTCAACTTTTCCCTCTTCAAATCAGACTTGCGCTCTAATACCAATTTGATGCAGATCAGGGGAAAAAGCTACATGATTGATACCATATTTCACAACAATGGGTTCATTCATCTCTCAAAGTTCAAAGACAACCATGTTAGGGCAGAATTCTTCACAAAGGTAGACATTGATCTTCAAAGCAACAAGACATTCAAGGGTAACTACAACCCACAATCGCCTGTAAGGATCCTTTGGTCTTCAACCTATCAAACTCACTCAAGTAACCACTTGCAAGAGCCCTCACACACTAACAAATGGGCCGTCCTTCACAAACCGCCCTTTAACCTAATAGCCTTTCAAAATGGCATTTTTATCAACAACTTCCGAGGCAGACCTAATACTCAGACTATGAAAACATATTTAGATACCCTTTCTTCCATGCTTCAACATATCAAAAAAACTAGATAGGGTTACTTTGAAATGCAAAGGTCAAAAGCTGACTGTCATGCTTTATGATTAGGCCTAATTAGGCAACTAGGCATGTGAAGTACTAGGGATTGATCCCAAAGGCCTCTCAATGCATGCTCCAACAATTCCCTTTCACTGATAGGGTCCCCAAACACTCTTCAACATATCCTAACAATCAAATCAACCTCACTTAGATTCCTCCAATGCCAATTCAAACTGTTCACTAGTCTCCAAGCCTGATACATAGAGATATCGGGCCTCTATTGCATCCTTGCACATGTAGTCATACACCCCAAACTCTGCAAGTTTGGATTATCAAAGAACATCATATTACAAGCCATTCCACCAATTTATAGGTATTTTCACTAGTGGAATGGGGATAAACACATTTTTCTTGCTCACTACCTACCCTACCTAGGGTTTTAGACCAGTTTGCAAAGAAATGACTATAACTCCTTTATTTCTTAATGAAATTGAATGTAATCATTTGTGTTAGAAAGTAGATTTAGAAAAATTTCATTCCCAATTGGTTTCAGATCACCATACGTTTGTATAGGCCTGTACCACACAGTAAAATAGGAAAGAACATGTTGGAAATGTAGAAATTAAGGTATTTTATTGCTTCTAACTACAACAATTCAACATCCAACCTCTTTGATCGATAGAACCAGGTCTTTTAAACATCCCTCAACCTGTCCCAATGGTTCTCAACCAATTTTTGAATTATGGACTAACAAATCAATGTTAAGCCCACTCTTTACATCAAAAAGACAAGTTATTTTGACAACATTCAACAACTTTGACACTTTTAACAATTTGACAACACCTTATATCCTAAGACTCAATCTAGACTCTTACAAGCATAAAATGATCCATGAGGACCTTATTACATGAGAAAACCACAAAAACAAAAAATGACACTTTTTCCTCTTGGAGGCATGAAACTTGTGGGTGCCCCTGCACCATCACCATAACCAACAAAGATGCATTTATGTGTTTTTGGATCCAATTTATATCACTTATATGATGCACATGAACATAATCCTCACAACCAAAAACCCTTAAGTGTGAAACATAAGGATTTCTACCTATCCAAAATTCATAAAGAGTTTTATCAACAATAGATGAAAAAGGATATCTATTAATCAAATAACAAGTAGTACCAATTGTTTTTTCCTAAAATAATTCATCAAGATTAGTAATACTCAACATTCTCCTAGCTCTTTCCATTGAGGTTTAGTTCATTCCTTCTACTACCTTATTCTCTTTTGGAGCATAAGGAGTTATCTTTTTTTGATCAATACCTACATGCTTACAAAATTCATCAAATTACTTGGAATAATTTTCACTTCACCCATATTACTTGGACTATAGTGTGATTGTTAAGTGGTGGAAATGTTGTTATGGTCACTAGTGTTCAAGTATCCACTAAGATATTGTGATCAAAAGAACTATGCCTTCACTGATCCAATGTGCTTGTAGGCTTAACCCATAGTCCCCAATTTATGGCCTCTCTGGTTCATAGATCTAGTTTAAAAAAGTTCTTATGAATCAAAAAAATATTCACCCCCATTATCAAACGTCCTCAACACTTTTAGCTTATAATCTATTTTATTTTCAACTAAGGCCTGAAATTCCTTAAACTTAGTGAAAACTTTAGATTTAGAATGCATAAAATAAATCCAAATGTATATTGAGACATCATCAATAAAAGAGACATAATACCGAGAGTTACCCAAAGAGTCAATATCCACTAGTCCAGATAGATTTGAATGAATAATATCTAATAATATCTTTTCCTTATTAGTTCCACCAAAAAATAATGATCTATTTATTTACCAAATAGACAATGTTCACAAAAAATATTTTTACCAACATAATAATCAGAATATCGTTAACCAATTTTTTGTTTCAAATAGTCTTAAGTCCTTTTTCACCCATGTGATCCAATCTATGGTGCCACAACATAGATGCATTTTTAGTGTTAGCTACATTCAAAGAGTTACATAAAGTAGAGGCATTTAGCCTAAACAAAGTCCCTATCCAAGATCATTTTTCTATCACTAAACTCCCTCTTTCCAATCTACAACCAAATTTATCAAATGTCACATGCATTCTAGAGTCATTCAACTTGGACATTAAAAGGAAATTTCTTGCAAGTGCTAGAATATACAAAATATTATCAAGATTTTTAATCCTTTCATCACTAAATCACAACTTTAACTTTCCCTTACCAACAATATTTTTTGTGTTTTTATCACAAAGGAAAACATCTCCCCCATCATTTGCCTTGTAACTAGTAAACCACTCCTTGTGAGGAGTCATATGGTAGGGGAAACTTGAACCAATAAGCCAAGCATCATCACTAAGAGTGTTAGTTGAAATACATAGAGTATCAAAATCATCATCAAAGGAATTTTATATGGAGGAATCAAAATTAATTTTCTTATTCCTACATTCCTTTTTTACATTCCCATTTTTTACATAATTCCAACAATTTATGATACTCTTTCCAAGGGTTTTAGAATGTCATTTAGACTTATCCCTCTTATTATACCCTTTAGGCCCTTTCTCTTTGGACCTACCCCCACACATGCAAGGTATCTTGGGAGCCAAAATTCATGGACTTTATCATCATCTCCTTTGAAAGAAGTATGGAAATGACGGTGTCTATATTTGGTTCTACATTGATAGTACTTATGGCAATAATTAAATTTTCCCAAGATTTAGGTAAAGAACAAAGAAATAAGATACATTTATCTTCATTTTCTATTTTAACATCTAGGGATGTAGGATGACTTATAATCAGGATAAAATAATTTAAATGATTTGCTATAGAGTAACCATCTTTCATTTTTATAGAATATAAATGTATTTTGAGATATAACTTGTTAGACAAACATTTAGTTTGATATATATCAACTATCCTTTTCCATAAATTATATGCAGTTTCTTTGGTGGAGACATTTAAAATGATAGAATATGTAAGACACAACTAAATGGTTCCTCATGCCTTGTTTAAATTTTTCCAATCTTCATCAAACATTGCAACTAGTTTATTTTCATGTGAAATTGGAAACAACTGATCTCTCTCTTCAAGGATATCCTCCACCTATAATTTCCACAACTTGTAGCCCATTCCATTGAACTTCTCAATGTCCTAGCGAGAGGTAGAAGTGATGGTATACAATCCTCTTCATAAATCTACAATAACTAAAAAATGAAAATATCCCACTATAGCCAAAAGCCTTCAACACAAGAGAGAGGTGTCCCCTTCTAAATAAATTGTTAGCTTTGATACCAAATATAAAAAAAAAGGTGAAAATAAGCTACAATATTAGCAAGTATGTATGTGAATTAAAATATGATTTAAGTAATAATATGAAATCACATTATATGTATGTGGTTACACATTCATCATAATAGAAAAATAAGAAAACAAAATATGACACTAGATTTACATGGAGAAACTTTTCATGAAAAAACCACACAAGAAAAGAGGGAAAGTATATTATTAATATTCACAAGAGAGATACACCATAATAAACTTCCTTGCTGATATTTAACAACCCAGATGCTTCCATACACCTACAAATAACACAACATGAAACTACGGTCTCATGGATCCAATATATAAAACTTTTGTGAGAAAAAACTACAATGTTAAATTGAAACAAGAGGTGCCAAAAAAACTTGCAAAAACAAATTCCCCTTTCTTGGAAGACCAAAAGTCATGATAAATGTTAAATAAAATTTTCAAATCTCCAACATGGACACCTAACCCATATAATATTCATCTTCTTCCATTCAAGATTCTTCAGTGACTATTCTACTTCCAAATGGAACACCAATGGACATCCATTTCCCTCCAAAATTGGACACCCCATTCAAGGCCTTTTAAATTCCTAATTTGGATACCTAGGAGGGATAATTTATACTCTAGTGATGTGTAACCTCCACCAACATTAAATTTCTTCTTGAAAATATAATTACAATATGTCAATATTAAATAAATTTCTCTCATGTCCCCTAGGACACTTTCCAAGAAACATGGAGAAATAAAAAATGAAATAGATTTGCAAGGTTAATGTTACCTAACCTAAAAAATATTCCTTCCATGATAACAACCTAGACACTTACAAAATGGAAAGAGGAAAAGGGTTATGTTGTATAGGGGCTTGCTTTAGTCAAACCTTGTGTTGGTGTTCCCACCTCCACAAAAATGATGATGATGATGATAGAAAGTGTGTTCTCACAATGAGAAGAGGAAAAATAAATAACAATGATGATGATAAATAAATAAATGATAGATTTTACCATTCAAATCTTAAACCCTTGTTTGATTGATGTAGCCACAAAAATCACACACAAGGAGGAGGAAGATACTTCCTTGAGATTCTAAAAGTTTTAGTACATATGATGTAATGATAATAATAATCATAAAAAAATAACATCCAGAAACACTTGGACAAAGCTTCGTTGTGATAAAAGAATAAACTTCAACAATATTGAATATAAATTTGCAGTAGAATACAACTTGTAAACTTAGAAAGTCCTTAGAAGACTTGGAAGCTACTACATGATGATAGAGAGATGGGGGAGGTTGTCAATATATAAAACTAAGAACATTCTTGACTAACCATTTTAGCAAGAGCAACAAGAAAGGTTGCATCCCTCAATGCAATAAGGCCATAATTTAAATTCGAATATATTTGGCATGTACAACTAGGATGCTAGTGCACCATGGTAGGGTCTAGGAAAAATATTCTCTCAAAGGACTAAAAAATAAAGGACTTAACCAAGTTTTTTAGAAATATGATGAAACAAGCACATTAAAAACATAATTAAACACACACACCAAACTGAGTGTCAAAACTATTGTGAAATTTTAAGTGGTGATAATTTACTATGCTGCATTTAGTCCCTACTTTAGCAAGGGTGTGCACTTACTTTCATACCCATGGTAAAGTATAGAGAATCCAAAGTATTTTCATCAGAACACTAAAGAGATAGAATGGAACTAAGTTAAGAGGTATGATATCCCCCATAATTAGGATCCTACCAATGTTAAGATAAAAAAGCCACATACACATTAGACATGTAGCAAGAAGGCACACAAATCTATTAAGATGAAAAAACCATGGTTAGTGACATAATAATCCAAACATACATGAATAATACATGGAAAACAAAATAATATAAGGTATGGTGTCATAGACTAGAAAGATACACAAATTCTTAGTAGGGTCCATACCAAAAAAATTATTAATATGTCACAAGCTATAGAAGTCTGCTATTTGTAAGGTGTCTCATGGAAAAGTGAAAACATCATAGGATAGTAAATCTTTTGTTTACTAGGTGAGTTTCATGTCATCAATATAAAAAATTATAGGCCAAGAAAAATATGGTATTTTTTGGGTAACTCTAGTAAAGTGCTACAAATATGATCAAAAGGTGCTATGATAGCACAAATAGCTTCATGATGTGTGAAATAAGTGAAGAACATAGCGGAATGTATGCCCCCACCTTAAATCAATTGCTAACACCAATAGGGAGCAATTTCCTTTAAGGTAGAAAAAGTGATACATACTAGAACAAGCATGAGTGACTTTTAGAATCCATATGAAAAATGATATGTTCCCAAAAGCTACGTCATGACAAAGGGCTTCCCCTAGGTTTATAAAATTGAGGAAATTCCATATATAACAAGAAATATTATATAATAGTGTATAAGAGATCCAAAGACCTAGGGTTAGTATGAATGTATGATAAATAATGTATATCAAAATAATAATTTTGGTTGGACATCGTTCCTTAGATACAATATAACTATGAATAAAAAGGAAGAAGATTACATGAAAAAAAATCTTTGGGTCAACATAGAAGAGACATAAATGTCTCAACACTTTGCATCATCCCTAAAAGGCATAAAAATTGCATTTATGAAAAATGGAAGAATGAATATACATAAAGAGGAATGCCACAATAGATTAATTCCCTTTGTATCCCTGTATCAGAAATAGCATCAAGGGTCATCAAAAGAGAACTAACAAATAAAATACACACTAGGAAACACATTACGGGGATAATTGTACATGCAAGGATAAGACAAAGAGTATTGCCCTTGTGAGCTAATCTATAGAAAGTCGTCTACATCCCAATCTTTCTCGTCATAAAGAGATGGAAGGAAATATGCTAGAGGGATCTCAACTAGTGCAATACAAGGATATGTTCCTAGTTCAATACATGATAGATCATTCACTAGATAAGAATCATCATGCATGCCCCCATAAGCCAAGTCTATTGATTGTGTAAAAATCAAGGATAATTTTGAATTATTTTCTATTGTTTCAACCATGTTATTCAAATCACTATTTGAATACACCAAAATGGTTGATATGGTAGTGCTAATATCATGTTCATGAGTACTACCAATCACAAAAAAAGAAGCTTTAAGAGGAGGAATAGAAGAATCCTGCAAACTTGATGGTAGTGAAGGTGGTGAGAGCTTAAGATTTTAGGTTGGCTAGGAAAGGTAGGGCTTATATTTACACTAAGGAAAAAAGGGTGAGGAAGAGTAAGGAGAAGATGAAGATGGCTCACGTAGTGAGACCACGCTTGGATCTGGTTGCATATGATAAGGATTATTAGGAAAAGGTCTATTTCATGTAGCAAGCTAGCAAGCCATAGCACAACATCATCTCTTACATTATTTCACATTTTAATTATGGCTTATATGAGTTAGAGTTTGTGTAGGGGGAACCAAGGTTTTTCTTAATGCCATTTCCTTTATTTTCCTTCTTTAGGGAATAAAAGGAGGAATGCAAGGAACCACCAAAGGTTGAGAGGCAATAGGAGGAGAAGATCTTTGGGTAGTGTACTTTCCTCTAGACTCTGAAGACATAGGAGGAATAATAGAAATATTAGAATTGCAAGGAGGTATAGGTTGTGTCAAGTGTTTTCCTCATGGTATTGGATAGGATGGCAGAGGTGGAACCTTATCACTTAGCATATACACTAGACACTCGAGGTCAAGGGAGGATACCTTGTTTAGATTGTGATTTTCTCACTACCTATAAAATAAGAGGAACTGTACTATTATAGTCATAGGAGACCAAGGGGCCTCAAGGGTAGTGATTGAAATGGTAGGTGAGGGGTTATAATGGATATCTAATAAATTTAACTAATTTTAGATTTTTGATAAGAGAAAAATAAAATCATCACGGGGTTGTACAAGTTCAGCTGGCTATGACCAAAAGTAATCAAGTGAAAATTTCCCATGAAGGGATAAGTGCATGAACCCACTATGATATACAATGTGTACCTATCCTACAAATGGAAACTTTAGACACTTATGGATTATACTTGGGACCATAATCATGGAAGTGAGCCATGAGTGACCCAACTTCACATGAAATTGGTATGAGATTGGAGTTATAGATAAAGATACACCCAATTTTTTCTAACCTAGATTGAAAGGGTCAATGCACCAATGGTAGGGAAAGTGTAATAATCTTTCACTCTAACCAAGACTTTTGATTTCTCATAATTTTCTTACTATAAATCATGCATGCAGAGGAACTCCTTCATAATTACATTCACTACACATATAGGATCAACAAGTACTCCTTATGTGGGTTTGTCATTAATTCTAGTGATAATGTAAAGAGGACCATCAAGTGCATGAATAGAGGCATCAATATGGGTGAAGGTAATATCCTGAAGGATTTTAGCTTGTTCTTGATGAGGGTGAGCATCTATTGTGACAACTATGTTGTCTAATAGTTTTATTTTATGATCAAAGGTTATGGAAGTAGGCACTATATCAACAAATGACTCTAGAAGGTTAGTTGAATTATTAGGTAGTAGGATAGTATAGATTTGCAAGTTTTAATTTGGAGGTGCTATGAATTCATTTCCTTTTTCATTCACATTAGCCACTTGAATGGCATTAGTGTCGATGAGGTCCTACACTTGGTGCTTAAGATGTATGTATCAAGTTCAATATCATACCCAAGTGTTTGATGATATTGAAAAAAGGTCTTCAAGTCATAAGGAGATAGAGGATTGCTAGTTTCTATAGGGTGAATAGGAGGAAGCTAAATCAAGTTATTGTTAAGTAGCTACAACATAATGGAATGGAGAGATTCAAAAATCTAGGAGAATTGCTGATTTTTTGGTTTAAATTGATATGGGACAAATATTATGATATATCCACTGTGTGAGATAGAATACATAGAAATTTCATGCCTTGTGAATCATTAATTAGCAATCTCTTGATATTATCTATGAGAGGGATAACCTCCCTAAACAAGTGTTATATACTCAAGAATTGTTGGAGACTATCCAATTCCTTGTCTATATTTTAAATTTGAGTCTCATGAACATAGGTCATAGAGTTATCAAACCCAAGAGGATTATGAGGGGTATGTGACTCAAAGATCATTAGCAAGGTAGGCATATGATCCCAAAGATGATTGTGTTATAGAATCTTGTAGGGCGAACAATTTAGGCTCAACACCACAACTATTCAAAGCATGAGAAGACATAATTTGATAACTTATTTTCACATGAACTTTGAATTGAGAATATTGGGTTGTGAAACTCATAAATCAAGTATAATTTTTAGGATCTACACAAAATTTCTTAAGAAGCAATAGATAGAAAAAAGTGATGAAATATTGAATATGTTGATGATATGTTAGATGAATAGAAGATGTTTTGGTTTTATATAATAAAAATTGTTTAAGTTTTTTTACTTTCTAAACTAAACACACAATGTTTAAAAATACTAAATAAGATACTTAATAATCTAATGAATTAACCAAGTAATCGGATTAAATAATATATTCATTTAAATCTAAAGATATGAAAGTGTAAGGTATGTTGGGTTCACCAAAATGTTTGGTAGGAGAAGAGGAGGGTCTATAATAAATAACTTTATATAAATCAATCTTTCCACCCAGAAATTAGAACATAAACCCAACCAAGATGTATTTCTTGGCTATTGTCCCTATGGGAGATTCAATTTGGTAGGTAGGTTTGAGTTCTTTTTTTGTAAGTGAAAGGGTTGAGGTATGATGTAATGAATTAAGCTAATAATGATAACATTAAGTAAACTAACTGAATGTATATGCTACAAGATAAATAGACAAAAATAGAAAATTAATTTGGAAAGATGATATAGAGAGGAACCTAGCATAGATGATTATGGTATACTATCATGGATTTGAGTACATTGTCAAAATTCCAACATACTATGTTGAAGTCTAAAAACTATATAAAATTGGGGTTGTTAGTCTATACATATCCAATACATTCTACACAACCCTGATAGAGAAATTTATAAATAGTATACAAATATGCATGAATAATTAAGATACCCTAATTTATTAATGATGAAATAGTAAGGAAAAGATATAGGGTTTTACGAGTCTCCAAATGAGTTGGGATGTTGAATCTTACTTCCACAAAAATGACCTAAACACCTACACAATGGAAAGAGGAAAAGGGTTATGTTGTATAGGATCTTTCCTTAGTCAAACCAAATGTTGGTGTCCCCTAATCCACAACAATAATGATGATGATGATTGAAATTCCCTACTTGTGATGACTAGAGGAAAAATAAATAACAATGATAAAGATAAAAGAATAATGATATATTTTACCATTCAAATTTGAAACCCTTGTTGGATTGAAGTAGTCACACAAATCACACACAAGGAGGAGAAAGAGACTTCCTTGAGATCCTGCAAGTGTAGTACATATGATAATGACAATAATAATAATCATGAACAAAGAGTGTCAAATGATACTTGGAAAAGGATTCATTGTGATAAAATAGTAAACATTGGCATTACTAAATCAGAATTTGTAGTCTAATATCACTTGTAAATTTAGAAAGGAATTAGAATACTTGGAAGTTTCTAGAGGAGGGGGGAGACGAGGGAGGTTTTTTATATAGAAAACTAACACATCCTTGACTAATTTTTTGGGTGAAGCATACAAGCAACATCACATCCCTTAATACAACAAGGCCATAATTTGAAAGATGACGAAACAAGCACATTAAAGACATAATTAAACACACACATCAAATTGAGTGCCAAACCTAACAAGAAATTATAAGAAGTGAAAATTTATGATGCTACAAATATTTTTACTTCATGGAACTCTTTTCCAAACTCTCCTTCACCTCTTTATAATTAATGAAAATAATCAACAAAATTCTCTTCTACATCACTCTTCTTTGGAAAATCTATGCTATCTCTCAACTCATCAACACCTCTAGGGTTACACCCATAGATAATATGAAAGGGACTCTTTCCTACACTCCTACCAACCAAATTATTATAATAAAACTCTTCTTGATTAAATGTCAAGTCCCATTGGTTTTGTTTATCACCTACCAAACATCTCAAAAAATTCCCCAAACTCCTATTCACAACCTCAATATACCCATGAATTTATAGATGAAAAGTTGAACTAAACCATAACTCAGAACCCAAATTCTTCCACAATGTAAAAAAAAATGGTTGACAAAATTGGTGTCCCTATCCGAGACAATACTCTTAGGAAACCCATGTATCCTAACTACCTCCTTGAAAAATAATGTAGCTATATGTGGAGCATCATTACTCTTATGGCATGGTATGAATTGAACCATCTTTGAAGATCTATCTACTACAACAAAAATTGAATCATTACCTCTAATCCTAGCATAATCCCAAACAAAATCCATACTTATGCATTCCCATGGAAAATCTAGTATAGGCAATGGTTGATACAACGTTGTGCTTTGTATTACTCCTTGAACATGTTGGAAAAACTTGTAACCTTGCACCAACCTTTTCACATCTGCACTCATTCCAAGAAAAAAATAACCTTCACTCATATATGACAATTTTTTATCTATTCTAAAATATCCATTCAAACCTCCAATATATTTTTCTCTTATTAGGTTTATTATCAATCAAGATTGCACCCTAGTTGAGTTAGACTCAACTATCCTATGTAACATGGAAACATTGTCAAGCTGTGGGTGGCTTATGACGAGAATGAATCTTCGGAGAGGGTTTGTTCCCTTGGTAGATCAGCTAAAGCTAATTATTTTTATAAGAAAAGGGATAGAACAATAACTTGAAATGAAAAGCTTGAAACTTAAAGGGTGAGGGATTAGAAAATTATAAACAAATTCAATAACTCAATTCATAAGACTTTTACTCTTACAATCTCATATGAAACAAAGCAATACACAAGTAATTTGCATGAAGGTTTGAAAATTAGAGGGCTTGCATGAAGGAAAAACAAAAGTTTTATCACAACTTCAATCCACTAACAACATTAAACACAACACACAACCTGCATTACATGCAACTTCTGCACTCAAATCTACAACAATGAGACATAGGAAAGGATTCAAAAGTTGAATCACAATTGAACATCAAATCATTAATTGTGAAAATGAGACCAAACATGAAAAAGGAGAACACTGCTATCTTTATTGATCTAAAAGGAGTTGCATAATCATATTATGAAAATCTGAGTTACAAAACTTGCAAACTCTCTGCAATACTCAAGAGAGGAAGAAGCAAGAACTAGAGAAAAAGAAAGGCCTAGAAATGCCTTATAAAGAAATTGGAATGCTAAATCCTTCTTGATTGATTTTGGAAATGAAAACAAACATCAGCTTGATTGAAGCTGATTGCTACCCCTGACTACTACAAACTCCTTGAAATCAACTTCAAGGTAGAAGGAAACAACTAAATTTCCAATTTGGGACCCTTATTTGTTGTTGATGTGATTGGAATGTTTCCATTTTGCATATGAACTCGACCTTAGATTGGTGATGATTTCTCTCAAATGACAAATTGGGTTTTTGCAAAATTTAATGGGTTTTTTTATTTAATTGTTTTCTATTTTTTATCCAAAAATCATAAAAACTCAGTTTGTGGTTTTCAAGCTATGACTATTTTAATATGAGATATTGCAAACTTATCCACAAGTGAATATTGCCTAAAAATCAAACTCTTTCCCTTTACAAGACTTCATTTGCATTCATAGCTCAAGTTTTCTTCCTTTCTTTTGTCAAAAAAATCAAGGAAACCTTCTATCAAACATCGAAACTCTCGCTGCTTTCCCTCTGAAACTTCAAAAAACAAAGATAAAACTTAATCTTTTTGCCCATTTGCACATGAATTCCATTAACATACTTGTCTAATGTTTGAATACAAAATAAAAGCCTCTTTGACTTTGAAAACTTGACATTAAATATTATCATTTGAACTATGATAATATTTAAAAGAAGATTCCTTTAAAAAAATGCTTTCAAACTTAGCAATAAGGAAGGCCCTTAATATCTCATTTTCTCTTTTTTAATAAATATTTTGGAAATAAGACTTTGTAAAAATTTGAGATATTTGACTAATTGACCCATCAATGCACTATTTTAACTTGGAAGGTAAAAATAGTTAACATTTTGGTGACTTCTGTTGAATGCTTGCCTGCTAAGCATCTTAGACCAGTAGCCTAAACTGATCCATTGGGCATGGAGTCAAATTCTGCCCCTCTTTAAACTTAGAAAACCATTGTAACTCACATGTTAGAGCTTGAACAACAACAAAACCAAACTGAAAACAAACTACCAAGGCCCTGGAGGCCAGTAGACTGTGCAAAAACACTTATTGAAAACCAAAATGAACTGAAATATGTGCCTTAAGCACTTAGAGAAATGAAAAACCTATTCTATCCTACTTTAACCAATCATCTTTGAAACCTTCAAATACATCCATTCACAGATTGGTTAAAGTAGCTTCTTTTTCTTCTCAAAAAGAATGATTTACACACTTTTGAACCACTGAAAAGAAGTGAATCATAGCTAGAAATACAAGCATCTGCTATAAAAATTCTTGGAAAAAATAGACAAAACTATCTACCCTCTGAGCTTGATCAAGAATGTTGCTGGTTTGAAGTGCATAAGTAGGTCAAATTTGTTGTTTTTCAACATCAATCTCATGCTTTCCCTCTAAGAACTCATTTATGAGATTCATTGTAATAATCCTTTTGATTCAATAAAATAATGGTAGTAGTTCCTTCTCATTTTACCTTTGTCTCATTTTGTACATGAATTGGTAGATGTTTAGTTGCGATTTGAGTTTATAGTCCTTCTTTTGTCCCTTTTCAAGCAATGTTTTGGCAAAGGATGTATGTTTAAGTGTAGGTTATATGTTGTGTGTCAATTGCAACAGATTATAGTTATGAAACCTACTTTTCCTTCATGCAATAAGTTGAAACTAGCACCTTCACTTGAAATACTTATGTGCTTCATGTTTTGATTTGAGTTGTGAACAAGTCAGAACCTTGTTAAGTCATATTGTGATTTGGTTAAAGTAGTTCATTATAAATATTTTGGTGCATCTCCTCTTAGGAATTAGATTTCAATTTCAAGCAATCTTTCTATCCCTTTTCCTTGGAGTTTTTTGTAGTTTAGGTGATCCATCAAAGGGAACCAACCCGCTCTGGAGATTCATACTCATTATAAGCAACCTACAGCTTGAGGATGTTTCCATGTTACAAAGGATGGTTGAGTGCAACTCAACTAGGGTGCAATCCTAAGTGATAACAGTTTTTGGCACGCCCGGTGGGATAGATTGGATTGTTTCAATCCAAAATGTTGCTCATATATTACTGATATTTGGTGTGTGTTTTAGTGATCTATGCCTTTGGAGGCAAGAAAAAAACACATCTAGCGACTTTGAAAAGCAATTCTACTAGTTTCAATATGTCAAGTGCTGGTTTGTTTCAAAAAAGTATGGGTTTTCTTGTTTTTTCAGCTTTTTAATGAACAATCATGTCAATGTTTCATGAAAATATGTCATATCATCCATCAAATCTTGGTGAGTGCTACTATGAGGTGAAAAACTGTCCCCTTTCATAAAAAATTTAGGAAGAATGTGATGAAGATCTATTTTAGAATAATCTTGAGGATTTTTTTGCAAACTTAGACAATGTGAATGAGGTTTCAGTTGATGTGTTTGATTAACTTCCTAGTTTTGTGGATGAAAATGAGAATATTTTATCTATGTGAAGATAAATGCCAAGTTTTGAGCAGTAGAGTGATGAAAATAATTTGGACAACGTGTTGATTCATGAGCAAATCAATGAGTGTAGCCTTGATTTGAATGATCAAGAGGTTGAAGTTCGTGCAAGTATTGTGTAAGTTGAACAGGAGCAAAAGCAAAACATTGATTTCCACATGATGACTTCAGATATCTTTTTGAGTTTTCAAGAAATTAGTCATGAAGATATCTTAGAGCATGTTATGAATGAGGAAACTAATGATAAGTTTGATGAAGATTTATGCACAAACATAATAGAGGAGTTTTGTTCAAAGATTGATGACATTTTTTCAAGTGATTTTAGTCAAAAGGATGAGGTTAAAACAATAGATAACCAACAATAAGAGTTCAAGTTTCATCCTTTCAAGAGGATGCACCCCATTAGAGATTTGGCCAGCAAGGATATCAATAAGATACAAGATTTCAGTGCACCTAAAAATGAGAATATAGCTAAGCAGCAATAGACCCAACTTTCTCATTCATGCCAAAATTAGTGGTATGTTTGGTCAAATTCAAGAGGGAAGGGAGTTTAGTCGTGTCCTTCAGAAGACATTGCAGCAGTTGTGGGGTGTATTTTGGTTTCCCACCTCTTATCAATAGTTCATAAACATGCAAAACATCCTTTGTTGGTTAGGAAAGGGAGTTAGCTCACAAAGCTAGTTAATGGGTTTTTTTGATCATCCTATGCTGTTTAGACTAGGTTAGAGTAAGTGTTTCTTTCAAATAAGGCGTCAATACACCAATGTTTCATTTTTTTACCCTTCAAGTGCTTTGCACAAGTTTTAGCTTAGTGTTTTCCTTTCCATAAGTGCTAGTGCACAGGTTGTTGTCCTTTCAAAAGGTTTTGTTCATTTTTCAGCTGGGTTACAAGTCTGTCCTATAGTTGTTTCAGAGATAGATTAACTCCTATGCCCAATGGATATGCAAGGCTACTGGTCCTCTCTTGTTTCACCTTCTAGGTTAAAATGGTCATTTTGCAAGGCCTCCATGTGAAAATATTTATTGAAGGGAAAAAGAGATTAAATCTTTGATTTACCAAGTTTGAAGGCATATTTTAGAGAAAATATTTTTCAAATATTATCATATTTTAAATGATATTATTAAAAAATTCAATCATTCAAGTAAAAGGAGTAGTCATTTTATGACAAAACATTGGAAAAGTATGTTAATTATTTTGTCAAGTTTTTTTATGATATTCATGTGCAAATGGGCAAAAGATTAATTTTCATCTCTAACTTTTGAGTTTGGAGGGAGATTCCACATGACTTTCCATATTGGCAAGATGTGTCCTTGATTTTTGGCCAAAAGAAAGGAAGAAGGCTTGAGTTGTCAAGGTAAGTGAAGTCTTGCAAAGGAAAAGAGCTTGACTTTTAGGCAACATGATAGGTTTGCAGCATCTCACATACTCATATTGGGATAGTCATATCTCAAAAACCACAAATTGGTTTTTTGTGATTTTTGAACAAAAATTAGGAAACAATTAAATGAAAAAACCCATTAAATTTCATGGAAACCTAGTTTGTCATTTGAGATAAATCTTCACCAGTACGAGGCCGAGTTTAGATGCAAAATAGAAACATTTCAATCATCTTCAGTTACAAAGAAAGGTACCAAGTTGGAAAGTTCAAAGGTTTCCTTCAACCTAGAAGCTGATTTTATGGAGTTAGGAGCATCAATCAACATCAATCAAGCTGATGATTGATTTTTATTTCCAAAATCAATTGAGAATGAATTTAGGAGTTTTATTTTCTTTATAAGGTATCTCTAGGCCTTTATTTTATTCAATTCTTGCTTTCTTTTCATGCTCACAATAGAAAAGATTGTTTGTGTAACTCATTCATCAGATTCATTGTAAAAACCTTCCTTTTGATTCAATCAAATGATGGCAGCAATTCCTTCTCATTTTACCTTTGTCTCATTTTGCACATGAATTGGTATATGTTTAGTTGTGATATGAATTTATAGTCCTTCTTTTGTCCCTTTTCAAGCAATGTTTTGGCAAAGGATACATGTCTAAGTGTAGGTCATATGTTGTGTGTTAATTGTAGCTGATTGTAGTTGTGAAAATTGTCTTTTCCTTCATGCAATAAGTTGAAACCAACACCTTCATATGAAATATTTATGTGCTTCATTTTTTTATTTGAGTTTTGGTCAAGTCAAAACCTTGTTGAGTCACATTGTGATTTGGTTAAAGCAATTCAACATAAATATTTTGGTGCATCACTTGCTAGGAATTAGTTTTCAGTTTCAAGCAATCTCTCTATCCATTTTCCTTGGAGTTTTCTATAGTTTATGTGATCCATAAAATGGAACCAACCTGCTCTGGAGATTCATCCTCGCTATAAGAAACCCACAACTTGAGGATGTTTCCATGTTACACAGGATGGTTGAGTGCAACTCAACCAGGGTGCAATCCTAAATGATAACAAGGTTCTCTCACATTTAATCCATAGGTATACATAATCTCTTTCCTTTGTGTAGTAGGACATCTTGAATGAAATAATCCAACTATGGATTCCTATTCTTTTCTAATATCTTTCATATCTATCCATGTTTCTTTAACATCAATATCATTCAGATACAACTCCCTCATTGCATCAAAATCAACAACATTGACTCTTAACTCATTCATCAATAAGCATCTTTTGCTAAGTGTATCCATTTCACTATTGAAACTACCACTTCCATGCTTCAAGAAAAAATATTAAATTTGTTGGAATTCCACCCATTTCATATGTATTTGGTTCAACTTACCTTGGTTGTTGGTGAATTTCAAGGCATGGTGGTATTTTTATAGTAAAAAATTCTTAGGTAACAAATGTTGTCTTTGCTTCTTCAAGGCTTGCATGATAGCATAACATTATTGGTCATAGACTAAGTAATTCCTCTTTTCTTCATTTAAATTTTCAATAGAGTACATAATAGTTCTTCCTTCTTGAGTTAAAACTCCCCCAATATCATAATCATTGACACCAAAATCAACCTGAAATATTTTTCCACATGGAAAGAGATACATCAAAAAGAACAATATGAGGGATCACATTACGCACATGCAATCACGCAAAGAACATGAAAAATAAAAAACAAAGACAAGACTAGCAAGGAACATGTGAGTCAACCTATTGTAGGTCATTCACATTCTAATCTTGTTCAGTATATGCGAAAGGAGGATAACAAGCCAAAGGGACAACATCAAGTGCCAAACTAGGACAAGGCTATCTAACCCCTTGCCCCCACTAACTGTAGGACATGGATGAGCTA
Source organism: Sequoia sempervirens (assembly GCA_007258455.2). NCBI lineage: Eukaryota > Viridiplantae > Streptophyta > Pinopsida > Cupressales > Cupressaceae > Sequoia > Sequoia sempervirens. The sequence continues at coordinate 623,483,537 of VDFB02281492.1, forward strand.
AGATAAGTGATGAAAATGAGCTCCTTGCAATAAAGAAAATGATTTGCAATGAATGCAAATCATGCAATAGTGAGTATGCTATGATCCTACAACTATTACATGGAAAGGAGCAAATTTTATGCTTTTTGGTCAAGTTTGATTATGAGGGATATTCAAACTTCTTCAATAATTCTCATAAACTATGACAACTATTAGTGTGATGTCTAAAAAATCTATGATAGGCACAATATGGTTCATTTTGATTAGTTTTCTTTTTAGTTATATTTTCACATTTAGGTGGTAATTTGATTAATCCCTAATGTAAAAGAGTGTAAAAGGAATTCTCATTCTTGGATATTTTTAATAGGTCATGGAAAGACTTAGGAAGATCACACATCTCTTGTAACTAAATTTTTTGATGTTCATGCAATTTGGACTTCTTCTTCTTTGGTTTGATACTTATTTGGTCATTAATTAAATCTTCTAATTTAAGGCCTTTCCTTTTTCAAAAAAGGATGTGTTAGGAGTAGTAATGTGACCAAAAATTGTGTTTTCTTTTCTCTTATGTGTGGGAAATGTATTAGATGTTAGTTGAGGAGGAGGAAAATTCATGTTAATGAGATGGACTAGGGTACATATAAACTATATTCCTCATTCATGCTTAAGCATTTTTTGTATGTTCCCTATGAGAGGACTGGCACTAGCAGCAATAGATTTGGTTCTCACAAAGTCCTTTTATTTTATAAAAGGCCATCTATATATATTATATATTTATAGTAAAGATGTACAAGATTTTTAGATTCATGGTTCTCACAAATTCTTGCAAACATTTTAATTCTTGATTTATCTTTTGTGTGTTTTGAGAGACATTAGAAACCATTCTTTCAACATCATTCACATGAGCTGTGGGTAGGGAAGTCATTGGAAATGAGGTATGAAAGTTATGGTCCATAAAGGGTTGACTAGTGTCAACACTATGAGTGAAAGAGTTGGAAAACCTAAATCCATGGTGAATGGTGTATCGTGGGATGACATGAGTCTCGAACTATGTCTCATTACAATATTAACAATATGAAACCAAGTTGTAAAGCTCATACAAGTTTCACAAACTCGATATGCACCCAAAATGGATAGAAGGTGAAATGCAATGTAGATATGTAAATGCAATTTTCATATTTCAAACAAGATAATTTTTTGATTATGCTATGTAAAAACTTGAAAAGGATTTCTTCTAAATGCAATTTTGAATTCACACAATGCACTAAATTTATCAAATGAAGCTTAATAAGATCAATTTGAGATAAAAGAAATTCTACAAACTGAAAAGAGAAAAACAAAATACAAAAATAGAAGTTTTAATGCCCAAAAATTTAGGAAACAACCTTGATCAGGGACTCATTCGCCCTTGGGAAAATGGGTCCTAGCTTAGGGTTTTGAAAAATGTTTTTACAGGTTTTTGAGTTGATTATTGTGGTTTCCAAATTCTGGTTTCAGACAGTGACTTACAATTTCATATTTTTTTGAACTTAAGCTTGGATGCAAATGCAAAATATGACTAAATGACAAATTGAGAGACCTAATTTTAGGTGCAATTTTGATTCAATTTTCAAATGTAAATGAAGGGTATGTGAAGGATCATGATGGGCCAAAAAGTGGCAATATGATGGGTATGTGTAGGGTATGTGGCTGGTGACTTTTGTTTTACCCAAAATTGATGAAATGAAAAGGGTTTTTAAAGGATATTCTCAGCGTTCCACCAATATAAATTATGCTTTACTTTGAATTCAATAAATAATTATTATTCATTTTCTATTTGAATTATGACTAAAGTCTTGATTGATAGGTTGATTGAAAAACATCTATAGCTTTCAAACGGTATCACATTTTTTGAATCTAAAACATGTGTCACATTTTATGCTTCACATACTATAGGATTAAAAAATTGAATTTCATGAATTTTTGACCAAGTTAAGGTGGTCGACATAAGTTTTTATATTTTTTAAAAGTTGTAATAAAAAATTCACAATTAATTATTTACTTGGAAAAAATTACAAAAATATGCATCACATCGAGACATGAGTCCTCTACTTATATCTAAAATATTATAAAAAAATATTATCATTTTATTGTGGTTAGGGTGGTCAGACAGACACCTACTTCTTATTTTTTCCCTAAAATTTAAGTACTATTGCATTGAAATTTCAAATTTTCACCAAATAGTTTTTTTAAAAAAAAATAAACCTAGTAGTTTAGAAACTACATTCAATTTGCTACAGATTCAATTCTTACATATTTTTGAAATAATATATCTATAACTTATTTAATTTTTTAAGTCAAGTTGCCTAACTCTGATTTTTCTAAATTTTCATCGCCACTTAAGGGCCTGTTTTTTCCATGATGATCATGCACATACCCTGAATGATGATGCAATGTTATGTAAATTCTTTACAAAATGACTATTTTTTTGTATTTTTTAGATTTTAAAAGATGCAAAAATGTAATCCTAAAACCCTAAATGAGATGAAAAATAATGTAAATTAAGAAACACTAAATGAGATTCAATTCAATGTAATGCAATGCAAATGAATGCAAGATCTAGATCTAGGGCTGAAATAGACTCCAAAATCAGAAAAATACAATGCTCAAAAGTTAGGTTCACCAAAATGAAAAAGGTGAAAAATAGGTTTGCATCAAAATAGGTTACGATGGACCTATCTTCCTATATTTCATTAGGAAATGAGATCCACACAATGAAATGACTATCAACCCTTAGGTGAATCAAGTCAAAGTGTGAATCTATAGTTTTTCTTTTTGTGCAAGGGTGGGGGTCTTGGTCAAACAACACTTTAGGGAGAAAAACTAAAAAATAGAAAATCAACTCCAAAATTCAATCTAACACTTGGAATGGCTAGATTAAATTCAAAATAAGCATAACAATAAATCATATCACAGATCAGAGAAGGGTGGAATGATGTTTACCAATCACCAAAAGTTAGTTTCTGAAGCTGATCTGGGACTCATTTTCCCAGGGGTGAATGGGTCTTGAGTTAGGGTTTTTCTACAAATTTCAGGAGCCTCTACTACTAAACCAAATCTCCCGATTTACCCAGGTTTTAAGTTTAGAAAGCTGGAAATAAATTTTGTAGATGAGTTTCCATGAGATGACAACTTTTGCAACTTTGACAACTTCTTCAATTTTTCTCTTCAAGAGATCTTCAAGATTCTTCCACCTAAATATGCAATCAAAAATCAAGAGGGAAAAATATTTTTTTTGGTGAATAAGGGTTTACCTTGGTCAAACCTCATTTTGGTAATCAAACCTTGAAATGAATAAAAACATGAAAGAGGGAATGAAGAATGACAAATCTATGTTACCACTCAATAAACCCTTGCATAAACCTTGGAATGTAAATCTGCAACTTACATGAAATGGCTTCAATGAATGTGGATCTTGAACCTTGGATCTTTCTTAAAATAATGGCTTTGAATGCTTGAATGGATCATGAAACTTACATCACCATATTAACTCCAATGCCATGCATGTGATGCAAGAATACTTTGATATGACAATTGGATCTTGATTGCTGCAATAAATCTTCAATAAATATACCTTTGAATGCCTTGAATTGCTCTAAAATGCTCTTGTATTACTCTTGAAATGCTCTCTTAGATCTTGAAAATTTTCTAGGTGAAACATAGTGAAATAACCTTATATTTATAGGTATGTATACTTAATTTCTTGAAATTCAAATATCACAAGCCAACATTGAAATACTGATTTGAAAACATTAAAATACTGCCAAAAACATAATTTAAATTTAGGTCCTAGGTCGAAGGGAGGACCCATTCGCCCATGGATGAATGGGTCCTAAGTCCCTAACCTAGGACATACATTGCTCAATGAGAAGTGTTATGTTAATGCATTAATGAATGTTGGGTTTCCTCTTTAGAAAATGTAATAAAATAGTCTTGGATTTGAATTAAAGGGTCAATTAAGGCAATATTAAACTCAATTAATTAAAGGATCTCTAAATAAGTGTGAAAGTATAAAGGGGTACACTTTACAACACTAAAATAAGGCACAATTAAGTCCAAATTAACATTAATTTTCCAAATTAAGTGTGAAAATGTAAAAGGGACACAATTTTCTACACTACAAAAATGATGAATGAACACTAGCTTGTTGTAACTCACCAAACCCTTTAATGGCTGACCTTAGAGGATTGAATTATGACACATCACTCCAAGGATTAGATCTTGCATGAATGGCTTGATTGGAATATTGGATGTTTGATTTGACACTTAATTTGATGCTTGAAAACTTGAAACCTACATCATAATGTTAGCTCCAAAAACATGCATGAACACATAAATCTTGACATCATGATAGGATCTTGAATGCTACAGTAATTGATTGATAAATCTGCTCTCCAATGTTCTTGACAATAATATTTGCTATAATTTTCTCCTTCAAAAGTATTAGATTTTGAATTGATAAAACGACCTTGTATTTATAGGTGATTCCTTAATTACCCGATAATTAAACATCACAAGATGACCTTTACAATTTGAATTAAGATCATAAAATTTCCACTAAAAACATATTAAAAAATGAATCCCGAGACTTAAACCTAGGCCCTAAACCTAGGATGCACATTTTCCAAGATGTGTAATTAAGTGTAGGCATTGATTAAATGTGGGTTCCCCTTTCAGAAAATAAAATTAATTAGGCTTGTGAATGCATAATTGGGCCAATTAAAGGCTTAATTAAGTCCAATTAATTAAGGGGATGTAAACATGGTGTTGAACTGTAAAAGTGTGCATTTTTTGACATGACACTAAATTTTGAAGGTGCCTTTCATTACGCTCATACTATCTAATTAACAAAATATTTTCAAGATATTCATACTATTTTTGTAAAATTTTAGGTTAGAAACAATGGGTCTTATGAAACCTACAAACCATAAACTGTTGTAAAGCCATCTACATGTAATAACCCAATTGGTTAGTCACCCCTTAGCTCAATTTGGTTAGTTTTATGTAACCCCCACCTGCAACTCCACCCCATGGCTCCACCCTTTAGATTTAACCATGCATAATGAAATAACTGACAACCCACATTGTGTTTTCCAACCTACAATTATTTTGTACATTTATTTTACCATCATATGAGGAAATTGAAAAATAATTTTTAGTCTACCTAATACTTGTTATAAATTTTAAAGAGTTCATTTCATTACATTCGTATTGTCTAAATAACAAAAGGTTTTCAAGATTTTCATACTATTTTATACAATTCTAGGTTGCAAAACACTAGGTGTTATAAAACCTGTAACCCAAAATTGTTGTAAAACCCTCTAAATGTAACAACCCAATTGGTTAGTCACCCCTCAGGTGAATTTGGTTGGTTTTATGTGTCACCCACTTGTAACTCCTCCTCATGAGACAATCCTTTAGATTTAAACATGCATAACCAAATAATTGACAATCCAAATTGTGTTTTCCAATCTGTAATTATTTTGTGTATTTTTTTAATTAGATGAGGAAATTAAAATGCAATTTTTACTCTAAGTAAGATTCATTATACATTTTGAAGGTGCCTTTCATTACACTCATTCTATCTAAATAACAAAAGGTTTTCAATACATTCATACTGTCAAATAAATTACAGGTTGCAAATTGGGTGTTATGAAACCTACAACCCACATACTATTTTAAAACCATTTATAAGTATCAACTCAATTGGTGAGTCACCCCTCACTTCAATTTGGTTTGCTTTATCTTGCAACTCCACCCCATGCACTCCAATGTTTCGCTTTCAACATGCAAAATGAAAAATCTCACAACGCGAAGTGTTTTCCAACCTACAATTATTTTCTTCATTATCATTCCTTATCATATTTCAACACATCTTCTCAAAAAACAATACTTATTGCAATTTTTAATGTAGGTCTTACTCATGTCAACCTCCAATTCCTGTGAGTGCACAAAATTAATTGACAAGGATAGCTTCTTGTACAAGCCATTGGCCCGTTGTTTTTATGGTGAAACTCTCGCCACTACACTAACTATCGTAAATACACCGAAAAACTACCTAATGATGCCATTATCTCCTCATTTCCATCATCGTAAAATTTCCTCCCATATGCCAATTTCGTCACTTTATCCCCCATCTTGGCGGGCCCCACACTATGCTATCCCATCATGTTATGCATATTTTTATGTAGTTTTGTATGTTATCATTGTAGGAGATAAAATATAGCTCATAAAAAATGTTTGAATCACTCAAGGACTCAAGCCTCTAGGATCATCTGCAAAAACCAACAACCTTCCACAAGAGGGAAAAGCAAGAAAATGAAATTGCAACAATGGATGCAAGATGTGGCCAATATGAAATAATCAAGATTGCAATGGTATATTGGACTTACACAACACTCAACCGATCTTTGGATGAATAAAATGTACATATGAAGCCTTTCTTATATAGGCAATGAGTGAGATAGGATTAGACAAGATCATGACAAGTGTCTTAATCCTATCACATGAGACAACTAAGTCATAACAACCTCAATGCAAATATTAAATGCATGAGAGAATTATTAAATGCCCCCATTATAACTAACTTCTAGAAAATACAACTAGGAAACTTAACTCCTAAGTAAACTTATAATAATGTGAATAGGTCCTCACTAATAACTAGTTAGGAAATAACCCCATTCACACCAACACCCTGCCATAAGTGCAACTTAGGGAGTGTAGTTATTGTTCAAATGATGCAAGGATGGGTCTTGGCTACGAGGCCATGTTAGGTACCCATGTACAAATGCAATGCAAAGAAATCTCTCACAAATGAAGAAAAGGAGAAAACCCAGTGGGAAAAAACTCCTCTCCAAAAGAGAGATGAAATACAAAAAAAATGCTCTCAATGAACAATGAGAAGGAAAAAACCCCATTCAAGGAAAAAGGTCCCCCATAAGAGAGAAGTAGAAGAGAGACCATGCAGCCACCCCTTAATGTTGAGTCTCCTGCAATGATGGTAGAAGATCGACATTGAATGTTGAAGATGATCTAATCTTTCTGAACAACATTCATCCCCTTAGGAAGAAACACAACCAAGATGGTATGTAGGATATCAGGAAGATGGATGATATATGATATCTCTAAAGAATTCTCAAGTGTCTCCATGTCTATGCCGAAAGGTGTTACACTCCAAATAGGCGTTGTAGGCCACACTACTGAAGAAGACAATCCATAATCACCTAGAAACAATTTTAGAACACAATCCAAAGACAAGGAAATCTCCTTTGAAGAAACCTCCTCCAAATGTTCAAAATTATCCACACTTATATCAAACTGGAAAGAATGATCATGTAGATAATTAACAAGAGGGTCAAAGAATTCCCTCACAACAACTAAAGAAGATTCGTCTCCTTCAAAGAGAAGATGTATACAATTGATGATGTCTCGCAAATCTAAAATATGAGACTCAACAAACAACCCACCAATGTCTATCAAGTATGCATCTCAAATGGATGTAGTTGTAAGACAATGTAGATCCTACTACATTGAATCAGAAGAGGCTGAATTTGTACCAATATGAGCATCATAAAATGCAACAGTAGATGGAGGAGATGAAATACAAGGCTCAAGAATGGGATCAGATGTGAGAACACTCAAGTTCAAGAAGCCAAATGTTTCCTTTGAATCATGGTTCACACTAGAAGTGTGAGCAATAGCCGAAGGAACAATGTCACCATCAGGAGAAAAATATGCAAAGGTATACAACCAAAATGAATGATCAACCATCCCAATAGCAATAATCTCTCTACTCTCCAAAGTCTAGAATGATAACTAAATCAGGAGTGAACTCCATAGTCCTCCCATCTCCACCATGTGTAATATGATATATGGAAAGAAGATTATTCATCAAATGAGGAACACACAAAACATCCTAAAAGGTGTTTTCCCCAAAGCTAATAGATCCATTCCCAAGTACACTCATGTATGTATTGTTTCCCATCAAAATAGGAGACATAGTGCATGCCTCAAAAGAAGAGAACATAATATGTGAAGATGATATATGATGAGAAGCTCCCGAATCTAGAAGTCATCTCCTTGATCCTGGACCTAAAGAGCACAAAGAGTTTTCCCTTTATTTCCTGATGTAGTAGCCAAATCAGCATGAACTTTTCCCTTATTAGATTGTTTTGAAGATGATGATGAAGAAGGTGGAGACTCAGAAATTCTAGAAGGAAAATCAATATGATTCTTTGTGAGAAGATGCTTCAACTCATCAATATCCTTCTTGTAACAAGAATTTCCATCATGCTTGGGCTTCTTGCAATACAAACAAGTAGACTTCTCCTTCTTAGATGATTTCTCTAAGGAAGAGGATTTATCCCTTGGTTGATCGGAATGTGGATTTTTCTTTGACTTCGGCTTCTTATCAGTAGTATCTGATTCTTTCACCTAACTAGCCAACAATGCCTGAGATTTATAAGACTTGATGAAACCCATCGAGATAAGCTTTTGTTGCTCATGTATCAACATCTTAGAAAATGATGAAAATGATGGTGTAGTATATATAGACCCCATAGTCAACCTATGAGTATGAAAGCTAGAAAAAAAGCAGCATAAGTAGGACCAAGTTTTTTCAATAAATTGTAGACCAACTGAATGCCATTCTTATCAATACCACATGCTTTACATTGCTCCCTTAGATCATTAACCTTAGTGATGTAGTCCTAGATGTTGTCAAAGTTCTTAGGATCAAGGCTCATCAATTCATTATCAAGCTGATAGCCTCTAAATTCATCTATATAACCATATAATGTTTTCAATTTGTCCCAAGCCTCATGATAATTATTTCATAATTCAATTTGGAACAACAAATCTTGAGAAACTAGTTTACGAAGACATCCACGAGCTTTGGTATGCTCAATCATCCATTTAATCTTTTTCTCATCATTAGTAGGTTCATGTACCTTATTCTCAACATATAGAGAGTGACCCTCATTCTTTAGTATACTCCATGCATGTTGATTCCAAGTTGAATAGTTATATGATGGTAATAAAGAAACTTTAGAATGATCCATGAAAAATGAAGAGAGCACAAGCAAACAGAAAAAAGAAATACACCAAGAGACCCCCCTAAATCATTTAAGAAAATATGACTTGTGGAACTTTATACTTGTGTGACTATAGGTGCAACTTGCCGAAATAGCAAAGTGGACTTGATCTTACTGCAAACAGATTGTCAAATTTGGCCTCAAGTTCAAAGTAATTTTTTTACAAAGAATGAGATTAATTTGATTACACCACTGGAAATGACATGAAAAATCATGCACTTTCAAAAAAATTTCACTCAAAATTTTTGCTGTAGGAGTGAGAACAGATCCATGGAAGTTCTGAAAATTAAAATGACTCAACAACACCTGAAAGAATCTGAAATTTTTGAAAACATTAGGAATCAAAATAAAAAACCAACTATACCACTATGTAGAGCATTAAATTCTACCCCAAATAAAAACAAAGTTCAAAAAAAGGATTTTGTATGACCAAGTTATGAGCCTCTAAAGTTTGCCTCCAAAACGAAAACTGGCAACGGAGAAGGGGTCCAATTTGAGCTACCTACTGACGGCCGGTTGGCCATCAAATTTAAGACACTAAATACCGACGTCCAACTAAACGTAAAATTTAACACAATGTCAGATGATGGTCATTTGGCCATCGAATTTGACAGTGTTTTTTGATGGTCATTTGGTCATCAAATTTAAGATAGTTGTGCCAAAAAAGCTAAATTTTTTTGCACGAAAATATGAAGTATTATATATGAAAATGGGGGTTTTGGGCCTTTTAGATGCAATCATGAGGTCCTTTTTCTCTAATACATACCTTGCAAAAGCTTAAGCTCGAATCACCCTTAGATTTGAGAAGGGGTTTTGCAACTTTGAAACTCTGATACCATGTAGGAGTTGAGATATAGCTCATAAAACATTTCTGAGTCACTCAAGGACTCAAACCTCCAAGATCATTTTCAAAAACCAACAAGTTTCCACAAGAGGGAAAAGCAAGAACATGGAATTGCAACAATGGATGCAAGATGTGGCCAATATGTAATACTCAAGATTGCAATGATATATTGGACTTACACAACACTCAACTGAGCTTTGGATGAATAAAATGTACATATGAATCCTCACTTATTATGCAAGGAGTGAGATAGGTTTAGACAAGATCATGACAAATGTCTTAATCCTATCACATGAGACAACTAAATCATAACAACCTCAATGCAAATATTAAATGCATAAGAGAATTATTAAATGCCTAGTTAACTATAAGTAAATAATGAGACATGGCCCCATTATAACTAACTTCTAGAAAAGATAACTAGGAAACTTAACTACTAAGTAAACTTATAATAATGTGAATAGGTCCTCACTAATAACTAGTTAGGAAATAACCCCATTCACACCAACAATCATGTCTAAGACATATGGTTTTGTATGGAGATTAGTCAAGTCCTTCATCTAAATGACAAGTGCTTTTATTTATAATATCTTGTATGTTATCATTCTCAAAATTAATTGGTTAGAACAGAGATAAAAAAAATATTTATTTTATAGAATAATACACTCTTGTATTTTGCTTTCCCTTAGAATTGAAATTCTTACATCAAGGATATATATCCTATCATTGTTTTGAAAAGAAATAAAAGGTGGGAAAGGAGAAAGGAAAATAATAACCAGTATAAATTGTTTGGGTCGAAACATATAAAATGCCACATCTAGATTATGTATATCATTGTCACTTGGTTGGAGGGTGTATTTTCTAGATCAAATAAAATTACTATGAGTAAACCTTAAGAATAAGAAGGAAATGGTAGATATTGTTGGAGAGACTGTATGTATACGAGTGTATATATACGTCAACATATATTTTCCTATCCCCTCTGTCTTCTCCCTCTTTTTAGTTGGTCTTAGTCTACAACAATTCATTTCTCTTTCTTATGCTCGCTTTCATCCTGATGATAGATGATAGATGATAGATGATGCAGTATGATCCAAAACGTTGATGATAAAAAATGCAAAACACCATCAAATCCAAAAACAAAATTGATTTATATATTTTTCTATATAGAAAAAGTTTGTAGAATGTATTAGCAACAGCCCTTTTAATATCCTTTCTTTTGGAGGCAAACATGAAAATTGTGCACTAAAGACAAGTAAAAAAAAAAAAGAATAATGATATAATATTATTTCTTTTCTATGTTTAAACATAAAAAAACATAAGAAATCAATTTACCTCCTTTACGCATCGATAGGATTATTAAAACAAAAAAAAATGGCATGTTCTAGCAAGCGAAATTTTCGACCTTGCAAGCCGCATGCACAGTTTGTCACGTTTATTATTTTAATTTTTTAAGTTTATTATTATTATTTTAATTTTAAACCGTTTACACCAGGTCTGTACCGTAATTAAAAGCTGAAACTTGACATATTGATATATATTAAATTATATATGATTTCTATCTAATCCTTTTAATTTAATTATTAAAAAAATGCGATAAGGAATTTTCCATTGGTTTGCTGAAAATGGTGATTTTAAAAATATAATAATAAACATACATATATACAATTTTGTTGTTACTTTGAAATGTAGGTTTCGAGTTAATATAAGATATAAATTGAAATAATATATATAAATTCTACATTAATATAAGTTATTTATATATAAATTAATATTACCTACATTAAAATAGGTTATATATTATATATGATAAAGACCTAAAATAATATATATTACTATAAATTAATATAAAAAAAATACATGAAAAATCAATCTATAAAAAAATATTTACATTGCTTTCCCTACAAATTCTCAATAACACAACTTTTTAATTAATCATATGCACAAAAAATATTTTTTATAATTTGTAAAGTTAAATATTTTACAAGTTAACTTTACAAAATTGAATTTTATTTTAATTTTTTAAAAATATTATTTTTGATTGATTGAACACTGAATTATTAATAACTAGTTAGTAAAACTTATTACAAGAAGTACTAATATATGTATACACATATATGAAATTTGATTATTGACTAGAAGAAGATGATGGATTATTTTTGAAAAAAAAAAAAGTTATAATGATTGGTTAGTATAAATTAGAAATTAAATTAAAATAATGTGTTTAAGTTAGAGGAAAAATTAAATAAAAATGAAAGAATAATCTTGGAGCATTTAATATTGAAATATGGAAATAAAATTATGATGGTTGTTTAGGAATTAGATATTAGTTGTCTTATTATTTAGTTAAGAATTTTATGATGTAAATGTTATTTTATTTCATTTATAAGATTATAATTTTTTTTATTTTTTTATTTTTATAAGATTATAAACTGCAGTGTGCTTGGTAAACTTTTTAACATGGCCGGCGGCGCTGGCGTGACACGCCCTCTGGTACCACAGGGGTGGGGGAGACTAGACCTCGTGACCAACCTCCTGCAACAGGAAAGATTTAGCCAACCGAGCTAGGACCCCAACCCCTATAAGATTAGAAATTCAAGATGATATTGTTAATGCATTTTATTTATGAAGTAAAACATTAAGATGTAAATGAAACTATGTTGTCTTAACCATAACTAGAAGTAAAAATTGTAATATTTATTCTTCTTCTTAAATATCATTTAGTTAGACAAATGAATCAAGGTGATAATCCATTTTAATACATAACCTCTATTTAATGTTGTGGATTAAGAGTTAAGTTGTGGGGATAATAATATGTGTGTAAATCAAATAATTTAAATTTGGATTTAATGTTGATCCTTAACCTTAGTAATTGGTTAGGCATCTTTTAAACATTACTTCAAATTATCCAATTCAATCTAGATTAGTTAGGATTACCCTTTTATCGCTTAAGGATGTGCACAATGGACTCTGCACACCCACTCACACTTTCCCCCATTCCTTGCTCTAGGGTGACATGTCGACAATGATGTTAAACATGCAACATCATTTGGTGCATGTAGCATGTTACCATGTTGAGCATGGTGAATATTTTAAGTAGTTGCTATCAAAGAATTTGTTAGTTATGTTTTTGCCCCTTCAGTCAAAATTTTGGGCATTACATAGGTGCCAACTTTGAGGAGAAGCTTGGAAGATATCTTCGTAATCAACGTTGAGTTAAGACTTTAGTTTGGGACACCCAAATTGATGGACTTGGTTTGACATTGTTTTTCACGGAAGAACTCTACTTGCACAAGAATGGTGTAGATATTTGTGAGGAGCTTTATCCTCTTGTAATTGTCAACTCTTTGGAGTTTACAATGTTCACAATTGTCTATTTATTGCAGCAAGTTGAAGGGAGATCTAAGAGAGTACTTTTGTGAAGCATGGCATAGGATGTGTGGATTCATGCCTAGACACATGAGAGTTTATTGTATGTTGTGAAGAAGAATTGTTGAAGGAAAAAGAAGCATATCAAGTAAGGATTGATAAAGAATTATTGTAATCTTGTTCTAAGGTTAAATAATACAAGCACTATTGATTCTGGTGATGGAGTTTTTTCCTGAAAGGGTTTCTCCATGGTATATGTTGTGTCACTTCTATCTTCTAGTCTTATTCTTCTACAATCTTTTGTATACTTCTAGTACAATTGGTAAAATGAATCTAAACAAATAATCATATACAAATAAATTGTAACAAAGAACACTTAATTAGATCTACAATCTCATAGTTTTATAGAGTATTAAGCTACATAATTACCTTCATTTTCAACATTTAGAAACCATACCCTATGTGGATGTCCAATATACATGTGATTTGATATCTTGTTTAAATTCCTATTTCCATAAATCTAATTCAAATATTCTTCTATGGATTTAAATCATGAATTTAAATGTTGAGTGTTAATTGGGAATATATTTAAAGGTTTATTTGGGATTTGGGGGAAATTGATGGAAATGCAATTAAAAAATGGAAAAATAAATTTATATTATTTTATCTAAAAATTCAAAAGGGTAAATAGTCAAAAAGGGCATTCTCTTATGTATGTGTTCTTTTTGTGAAGAATTTATGTGTAGAGAAACCCTTCTCTTTGGAATTTGATGAGGTTGGAAGCATTAGAATAGGAATTGGAAGGGGAACATGCTTGTGGGTGGATTTGTGCCTTTGTGGTGTGTGATGGGAGAGATCTTCATTTTAAATTTTGGATAAAATTAAGGTATTTTTTAATTAGAAAAATGTGTCTCAACATTGCAATTACATAAGGTTTATTGTTGATAGGTAAGTGGGGGAGGGGGGAGCACCCCCACAAGGGGTCTGGAGGGATTATCCCCCCAACGGGGGTCTAGAGGTCATGTACCTCAGTGAGGGCTCAAGGGTAGCACCCCTAAAAGTTAATTTTTATGTATATTTTATTATTATAAATCTGGACTGTTCATTATTCGGTCTTAGATCTGACAATCAATATTTTTTGGCTTGACTTTCCCTAGAAGACAACACTATTTTATGAGGGTGTTGTATTATAATTGTGTATTATGATGTATTCTAAGAGTCTGATAGTGGTCGTGTTTCCTCTAGATCTCTGGTTGGTGACACTCCTATGAGAATCTTTCTCTACAAGTATATATATTGTAATCTTTGTGATTTCAGAATAATATATTGGGAAATTTTTGGAGTGTGGGGTTTTCTCCTGAAGAGGTTTTCCCCATTTAAACCACTATGTTGTGGTATGCATGCTATTTATGTTTATGTTTTTGTAACTATTGTAAAGATCTATAAATTTTTGCATTATCCTCCTCTCAACACTATTGTAGGAAGTTGTTTCACTACCTTTGCTTCCTTAAAATTTTAAATTCTTTTATTTCACTCATTTTTTTCTATTTTGAAAGGTTGGAATAGAGTTAGAAAACTGTTAAAACCTCCCAATACTTTTCATTTCATGAATTTTCATGTTAATATAGATTTATTTTTGTAGATTTTTTTAGAAATTTTCCCAAAATGTGGTTATAATGTCCAAATTTTCTAAAATTGATTGAAAATTGAAATCCATAGTTTAGAATGGGTGTTGGGCACTTTTGGCACCAAAGGGTATTATTAGAATTTTGATTTTTTGAAATTTAAAATTTGAAGAAATTCGAGCTATTTTAAAGTTGTTTTGAATAAATTCTTAATTTTTTTATCATTTGATAAGTTGGAAAATCTTGAAAGTTTGAAGAGAATATGATGTTTTGGAATGCGTAAGTGAAGGTGTACTTCATGAAATGTTGAGAGAAAACATGTGAAAATTGTCGAAAAGTGAAATTATGCATTATTTTTTATGTCACACTCGTTGGAGAGTGTGATGAGCTTAGGAAAAAGGTATTAAAGATGGTTAAGGGAGTGGCTCTCAATGTGTCCCTAGCTTGAAGTGGTTTGTAGGCTTTATCATGGTTGGGGGGTCCCTTAATCAAGTGAAAATTAATGATACATGAGCAATTAATCAACCAAGATAAAGGATGCACCTCCAATGCCTTGAGTGCTCATAAAGACAAAATACTTGGGAAAACATGCCATCTTAGGGAGTTCAGTTCTTGTAAGATAAAGTTTCTTCATATGTATGAAAGGAGTACTAGGTTCCACGTCATGTCATATTGGTGAGCACTATGATGACACTCCTTAACTAGCTCTCTAACATCTAGTCCTGAGTAGTTTGAGAAGCACCTAAAAGATGTTATAATTCCTTTCCATGTTGGTGTTAAATTTATTACATTCTTCGTTGCCATATATTCTCTATTTCTTGTGTGTGTATGCCCTTCTACCCAAGTTCCTTGTGTGTGGGATTGGGCCTTGTGACTATCTTCTAGCATAATGGGGTGAACTTACAGGTATCACATGGTCATTTTGCATGGAAACCACCATTGGGGGTTGGAGGTTGGAGGATTGAGATTTAGCATTGCACCATGCTCTACTTGGTGTTTTATTTTATGAAATTAATTACTTTCATGATTTAAATGAAAAATTGTATAACTAAAGGATATTTGAGTCCTACTTGATACAATTTTAATGATATGGTTTATTGGACCTCTCATTGAGATAAATTCTAATCAAAATATAATGGATAGTGAAAATAATCTTCGTTACATGACTCATTGTTGGAGCCAAGAACGATCTTATTATGGGCATGATTGTATTCTTATGCAATTTGATAGTAAAATTAATGTAGGAACATTTATTTTTTGTTTAAAATGAATGTAATTAATCTTGGAGGAGTCTTGGATAGTGTTGTGAACCTATCGTGTAGTCATCATAACCATAAGACCTTATTTGTAAAATGTTGTGTCAATTCAGGCCCTCTTGTAACCTTTTTTAAGGTCTTGTAAAAGTTAAAAATTTATGTAACTCTTTGTTCTTGTGATTCCTTGATTAGGGAAGGATTTAGGAGTGTCAGGGAGGCACTAAAACTCATCCCTACCTTCTCCTTTACTTTTCAATGGTGTGGAGTGATCGGGGAAACCAAATTCTTATTTGACCTTGAGTCATGTTTTGACATTTTAGAGTGCATAGGATGTTTTAGAGCCTTCTAGGTGGTTCCTTAGTTCTTGGGGTGTCTTAGAGGTCAATCCCTAGTCTTGGATTTCCCATTGGCCAAGACACCATTGCTCAGAAAAGACCAATATACTAGAAAGGACTACAATTCCTAGGCTAGTAATTGATGCCAAAAAAGGAAACTCGTGCTTGACAATGACACTAGTGTTGGGAACTATAGTGCCATCTAGGTGTTAGTGTCTTACTTGGGAATTATAGTCCTTCAAGAGCACTGTTTTCCTCCCATTCATCAAACATTGAGCATTTTGGGGACTCAAATGGGAAAACATTGTGAATGAAAGTTGTTCCCCATGGCCTCATGAGTCTAGATAATTTTAGAGCATGTTCATATGTGTTTTCATTGATAATTTATGGTATATTTTGTATTTTTTTCCATTCCTTCTCCTAAAGTTTCCTAGTTCTCAAACCTAGGCCTAAGGAAATTGATCCTCCAGTATTGTGAACTCTTGGGAAGGTCAAAAAACTTCACCGGGGATCTTGTTTGTGTTCTCAACATTCCTCATGAGTTAGAGGGTGTTGTTTAGTACTAGTAGTCTTCCACTTGTATGATGTAACATTGTGATGAGATGTCTTGTGTTGTCTTAATGGGGCTAGTTGTACTAATGTTTCATAGATGTTGTACCTTATATTTAAAAAAAAAGTCCATGTCTTTTTGAATTAATATTATATGGGGTTCATGGTGGGGAATTATATATGGTATCATAGCCCATGTTCATATGCTAGGAGCTTTGGCTTATGTGCTTACTTGTGATTTATGCTATTGATGTGTGATTATTAAATATGGATTATGCATTACAATTTTTAAATTTATGGTATTATTCCTTAGAATGTATTTATCCACAACCCTATGTATGTTATAACCCATGAAACTCTTTTCAAATGAATGATGTCTCTTAGGCATCATGTTATTCATTAGATGGTAGAGAGGAAGAAACCAAGAATCCACCTGTATACCCACACATTAATCCTCTTGGTGAACCTCAGGTTATTGATCTTCTATAGAAGATAATAGCAAGATTGGCCCCTTGTCAAGAGGTATCCCATTTAGTGTATTCCTACTCCTTGCAAGAGGAGTAACCTTAGGTTGGAGAGAGAGAGAACTCTAAGAGGCCTCATCATTCTAGATCAAAGATGAATATTGAGAAAGAGCCACCCCATGTAGGGGATAAGTAGGTACTGAATGTGGATAGTATGCTAGCAATGCACATGAGAGACTCTATTTGAGCCCATCCACCTACCTTTGAGGGTTCAACTAGGGGTTTTAAGGAAGATAACTTGTTATTGTCCTTATACCATTACTTTGTGATGCACCCCTATGGTAGTAATACCAAGGATCAATGTTCCATCATGAACTTGAGAGGATTTTCTTCTACTTAGTGGAACTAGGAGGAGAAAAAAATCATTTTTTATATTTCCACTATCTTGGGAGGCCTTCATGGAGAGGTTTAATTCATGTTATCTCTCAGATCATTATAGGTAAATGTGTGCTAATAATTTTCATGAGCTTCATCAATTGAAAATGATGTTTGATCATTATGAGAACCATTTATTTCAGCTTAAGAAATATGTGAGTGTAGCTGAGGATGAGGACATGCTAGTGCAATTCTGTGTGTGGCTTGATGCTTCGATTAGTGGTGATATCTAGATATTTGAGCCTAAGACTTTGTAGGTCACTATGAAGAAGAAAAGATTGATAGAGGAGAACCTTGCTAGAGTATTTGGAGGCCATATTAGAGTTTAGGTTTTTGGTTTAGCCCCATCAAGATTAGGTGTATGAGTCTCTTAGCCTGAATCTATATGTTTTTATAAGGCATTGTCAACACCCTCTAGGCTAGTTAAGCAGCAATAACAATGTTAATGGCAGAGACCTTCACAATCCCCTCACAGTGGAAAAGGTTCAGGTGGAAATTATCTCAGGAACCATGGTGGAGGGTGGTGTAGAGACCCATAGTTTTGACATGAATCTCAAGGTATTCATACAAGTTTTGGAAGAGGGAGCTATCACCAATATTCAACACTAGCAATAAGATGAGGAAAGGTAGAGAACTATGCTAGTCATGTGGCCAACAAGGTCATTATGTTGAGTATTAGCTTTAGAGGTGAGCAGTAGGGAGTAGTCAAAGGTAAGAAGCTTTAGAGCCTAAAATAGGGGATGTTGGGAGATCCTAAAAAGTGTTTGCGATGGTGGATAACTATTATATGGAGCTTTAGGGAATAATGGTTGAGTCATCATGTATTCTAGATGGAGTTCATTTTTCCATTTTATTTGAGTTTGGTGATTTAGATTCCTTTATTTCTCCATTCCTTATGGAGATATGTTAGCATGTGGCAGAAAGGTAGAGTGTTAGTTGGCAAGTTGAGTTAGTTATCGATGCTAGGATGGAAAAGGAATTCTTTGTGTGTGGTTGCATGTTAGATTTGAGCATCTTCACCACCATAATAGACCTATGTATCCTACCTTTAAGGTCCTATGGGATTGTCTTGGTTATGAATTGGTTAGAGGATCATTAGGTATGTATTGATTGCCAACAAAATGAAATTAGGGGTGTGGATGATATTGGTGAGTGAGTAGATTTTTGGGGGTTTTAAGACCCATCTCTCTTTGCATGATTTTTCCTAAGCAACTAAAATGAAGTATGTTACAATGTTGTTATATATTTTTCATCTTGATGAGCGATCTTGTTGAGGGTGAGTATCAAGAGGTGACTCTTGATGATCACCTTCCCCTTAGAGATTTTGTAAATTTACTTCCAAGTGAGATTCCAAGTATGCTACCTAAGTGAGATTCTAGGTATGCTGCCTAAGAGAGATACAAACTTTTAGATAATACTTATACCTAGAGTAGAGCCCATATCTTGGGAACCTTGTCACATGACCACTCGAGAGTTCAATGGGATAATTTGATTGCATCATTTTGATTAAGAAATTGAAATAAAGCATGGGACGATGTTGTCAGATATTTTCCATGTTGATGAATGATCTTGCTAAGGGTGAGTGTCAGAAGGTGACTCTTGATGACCACCTTCTTCTCAAATATTTTGTAAATGTGTTTCCAAGTGAGATTCCAAGTATATTGCCTAAGAGATATATAGACTTTCAGATAAATCTTATACCTAGAGAAGAGCCCATATTTTAGGAACCTTGTCACATGACCAATCAAGAGCTCAATCAACTTCAATTACAGTTGGAAGAGTTGTTGGAGAAGGAACACATTAGTTCTAGTTTTTCCCCTTGGGGAGCACCAGTTGTCTTTGTAAAAAATAATGATGGGTCTCTTTGCTTGTGTATTGATTACCGACAATTGAATAAGGTAACAGTGAGGAATTGATATCCTTTTCCAAGGATTGGCAATTTTCTTGATTAGATGAGGGGAGCCAAGGTGTTGTCTAAGATTGACCTTAAGTTGGGATAGCATCAAATTTTCATTCATGAGGTTGACATTCATTGGACAATATTTTATACTCATTATGGATACTATAAGTTCATGGTAGTTCCGTTTGGGTTGACAAATACACCTATTTTCATGAGTATGATGAATGGGGTGTTTCACACCCATCTTGATCGGTTTATCCTTGTTTTCCTTGATGATATTATAATTTATTCAATGAAATTGGAGGAACATGAGGTCCACTTGTGTTTGGTTTTACAGTGTTTACACAACCATCAACTGTATGGAAAATTGGTGAAGTGTGAGTTCTTCTAGAGTGAGGTAAAATATTTGGGCCACATTATCTTTGACAAGGGTATTGTGGATGATGAAAATGTGAATAAAAAATAACAAAAATGTAAAAACCACACTTTCACAATCACGCAATGAAGTTCAAAATCTTGTGTTAAAATAGAATATAGATAACATGAAAAGTCATTAGAACTAAGATACTAATTTTCTCCATTGTTGGTTGCTCTTCAAATTAACAAACAATGAAAGAAAAATAATGATATGATGCAATTATATGATAAATTATCAAATATAAATGATACCTATGCTTGAAAATGATAATGATAAATTCTTTATAATGCTTGAATGCTTGATAATGCTTGATGATTCTTGAATGCTTGAATACTAAAAGTGCTAGAGTTATTTTGATTGTAAGATTGCTAGGGGGTTCGAATGAAATGAAAGCTTCTTATTTATATGCTTCACTTAACATTTGATCAATGGTGGAAATTTATTTGAAAGAACAATTGATAGGAAAATTCAAGATAGGGTAAGACCCAAATTTGAATTTGATGAAGGAGGTAAATATTAGAAGAATCAAATAAATAAATTATTTTAATTTATTTAAAATAGGAGTGTTAGTGAATTAAATATTTTTTGAGAATTATTTAATTATAGAGGACCAAAAATACATTAAATTTTATTTTAATTAATGTAGGAGGGAAAATGATAGATGATGAATTAATTAAATAATTAAAATTATTTAATTAATATAGATATGATAAAAAATTAAGATAATTAATTTAATTATTATGGATGAAAATAAGAAAATGTTAGCTTAATGAAATAATTAAAAAATATTTAATTGATTATAGATAGAAGAAATGATAAGGATAATGATGAAATGATAAGATGGAAATGCATTAGTCATTTTTAGGTGTCTACATTTTTCCCCTCTTTGAGACAATACATTTTGAATCATTGTTTCAAAGAAAAAATTTGATGCTATGCCCCAACAAAGCATGGGATGGAGATATGATGCCCCCTCGAAATATTGGCCATAGAACAATTTCCTATTCGGGCTCACGATAAGAAGGATTGACTAAGAAACTTAAAATAAGACTAACAAAAGTCTAGGCAAAGGACATTGGGCTAAGAAAAACAAAGCTAAAAGGGCTCGAAGATGAAATGTTAGGGTTAGGAAAGCTAGATATAGGGTTGCGGAGGCTAGGAGGGGTCATTTGCACTCTCAAACTCTTTGGAATCCAAATCCTCTAGAGCACTCTTGAGTAGAGTAGTAGATGAGATGGTCTACATTCTATAGGCTAAAAATTGAGGAGAGCCAGTTTAAGCATTCAGATGACAAGGTGATGTAGGACCAGCAATGAGTACCTAACCCTAGGAACTTGACAGGTAGACTTAACATCATTAATGGGGGGTAGAACTAGGAAAAACAAAAGGTGTCCTTTTGGGATAGCATTGTGCATATGGTGTGATACAACATAATTGTTCAAAAAAGTTGCACAAATGGTCTGATGTGTCACATTTGGTAGGAAATACTATACTATTTTCTTGTAGCACAACTAGCTAAAACCACAATGTAATTGGATGCTAAATTTGCACATCTGGTAAGAGAGCACAAATGGTTGGGAGCTGCAAAAATGCAAAACATTATAGCACAAATAGAACACAAAGATGCATAATTGATAGAATTGCACAACTGGATAGATACATTGCTAATGGTGTGAAATGTAGTGTAATTGGTAGAATTACAAAATGGGTGAAAATCCAACATAATTGGAAAAATATATGTAATTAGCTAGGGTTAGACTAGGGAGCTTAAAATGAATGAATTTTTTTTAATTTTTTAATTTTTAATGCAAATGATAATGATGTGTGACTGATGGATGATGAATGAGGGTGACCGACTCCATCCTTGAGAGAAATACTATGACCATACAACTAGTTCCATATTTGGTAGAGATGGAGGAGATATTCCTAGAAGTAGTGGGCCTATGGCATGTTGCACACATACCAAAGATCATAACCCATAGATCCA
Organism: Sequoia sempervirens; assembly: GCA_007258455.2. Taxonomy (NCBI): domain Eukaryota; kingdom Viridiplantae; phylum Streptophyta; class Pinopsida; order Cupressales; family Cupressaceae; genus Sequoia; species Sequoia sempervirens. The sequence goes on from VDFB02281492.1 coordinate 623,505,826, forward strand.
TGATGACTACACTAGTTGAGAGATGACATATCAGCCACAGTGCATTTATGATTCTTACTAGAAAGGATACTATCACAGTAGAGGACATCTACAGGATACTCTAGATTTTTATCCAGGAAGAATGGGCGATCTATGACATAAATCATGAAGAGAGTGCAATTAGTCAATTTTTCTTGATAGGTGACCTAGGGATCGAGGACAAAGAGATGAATCTCTAATAAGACATGGGTCACTTTGATCCACTCCCACTAGTAGAGGTGGGGAAATTATCAACAGGATCCCGATACCAAACAAGAGGTCCCAAGGCTTATCCACTAGCTTGGGGAGAGTGCTAGAGAGGATTATGGAGGAGATTATAGTTTATGATTGGGTACCATGTGTCCTAGATCATCTATACCATGACATCCACTAGGTGGTATATCGGTATGAACCGATCCTAGCATGTTTCATTACACCCGTACATATATGGGCATGGGAGCACATGGTGTTCACACGACCAATGACCTATAGAATTCAAGGAGTAGGATTACCATATTTTTTGAAGCACATGAGGATGAATACCTATAGGCAGCTAAGAGATATGTGGTAATAGTTCTAGGAGATAGATGATTTGGATGTTTTTATATGGAGGTCATGGATATATTGCAAGGCTTGGGAGGGGGATACAGAGCAAATACCCTAGTGTAGATCTAGTCAAGGTACCTAATTGGATGGACAATCCACATCATTGAGTGGTACATTCCAAATTAGGTTAGGAGATAGTTTGAGCAAGTACTAGGTGTCCTGATTGGTGAGGAAGTGTTCAACATGACATAGAGGGAGATTTTAGATTGTGACTCTATGATCACTGCGGAGATAATTATCACTAAGATAGAGGCCTTAACACTAGTACCATGGGATTTTTGGGTTTATGTTGTAGATGTGTATACTACTGAAAAGTATGATACATGGTGGGCACAACATATGTTTGGAAGATTGACAACACTTGGATAGAGGGTTGGGTAGCCACCCATAGGAAAAGACAAAGGAAAGAGGGTCAAGCAATAGAGGGATCCTAATGTAGGGGTTGCAGAACAATAATAACACGATGGATATAGGGATGGAGAGGGTGAGTAGGAGAACCATCCAGTCAGGGAGTAAGGATTACCACCATAGGTATAGGATTAGATATCAACTAAGGAGAGAGGGGGATAGGAGGAGGAAACCTAGATATAGATGGATACAACTTGGTTTGAGAGAGACAAGGTGAGATGGTAGCTAGAGAGAACTAGGGGAGACTAGGATCACACTTAGGATAAGTGGGATAGTTGATGCACTTAGGTTGCATAGGCCACTATAGAGAGATGGGATATGGGCCCATCTAGCCTAGGTTACAAGAGAGAGACGTAGAGAGGGTTAGGAAAAAACAACTAGATGTGAAACTAGGAAGAATTACTATATAGAAGGATGTTGAGAGGGTATAATAGCCATGTAGAGGCTAGCATAGGGGTGATGTCAGAGGTGAGGAGGATCACTCGAGAGACCACCTACTACAAGACCTTGTATGAGAGAAGTGTTGAGGAAGCAACAAGATCCACACAATCCTTGAGGATGTAGACACAAAGCCAATTAGGGGATAGATTCAGAGGATCTAGGAGCATGGGGGGCATGGGGTTGCCACCACCACAACCACCACTATGATTGAGAGGGGTTAGAGGATCTCCAACCCATTCAAGCAGAGGAAGCTCAAGATAGGGAACACCCCTTGTACATATGTACATATTTTATTCTCATGTACATTATTTGATGTAGACACCATGCTTATGGGCCTTTTCTTATATTTGTAGTCATCTAGCTCATGCAACCCATGTATATACATTGTATCATGTGATGATGTATATATGTCATTGCTAATATTGATGACATTGTATATATATGATTATACTTTGATTTATGAGATGTCTATGATTCAGGAAGATGGTTATTATTTTTTTTTATGATGGGATTGTTTATGATGTTATTTATAATTATGACGATGCACATATATATGAGATGGATGAATGCCATTATTTATTTTGATTATGGATGATTATGATGATTAAGATATATGATTATGATGCAAATGTTATGATTATGATACTATGATGCATACTAATACTTAATAATGTAGTGAAATAAATATCCACTGAGGATCAAACTTCAAAATGAAACCTATTAAGAGAAGATGAAGTAAAGGATGATATGAAAAATACAAAGCAACAAGAAAAAATAAACAAGACACGTCATTACTTTGAAGAGGAACATTAGAAAGTGGATATTGCTTGTCATTTACCCACCTTGCATGAACACAACACATACACAAATATGAAAAGAAAGAAAGTCATGTCTAAACCCAAGATTCTCTAAGCACATTAAGATATAGGACTTCATTAACAAAATGGGAGACAAAAGAAAGTCAAACATGCCAAAGAAGATACTCATGCTATGAACCAAGCTGCTCTAAGAATATTAAGATAGGATTTCATCAAGAAAATGGGATACGAAAGATAAAATCAAGAAAGAAAAAGAAAAGAAATTGAGAAAAAAATCAATAACCAACATATCTCTTTGAAAAGATAAGCTCGAATTTGATAGATAGGGTCCATTATAGGAAGGATACATCCATTAGGACCTCATATTTATTTTGAAAATTCCAATTGTAGGAGAGATAATTCTATTAGGACATGAAAACATTTTTTTATAGTGGACCAAAAGATAGGAAACAAGCTAAATCCTTTAAGATTTGTGTATGATCTCAAGATGCAAGAATCTAACCCAAAAAAAAGGTCATGGCACAAGGTGCCCCAAACTAGGCAATAGAAAAACTGACATGGATAAAAGAAATGATAAGATAGCTACATGAAAAACATAAACACAAACAACCAATCCATGAAGGACAAGGAAAAATGACATGGAAATGGCTTATGATAGGCGAATGAAATGCAAATAGGTGGATAAGATGGAATGCAACAATGAAATTAGTATATAAAAACTAATAGAATACCTTGAGGGTCAAGCATAAAACTTCTTAAGATGAATGATGTTAATAAGCTATTAAAAAGGTTCTCCTTTAGGTGTAGCAAGTTTATATTCTTTTAAACCATAGTTTTCTATAATGATAAAGGGTCCCAACTAATTAGGTTCTAACTTCCTTTATTGTCTCTATCTTGTTGATTATTTTTATTCTCTTTTAGTACCATGTCTCCAATTTCAAACTTTCAACTTTTGATCTTTTTGTTATTACTTTGACAAATGTAATTTTGATAAGCTTGTAGGTGATTTAATGCATTAAGACAACTTCCATCCAATAACTCAATATCATACAATCTAGATACTCAATTCTCTTCTTCATCAATGACATGCTTTAAGGACACCCTTAAGGAGGGTATCTCAAATTCAATAGGAAAAATAGTTTTGATTCCAAAGACTAAGGAATATGAAGTGGCTTCGATAGGTGTGTGGATACTAGTACTATAAGCTCATAAATGAGGATTAAGCTGAAAATGCCAATCAAAAATAGATTCATTGACCATTTTATTAAGGATTTTCAATATAGTTTTATTTGAGGCCTCAACTTGACTGCTACCTTGGGGATAATAAGGGGTGTAAAAATGATTCTGGATATGGAATTGGTGGAAAAGATCATGGACATCTTGATTTTTGAAAGGTTTTCCATTATATGTAGTGATAGTAGGAGGGATACCATAGCGAAAAATGATATAATTTAGGATAAACTTGGCTATTTTCTTTTTGGTAATATTGGATAAGGGAACAACTTCAACCCACTTCATAAAATACTCAATGGTGGTGATAATGAAATTATCACTATTAGATGAGGGGGGCTGGATTTTTCGTATGAGGTCAAGTCCCCATTATAAAAATGGCCAAGGAGTAGTTATTATTTGTAACTCCTGGGTGGGTGCATGAATCAAGTCTCCATGTTTTTGATATTGATGATACTTACAATTTTTTTGTGCATCTTGTTCCATAGTTGGCCAATAATATCTAGTTATTAATATTTTTTTGACAAAAGGTAGGTCTACTAGAGTGAGCCCCACAAGTAACTTCATGTACCTCATGTAAGGTAATTTTAACTTCTTTTGAGTTTATACACCTAAGGAGGACACCATCAAGACTCCTTTGATAAACGGTATCACCAAGGATGACAAAACGAGACTTGATCAACAAATGATTTTTTTCTTTTTACCACTAGATAACTTAGGTGAAAGGGTGTTTTCATGGAGATATGTGTAAACATCATGATACCAAAGGGAATTATAACCAAAAATATCACACACCAATTTAAACTCTAGCACATCAAAATTTAGAATTAAAAATTTTCTTTGCAAATAACTCATAATGGTGAATGTTATGAGGCATGCCCAAGAGAGATCCAATAGTATCCATAACATTGAATTTTTTTTAATTTAACCTTGGGATTTTCTCAAAGATAATAATTGAAAAGTATTATTTAAAATTGTCTCCCATCATCTTGTAGGGGAGAAGTTTTTCATATTTTATTTGATAATCATAATTTACTTGCCTCATAAGCAATTTTGAATCTCCATAAACTCAAGAAGTTCCTTTAATTGTCATTGAATTATCATTCTAAGACCAATGATTAAAGATTCATACTCTATAACATTATTTGTGCAAGGGAAAGAAAGTCTCTATGATTTTGGGATACAATCATCTTGTGGAGTGATGAAAATAATTCCAACCCTAGATCAATTTTGAGTGTGGGAGCCATCAAAAAATAACTTCCAAAAGTGCAAAGAGATTACATTAAAAATTGTCTCATCTAGAAATTATGAAATAAGGGGATGGTCCACATCTAAGGGTGAATCTTCTAATTGATCTGCAATGATTTATCCTTTGATAGCCTTACAATCTACATACTCAATGTCAAATTCACTTAGGATCATAACCCACTTTTCTAAATAACCAGTTAGAGAAGCCTTAGATAAAAGGTACATCAAAGGATCTACCTTAGAGATGAGTTTTTTTTGGATGATTAAGCATGTAATGTATCAATTTTTGTGATGCAAAATAACATCTATACATGCTCTTTCTATTGGAGTGTAATCAAGCTCATATACAACCAATGTGTGGCTAATATAATAGATAGCTCTCTCTTTTCTTGCATCATCATGTTGTACAAGGAGAGCACCTAATGTAATTGTAGTAGTCGAGATATATAATAACAAAGGTTTCCCTTGAATAGATGGCATCAAAATTGGAGGTGAAGCACAATAATCCTTTAGCTGTTAAAAGGCTTGTTGACACTTCTCATCCCACTTAAATATGGCATTTGTATACAAAAGATTATTGAAAGGTTGACACTTGTCTACCAATTGAGCTACGACATGTCTAATTACTTGAATTTTTCCTTGAAGGCTACATAATTGTTTTAGATTAGTTGGAGGAGGCATATTAGCTATATATTTGACTTTAGTAGAATCCACTTTAATTCTTCTATAGGAAACAATATATCATAGAAATTTCCCATAATTTACACCAAAGATACTTTTTGGGGTTTAATCTCACTTAATATTCTTCTAATATATCAAATATTATTGCAAGGATAGCTATGTGAGACTCTCTTGTGATTAATTTTGCTAATAAATCGTCCAAATAATCTTCCATGATACTACGAAAAAGGTCATGAAATATTATTGTCATTGCTCTTTGATAGTCATCCCTTGCATTCTTTAAATTAAAAGGTATAAAATTCCAACAAAATTTTCCCTAAGGGAAAGTGAAAGCTACTTTATGTTAATCTTTAGTGGTGATATGGATTTGATTATAATCAGAAATTCCATCCATTAAAGATAAAATTTCATGTTCAACTATCAATTCCATAATCATGTCTATGTTGGGTAAAGGAAAATCATCCTTAGGACATGCCTTGTTTATATCTCTGAAATTTGTGCATATATGGATACCGCTAGTGGGTTTGTTAACTAGATCAAGGTTGAAAACCCACTCAAGGTAATTAATATTTTTAATGAATTCAACATCCAAAAACTTTTGAATCTACACCTTGACTGATAAAGCTACTTGAGGATGCATCTTATGAAGTTTCTTTTATTGGTTTTACATCAGGAAAAATTGTCAAATGATGAACCAATGACTCAGGATCAAGGGACAACATGTCCACATAATACCACACAAAGTTTATAGTTATTTTTTTAAATAATTCCATGAAGTCTTCATTCTCTTGTGATGATAATGATGGTGAAAAATATGATCTTCGAATTTTCAATTGTACCCAAGTTTTCTTCTTGTGACTTTTCTATCAAGATAGAGGATTTTTCCTGATACTTAGACATGATAGGAAGGTCAAGATTCCCATTTTATTATTTAGATGATGATAGAGCATTCTATTCTTTAGAGTTTTTCCTTATTATTTTTTAATTCTTTGTTGTGAGTGAGAGGATTTTATGTTTCACCAAAATATTCTTTTCAATCAAGATTAATGATAAAACCTGCCTTGTGATCTCCCAAAGGTATAGTTTCTATTAATCCCATAAATTCCACAATGGCCTCATCATTTTAGAATGTATCTAGAACCGACAGACCTTGTTGATCCCAATCTATAAGTTGAGGATAAATAAGTGAAATATCTTTATATTGTGATGATGGGGAAGTAAATGATATGGTTGATAAAGTGCAAATGAAATATTCTTGAAATAGATTTGTGATATGCATGGAGTCTTGAAAGGTATCCTGATTAGGAGTTCCAACATGGGAGAATCCTTAGCTCCTTTAGTTAGGTTAGATTTTATTTTGAAAGGTACCATATCAGGGGAGTTATATCCAAGTCCTTCATCATTATGTGTTCGTGTGATAGATATGAGTTCAATGATTCCTTGTTCTTGATGGCCTAGGCCTTTAACTTGATAACCTATGTTCTTAATTATGTGAAGGACCTTATGATAAATTTCCATAGGTATAATAGGTACATGATCATATTCATCATTATATAAACATGTTGAGACATCATCCTCAATTTTTTCTTTTCACAATTCACCCCAATGCAAGAATATTATGGATTTAGATTTGATAATCACAATTGATATATCTTGTATAGGTTTAGGTCTAGTATTAGTTTTAAGTGAAAGAGGAAGTTGGTCCACAAAGAAATATTATTTCATGTTATATTGTCCCAACCAATTGTCATTAACTTGAACCTTGATCTCGAGAGGTGTAGTATGTGGATCAGAAGATAAAGACAAAGTGGATGGATCTATGTTAGATGATGAGGATGGATCTACTTTATTGTTAGGAACTTAGGTGGGTTTACAATATTTTTATTCCAAGGTTTTTCAATACTCAAAAGGGAGAGGATCCTTGGGAATGGTGACTTTAGAAACCTCATAGGGAAATTGTAGGCATTGATGATCTATAGAGGGAACAACTTGCAAGGCATGTATCCATGGACAACCAAGAAGGATATTGTATGGGCGATCAAGTTCAAGACATGACAAACCATATCCACTATAGAAAATCCAACTTGAATTGGGAACTTTATTGTTCTTTTAGATTCATGCTCAACATCATCATAAGCTTTTATAGTGATTTTATTTTGAGAATTAATGACATCATTGGAGTATCCTAGTTGTTTGACTAGCTAGAGAGTATAAAAATTTAGGCTCGCTCCACCATCAATCATGACACTTTTGATTTTATGCCTATGAATGAATACCTCAAGATATAAGACCTCATTATGAGATAGATCATTGAGAGAAAGGTATTTTTTAGTAAACACAAAATGACGGTGATCTAAAATGTGTCCAACCATGACTTGAAATTGAGAAATATATGTCTTTGGGTATGGAATACTCTTGAAGGGAATTTTCTAGGATTTACTTATGTGCTAGAGATATATTTAGAATCTCTAAAATGGATAATTATGGTCAAATTTTCTTTAGGTTATCTAGGAGGTTATAATCAGATATGGAGGATGACATAGATTGATCCCCTTGAAGGGTTGGTTTTCCCCTATGCATAGTTAGTGCACATTCATGATTTTTGTTTAAAGGGCTTATGGTAGAGACACGAGGAAATGACTCCCCTAGGTGAGATATGGTGTAATCATAAGGGACACCAATATCATTCGGTCTTTTAGGATTACTATTTTTATTTGAAGGTTCCCCTTTTCCATGAATAGGGATAGTATTCTTGAATATCTTGAGATCATCATTAGTTGAAGGTGTATTTTCTATGCTAACATCACCTTGATCCATAAGATCTTGGATAATATTTTTCAATTTAAAGAAATCAAAATTTGTATGTCCTTTGATCATATGGTACTCACAATATTCATTATCTTTATACCATGGAGGTTTGATAGATGGCTCTTGATTTTTACTTCGAGTAAGGTCATACATTTAGCTTGGATTCAATTTTTTCAATGTAGACTCAAGAGATTCCCCTAAAGGAGTGTATTTCATTTTAGGAGAATTTTTTTTCCTAGGTGTTATTCTACCACCTTGACTATTTTGAGGATTATTTTCTTCCAATTGTAGGGTAGGTTGAACATTTTGAACTATTTTTGCATCTACCATGCCATCATTGACAATGTTCTTATCTTTGGTCTAAATTTTAGGCTTACTTTTATATGTTGAAGGGTTATCCTTATGATCTTTATAATTTTTCACAAGACCCTCATCAATGAGATCTTTTTCAATTTCTAATCCCTTTTTAATAATCTCATAAAAGGCACTAGAATATTGAATTATTAGGTGGAAAGCTAATTTGTTCTTTAGGTTTTGTTGAAAATGTGAACAATTTATTTTTCAGGAATAGGATAAGGGAATTTTCTTGCCATGTTTCTCCACCTTTATAAAAAGGATAGAAAGGACTCCCCCTTTTTTATGCATTACATAGATCAATCATGGATATTTTTTGTTCAAATTTATATGAAAAATGGGCAATTAATTTATATATCAACTCATGAAAGGTCTTGATCCCATGAGGTAAATATGAAAACCACTCAATAGGTTGACCTACTAGGCTTCTAGGAAGGAGGCACATTAAATAGGTATCATTATAAGACACCTCAAGACAGGCTATGCAAAATTCCCTTATGTCTTCTCTTGGATCACCTTTTCCCTTGTATTTTTCAAATCTATGCATTTCAAAGTTTTGAGGAAAGGGTGTACCATGTTGAAAGAATTTTCAAAAGGATATGGACATATGTCTTCCAATGTATAGTTGTTCTTAATTTTAATGTTTCCCATTTCCATTTTTGTTATCTTTTTTTATAACTCTTGCATTTGTTGGGCCAAGTCATTTGTGGATGTTGTTGGAGGTGCACTTGTATGAATATAATATTTTTATTTTTTTTGAAAAAAGTGGGTACGCCACTATATTATATTAATATATATAAAGTATGTACATAATCCTGGTTCAGAGGGCATACCTGTAGGAAAGAACTAGGAAGAAAACCTCTGGTTATAGCCCTTTTGATACAAAAATTTATTCGAGTATTTCAGATGATTAAAGGTTTATCCAACATGCAGGGGATGGAAATACAGATTTAGACTTTCGAAAGCTAACTACAGTACCACCACCTTAGCCCTTCTAAAAACCAAAAACATGCTTGGTACAAAATGAAGCATAATTTTAAAAACATGTGCATGCAAAGCCTCAACCAAAAAGAAACAAAAAAATTTAACTATCTTTCTTATACTACTCCTCCATTCACTCTGCACAAGATGAGTTCTGATCCTGCACCACATCTTCCACATTCTACTGCTCAAATTTGTTTGGAAGAGGCACCTCCTTTGCAAAGAAATCATAACCTGAAAAAGGAACTTCTTCATCTATTTGAGCCATCATTTCCAGCCGATTGATTGCCTTAGAGCCCTGATGCAGAATAATGGTGCACTTTGCATTTGATAAATTATGAACTTCTCTACGCACAAGAGATACAAATTCAATTTTTATTGAGTGCTTCCTAGCTAAAGAAGGGCTTGAGGAAAAATTTTGTGCAAAATACTGAAGGAAAGAGACAACATAGAATTTTTCTTTAATTTCAGCCTCCAGAGATACACAAATTTTCTTATCATGCTTGTTTAAAATAGACAACAAGACATAGTCATTTCGAAACTAAAGCCCCAATCTAATGGCCTCAAATATTTCTTCATACCCATATTTTTCTTTTATGTATTCTCGAGGGAATAAACCTCCAATGTATTCCTCCCCAGAGAATAGGCTATATTTTTGCACCAGATACATCAACTCATTCTTATCACACAATTGGGGGTTTACAAATTTAACCACAATTAGCTCTAATTCCCTCAAAGATTGAATAAAATCCATAGCATTTGACAAGAAAATTGAGAGCACCTGAGAAGGGAATAGAATCCGACGAGCTCTCGGTCAAACAATTTCCATTCCTAGCACTGAGCGAATCGCATCTTCCTCATGCATACTATCTGTTTTAAAGATAAGGTTCAATTTTGCCTGAGAGAGACTATCTTCAAATGGCCTTTCCCAGGCTTGGATAGGGAAATTAGTGTGCAAATTCCAAGGGTGAAGCACCATGCTTCCACTATATTCTCCCTTACTGCTGGATACAAAATTGGTCACTCATAGAATCTTCATGAAAACACTGCTAAATGAGTGATATATTAAAACCTAAAGAAGCCTTCTCACAATTTTTGGTGGAAATAATGGCAATTGTTTCATATGCATAGAAATTAATGAGGTAAAACCTTTAGAATAATACTGGTCATGCAAAAAAGATTACCTCGCCTGCAAATATTAATCTGAAGTACCCTCATACACGAAAGGTACCCAAAGGATACCATCACACAACTCCCTAAATATTCACCAAAAAATCACCAAGGAAGTGGCAATTTAAATGCAGCCAAAATCATTTTCCAAGCATTTTCCAATGAGGTGGCAGAGTTAATGTAGCCAAAGATTAAGCAAACAACCTCCAACACTTGCTAGAGGAGTGGCGGTTTTAAATGTGGCTGCCAAGAGCACGTAGGGCCCGTCCCATCACTTCTTTGGAGATTGGATACCGAATATTAGAGCACATGATGATATCCTCATTATACCTATCTGTTTGCAGTTTGACAGACAAAGTCATTTCCAAATGATCTCATATGAAGGCGTAAACTAGAGTATAATCATGACAGGCAATGCCAAATTAAACCTAGTGACATTAAAAGCTAACTTTCCCTATCAAATTTAGTGAACCATCTATGTGCCAATAATCTGCTAGATATGAGTGACATCGCTCACTTAAGATGTCTAGCATCCTACTCAATCAATTGTGCTAAATGTGGGTGATTACCAAGAAAGGATAAATCAGAAGATAAGATACTTATTTCCTACTTTGAGCTACCCATATTAGCTAAGAAATCTACCACAATATTTCCCTCTCTATATGTATGAGTTATTGCATAATTTTTGAAATTATGGAGGAGATCCCATACTTTTTGAAGGATTTATTTAATGCTCCAATTTTTAATACTCATTTCTTTGGTTGCAATTAACTATCAATAAAGAGTCACCTTCAATATGAAGATTTTCAATACCCAACTCTATGGCCATTTCCAATCCTAGCAATAAAGCATGAGCTTCAGCTAAATTATTAGTTCCTTTATGTAAGTATTTGGAGCTCAAAGCTAAAATTTTACCTTGAGGGTTGCGAATGCAAACCCCTACCCCGACTTCTCTTGGATTTCCTTTTGAAGCCCCATCAAAATTCAGCTCTATAAAGTCATGCTGGGGAGCTTTCCATTTTACCTGCTTTCTATCACATTTCATCGGCTTTGATTGCAGTAAATTTCCAGGGAAAGAAAGTTTTATCTGCTTCCATTTATGTTGAATGGTATTATCCCAGCTTGTAAAATGAGAGTTTATGTCTTTAGATTCTCTAGTATTGGTATTGACTACCTCAGAAACTGCATTTTTGATCTTTGCATTGACAATATTTATAAACTGGGATACTTTCCTAAATTTTCATAAGCTCCTCTCCCACCAGAGATTACATACTACAATAGCTGGCACAATTCTCCATATGCATGCAAAAAAAGATGATTTGTATAGTAATGGACAACTTTGAAATAAGTCGCACAGGGAGTTTGGAAGGGGCATACTTAAATTGAGCTTATTGATAATGAACTCCTAGCATTGTTGTGAAAATTTACAACTAATAAATAAATGATCAACATGTTCAAGCTCCTTAGAACACAAAGGGAACATAAAAGGATTCGCTATTCTTAGTTTGGTTAGCCGATCACTAGTTAATATACATTTATTCAAAGCTAACCATGCAAAACTTCCAGCCTTGGGGAGGATTTTGTTATTCCAACAAAATGAAAAGGTTCTTTGGGAAAGGAGCTGACCTGGTTCCTGATTTAGTGCCTTACATCCCTAACTTACCATGTAACTTCCATCTTTTGATGGAGCCCATAATAGTTTATCTAGTTTGGAAGAAAGATACACCGTCCTTGTTTCCAAAATATTCTGCAATAAATTACATTGATGGGGTGATAATGAGGGATGTGAAACTATCTTCCATATTACCCTACCTGATATAGGATCTGCTTGATGAACATAATTTAAGAAATCGTCACCCCAAGTATCAATATCTCTCAAAATTTCCATTATTGGGAGGAGCTCTGGGATGTTTTGTAGAGGAAGATAACCATTCCAAGAATCCTTCTAGAAGTTCACCCTTTGCCCATTATTGACCTCCCAAGATATGTAAGAACTTATTAATTTTCTATAAGAAATTAGGAAATTCCAAATGGTCGAACCCTTTGGAGGGTCAGCAACCATGAGAATCCTTGCCGGATCATTGTTATCCAGATATTTTCCTTGCATTATTTGACACCACTTAGCTTGTGGATTCACATACATTTTCCATGCAAGTTTTTCCCCAAATGCTTTGTTACGCTTCAAAAGGTTCATAAGACCAGCGCCACCTTGTGCCTTTCCACGGGACATGGCTTCAAGATCTACATTAAATGAACCTTCTTGCTGTTGTCCATGTTTCCTTTCCATATGAAGGTTCTGATCAAACTTTCAATTTCAGAAATTACTGATTTTGGAGCCTTTAAGACTGCAACATAATAGTTTGGTATTGAGGAGAGCACCTCCTTAACTAAAAGGATCCTTCTAGCTAAGGAAATCCATCTAGCTTTCCATGCTACTATTCTAGACTTAATCCTTTCAATTACCTTTTCCCAATAAGTAGGTTATGAATATAATATTATTGTTGATGTTGGTGTTGTTATTGGTATTGATGTTGATTGAGGGGAGTTTGATGCTTTTGGGGTTGACTTGGTGGAATGGGAAAATTTTGCATGTTTAAGGTACCCATGTTTAAATAAGATACACCAAAGGTATGTGATTTTTGGGGTGTAAATTGATCTTGAAGTGTCTCTTTATATGTTTTCCATTGAAATTTTGATGTGTTAGGTGGAGGTGGTGGTGAATATGTAAATGTAGCAGTCACATTTTGTGATGATGTTTGGATTGAACTAGGTTGGCTTGTTTCTAGGCCCATTTCAAGATTAGTAAGATCTACTTCTTTGATAAAGTGAGTGGGTGTTTTAGCACCTATTTGACCCAAAAATTGAAGGTAGTAACTAGTATTTTTCTCAAATAGAAGTTCCAACACTCTCATTTATTTAGGGTATTTCTCAAATTCTTGAAGATCTTTGGATGAGGGGTCTTGACCATCCTCCGTATAAGGGACCATTAAAGGATCATTATGAAAGAAGGGTGGGTTTGAAGATGTTCCTTGATCATGTTGACCCATTCTTGTTTTAGTTTTTGACTTTTATTGATGGGATTCCATGTTTTTTATATTAAGATCTTGTAATTGGCATATACAATTGTGATTGAAAATATCAGTATTGGCTAAATTACGCTTCATCCATGAAGAATTGAAACATAAGGGAGCCACTAATACCTAAATCTCAACAAGATCATTCAAATGAAATTGAAACTAAACATTTATCAAAACCTAACATACTAAATTATGAAATCTTTTAAAACATCTACTCTAATCCATCTGAAATTTATCCCATTGCGGAATTGGTGTCGTGTTGATGTGGAACAACGACCTTATAGTGATCTATTTATCGGAGAGAAAATGAAGAATGAATGGATGAGATCAAAAAGCTTAATCAATGGTCCAAGATGAAGGGGATGAGAGGAATGGATCATGGATTATCATCAATGGATGAGAATGCATGATGGGTTTTAATCAAAGGCTCACACTTGCCTCAAACAAACACACTTTTGACTTGCTCAAAAGGTTAAAGGTTAACTTGCATTTGAAGTTAAGAGAGTTGATTGGAGGAGAGAGAATATTCCTTAGAATATTCCTTTGGGTGTGGAAAGAGGTAATTTACAAATTAAAACAAAGTTTTAATTGTGTAAAAAAAAATGGATAAGGAATATTCCCTTTGCTTAGAGGAAAATTAGTTTAATTGCTAATTAAACAAGATTTAATTTATACAATTAGGGGATTAGAAGAATTAAAGTGACATTTATTAAATTAGATGATTTAATAAATGCGGGAGAGTTGAAATTATATTTAATTAACTTAGGGTTATTTAATTAAATAAGATGACTTAGGGAATTAAATTAAATATTTTGATTTATTTAATTTAATAAGATGAAATGTTAGCATGAAAAGGGATGAATTAGCTCGATTAAATTAATTAGGTCAATAGATGAACATGATGCAATTAATTAAATTAGCTAAGGTAATTTAATTAATGAAGCGAAAAGAGGATGGATTAAAGAGGAAATGATGTTAGTAAATATGTTTTAAGTGTATGATATCAATTAGGACATTTTTCAGTGTCTACATTTTGCCCCTTTGAAGCGAGGTACCTGCTGCTTCGGTTCAAAGAATAACGCTCTTTAGATTAAAACTGCTGCTTAAATCAAAAAAATAATTTTTATTTTCTTTTTTAGATGCCCCAACAAAAGGATAAACTGACTCCCTGCCCCCTCGAGAAATCAGGCAGAAATTTTGAATTTTGGGTTGATTTCTCAACAAAGGTTAAAAGCTGCCCCAAGGGTTTAGAAAGGCTCCGAGATGCATGAATAATGCCAAAAATGCAAAAAAAATGCAAAATTAGGTCTAGATTGGAAATATTGGTGAAAATAATGATAAACCCCATATTCAAGGTTAAATTAGGGCAAAAAACCCAAATTTTCTAGCTTAAATAGGCCAAGAAGGGTCATTTTCAATTCATTTGTGCATTCACATCTTAAGGAATTCTTACAATTTGAGCTTTGACCCTTCGACGAAATGGCGCACCAAGAGCTTCCTAGGCACATGTATGATCAAGTTCGAGAGTTCCAATGGCTTCCAAGCATAGGACCATCAATATGTGATTCGAAACTTGATTTGAATTTTGAATTTTCAATGTATTTATTATGCTTTAAAGTTTAGATTTTGGTGGCGTCGCTATATAGCGATGCCCAAACTAAAATTGACGACGCCCAAATCAATTATAGTGACACATATTTATATAGCGACGCTTTTCTAGATTTAAAATTAGGGTTTCTAATTTTAAATGGTGATGCATGCTTATTTGGCGACGCACCTGTTGATTTAGAAATTAGGGTTAGGTTAGATCGGAAGCAAAATTGTGACATCATCTTGTTTGGCGATGCATGTTCTGATTTGAAATTTTAAATGCATAGGGCATCACTATTTGAAATTTGAATATAGCAACGCTATTGTAAACAATGACACTATTATGATTTTTGAGCCAAAAATTTCAAATAACTTCAAATTTTGATGATTTCCTGATGTCATGCACTTCATGGATGCAAGAGATATTTCCACCATTGATGTCGAGGGAGCACAGTCCCACTGTATTGGAGAGATTAGGTGATCTATCAGAGTTGCACCAGGAGCACCTAGGAGAGATTGGTTTGTGGTATGTTGCATATGTGCCTGTGATTAGGACACATCTGGTGATGATGACAACTCTATGTGAGAGATGGCATAGTGAGACCTCATCCTTCCACCTTCCTACAAGTGAGGCAACAATTACTCTGGAGGATGTGTGGCAGATTCTCTGTTTGCCCATTCACAATGATCGCATGATTTATTATATTGATGCTGGATTCAACGCGTACCTTGAGGTAATGGAGATGGATCAAATTTCCTTGGTTACATCTTAGATTGATTTGGAGACATACAAAGGTCATGTCCTAACTTTTAGATTGATCATTGCAGCCATCATTTCTAGTTTGGTGGCTCCAGATAGACGTAGTAGAGGATTTAGCCCAGGATGGGGCTTGGCGTGGCACCAAATGCTACACAGAATGAAATTTTTTGTGTGGGGGCCCGTGATGCTAGCCTCCTTATATCATGATCTGCATGATTTTTTCTATTGCGATGGGAGAGCCATCGATGCAGGGGTGACTCTACTGTATAGTTGGGCATGGGAGCACATTGTCGTGTTGTTGTCGATTGTTCAGATGGCAGATGTGGAGCTAGATGATCTCGTCATTTGGAGATATAGAGGTGTCATCACTCTTAGTCACACTGTACAGATTGAGTTCTTGTATTGGAGATGGGTTATTTATGACATGACAATTTTTTGCTGGCACCCATGGCTTCAAATTTTGCCATGGTTTGATGATATTCAACAGTTGTATTTTTCTAGATAGACCCATTATATGTAGGGTTGAGAGCATACAATGATTGAGAGGTACCTTTCTAACAAAGTGGCTAGATAGTTCGAGGATGTACAAGACAAACTTGATGATGCATACAGGGCTATTTTTGTGAGATCAACTAGAGAGGTTCCCACATGGGTACCATCCATTCTTGCTCCAGAGGCTGTTAAGAGTTTTTGACAATTGGTGGCCCAGCCTTGGGCATATGATCAGGGACAACCAGTAGCTCAAACCACTCCAACATATGATGCATGGTTTGTCCCACCTAGATGATTGATAGATCTGGCAGGTGCTCCTCCCATAGGGAGACTAAGAGGTAGGGGAGCCAAAGGTAGGGGGCAGGGAGGCCAGAACGGCTAGGATGGATAGGTTTTGGGGGTTCCTCTAGTTGGAAAATAGCCTCATGTTCAACTGTAGGTTCAGCCTTAGGTACATCCTCAGGTGTAGCCACAAATACAACCATAGCCAAGACCACCACTAGATGCATGAGACACATAGATTCAACAGCTGCAGTAGCAAGTAAAAACATTGACTGGTGAGCGAGATCAGGCCCATTAGCAAATTTTGGTCATTACTACTGAGCAAGACCAGGCTCGACAATAGGTGGTTGCAGTCACAATGGAGAGAGATCAGGCACTGCAGAGAGTACATGTTATTGCTGAGAGAGATCAGGAGGTGGCTCAGAGACAACAAATTGAGGCTATGATGGTAGCCACACATGGTCAGACCGTGTCAACAATTATATAGAGAGGCCATTATAGAGGTTGCATATTATAGGTAGCATTATCATAGAGATGTTCCAACGACTCTTCAACAACCAGATTTTTCACAGCATAACAATGCACATCACCGAGCAAAGGATCAGCCATCAGGGCTTGCTTTTTATGTATAGACACTTTTTTATTTTTCCCCATTCTTTATCACATATATACATTCATGGGATCCTTTTTGATAGCCTCATGGATATTGTACTTATCATTGATATACATACACTAATCCAGATTTGGTACCATGACACATTTTTTGATATATATATATATATATGATATAGATATAAATGATTCATGCTATGATGTGTTCACTTTATCTCATGTATGTATGATATGATATGGATGCATTTTATTTATGCCTATGTGATATGCAATGATCACGATATGGATGGATGCATTGTTATGTTCTTTTTCATTATATTTTCATGATATGACATGGATAGATGATTATGATATGCAGACGTTATGGATTCAAATGATGTGGATGCATTTCTTTTTGTATATTTTTTATGCATGTTATAATGATGATGTATGTATGTGAATGTATGGATGCAGGGTGGATGCATTGATGATGTTTTTATTGACTATCATGATACTAGGTTAGTGCGGAGAGAAGATAGAGGAATAAAGAATGAATGACCGTTGACAATGATGATTGCTTCAAAAGATCCAACAAGTCCTTAAACCATCAAGACTTTATTAGAGATGGTGACGAGACAATGCAAGATGTAGGATGAGATGCTCACACTTCAAGATTGGGATTTTCCATCATTCCTTATTGTTTGATATAACACATATATATGATGCATCAATGTATTGATTACCAGGATGGCATTGTATCTAGTGTAATGGACTTTGACTCAACAAGCAAATAACATAGTTCTTGTTCTTGACATACGAAAATGCCGTTGGAATGCAAGTTAGAAGCTTAGAATATATAGCATAAAATAATACACAATAGTCAACAACATACTCCAAACAACCTTCCTACACACAACTAAGCAAAACTGAAAATTGAAATTTTCATTTTTTTTCAGTTTTTTCTATGCTGTAGTAAATTGCATTTTTCGAGGCCTTCGAAGCAGAATTTGGGGTTCAAACTTGTGTCGATCCTTAAAAATTGATTGTCGAAGGTAGTTGATTTTTAGGGACTGAATTAAGCCTCTTGGAGAGCTTTTTGACGATGTAAATGTATTTGAATTTTGACCACTGAGTAGAAAGTTATGACCCCAACAAGTTGGGGTAAACTTTTTCCTAGTTTTTTCTCCAAATCTGCAAAACCGGTTAGTCTAAAAAGCAAAACGATAAGTCAGTGACATGTTAGCATTCAAATAAAGTCAAAAAATTAAAGCACATGTTGAAAAAAATAGACATTAAACTTCTTACCAAA
The DNA here is from genome assembly GCA_007258455.2 of Sequoia sempervirens. NCBI lineage: Eukaryota > Viridiplantae > Streptophyta > Pinopsida > Cupressales > Cupressaceae > Sequoia > Sequoia sempervirens. The sequence goes on from VDFB02281492.1 coordinate 623,524,690, forward strand.
GTTGGGTGTCGTTGCACACGATAGCATCAGGATTTGAAGTCTGGGTGTCACTCTAGTGAAAATGGGCGTCACTCTGCAGCAAAAACAAAGAGCACGATAGCGTTAGTATTTGGTCAGCCATCATTGCACACAGTAGTTTCAGGATTTTAAATTCGGTGGTGTCACTCTGGTGAAGTTGGGTGTCGCGTTTGAACTTTTCGATACCTCTATATTAAATTAGCGTCACCAAATTTAAATCAGCGCCAGTGTATTTAATTAGCATCGGTCTTTCAAATTGCAATAGCGTCGCTATATGGTGACGCTCTTCAAAGGGAATTATTGTTTATGATTTGGGCATTGTTGTACCCTACAAAACAACAAACAAATGAAATTCAAGCTAAAAATGGTTAAATTAACGGTTTGCCCTCTTTCTAGCACTAGAATGTGACCGAAAAATATTAGTATTGGCTGAATTATGCTTCATCCATGAAGAATCAAAACATAAGGGAGCCACTAACACCCGAATCGCAACAAGATCATTCAAATGAAATTGAAACTAAACATTTATCAAAACCTAACATACTAAATTATGAAAGCTTTTAAAACATCTACTCTAATCCATATGAAACTTTTCCCGTTGTGGAATTGGTGTTGTGTTGATGTGGAACAACGACCCTTTCCCAATCCCATGATTAGTGAGCCTATTTCAGTCGATTCTATGGAAGAGAATCAATAAAGCCATTGTGATTGATGTATGAAAACCTAGTTTATGCTAAAAATAAACATGATGCAAGCTAAGTTACCATGATTTTATGCTAAAAATGCACTGATTATGCTATTGCTAAGCTAATCTAAGCTAAAGCTATGCTAAAAGATGAAAACCCTAATTCATATACAAACTAAGTTGGATGCATGGAAGCCATTAATGGATGCTCTAAGCTATTATGCAATTAAAACTAACTAAAATAAGCTAATAAGTGAGTAAATATGAGAGTATGGATGCAAGTGAATTCAACAACATATGTTTGCAATTGAAAGATGGATCCATTTGTCTCCAAATAGTGATCTATTTATAGGAGAGAAAATGACGAATGAATGGTTGAGATCAAAAAGCTTAATCAATGGTCCAACATGAAGGGGATGAGAGGCATGGATCATGGATTCTCATCAATGGATGAGAATGCATGATGGGTTTTAATCAAAGGCTCACACTTGCCTCAAACAAACACACTTTTGACTTGCTCACACAGGTCAAAGGTAACTTGCTCAAAAGGTTAAAGGTTAACTTGCATTTGAAGGTAAGTGAGTTGATTGGAGGAGAGAGAATATTCCTTTGGGTGAGGAAAGAGGTAATTTACAAATTAAAACAAAGTTTTAATTGTGTAAAAGAAAGGGATAAGGAATATTCCATGGGAATATTCCCTTTGCTTAGAGGAAAATTAGTTTAATTGCTAATTAAACAAGATTTTATTTATGCAATTAGGGGATTAGAAGAATTAAAGTGGCATTTATTAAATTAGATGATTTAATAAATGGGGGAGAGGTGAAATGATATTTAATTAAATAACTTAGGGTTATTTAATTAAATAAGATGACTTAGGGAATTAAATTAAATATTTTGATTTATTTAATTTAATAAGATGAAATGTTAGCATGAAAAGGGATGAATTAACCCGATTCAATTAATTAGGTCAATATATGAAAATGATGCAATTAATTAAATTAGCTAAGGTAATTTAATTAATGAAGTGAAAAGAGGATGGATTAAAGAGGAAATGATGTTAGTAAATATTTTTTAAGTGTATGATATCAATTAGGACATTTTTCAGTGTCTACAAAAATATAAGACCTTAGATAAAATAAGATTTTCTTTCAACAATTTTGATGCGTGTTTCTCAAAACAAAAATAGACCATAGTTAAGTTGGATATCCAAATGTTTATAATGATATTAATTGATAAATTGATAGATTCTTAATTGAACTAGACTTGTGATTCCAATCAAACTTGATAAAGAGTGGAGGTTTCCAACTCAAGATTAGATTCGAAGCTCTCAAGCTGGTATATCGACAAATAATATCATATGATAAAGATTAAAGATAGGAGATCTAATATGAACTTTGATAAATTTTGACAATGATAAGACAAGATACTAGAAAATTGTCCACTCCTCAAATAGTATCAAGGATAATAACACAATACCAATAAAATATTTGGTTAAGCTTTGATTATTTAGATTTTTTTTGCTTTGATAGATTTTTGTTTTGATAAGTTCTTAATTTTTTTAATGAAACTTCCTATAGTTAAAAGTAGGCTAGAATATTCTAAAAGCACATGATTGAAATAGTCTAGAAGTGCTATAAGACAAACCAAAGGCACTACAAAATTACCTTGAAGTGATAGAGAATGAGCCAAATACATAATAAAATGTCTAGAAGCATAGTTTTAGCATTTTGACAATTTTTTCAGTTTCAATTTAGTTTTAATTATTTTTATTTTTGGAAAGAGATGCAATTAAAGATTTAAATGATTGAAAATGTACAATAAATGAAAGGCCTAATTTTTAAAGTTATGCAACAAAGTATTTTTCTTGTTTTCTTAATTTTTTTTATTTTGATGCTTTTGTTTGAATATTTTCCTAATTATGCCGGTATTGGCATGGTGTGATGGTTTATAGGTGGCATTGTTGTTCTTGCCACCAAGGTTCAAACCCTATTGAGGTGGTATTGTTGAATGGTTGTATCCGGTTCATAGCTATGGTCAAAATCGTTTACCCCTTGAATTAAAAATATTTTCCTAATTATTTAGAACTTTTGCAACTTTGTACTTAAAAAACTCAAAGCAATGATACCAAAAGAAAATTCTCAGGCTCAAATTTTTATGGATATCTCCCCTCTAGTTTCAAATGGAAGATGGGTGATCTAAAAACTCAAGCACATAAAACACACCAACAAGCCTACTCAAGTAGGAATGGACAATAAGTTTTAACTAGGATTCACAAGCTCAACGAAGGTTATCCTCTAAATATAGCATGAAGGTACATGATGCCTTAATAAATAGATGTAATGGAATAATCCCAAACAACCAAGAGGAAATGGTAACCCACTCTCCACCTTTACTTCTCTAAGGTATAAAAATTTTCATACCTTTCTCAATGTAATGCATTGGTTCTGACATATAGATTTCTTCCTCCAAATCACCATAAAGAAAAGTTTTTTTTGTCACATAAAATTGCACCCTATTGAACAAGAGTTCAGTGTTCTAATGACACAATGGAAATGATCTCAATGTGTGGGACCTTACAAAATGAGGTCAAGTCTCTAGAGAAGGCTGAATTCCTCTTCCACACTAAGTGCAAATGTGTTGGTCTAACCCAACACATGAAAGTCCTAATGCTAACCTACTCTAATAGATCACAAGGGAAAAGGGGTAGAAAGAGACATGAAATGTGAAAGAAGGTGATGCATCGAATCTAGAGTTTGTTCCTTCCTACTTAGATATGAAGGTAAATGAATTTTACTCAAGCATGCAAGAGGTAATGGTGACAATAGTTGAATTTTATTGACATAAAGCTTGAAGTAACCTTTACAATGGCAGAATGCAAGAGTTGTATGTATACGAAAGAAAAATATCAGAGAAGCCAGAGGAAGGATACATCATAATGATAAAATATTTCCTTTATGGTTCAAGCATAACAAGGATTTGAAATTAAAACCCTAACCCTAAACTAACTAGGGTACAAAGGATGAATTCAATCAGATTAAAAAATGATCTGAATTGCTCCCTTTACAAATCAACATAACTAGCCAAAGGCTCTGATAACTCAAGCACATCCCAAGATGATGAATCTCATGAATGCAAGGATGGGCACCCGTGAATTCTGCAACAAAATATCATACCAACATACCCTTCCAAGAGAGATTTGGCCTCTGTAACACATCAAAGAGTAATGGTGTTGTCGAATTCTAGAAAGCAACATTGAAAAGGCATAAAAAACCAAGCCATAGTAGATCAAATTTGATCTAGTAGTTGAGAATGTCGTTGATACATTATTTCTGCAAATCTGTCATGAACTAGGTAAAATAATCGTTGAAGTTTGAATGTTGGCCGTTGGTTTGGAGATGGATGGCTGAGATCGGGTTCCCAAATGAACTTTAAAACATGATCATTAATCATAGGATAATCAAGATCAATGGATATTATGTAGCCTGAATACATTGCTGATCTCCTTAAGAGCATAAGGCAACAATTTTTTATGCACAGGATGCATGCGATGCAATGAAAATCCACCACATATTTCCTAGAACACGTGTCACATAATCACTCCATCACACATTGAGCCTGGACCCACCATATCACCATCATCACACATTGCACAAAGTAATTATGCTTTATGTTTCCAAACCGTGATGTGAAGAACCCATGCAATGACTTTCAGATACTTTTCTTCTAATCTGAACCATTGACGCTCTCATTGCAGCAAACAAGGCCATCATGGAAAGCACCAGGGTGGTATTATTCGCAAAAATGATGTGAATGATGTGCATGATGAACATTAGATCCTCTTGCACTAAACCTAAGCCATTGGGACCATACAAAGCAAACCAAAACCTTGGGCCCACCAAGATACTTGTCGCCTCAACATTCACCATTCGTCCCTCAAAAAATCCTTTCGGGATGTCGAAGGGATCATCATCAACATCCTGCCGATATCCACCTATCCTTCTAATGAAGATATCATGCCTTCATCCCTCATCATGGAAAGGATTTTATTACTTTGGATCATAACCATGATGCATAGAACACTCACAATGACCATCAGATATTATCTTTAAATTTGGGCCATTTGTTTTGCATCATGCATTTGACTTGAGCCTTTCAACATGAAACAACGATGCAAAGATTCCACGTGATTCAAAAGGACATATAGTCCATCACACATCACGAGAATGAAATTAGTGGTGATGAGCTTGTAGTGATATGAAGGCAAGGCACGATGCAAAGAAAGATAGTCCATGGCACATTACTACTTTGTTCTCAATAGGAATTTATCAATCCATGATGTGAAGAGAGCTAGCGATATGAAGGAAATACTAGTGCATCACTCATCGCTGAAATAAGGTCAATGAGGGAAATTCAATCTACGATGCACTTCAGGCTAGCAATGGGAAATCACTTAAGTGATGCATTTTTTGCACATGATCAAAGTAGTTTTAAAATGGGGCCATGCCTAGGTAAATAAGACTTGGGAAAAATTATTTATTGGCCCTTGAACATAAGACTTTTAATAAAATATTTAAATTAGGGCTACGACCGGAAGACACAGGTAAAGGGGCTAGTAAAAAACATGAACACCTAAGACATAAGTTATAACTTAGCCAATCAGGTATTGGGTACAAAAGGTCAATGAGCGAAGAAAATAAAAGTGGCAAGGAAAAAACACTAGGGTTTTAGGAGGGTTTAAACCCGACATGCAATTTAGAAACCTAATTAAACACAATTAAGGAGTTTCAAAACCTCAAAGATCCAGATTCATCAAAAATAATCATGGATTTGAATAGGATGTACACATAGGATCTCTCGGATCGTATATTAATGATGTGCATCCAAGGGTGGCATAAAATATGTCAACAGTTGTCTTCACATCCATTTTTTCAATCTCTAAATTGTATGTAACCACAAGTGATAACAAAAATATAATGGGTGTCATCTTTGTAATAGGAGAAAAAATATCACCATAATTGATTCCCTCAACTTGGAAATAACCCTTCACAACCAACCTTGCCTTATATCTCTCAACACTACCATCTAAACCAATTTTTTTCTTGAACACCCATTTGCAACCAATGGGCTTACATCCATTAGGAAATGGCACCAAATCCCAAGTTTCATTTCTTTTTAATGTATTCATATCTTCATCCATGGCCATTATAATAATTTTCATCACTCATAGTCATAGCCTCCCTTATGGTCCTAGGCTCATTAGTGTTAGAAATCAAAGAAAAAATACAACTAGTTAAAAGCACAAAGTTGTGTCACATTTTCGGCCAAATAAATAGTTCTGAGAGGAATATTTTTTGTTGGAAAGGTTTTGGCCAAAACCATGTGGCCTATACATGGCACATAGGGTTTCGGCCAAATAAGTTTCGCCCAAATTCCAAAAAAATAATTTTTTCCTTTTCCTACTTTGAAATTGGATTTTTTAATGTGCGAGGTTTCTATAGAAAGTGCTATGGGGGAAACCCTTTCAATAGAAAGGGTTTCGTATTGAAAGGGTTTCGGGTGAAACCCTTTTTATAGAAACCCTTTCTACCGAAAATGTCTATGTAGCATCCTAATTGGCAGAGCCAACTCAACTTTTTTCAGAATTTTCTAAAACTTTCAACTTCAACTAAGTATTTCTTCAGTCAGAATGTTTTTTCTACAAAAAAGAAAAATACCCTTTTGTAGAGCTCAGAGTGGTGAATCCAAATAAGTGATTTTTTTAATATTTTGATTAGTTTTAATATATTTTATTTTTAAAATAATGCAAGTAGGTTATTAAAGTTAAAAAAGAGGTTGATTAGAATTTTTTTAAAAGAAGTAAAGCATATTTATTTTTAAAAAAAAAAATATGTGGGGCACGAGAGGAGAGAGTCTTCTTCAAAAGGGTATAATTTTTTTTTTTTGAAAATGATTAATAAAATAGACAATAGTTGACAGCTTGTGAAAACTATCGAATTTTGACAAGTTTGACTTTAAAACGTTATTACGAGAAAAATATACATCAAAATTTGATTTTTCTTTTTCCATGCACAAGATATTGAAGTTACCTATTTGGAGAAAAAAAATTAGGAAGAAATGAAGATTTTTTCAATTTATTTATTGACGGTTCATGAAGTCACTTTTTTCGGAAATATTTAGCATTCCAAAATCTATTCTTAAATTGATAAAAAAGTAATGAAAACATTTTTTTTTTTAAATTTAAAAAATTATAGGAATAAACTTCATCAAAAGTTATACATTTCATTAGTTTACATCATTTTTAAATTCAAAACATAAAGACCATTTTTATGTGGTTGAAGTTTAGCTTTTTTTTTGTTGTTAGTTGATTCCTTTATAAATTGTGACATAGGTTTGTGCTTTTACCCAACTAGAATCTTGTAGTGAATATCTAAACCTTTGTACTTGCCTCCTAACTCACTTAGACCTCCTTAAAGGTTGAGGTTGAGGTTCTTCATCTTCTTCAAAAAAAATAGATTTACTTGATCTCTCCTCATCATCAGGTCCATCAGATGTTTTTGGTTCTTATTTTTCAAGGGTAGGAGGAAGATAAACCACATCCTCTTTCTTTTCTTTCTCTAGTTGTAAAAAAATTGTAGGTGTAACGAGTTCCCTAAAAATCACATTTCTGTTATACAAAACCCTTTCATCCACAAGATCCAAAATATTGTACCCTTTCACACTGATGCCATAACTGATGAAGATACTCTTTAATACCTTGTTCTCCAACTTATACCTCTTCTCCTTAGGCACATGAGCATATGCCTTACAACCAAATACTCAAATATATCTCAAAGAAGGATTTTACCAAACCATATCTCCATGGGTGTCTTATACACAAGCATTGAAGTAGGAGACCTGTTAATCAGGTATCAAGCAGTGGCAATAAATTCAACCCAAAAAAATTGAGGCTATCTCCACTAAGCATACTCCTAACCCTCTCCATCAACATCTTATTCATTCTCTCTATAACTCCATTATGTTGAGGGGTATATGTATTTTTCTTATGTCTTTCAATCCCATGTTCTTTACACAACCTATTAAAATTATTTGAACTAAACTCACCACAATTGTCATTCTTCAAACATTTAATCTTTATATCCTTTTGATTCTCTACAAGAGCTTTAAACTCTTTGAATCTATTAAAGACTTCAAATTTTCTTCTAAGGAAATAGACCCATGTCCTTCTACTATAGTCATCAATAAATTAAATAAAATAAATAGATTTTGTAATCAAAGGAACACTAATGAATCTAGTCCAACACCTCAAAATATTTGTGAGAACTAGAGTAAAATTGAACAGGTTTTTACTTTCCATAAATGCAATGTTCACAAAAATCAAACACAAGATTACAATTATTCATCCCCTAACAAGATTTTTATTTTTTAGGGTTCTAAGACCATTCTCACTAATGTGTCCAGGCCTTTGATGCCATAACATTGCTTTCAGTGCTGGAAGTTTCATCTCGATTGAATGAGCACCCTTATGTACCCAAAAAGAACAACCATCAAAATTTTATGCAATTGTCATCTTTGCTACTGGTTTTGATGGTGAGGATGAAGAATTTGAAGTTCTCTTCTTCATACTAGAATAACTATTGCACTAAATAGTGCATGCATCAAGTTGAAAAAAAGTTCCAATCCAAACACCCTTAGCCAACATCATAGCTCCTCTTGTCATCTTATATCCTCTATTTGATAAAAATACCTACACACCTACATTATTCAATTTACTTATAGATAATAGGTTTCATGTCAGCCTATGGATATACAATACACCATTGACCCACTTCACTCTACCATCAGGGAATCTAATAAAAAATCTTCCATGGCCAACATTAATTTTTAAAATGGATTCATCACCCAAGTACACCTTCCCATCGTAAAACTCTTCATACTTGAAAAACCAACCCTTATGTGACGTCATGTGTTACGATACACTAGAGTCAATCAACCACACATCTTCAGATGCACGTATTTCCAAGGAAACAATAAATTCTTCACCATCATCTTGAGAAGAATTGTCTGAAACAAAGTTATTATTTTCTTCTTCTTTTTCTCCTCTTTACATTCCTTGTGAAAGTTACCAAGTTTACTGCAATTCCAACATAGATCCTTGTACTTTCAAGGAGACTTAGATATCCCATGAGATTTGAATCTTCCTTTATTTTATTTCTTATTATCACTCTTCTTTCCTTTATCCTTGGATCTACCATGAACCACAAGAGACTCCTTATCCAATTCATAGGATTTTCTTAACATCTTAGACAAAAGAGTTGCAAAAACATCATACATCTTGAAAGTGGTAGTGGTAATTTCAATGGCCATAACAAGGTGGTCCCATGAATCTGGTAATAAACACAATAAATTCATACAACGATAATCCTCCTCCATCCTTACACCAATAGAGGACAACTAGGAAACAAGCATATTGAACGAATTCAAGTGATCTGTAATAGATCCAGCATCATCCATCCTTAGAGAGAACAATTTATTTCTCAAGAATAAATTATTTACTGGGGATTTAGCCCAATAAATTTCTCCAATTTTCTTCAACAAAGTTGTAGCCATTTTCTCCTCATTAACATTTAACACAATAAAGTTAGAATAATAGAGTCTTATAATACCCTTAGCCTTTTGATCCATTTGATTCTAATCTTCTTGTTTCATGCCCATTGGCATGGAACCAGATATTGTGAGCCATAAATCTCTATCCACCAATTGGTCCTTCATATTGAGTTTCCACAACTCAAATTTGCCTCCATTGAACTTATCTAATTCAAACCTCCCATATACAATAGCCATATCTCCTACACAAATATTATAAACCCACTACATAGGCTCCCACAAAAACAAAGATCGGTACAAAAAACTCTCTACCCAACAAATAGAATCAAAGTTGATTAATCTTTGATACCAACTAAAAGGAGGAAAGGTATGTGGAAATGCTTCCAACATTGATCTAATAAGGAGAGATGCATATCTTTAATGCTTTTATAGTTACAATATGAGATGCACAATAAAGAGATTAATTAAAATAACATCACGTGAAACTATAAAATCTCACAACACAAGATATACATGGGGAAAACCCTTTTGGGAGAAAATCCTCACACTCCAAAACCTTCACAATGTATTATCAAATCAATAGTGATTACAATATACTTGCAATGCAAGTTCTTCAAAGAGTATTCACAAATGTTTAATTTTGGATCAATTTTAGTAGCATAACAATACCTAAAATGAACCATACAAACTACTCCCACAAGCACCTTGTTTGTACAAAAATACAAGCATGGAGGAAGCTTCATGAATAAGCAACAAGGGATAGGCGTTCAAATCCATGTGGCACACTTTTCCAACAAATAGTTGAATTTTATGACACTTTTCCAATGATTCCTTACCCCCTTTCATGCCTCTATACTTGGGTGCCCAAAATATTCCCCAAATAGGTATGATATATGCCTTACAAAGTCATAGAATCCATCATATATGACAACTCTTACAATTGTAAACGAATCTATCATAACTGAATAATAATAGAAGATGCTTCTTACACTCTTTTACAACTTGTCATAGGTCAAAATTGGGCACCCAATTTCCCATCCAAATATGCTAATCAACACTTGTCTAACCCTTCATGAAATCTAGCTCTTAAACATCATAAATTTTTCATTGGAATTTTGCATAAAATCGTCATAAGAATCCATCATAAAATCATCATAGGAATCCCTCAAAGATGTTGACACATGTCAAGAAATATCTTCCAAAAGTGGGATGCCTACATTGCCTTTTGGGGACCATAATATCCTTATCACCTTCCATGTCACCTTCCAACATGTCAATAACTCATAGTGCCAAGTCATATTAGATGACAAATAAATATGAACAAGAAATTACAACATAGGTATAATTAAATTACTAAATTAATGCTAGGAAATTGCGAATGTTGAGACACCTTAATTCCCAACAAGAATCACCATATGATTTATATGCAAGGTTTTTGGATGCTTTGTTAGTAGTCCCCAAATGTTTCAGACCTGATGATTTTGTTTGTGTCAATTTTTTTGTGAAGCTTATGAATCAGGTTTGAGTACTATGCACTAAAGCTTGGGTGACATAAAATTTCTTAATGATCTAAAGAGACTCTCTCAATCCAATGTATTCTGAAAGGATTGAGAGACATAGGGAATGAAATCAGGCCTCCACTAGCATTCATTGTCCCACCTTGATGTGTTGGCACTATTATTTTTGTCCCACGAGAGGTGGAAGAAAAATATGGCTATTGGAAACCTCACATTGTTGTCAAATGAGGAATTTTGAAAGGACGTATTTATTATCAACATGATCAAGTGGTCTAGAGTTGACAAAAACTAATATAGGCTATTGTAGATGATCCTAACATCTATCTTTAGGAAGAAACAATAATTTCTAAATTCCATGTAATCTAAGAATTTTTACATCATTTTTTCTTCAATTGTTTTCTCATATGGATCTTAAAAGACTCTCTCAATATAATTTATCCAAAAAATATTGGGAGCTCTAAAGAAAGAAACAAGGCCTCTTCTATAATTTACCTACCCACCCCAACATGTTAGCACTATCTATTTGGTGCCACAAGGTGAAAAAGAAAAAATATGACTCTTCACACCATTACACTAAATGCCACTGATCCCTTTTGTAAGAATGTATTCATTGTTGACATGTTCAAATGGTCTAGAGTTGATAGAAACTAAGATAAGCTATTATAGATGAGCCTAGCATCTACTTGTAGGCACAAATGAGATATTCCTAAGTGTCATAGATTCAAATAATTGTTATGTCAAATTTTGAAAAAAAAAATCTCTTAGGTTTTTTAAGAGACTCGCTTGGTCCAATGTAGCCTAGATCAAAATTTTAACATGTATCTTGCATGTTTAACATTTAAGATAAGAAATCATCTATTATTATCATATTAGATCTAGTAGTTTCTATATCATGATTATTATGAGATGTATACAAAAAGAAGAGTACAACAAACATTTTAAAGCTAAGAATCCATGTAATAATTTATCATAAATAAATATTGAACAAGTATGTAATAATTTAGAATAAATTAAAATTAAATATTAGATATATATTTCATATGTCTATCGTTATACTTCTTTTTTATGAATTCTTACTAATTAGGGTATTCATAGAGAAATATATAGTAACTCATTTGGCAAAAAAATGGTCACATGTCCTAATATAATCATATATCTAACTACGACTACCATCATGGTAATTAATATTGTTATGTATTGAGGTAAGAAACTATATATGATCTATCTACTAAGAAAAATAATCATATAACAAGGAATCAATCTATAACATGTTATTATTCATAACTCAACCATTTTAAAGTTATTATTCATTCAAATTTAAGTTGAAAAGTAGGAATGCATGCATAAAAGGAATAAATTATATTGTATATCAAGGTTTATATATAAAAATCTAGGATAATGGTACACATACAAAACTTTGGCATATATGCCAACTCAAAAAAATCTTACAAAATATGGCATATGTCATCTCAAAATCTATATATAATTACATGTTGAATAGCTACATCAAATCCTAACTGTTTGATTGACCTTTTATCTCTGGTGAATCCCCACCCTATGGTGGACCCTCAAAAAGTGGCCTCTTGATGTCATGATACTTATTAGTTGATGGATGCAAAGTTGATTGCAAGGATAATTAAAACTATAAATTTGATTAATTAGTTAAATGATAAATAAATAAGTTAGACTAGTAAAAAAAACTTATCTACTAAAATTTTAAACTTTGAAATTAACATCGATATCACTATAATCAACAATAAGTTCTCTAAACTATCAACTAAATTAAAATTTGATTTAATTAACTCAAATCTTTTTTGTTGTTCTAAGATTCATTCTATTAATGATAGTCTCTTAGGATGATCATGAGTCCTACTAAAGCATGATGGAAAAGATGCAACATTTCTCACTTTTTAAACATATTATAATAGTAAAATAACTTTGATATAAATCAATATATAATTATTGGAGAAAAAAGGAAATGTGTGCAATAAAAAGAGGTTAGATATGTAAATAAACAATCTACACTATTAAACAAAAACTTATCTACTACAAAAAATTATATACTACTAATTAGGCCTCTTGCATTGACTGAGAAGGGGTCTTCATGGATGAACCAACTAATATTTTGTGCATGAAAATTACAAGAATGTAATATTATATGTATACATATAATCATATTATATGTATACATAGAATTTTAGAACATGGGAATTTCACACCCTTTTTGGAAAGGCTCCATGACCATGATCCCAAGGCCTCTACAATTTTTTTCTGCTATTGGCATGATAGAAGGTTGCAGGTTGAGGGGATGGAGTTTGTGATGAATGAGGAATTTTTTGCTTCCATTACTTGGCCGCCAATGGATGACTGAAAAATTTTCAAGGAAAGAAAGAGTAATGATGATGCCATGGACCAGTTTTTCAAAGACAATGAATGGAAGAAGCTGATAAAAATACCCTCATGGGGTTACGAACAAACTTCTCTGAAGTGGATTTGGCCGGATGTAGCAGAGGTCATTATGCAGTATGTCACCCTAGACAGTCGATATACTACCATTTTAGACACCATTTCACCCTATTGAATCATTTCACACATGGGTTACATGTTTCATTTCCTTTCTTTCTTCTATCTTCATTGGAAGTGTCAGTCTATTCTCATTTGAAGAATAGAAGGGCTCCTATTCTTCATAAGGGCCTCATACTGCTCATAATTGAGCATGTGAGAGCCCATACTCCTGCCAAGTCAATTAAAGGAAAGGAGAAGGCTATAAGTGAGGAATTTCTCTCAAGTAGTTCGAACAACAGTGCTAATGATGAAGCTGAGTGGAATGAGGAGGAGGGTGGTTCTTCGTCCCCTGTGGCGGCCCCCTCTAAAAAAATAAAGAAGGGGAATCTTAAGAGGAAGAGTGTTGTTAAGAAGCTAGTTTTGTAGGAGTCAAACTCCCATGGGTCCCCTTCTATTGGAAATGACATTGACATCATCTCTGGTGGCTCTAAGGAGGATAATGTGCTTCATGGTTAGGATTTTGGTGTGGTTGGACATAAGGAGAAGGTCATGCCTGATGATGCATGGGTTAAGGAAGTAAAGGAAATGTCACGGAGGGAATCTAGATGAATTGCAAAGCTGAAAAATTAGGTTGTGAAAGGTGGTATGAAGGGTGACAATGCTTTGGGTAAAGAGAAGAGTGTCGAGGAAACTATTGTTGAAATCAATGATTCCTTGTTCAGCAATCCCCCAGTGTGGAGCTATCGAGTGAAAGGTCATTGCATGAGGATGAGGGGATGAATTTGAATCCTGGAAAGCCTGAGCCCTTAAAGATTAATCCTCTCTCTGAGGATTTCTCATACATGAATGATGATAATAATTCAATGTTTGAGCTTTTGAATATGACTCATTCGGGGGAAACATGTACATTTAAGCTTGCCAACTGGGTGCTACATGAATTTAATAAGGTAAATATTAAGATAAGGGGTCTGAAAGAGAATATGTAAAAATTATCGAAGGGTTCTTCTTCGGATATTCTAATTGAGAGATTGGTTTATTTAGAGTGCTCCTTTATAGACTTTAAGACCCTGTGTGAGAATCGCCTTTCTGAAATGGAGGTAAAGATTAATGATATAAATGCAAATATCAAGAAATTGTTGTAGGTTAGTCACTATTCGGTCAAGAATAGTGTGGAATCCCTGGAGGTCTTATTTGGTAAGATTAGTCAACTCATGGAAGATCAGTTATATTTTGCACAAATGTTGGAGAAAGACCATTCTTCAAAGGGTAAGGGGAAGAAGGGCGACTAAGATGAGGCAAAGGGCCCATGTACCAGAACTAGGGGAAACCTTAGGAAGACCTTTGAGGAGGAAAAGCATGAACTACTGGACATGGTCAATCTGCATTCCAACTAGGAGATTGAGGTGGCTAACACCTTGAAGAATATGAAGTAGTGTTTTTTTCTATGTTGTTTTCTATTTCTATTTTGTTGTTGTTGGGTTGCTTTTTTTTGGCTGTTGGTTTACCTTTGGTTGCTGCTAATGCTTCAATGTCTTTCTCTTTGAGCAACTTTCCCTCTTTTGTGTTGTAAAGGGTTTTGGGTCTCTTCAAAACTTGTTTTTCCAATATAATAAAAAACTTTAAAATTAACATCTAAATCACTATAGTAAACTATAAGTTCTCTAAAATATAAATTTAAGTAAAATTAAATTAAATTACCTTGACTCTCTATTTTTGTTCTAAGATTCATTCTACAAATGATGGTCCTTTATGTCAATTAGGAGTTCTACTAAAGCATATTGGTAAAGGTATCACATCGTTCACATTTTAAAGAGTATAAAAGTAAAATCAAACAAGGATATATATTAATATATATTTAATAACTGTTGATGCCAAAAATTGACAAGGTAACAACCTTATGAGAAACTCAGTTAATAGGGGGACCAATTGTGCTAAACTGAGTGACCTCCAATTTTTTTATAGAAGTCAACTTCTTTTGTATTTGGGGTTTTGGAATGGGAAAAGGAAGCATATATAAAAAATAAAGATCTAACTAAGGAAATGCACCAAGATGTAGATGTAGGCACAATAAATCTATCTTTTGGATGCGATTTAAGGGCCCATTCAGTAATCTACTAAATCTCATAATTAAAAAAATCAAAGACGAAAACCTAAATAATTTATCTAATAACATAAAATAACTCCCATACACATTTACTGAAAATAAGAGTCAAAGACATGGTCTAAATCAGCAAACTTATATTGAAATCATAGAAGTTCTACAAATAAACAAATCATAACAATAATGGCACAGTATAGTAATTTGGTCAAATAGCCTAAGAAAAGAGAAAGGCTGAACAATGACACAGTCTGTGAGTCTTATACAATAATCTAAAATAGTACAAAAGGCCTAGTTTCTTTCACAAATTTTTATGTATCTTTCGAACTCATTTTCAAAAGGAAGAAGTAGTATATATAGAAAATAATCCCACTGCTTGGCGGGCCAAATAATAGAAAAGATTCCTTCATCATGAGAAATGCTACCCAGAGCAATGATTTCCTAAGGCCGTTGCAATAGAAAAAGATTTGAGCCATAGAATGCAGTCTTCCTAGAGCTAGATGCATCCCTAAAAATGATGATGGTGGTCGAAATAGAAACTCATGCAGACATGTGTCGCTTAATCATGAAGGCATTTAGGACACGTGGTGATAGGTCAGGGCCTGTGGTTCATTCATCCGTCCTTGTGATGAACACCCATGCGAGGAAGACACATGGAGAAGTTCTTGCTACCGAAACTGATTGTGGGGTCCACCAAAAAGTGAACATGAATAGATGCTATGTGGCATGCAGGTGGAGCTCTTTTGAGAAGTGAAGGGAAGTAGGCTTCAAATGCCCACGCTGATAACACATGGAAGCATGGTGGGGCATGCCAAATAAAAAATGAAAGGAATCCCTATGGAGAGCGCCTGGTGGACACATGTCGGTAGTAGGTGAAGATCTTCAGAAAGGGGCCCGATGATGTTTAAATGTATGGGGCGCGGGCTAGACTTAGTAAAATATGAACAACCTGAAGGGAGCTCAAGGAAATTTATATCCACAACAATTGGCGACTACGAGGAAAATTTCACCTGTGGAAGAAGGAACCCAAAAAAATTTAGTTCGAAGACAAGAGCCTTATCTATTGGGTGATGCAATTAGAGCTTGGAGAGAGCAGTCTGCATAGTCAGCTAGTCAGCCTCGGATGGTGTTGATTTTTCATGTAGATTCTCTTGCACTCCATGCAGATCGATCACTTCTTTGTATGGCAGCATCGTGGATATATCGGCTCTAGAATCGAGTTGGAAGAGCAATCATGATATCTAATGAGTGACGCCCTCAATATCCTCTGCAGTAGGGGGTTGATTGAAGCTCTGAAAAGTGGATATGTCCTATTGCTTCTCTTCAATCTTCGCTGCAATCTACTCTGCTATGGCCACCGAATTATCAGAAAGAAACGGGGAGGAAAGGCCCATCTGAGTTAGCTAGGAGAATTCACTCACATGTTGTTCATAGTTTGGCCCAGTGTGGTAGCGCACTCACTAGTATGGAGGATGGCTGCATGGTAGTTGATGAACTCTTTTCCTGTATTGGAAGCTAACTTGTGGTCCTCAATCTCCACATTTGCTAAGTCCTCATCTGGTACCATGTATAGCTTATTTAGCAATTTTCTGCCTTGGGAACCTTTTCCGTGATGAATTGTGGGAATCACTCAATCGTTCTGTGAACTTCCCTGCCTAAACTTGTTGCCTCTTCCATGAACTAGAGCATCGACTAAAGAGTTAGGTAGAAGGCCTTGACCTTTTCCTAGTATGAGATATATAGCCACTGGGCTACTTGAAGGAGGTCTATCTAGGTAGTAGGGGGTTGGGGAAAATTATTCAAAAAACTAATTTCCGCATCCCTTGTGCCAACATCCTATGTCAGTTCCGCAATCCTTTTGTTTGCAATGGAGAGTTGTTCCTATAGGGTTCTCAAACCGGCAAGCCATCTTTCTTCGGCCTGGCTTCTATTTGTCGATTCCCTATCTAGGGAGAGCTTCACCTCCATGAATTCCTTCTCAAATTGAGCTTGTCGCCCCTACAAATCTGTCCTTTTATTCCAATATTTTCTCTAATTCAACACTTTGATGTTGAAACTCCTCATTCCTTCGTTTTATCTCCTCCTTTGCCCGAGCCAACTGGTCTTGTAATTCTTAGTTTTTCTACTACAACTCAGTGACCAGGTTGGAATCTTGGGCTTGGAATTTTGTGAGTTCCTCTCGAAGTTTGGCCTACTCTATCTACACTTGCTATGACAAGAGCACAAGTTTTGCATCCTTTGCCTTGTCCTTCACCAGTAGGACTTCAATTCTCTCCTTGACAGTTTAGAGCTCTTCTTCCTTATTCTTCAACTAGTGACTGAACTTGAGGAATTTGGTGGTCACCACTCGTTGTGTTTCCTCCATGATTTGAAATTTATCCTATAGCTGAGCTATGCTCAGATTGAATCCCAAAGCATAGATGCTATAATCATCGAGTTGCATCTCACCCTGAGGCTTGATGATGGTTGGATGCATGGTCACAAAATGCAACGACTGTTGAGCCTCATTGAAAGGTGTTTTCACTTTTGGCTCCGCTAGCCTTCAGCCTTCTTGTCCCTTTGCTTTTGGAGCCTGATAGCTCATGCTTGTTTTGTTTTATCACCCTCCAAAGAAATTCTACTGACAACCTAATGAGCTCACCTGCGAAGGGTGCACTACAAGGAAGAGCAAAAGGGAATGAGAGGGTAGTGGTTCCAAGTGATTTCTTCCTCAGAAGAGAGACTGTTAGCGGGGAGAACGGGGGAATATTCCAAGGCCTAGTCTGTGAAGCAGCGAAAGGACTCATTAGGTGTAGTGGTAGTAGCGAAGTCATGGCAGATTCCATCTATTGGGTGAACTGGGTAGGGGCCAATACAGTAGTAGCAAGAGGGGTATAAATGATGGTTGTGGATTGGGCTCCAACGAATGGTGGAAGGGTTTGTGAAGGAGTAGAGGAAAAGTATCCCACTTGGGAGAAATGGGAGAAACATCCTACAACCATTGTAGTAGAAGTGGAAAAAGAAGGGTCGACACTTGAAGTGATGGACGACGCGGAGACATGAGGAGGAACCAAATATTGTGAAGCAAGAAAAGAGGGAGTGAGACGTACTTGTAGTGTAGATGATTGTGATCCCTGGCTTGTTGGGGGCTCTTGGCTTGTTGTGGGCTCCTATGAATCTTCCTTAGAAACTGCATCTATGCGCTGCCTTTTGGTTGGTGGGGAATTTTCCACCTCTATGACTTCCAACAATTTTTGTTGGGAAACTCTAGGTTTTTCATGGTCCACGTGCGTGTCTACAAGGATCCTGAATGTGATATATTCACCCACAGCTTTGGAGCAATTGTGTTGGGCTATTTCATTGCTTGTTTAGTGTTCTACACTGGGGCTATGTTTACTTCCTTTTCCTTCTCCTTCCCCTTCCCTATATATTTTCAAGCCTCCTCCGGGTCCACATCCTCAGTACTACTTGCGTCGGTATCCTCATGCTCGTTGTTCGACAACTTATCAAATCTATCATCCGTTTGTACATCCTGATAAGGGGTATCAGGGCATTGGATCTCTTGTCGATAAATCTAGAAATCCCTAATCCTTTCCTCACTCTAGTTAAAATTCCTTACCAAATCATTGCAAAGGGTGCCCCCATTTGGCGCTTCTCATTATACTTCACCAAAGGGAAGTAGAACTTAAGCCATGGTGGCCTATTATCCTCTATGGGAATGTGAACCAGGTCTACCAATAGATCATCCTGATCGTCCAGTGGGTTCTATCGATTTTCCTAGTAAGGTCGAGGGTTGTGTGTTACCTTGACAAATGTATTTGGTAAGTCATTGTCGGGGTTGTACTGCCATTTTTCACAAATAAACACTTGCCCCAGATGAGCCAACTTTGCTTCAAGTATCTTGTGTGTCTACTTCTTGGCCATCACCACCATCTTGAAAGTCAAAGGGTAGAAGAACCCCTTCTTACCCCTTCCTCCACATAAATTATTGTCAATAATCGACACTTTTCAGAACATTTCAAGGGCCAACACCCTATTTGTGATGCATGCCAAAATCCAAAATGCTTCCTTAGTAAATCCACACATCCAAATGAATGAGAAATCCTCTCTGAGAAATTAGTCACACTTTGAAGTAAAACTCTACATCCACCAATTTGGTTGATAGAAAGCCAATAAAATCCACCATCCTCACTCAAGTCTTAGAGAATTGGAGTCAAGAAATAATATGAGAATGCATTATAGTCATAATTTGTGGAGAGGAGAGGAGTCCATAAAAAAACATGCCTTCTTATTCCCTTTTCATCGAACATAGCCAACCCCACATATTTTTTGAAGAAGTTGGGGTTCTGGTGTAAAAACATATGGGCAAGGAGAGAAGGAAATATGAACATTTGTTGTGTTTTGTATTCCCTTAATTGGCTCAACATCTCCCCGATGATGACTTCTGTTAAGTCATACTAGAATAAGGAATGTTTCCTATGCAACTAAAACCCCAGACCCAGTTGAAACTCCTGAACATACCTGTCAATGTCCAGGCCGCAAACAAAGGCCATCATTGAGAAGGCATCCTGCATGTCCACGGGGAAAGCATTGCGCGCTGCCGAAATATGTGGTGGCTTTTTATGATCTTCTTTGGACCTTTTGGTTTCTTTGTTATAAAAATCCAGAGCAAGATCTCTGGTTCTCCATATTTTCTCCCCCTTTTCTGGAATGAATGACTCCATCTTGTCCACTTTAGAGTTTTTTATAGGGATGCATAGCATGCTCCATATAGCTTCTATGCTAATATTAACTCTCAACTCCTAGCCCTCGATGGTGTTGATATCTGGGCTAAAATGCTTAATGCCCTCATCAAATAGTTTCGGGAAGTAATGCACAAAAGTGACCATATATTGTGGAAGCCCACTAAACCATTGCTTATGTGCCGAAGAATCTGAGTCACTATTCTTCTTCATTCTCTCATAGGATACCTCCCTTAAGGTCTTAGGGTTCTTTTTGAGGATGGGATCATGAATTTTATCCCATTCTTCCTTTATTTGGCTTTGGTCCCTATGAGTTTTTTTCTTCCAGTGACCCTTGTGTGAATCCACTGTGGCTTCTCTAGTATCCCAGGTGAAACGTAAGAGGTATCACCAAAAATATTGGCCATGGGTGCCACATGCATGGTGTCAAAAAATATTTTTGTTGCCTCTTCGTGTGCTTCTATTTGAGGATTTTGGGCCATTTTCCTTTTTCTATTGATTTCAGCTATGCTCAAACTTGTTGCAATTCACTAGTGTTCCTTATCAATTCTGCACTCAAAACTCCTTGCTCTGGATAGCATACTTAGGAAGTTTTTTACAATGTTACCCTCTTGCATGAAATACTTAGTTATTTCTTTCTTGGGGTGGTAGACAACGATTTCCTTTTAGCATTAAATTTGGCATATATCGCCAACTCTTTTGCTTGTGCAAAATGAGTGTCTTGCTATTTTGAAAAGACAAGAATTTATAATGACATTTAGTAATTGTAATATCACAGAATTGTACCTAGGGGAAATTCCATATTTTAACATTTATGCCTAGCATTTATGACACCTTGAGATATTAATGAAAAAATCCCATGGGTCAGAATTTCACAATTCTAACTCTATGTGGACAAGTGGTTGTGCAATAGAATCTTGGTAACGCATTTCCTAAGAATACATGCCTTGGATGAATGCGCAACACACAGACATCTACGCAACATGCTAGCATCCTATCTGTTTCCCAAGTTCAAAACGTGGAATCTGGAAGGTTAACCCTTGAAACACATGTCTTGGCAGTTACACTCCAAAAGTAACGACTCTTTTCAACCCTTGCAATCATTAAAACCTCTCTTTTCCTTCCATTTGAAGGTTGGAAGACATCACACTAGATGATCTCTCTCCACTTGCTCCAACTTTGAGACTTCCTCTTCTTTGATAGTAGTGTACTTATAGGCAAATCCATGTTGGATTGTGGTCCCCACAGTAGCAATAGTAGCTCTTAAGCAAGTACTCAGCAGTGCGTCTATGTGCTCTGGAGAGGGCCTTGTCCCGTGGGTAATGCTCTCTCTCTCTCACTTTCCTTTTGTACTCATTTGTTTAGTACTTCATGGTGTGGGTTCTACTCCCAAGCGGGTATTGCTTTCACCACACACTTATTGTGGTGCGGGTTCTACTCCTGAGTGGGTATTGCTTTCACCACACACTTTGTTTACTCCTTTAGCATTCCTTTCCAACTTGGTTGTTCATGGAGGTGGGAACACCAAAGTGGGGTCTGACTGAGGCAGGCCCCTACACCGCCACCCAATAAATTTATCCTCAGTCTTTTGTGTGTAGGTTAAGACCAGGAGCTTGGTGTGAAGATTCAAACCTTTTGAGAAAGGTAAGCTTTCCCCAACTATCTTTGTATTTACGTCAGCATTTGGTCTTTTAATCAAGTTAAGTAGTCCCATACAGACTCTTCCTGAGCTTGGGAAGTAAGGTTTATTCTTATCCATTGATCTCCTAAGCTCTCTTTCGCTTAGGATGCCAGCATGTCTTTCAAACAACAGAGTGCTACGTTGGCATCCTAGAATTGCATTGATGTCTTATGGCCGAGAGCTCTCCCTTCTGAGATAAGAATCCTCCAATCTTGCTCCCTCTGGATCTCTATCAGTCTTAGCTAAAAGCATTATTGAATCCTAGTTCTTTATTATTTTATTGATCTATTACTTTGAGGTGTATAAGGGTAGTTTGTTCCTTGGTGATATCTTGAGAAAGGAGAGACCCGTGTGTAGTGAATCCCTCTTATATCACATTTTGGTGAACTTGACATGAACGTCAAAAATTTCTTTATGATGTTGTACATTCATGATGGCTTTTCCAAGGAACATTTAGATATGCTGGAGGATGCTCTAGATGATTTCTTAGAAGCACTCTCCTCTATCCACAAATCTCCCAAACAAGCCTCCTCTTGACAAGCTAAGGGATCAGTAAATGTGGTGGTGGTCTTAGTAGCTCCTCTGAGCCCTAAGAAACCCGTCATCTACATAACCCCAACCGACTCTTCCGTCTATGGAATCGCATGTCGTAATGATTCACCTGACTTGAATTCAAGGTTCGTAAAAGCTACGGATTCTACATCTTATAACACTGTTGGGCACACATATCCTCTAAGGAGTAACAAACAAAATCTGAATAAACAACCTCCTATTCCTACTTCACAACCTTTTGTCACTACTCCTTTACCACCTTCTCAACCAAGCTTTCCTTCAGCACCTAAGCCTGTGATCAAAGCATCGGGTGACTATGATGTTGTCGAGCAGCTTTTTATTACTCCGACTAAGATCTTGCTTTGGGATTTACTTCAAACCACTCTTGTTTATCAAGAGATGCTTCAGGAAGCTTTACAAAATATCCTCTTTCCTTCCTCCGCTAGGCCCATAGATGTTAATGCGTTGTTGGCTCATATTCGTGCGGATTCATTGAATATCATGTTCCACCCACAAGAATTCTTGCCTTCGAATGTGCAAAAGCAAGCAGAGCCCTTGATGATCATAGTCAATGTCAACATCGGTATTAGGTGCACCCTCGTTGACACCGGTTCGACTCTCAACATTTGTGGTATGGACGTACTACCTAAAATTAAAATTGACTCATCCTCTTTAGAAACTTCCTCCTTGTACATTCGTGGATTCGATAACGTTGGCCACTAAGCTCTAGGTACAATAATACTACTTTTGTAGCTAGGCCCCATTACCTTACCAACATTGGTCTATGCGATGCTCGGTCCCTTACAGTATAACCTCCTCTTAGGGAGACCTTGGATCCATGCTATGGGTGCAGTAACCTCTACCTTACACCATTCCTTAAAATTTGTCACAAATAATTGAGTAGTTACAGTTAAAGTAGATCCAGAAGGCGTTCACCTCTATGAATTGGCTACCAATAGTCATGCTTCATATCTACCCTCAAGAATTGTATTCCATCTTTGACTCTCGATGCTATGGTGTGTTCTTCATCAATAACCTTTGTGGAAGTTGTCCCTGGGCCAATTTTTAGAAATGAAGAACCGCCTAAGGCAGAAGATCCTAAATCTCCCTTGTCGACTTCTCAAATGAATGCTTTTCTCAGAGATGATTGGGGTTCCCTGAACTTTTCCTAATTATTCATTTCAGAATATAAGGTGAATCCCTGATGCGTGAACCTTCCAAGTCCCCTTAATAGAAAGGTGGATGATACTCCCATGGAGGAGAAGGAGTGCAACCCTATTCAAGAGACCACTCCTTCCTGCGTTGAGGAAAACAATCCACCTCCTACAAAATAAATTAACATTTGTGAGCTTGGAAAGGAAGGAAGAAGTACCCCCGTAGAGATGTTTGAAATCCATTGGTGGAACAAAGTGCTCTACATGGATCCACCACCCCTTGAAGTTTTGCAAACTCGTTATGGGCTTGGATATGAGATCATTTCTTCATATGGCAATGGGATTGGATGTTTCATTGAATAGTCTAAGAAAAAGCCTTGGTGGAGTGTTAATATGATTTCAGCTGAGTCATTAAACCTTGTTCACCCTAAGTTAATAGAGGAAAAGGAGCAAGCCGAGAAAGTCCCTCTTGATGTCTTCTCTTTGGAAGAAGCACTAGAGGAATTTCTAGGTGCTTATTCCCCATTTCCTTTGTATCATCACAAGAAATTATTCTTGTATCGTTTGCATAGCCAAGCATACTTTGGAGAATCTATCTTGAATATTGATGAGGAGGACCCTCTATCCAACACCAATGATGATGTTGTGATACCTCATCATGAGGACTATAACTCCCTCCTGAAGGGGGACACTATTGAAATCTCCATAGATACTGCATCCTCTGAAAAGATGATCAAAATTGGGAAGTGTCTCTCTTCGGAAGATGTAGACAAACAATCTGATCTCTTATATTCTCATCCTGACATCTTCGCTTGGACATATGAGGATATGCCTAGTATTGATGAATCTATAGTGGTTCACAATATCATCTTGTGTCCCGATGCCAAGCCAATTAAGCAAAAAATCCAAAAGATCAATCTTAGGGTGGCATTAATGGTCAAGACCAAGATAGAGAAACTATTGAAAGCAGGATTTATCCGTCCTATTGACTATTCCCCTTATATTTTGAATATAGTTGTTATTATTAAGCCTGATGGTCGTATTCACATATGTATCGACTTTCGAGATCTTAACAAGGCTTCTCTTAAAGATGTTTTTCCACTACCTAATATAGACATGATTGTCGACTCGACTGCAGGCCATGCATTGCTTTCTTTCATGGATGGCTTCTTCGGTTGTAATCAGATCCATATTAATCTAGATGATCAATACAAGACAACCTTTACTACCCCATGGGGTACTTTCTATTATGTGGTCATGCCCTTTTGGTTAAAGAATGTAGGAGCTACTTACCAACGGGAAATGACCCTAATTTTTCACGATTTTATCCACAAGATTTTAGAAGATTATGTTGATGACATATTGGAAAAATTGGTAACCCATCAGGATCATTCCAAGAACCTTCATCTTATTTTCAAAAGACTCTGACTCTATAAAATGAGACTAAACCCCCTTAAGTGTGTATTCGGAATTGACACTGACAAGCTTCTAGGGTTTATAATCTCTCACTGTGGAATCAAAGTTGACACTAAAAAGATTGATGCTATCATTAACATGCCTCCGCCAAGGAACATTACTGAGTTGCAAAGTTTACAAGGGAAGATTCAGGTGATTCACAGATTCATATCTCAGTTGGTTGATCGTACCCTTCCTTTCACTCACTTATTGAGAAAGGACGTTCGCTTCATGTGGGATGAGGAATGTCAAAAAGCCTTTGAGTCAATCAAAGCCTATTTGGCCAATCCACCCGTATTGATTCTGGCTATACAAGATAGACCCTTTCTACTTTTCCTAGTTGTGTCACCATATGCTAGCTATGTCACCATATGCTTTAGCAGCTCTTTTAGCTCAATATGATGACACTGGGAAAGAGAGAGCAATCTACTATATTAACCGTGTCCTGGTTGACTATGAAACCCATTATTATTCCATGGAAAAACAATGCCTTGCTCTCATCTTCGCTACGTAGAAGTTGAGGCACTATCTCCTCCATGATGAAACACGCATCATAGTAAAAATGGATCTTTTAAGACACCTATTTTCTAGTACCGACCTGGCAAGGAGATTAGCGAAATGGGTTATGTTACTTTCTGAGTTTGACATAAAGTTCATTACCCAGAAATCAATAAAAAGGTCAAGTGGTTGCTAATCAACTGGCAGACACTCCCTCATCTCAATCCTTTCCCAGCTTGGATTTATTTCCTGATGTAAATATTTTGGTAATCAATCATGAAATTGAATGGAAAATGTATTTTGATGGATCAAGGTGTCAAACTGGTTTTGGAGCAGGCATGGTTCTAATATCCCCTAAAGGTAAACTAGTTCCCCTATCCCTTTGACTAGATTTCCCTTGTAGTAATAACATCGCTGATTACGAAGCCCTTATAGCTGGCCTACATGTCGCGATTGTGCTAAAATTCAAACATCTTCATATCCTAGGTGACTCCAAACTTATAGTAAACCAAATAATGGGAACCTATCAAGCCAAGCAAAGTAATTTGTCCTAGTATCGGGACCTTGCCTTGTCTTTTCTTAAAGAGTTCTCCTCCTTCACAATAGATAGTGTCCCTAGGAGAGAAAACATACATGTTAATGCCATGGCAAGCACAACTTCCTTGGTACCTTTTGAGGAGGATATGAAAGAATACCATTTTGTGGTTTAGGTCTTGTGAACCCCTACAGTTCCTGAAGAACCTGAAGCCAAGTACCCTGTGTGTTCCCAAGTGGACTTTGGGGAATGGTTTTTTGAAATCTATAACTATCTAAAGACTCGAAACTTCCTCGATGGTGTGACAAAGAACAACCACACTTATGTAAGGAAGCTCTCAGTTTGTTATGTTATCTTGTCTGATGCCCTTTATAGGAAAGCCTAAAATTTCTTGCTTCTAAGGTGCCTTACTAAAGTAGAGATACCCCTTGCCCTTAAGGAAGCTCATGTGGGCTCTGGGGGTGGAAATTTTGGTGGTAAATCCTTAGGAAGAAGACTAATACACATGGGATACTATTGGAAAATGATGGAACAATATTCCTTTGACTTTGTCAAGAAGTGCCCTCAATGTTAGCAACACAGATGTCTCATTCATGCACCTGCCCGAGTTACAAAATCAAACTTCCCCTTGGCCATTCAGTAAGTGGGGGTTGGATATTATTGGAAAGATATCACCTCCCTCTTCCAAGGGACATGCCTTTATCATTACCGCTACGGATTACTTCACGAAGTGGGTTGAGGCTATCCCACTTTGATCTATGAACACATAAACTATTTGTAGTTGCCTTATGAACAACATCATTTCTCGATTTAAATTTCCTGCTACGCTTGTTTTTGACAATGGTACACCATTTAAGAACAAGGAAGTGAAGCATTTCCTAGAGAAATTTTGCATCCAACAGAGGTTTTCCTCACCATACTACTCACAATCTAATGGTCAAGTAAAAGCATCTAATAAAACTCTTGAGCTTATTCTCCATAAAATGGTTAACATGGTAAAGATTGGCACATTCAACTGACATACACTTTATGGTTCTATCACACGAGTGTTTGTACGGCTACGGGAATGACACCCTATAACCTAGTGTATGGCGCCTAAAGCTATCATGCCTTTGGAGTTGGAAATTTTTTCTCTACAGGTTTCCCTTAAGGGGCTAATTGACAATGAGACTTATTGAGTTAACCATTTGCATCAACTCGAGATGCTCGATGAACGCCGTTTACGAGCCCTCAAACATCTTAAAGCTTATCAACGGTGGTTATATAGATAGTACAATCAAAGTGTGCTTCCTAGAACCTTTAGAATAGGAGATTTGGTCCTCTATGAGAACTAGAGAAATGTAAATGCGCCACTCGACTAGACAGGAAAATTTAGTCCAAACTAGTTAGGCCCTTACATTGTAATCTTTGTATATGGCTCAAGCACCTATGGGTTATCATCCATACTTTAAAAGAACCTGTCAATGCGATGCATCTTCGTCGATATTACGTGTAGAGTTTTATGTGTTGTCTATATGATGTTCTCTCTACAGAAGGGCAGTAGCACTACATATGATGACATTGTTCATTAACACATTATGATAATTTTGTGTAATGAATAACTACGTGCATGTGTGTGTGTGTCCATTAGATCATCATTGCATTTAATTAACATATAGTTATGTGTGTTTATTAAATCATGTTAGCATTTAATATGGACATACATTTACATGAAAATATAATATCCTTAGCATAAGCATATGTGAAGAAAATAAAGAGCATACACATCCAGATAAACAATGCCATGAGATCAAAATCGGTGTATCCATATATATATATATGCAATGTATGTATCCAATGTCATGTACATGTATCAAGCAACTGCTATAAAAAATGAGTGGCTGCTAAATATATATCTATAAAAAAAGATCTACAAGTAGATATGAATGTATATGTATCTCGCTACAAAAAATAATATGAACAAAACTGATGGTGAACTCTTGATCACTGCGGTGCATGGCTCTCAAAGCCCTTTGGCTCTGGTGGACACTCTGGAAGTCATGGGAGGGGCTGGATGGTGGTCATGGAGCATGAGTGATGCGAGCATGATACAGACATAGATGTTTGCATCCCCCTGATCTCCCCCTGAAGAGAAGATATCATCAGCTTCGCCACTCGCAATTGATTACGCAATCGCTGAACATTTGTCGGGATCACAGCCACCGACTGCTCGTCGACATCATCGAGATGACTCTGGAGGGAATCACATGCCTGCTTGGTGGCATCAGCCTTCCTTACTGCCATATCTTGCTTGGCGAGTGCCATCTGCAGCTCCCCTGACAACTGGTCACACTACCCTTTGGTAGTCTTCAACTTTGCAGCAAGTTGGACAATCTCTATGCCCTGCTCCTCGTAAGCTGTCTATAGGCATGCAACTGGCTCAAAAATGGGGGCATAACATCCCACAGATACCAACCGATATGCCTCGAGCATTTCTCCTTGAATCTATACAATAGGGGCAACGTCGGAAATACACTGAGCTATGAGCCCAGTCCATCCCTGTGCATCCTTTGCAACCACAGAAAAGGAAAAATATATCAGTATCGCATGACATATATAGATGTATATAATATAAAACTGAAAATACAAAACATAAACAACAAATCACGTATAATTGGGTCCCCTGGCTGCCATGACGGGTTAGGGTGAGGATCAGTGTTGGGACCTGTGCCGCCAGTCTCGGTGGCTACTCCCAACACCGCTAGTGCCGCAGTTGCAGAAGAAGATAGTGGTGTTGAAGAGATGGGTGTAGCTAGGGGAGGATCTGACCTCCTCTGCTACCTCAACCTTAGTGTTGTTGCCTCCTCCTCTTGAGGTACCTCCTCCTCCCCAGCTTGCTTCTAGTCTCTCCTCCTGTCCTACGGTGGTTGGGAGGGAAATTCCCCCGACTAGGATCTCCTCTCGGAGCATCCTCACCGAACACAGGAGTAGGAAGATGCCTCTCCCATCACCGTGTGAAATCAGTTGTGACCCTGACATTATCTACCATTGATATAGGCAGCAGAGCATGATCAAGCTCATCATCATCTAAGGGGACAATGTCCGTAATAGTGGGATGGGGGCAATCCCCAACCCTCACCGCACTCCTGTGGGACCTAGTGTATGTTGTCACGTCTTCTGGTATGGTCTATGGTTGGCCATGTTGCTACATGAGCTAACTCCAATAATAGGGTAATATCACAAAATCCCTTCGGCCAACCAAAAATTGATCCCACTATAGGTTCATCAAGAACCTACTGTCATCCACCCACCTAAAAAATTGGTAGGGTCTCCATCGGACCCCATCCATAGCAAGAGTGTCAAACTGTAAATGCCAAAATTGTAGGTCTCCAAACCTCCACTGTCCCCTCATGTCAAACCAATGGGCCATGGGGATCCGATACGGTCATCGCTAGGGAAAACCAACTGGTCGAGTGCATATGATGTGGGAAAAGGCCCACACATGCAAAAGAGTGCATGCTGTGAGGTTGCGATACTCATAGTGTACATATTGGCCTAACTCCTAGTAGACGTGTGCAAGCATGTTGTGCCCCTAGGAAAAAACAATCATGTGCTCCACCATCTCCCTGATCATATGGATCAGGCCCCTATGTAGGTGCGAGCCTCGCCCATCTTTCATGATCTGAAATGTAACAGTAACAGCCATGACTGAGAGGATCAATGGCATTGTGGTCCTCGCATGGTCATACTAGTGTGTGTAGATATGACCCATGCTGTCATTGTTGTCAATCCTCCTTGTGCAATAGAGGAAACCCTCTGATCACTCCTGTGCCAATCACGTGTCATCAAGAGCCATCCGCCATCCACAGATGGGTAGCCCAAGGATTCGATAGATGTCCTTGAGAGTAATGGTCATCTCTCCACATGGTAGCTGGAAAAATGACGTACTAGTGTCCCACCCTCCATAAGGGTCATCAATATCTGCTCATGATATCTCATCTCTGGCATGGTGAACACATGCCAGAGACCGACTCGCTCTAAGAGTGTGACCTCGTCATCTGATAAGTGGTCCCTCTACTCGCAAACAAGCCAAAATGCTCACCCTTCAGGATGCTCTCGAATCTCTGGGTACTCCTATCAAAAAAATATATATATTTTTTGAATCAGAACATTGACATTTGCATCAAAACAAGAAAAAAATCATTAAGACTTATGTGCGATGCGTAGACGTCTGCACACTGCTCATATGTCTCCTAACCGCCATGATTGCCTTGAAGATGACAATGCATCTTCAAGATGATAGCACACATATGAGACTATAGCATGTGTCCAAGATGACAACACAAATTGTGGACGAGGGCATAGAAAAAAGACACCTGCGCACCTTGCCGACAGGAAAATCCTAAAAAACACTTAAAAAATCGCAATAAACACGAGTTTGTAGCCTACCTGGTCTACCTTGTGACCTCGATGATGTCCCGGTGTAACTTCTCTAGCCTTGACTCCTCATACTCTCTCTTGCTAGGCATTTTACTAATTTTCTCTCACAAAATTCAACAATTTTCTTGCGGTGAATAGTGAAAATGACCCTTCTAGGTGCCCACCTAGGTATAAATAGGTCCCCCCTGGGGCCCATTTTTCCTAGGACTTGTGGCTTCTCAATTTCTCCTGAATTCACCTTGCTATGCTGGGGGAAAACTCAAGAATAGGTATAAGGTCATCTCTTGATCATATTTTTTTTCCGAACCGATGACTTTTTTTTATCATTCCTCTCTCCGTGGTAGTTTTCTTCTAATTTTTTTAGGCTAACCTAATATTTGAGTTTTGCAAGTTAGAACCTTGAACAGTTTTTGCAACCATTCTAATACTATTTGTTGAGCTCGAACGCTTGGGGCACCTTCAGTTCCGGTTAGCTCGGCTGCAGTAGTCGCTATGGTCTCTTTTTGTTGGCACACAAATCCATAAAATTCAAAACCTTGGGAAAGAAAATTCTCTACTTTAGTGAGGCTAATTTTTTTCAAAAAAATTGAGCCCACTAAAGTGGGGGAAAAATGTGATATCATAGAATTGCACCTAGGGGAAATTCGATATTTAACATTTATGCCTAGCATTTATGACACCTTGAGTATTAATGACAAAATCCGGTGGGTCAGAATTTCATGATTTTGACTCCATGTGGACAAGTGGTTGTGCAACAGAAGTTGGCGACACGTTTCCTGAGAATACAGGCCTTGGACAAATGTGTGGCATGCTAGCGTCCTTTCCATTTCTCAAGTTCAAAACATAGAATCTAGAAGGTTAACCCTTGAAACATGTGTCCTGGCGGTTACACTCCAAAAGTAATGACTCTTTGCCACCCTTGCAAGCATTAAAACCTCTCTTTGCCTTCCATTTGAGGGTTGGAAGACATCACACTAGATATTTCTCCACTTTCTCCAACTTTGAGACTTTCTCTTCTTTGATAGTAGTACACTTATAGGTGAAGCCATACCAGATTGCAGTCCCCCCGGTAGTAGCAGTAGCAACTCTCAAGCAAACACTTAGTGGTGCGTCTGTGTGCTCCGGAGACAGCCTTATCCTATGGGTAACACTCTCTCTCTCTCTCTCTCACTTTCCTTTTGTACTCATTTTTTTACTACTTTGTGGTGTGGGTTCTACTCCCAAGTGAGTATTGCTTTCACTACACGCTTATCCTGGTGCGGGTTCTACTCCTAAGCGGGTATTGCTTTCACCACACACTTTATTTACTCCTTTAGCATTCCTTTCCAACTTGGTTGTCCGTGGAGGTGGGAACACCAAAGCGGGGTATGACTGAGGCAAGCCCCTACAAAGCCACCCAACAAATTTCTCATCGACATTTTGTGTGTAGGTTAAGAGTAGGAGCTTGGTGTGAAGATTCAAACATTCTAATAAAGGCAAGTTTTCCCCAAGTATCTTTGTATTTACTTCAGCATTTGGTGTTCTAATCAAGTTAAGTAGTCCCATACAAACTCTTCCTGAGGTTGGGAAGTAAGGTTTATTCTTATCCATTGAGCTCCTGAGCTCTTTGTCGCTCAGGCCGCCAGCACGTCTTGCAGACAACAAAACACTGCGTTGGCATCCTAAAAATGTGCTGATGTCTTCAGGTCGAGAGCTCTCCCTTCTAAGATAAGAATCCTTTGATCTTTCTCCCTCAGTATCTCTATCAGTGTTAGCTGAAAGCATTACTGAATCTCAGTTCTTGGTTATTTCATTGATCTATTACATTGAGGTGTATAAGGGAAGTTCGTTCCTTGGTGATCTCTTGAGAAAGGAGACACCTGTGTGCAGCGAATCCCTCTTATATCATAGTAATGATATCCAACAACATGATTTTCTTGGGAAATTGAGCCAATGATTTGCAGGTGTGTAAACCTTTTGCATGCTTTGGAAATTAATATCTCAAAGAGAATGATTAAGCCAAATACGCAATGAGTACTGAAAAATATTTTTGTTCTACCTTCGAGATTGAAACATGCTTGCAACGCAACACCTTAGCACCTGGTCTTGTAGACTACCATTGAAGAGTGCCACCAACTTATGCTAATCAATTATCTCTACTTGACTTCGCATGAAATGAGTCATACATAGCAAACGCAAATGGGTGGAAAATTTGAGCTAGCTCTTGGTGGAATTTTTGAGTTAATAACTCAATTAGCATCATGCTTATGGCATGTAGGTACCTTGGATATCCTAGTTATTTCTATAAATAGGCCCCTAGACAACAACAAAATCACACTTAGCAATTTGGAAGAATTGGTATTAGGCAGTTGGGTAGAATTAGCATTAGGCATTTGAGTAAAGCTTAGCATCATGAATACTCCAATTAGGCTGGTTAGTAAGTCTTAGACAACACTTTTGGGTGAAATCTCTAATAGGCACCTAAAGCGAATGCTAAAGAATAAGCATTCGTTGGCCATAATAGTGATGAAATGGGTTTTGGGAAGGGATTGCATTGAGTACGAGGATAAATATAGGGTCAATATTAACATTTTCTCACATTTTGTTGCCTCTTTGCTTGATATTCAAGTCCCGAAATAGATGATTATGCACTTGACAATGGAGATCTTTACCAAGCATTACCTCGATGGCCTTGGTGAAGTGGTGATGAACGTAGTGTATGGCCTCTGACTCCCCACAATGAGAAACCTCCACTAACATATTGAAGAAGATGCAGTGGTGCCATGGGTACCATTTTTGAGTGGGTTTCACATTCAAACACATGAAGAGCACTGCCAGAGGGTCACTCACACCTGTCATTTCCTGTTGCACTGCTATAATGTGGTGCTTTTCTATGGTGTAGAGTGGTACACTGACTTTAGGGACTTGGTATATCTCCCACCACTAGTCGTTGATGTTGTTGATGCTCCTATTGCTCCTAATGCTCCTGTTGTCATTCCTAATTCTCTTGTTGCCAATGATGTTATTCCTGATGTTGTTGTTGATGCTCGCATTCCTGCTACCTGAGACCCAACACTTTTATATTTTTTAAGAATAAACCTATTTTTTGCATGTATGCCTTAAAAAGGCTTTTAGCATATATATATATATATATGAAAAAACTGCATAATATATAGATATACTCTAAAAGTATGGCCTCAGATCCATTTTGAAAATGTATTATCAAAGTATATATAATTTTGTATATAATGAATATACAGCTTATATCAAATTCCTCTCTTTTTTATTTTTGTAATTCTACAATATGGGTTACCTTTTCTTCATTTCTTTGAGTAATTTTTCTAATTTTTTGCATATGGGTTCATTTTTCTGCTTCATGGGTTGCTGATGAGTTTGGAAAGACTAGCCAACAAAAACATGAAAGAAAAATAATTACAATACTTACATATTTACACTAGCAGAATAATAAAGCTTAATTAAATAGTTTGAGGTGGATTTCGTTAACCGGAATCCCCAATGCTTCCTTCTCCATATTTTCTAATTCAAATGTGTTGTGTTTCTTGCATTGAATTATTCTAAAAGGGCCTTTCCATAGACTATTGAATTTTCCATGTTGGCCAGGCTTCACAACCCTTTTGTTGAATTTTAATACTAGGTCTTCGCATTTTAGACCCTAGCCTAAGGCTTTCTTGTTGAACCATCTTTTAACCACCTGTTGGCGGTTAGAAATGGCTATTAGGGCCTTTTTCATTTTTTCTTGTACTTCCAACAACTCGGCCAACCGCACCTCCATGGCTCAATTTTCTTCAACTTCCAAGGATTTGAGCAGTTGTAGCGCAGGAATCTCCATGGAGATGGGCAATAGTGCTTCTTTCCCATACACTAGCTCATATGGCAAAGTCTTGAGGACTTGCTTAGGAGTTATGCATTTTTCCTAGAGCTCTGCCTAAAGGTTCTTATGCCATTCTCTTTGGTGTTTCGACCCGATTCTTTTAATGAGTCAAACTAAATTTTTATTAGTCGACTATGCCAGGTCATTCCCCTATGAGTAGTAATTTGATGATGTTTTTAAGAATATGTCATGCATGAGTGCAAATTGACATACCTTAGAACCTAGGAAATCCTTAGCATTGTCAAAGATGATGGTCTTTGGTGGGCCAAATTTCATTACTAGCCCCTCAAGAAAGTCCACAATCTTGGCCTCTGTTGTATTCTTCAGGGGCATAGCCTCGGTCCATCTAGTAAAATAGTCTATGCCTATGAGGATCCATTTGTGTATAGCGCTAGAGGTGGGATTGATCATCCCGATAAAATCAAGGCCCCATTGTGTGAAGGGCTCATCAACCACTATCAGATTGAGAGGCATTGCGGATTTTTTTCTTCTTCCTGTGAAGAATTGGAATTCTTTGCAAGCTTTCACCAAAGAGTATGAGTCATTGAATAACATAGGCTAGAAGTATCTGGTGTACATGATTTTGATAGCGGTGGCTTTTGCAGAGAAGTGTCCACTTGCTGGACTACTGTGGAAAGTGTTGAGAATTTTCTTTGCTTGCTCTATGGTGACACATCACAGTAGAATGCCATTGGAGTTCCTTTTGAAAAGGACTCCTTCGATGAGTACATATCTGTTTTTCTACAGTCAGTAGAATCTTCTCTTCTGAGAAGGAAGACCTAGCAAATATTTTTCAATATGCATGAATCTCACTCTGTCTGCTAGCCAACAACCTTTAGACTCAAACTCATTTGTTAGAACCAGCTCTTATTTCTCTTCTTCAGCTTCCATTTCCTCATCACATACCAAATATTCACATAGTCCTCTTCCTTAGACGGTCTTTGTAGGCTTGACCTCAATTTCATATTCAATGATCTTAGTGATCTAGTTGGCCCTTTTTTTGGTGATATCTCCTTCCATTATGTACTCATGCACACTGGAATGCATGACATAAACAACCACCTTTTTGCAAGATATGAGGTGTCAGAACTTCTTGAGTCCCTTAACAATGGCGAACGATTGCCTCTCAATAAAGTTGCAGTTCATCTCATAATCTTTTAAGGTTTGGGAGTGAAATGATATAGGATGTTCTCTCTTTCCTTCATCATCTCTTTGAGTTAGCACAGTAGTGATGCTAGATTTGCTACTAAATACATACATTATAAAGTCCTTTGATAGATTTGGATTGACTAGCATAGGAGCTGAAGAAATAGCATCCTTAACCTTATCAAAGGCTTCTCTAGCTTCCTTTGTCCATTTAAATAATTGATCCTTTTTTAGCATCAGGGTGATAGGTCTAATTATTCCTGCAAAATCAAAAATGAATTTGCTTACAAAATTTACCCTCCCCAAAAAAGACTGGACTCCTTTCTTGTTGATTGGTAGGGGAAGTTCCCTGATTGCTTTCACCCACTTAGGATCAATAGCAATTCATTCTTTGAACATTACATGCCCCAATAGTTTGCCTTGTGGCACTCTGAAGAAACATTTTTTTAGGTTCAGGGATACCTCAAACTCCTAACATTTTTTGAAAACCATTTCTAAGAGATCAAAGTGATCATCCTTAGATTTGGAGAATATAGTCAGATCATCCAAATAGATTAATATAATCTTGTTGATCAACTCCCTGAAAGTGATATCCATTTCCCGCTGGGAGGTGGCTCCAACATTTGAGAGGCCAAAAAACATTTTAGCATATGCAAACATTCCCCACTTGGTAGTGAAATTGTTTTCTGTCATTCCTCTTCTTTGACTCGGATCTGGTTGTAATCGTAGAAGCCATCCAGTAGAGAAAACATCTCCAACCTTGCCACTGTTTTTAAGATAGACTCCAGGGAAGGCAAGGGGTAATGGTCCTTCAGGGATGCTTTGTTTAAGTCCCAAAAGTTAATGCATAGGTGGATGTCTTTGTTATTCTTTCAAACTAGAACTAGGTTGGATACCCATGTATTGTGCTTGATCAAGAAGACGATCCGAGACTGAATTATCTTTGTCAGCTCTTGCACCATTAAGGCTTCAATCTTCAGATTTATTGGCCTCTACTTCTGACAGATAGGTTTCACTCCTTCTATCAGCTCTATAGTATGTTCGATGATTTTGGGATCATATTACTTGAGGTTATCATATGACTAGACCACTACTCCATATTTCTCACAGAAATGGATGAGTCTCTCTTTATCATGATGTGGGACATCCTTCCCGACTTTGAGTTTCCTTCCATCTCTGACTTGAAGTTCTACATAGTTGCTTTTGTTCGCTACAAACTTCCTCTTGTCATTTCTTGCATCATCACAATCAAATAGGTTTTCAAGAGTGACCAGGTCCTTTGGAAGCTTGTTGGACTTCAGCTAAATGATTTGTCTGTTGCAGGCCTTAGAAATTTTTGGTTGGAGTTGCTCAACAAACTCTCCCGACTGTTGGATGAATAAGGTGATGTGTTCATCACTTTTGAATGCTTACCAGCTCTGATCATTATCAAGAATTGTAGATTGGACAATCACTCACACAAAATGTTTGTTACGGATTAGGTCAGAAGTAGGATCAAATTGATATCTGATTGCTTCCAGGTGATCCACCTCTACATTTTTCTCTCTAGGGACCATCTAGATACTGAAGGTTTCAAAACCCTCGATCAGGTCCTAGAATCTATGTCTATAGGGTCTCATGTAGACATTCTTAGTTGCAGAAATCCCTTGGACTTGATTGACCACTAGTTCAGAGTCTTTGAACACCATTATTTGCTTGATGTCCATCCATTCTGCAAGGCTTAGACCTTGAACTAGGCCTTCATATTCAGCTTCATTGTTCGAACAAGAAAATTAGAAGTGGAAGGACCAGAGTGTCTTTTTTTTGGATGGGGATATCAAACATATCCTAGTTCTTGTTCCAACTTTGCATCTTGCTCCATCAAAGTGCAACATCCATAGCTCTGAGGCTTGACCACTCTCAGGTTCCTTCATATCCTTTGGAAGCACTTGATCTTCATCATAGATGACATAGGTCCCCAACCCGGTGGCATGATAGTTTCTGAGAGGATCAGTGTCTATATATTCACTCAAGAGGAATTCCTTAGACTTTGTCCAGTCTCCGGTCACTTTTTCATCCTATAGTAGCTTAATATAGTACATTTCCTCTTCGTTAAAAGAGGTATGAGTAGCTTCAAAGTTGATCATGGCTTCATTGGCCACATGTGCCAAATGTAGAGGTACAAATATTATTTTCATTTTAGCTCCATGCTTGGTCCTAAGGATCAAGTGTGACCAATCCAAAGAAATATATCCACCTATCTTTGAAGTAAATTCCTAGGATAGGCAGAGACCAAACATGGGGGGGAAATCAATGATCATAGTATCTTGTGAAATTATGATGCTAGGGCAGGAGAACAGAGTAAAGGGAAGGTCCTTGATGACACCTATGGTTTCACTACTGAATTTGACACCATTTTCTGATGGCCATTCATCGGTCACTCGACAAATCTTTATCGGAAGAGCGACGAAATGGCGAAAATCTTTCCATCGCTATTTTTTTTTCCAACATCCGATGACAAATTAAACGTCAAACTAACAGTGAAGAATCGTCAGTCAAATGCATCATGAAATACCTCAGACATTCATTAGAATATCGATGAAAACTTTGTGTATCCACCGACGAATTACAATAGATGTTTGTCGCCAGTTCGATGAAATGGGCAAGCAGTAGCATCGAAACAACAACAGAAATTTGTTGCCATTTCGATGGAATGTGCAAGGAGTAGTGTCAAAACAACACCAAACTTTTGTCGAATGTGCGACGAAATATTCAAGTAGTAGCATCGAAACAACACCAAAATTTTGTCGACGTTACGACGAAATTAGCAAGGAGTAGCATCGAAAGAACACCAAAATTTTGTCACAAGTGCGACGAAATGGGAAAGGAGTAGCATCGTAGCAACACCGAAAGCTCATCGAAAGTGTGACAAAATGGGAAAGGAATTATGATGAAATCTTCGTTGCAGCTATAGAAACTTCGTCAAGCCTTTCTGTTGATTTGTCGGTGGGTTTCGTCGAAATTGTGACGAAGCATCAATTTATAAAAAAAATAAAAAAATAGTGGAAATGTGCCATTGCGGAGACTGACGACTGATCATACATACAGACTACATATTGGTTTGATGCTTCAAACGATGCATTTCTTATATTGAAAAGTGCATTACCTTATTGAGCTTCTCTTTGTTTCGAGAATAGTTTAATATTCTCTACTTAACAGGGCCAACCACGTGATGGTGGAAGCTCATTTGGCCCCTCCCCCCCCTCACATCACTCTCAATTCCCCATACCCAATCATATAACATTAATCATTCATCCATTAATAACATATAACATTCATTCATTCAACATATAACATTCATTAATTAACATATTCACATTCATTCATTAACATATAATATTCATTCTTTCAGTTTTTACATATTATCAAAAATATGGTTGTCATGATATGATTACAATCACTTTTTTTTTGTTTCTTTTTGAAAGCTACATAAAGCTGAAGTGGAGTATCATTTTCTAAATCAATATATTGTCCCCCCTTTAGTTATTCTGCCCTCTCCTTGTGATCTTAATGTACGCATAGTCATGCTCATGACATGGATGCCGCTTCAAGGGGGGATGCTACAATAATAAAGAAATGTTAAACTGATATGTTTTATTATTATTGTTACAAGTATTTCATTAATTAAAAGAACATTAGAGTGGTTCTCTTTACCTGATGGGTCCACATCATGTTCCTGAACTTTTGTTATAGACTCATGCTCAACATGTTGAACACCCTCTAAATCTTGATCTGCAGTTGAAACATGAAAGGTTACATTAATTAATACACCAATTGAAATTAAATATGTTTAAGAGAACATGAGGGTGGTCCTCTTTACCTGATGAGGCCACATCATGTTCCTGATCTTCTCTAGCCTGATCATGCTCAACACGTTGATCACGGTCTACATGCTCTAAAGTTGAAAAATGAAAGGTTACATTAATTAATACACCAATTGCAATTAAATATGTTTAAAATAACTTTAGAGTGGTCCTCTTTACCTAATGGGGCCACATCATATTCCTGCTCTTCTCTAGCTTGATCACGCTCAACATGTTGATCACGCTCTACATGATCTAAAGTACTGGGATGCACACCATGACCTTCATCTACACATTTTGCTCCACCCTCACCAGGCTGCATTCCAATGTCATGTGCAATATTATCATTGCTTGAATATTTAAAACAAATAGGAATGTGATTACTTTATGGTGGAAATTAATATTGAATAGATTGCACAAGTATTCAATTTTAAATAAACTTTATTGAGTTTATTTACTTGCATGTCGGATGCAATGGAAGATTGTGTTTTCCTAGTCAAGACTCTTAGGCGTTCAGCCACGGCTCCATAGCCTTGCTAGAAGGCAATATTCAGGTCCTCTTCTGTGGGAACTCTATTGAATTCAGAGCCCTACATTTTTGCAGAAGATCATGAATTTTGCTTCTATGGTGTGGTAAAACCAAAATTGTTTTCAATTTATTATAATTTGGATGCAATATTTCATTTATTGATACTTAAAATTTGTGCGCTAATTTCATATAACCACTAGAGCCAAGTTTGTGTTGCCCGTGCTTTTCTAGTCTTGCATTTGTTGCCTTCAATGTGTCGCACAGCCTATGAAAAGTTTGAAATATGTTAGATTATGTAAAAAGAAAGAGTAATCAGTATATAATTACATTGTTGATAGTATCACACATAGCATACTACTTTTTAAAAAAAAATTAATGGCATTTCCATAACTTGCTCTAGACATTGAGCATATAAAATATAGGGATTCAATCCACCAGATTATAGAAAATAGATTTTTGTTGGTTATATTCCTTATCAGCGATTACATTGCACAAAACACCACTACAAAGCAGTATTTAGATGGTGAAAGCGGTTGTCTATACTCTACATTTTTTCATACATGTCTACCAGCATTTTATCAAATAGTTCATTGCCTTTAACATGGCTAAAAGCCTAAAGCAGGGTGCTCAGTAACTATGGATACTTGGAAAAAATCTATCAAAGAAGCATAATATTAAGCAATAGCATAAGACAAAGGCCCGATTAGAAGCTGTTTCAAATGCCTCAAAGTGTGGTCTCATGGTGATGGAATTCCATGATAATCCATAGCAATTTGCTTGTCATGGCGTCGTTATGGCATTCCATCACCATGAGGCCGCATTTTGAAGCATTTTCAAATAGTTCCACTTCCACCCTTTTCATATACTACATTTTCGTACATGTCTACCAAAGGGAATTTTATCAAATAGTTCAAAAGCGCCTTCGTAATGCTATGGCTAAAAATTAAAAACCTCAAACAAGTGCTTTCGAACAAGCTATGGATGCTTGGAAAAAATCTACCAAAGCATAATAGTAAGCAATAACATAGAAAAGGCAGTGAATTGTTTGAAAAAATGCCTAAAAGAAATGAAGTCTCATGGTGATGGAATGCCATCACAATCCATAGCAATTTTCTTGTCATGGCATTTGTCATGGCATTACATCATCATGAGACTACATTTCTTTGAGACATTTTTTTCAAGTAGTTCACTGCCTTGTGTATGCTACTGCATTTTTCATACATGTCTGCAAGCATTTATCCAAATGGTTCATTGCCTTGCTGCTATGGCTAAAGCTAAAATAGGTGCTTTCAAACAAGCTATGGATGCTTGGAAAAAATATATCAAAGCATAATAGTAAGCAACAAGCCATGGTCTCATGGTTTTTTTTGCACGAAAATCAGCTCAATTTTATTCACATTTTTTTGCAGATTTTAAACACATTTTTTTAGCAATTTTGAAGTTTGAAATAGAAAAAAATCATTGAACAAAAAGTCAATGATTTTTTCAACAAATCAGGGAAAAAATCGTCCAGCCTGCAATTTTTTTAAAAATCGCGATTAATCAGGATTTTTTGCCGATTTATGCTTCTATATCACATACCTTCCTTGGCCCGGTGGTGTCTTTCCTTTTTTCTTTTCAGCCTTCTCCTTTCCATTCAAACACCAGGTCCTTCCACTCCCTCTTCGAAATCATGGGGGGATGCTCGTAATTTTTGTTCTTCTCTAAATGTGACCTATATTGGTCCCTCACATACTTTAGATAGGTACTAGCTTTCTTAAGGACCTTGGTTCGGTTGAATGTTTTATCACCAAATAGCACAACTAAACGATTAATGAGCTCATCTTTTAAATCTTCATTTTGGGCATTCCACCATCAATACATAGGTGAACTCAATGTAATATCTGCCGATGTTTAAAAACATCATTTCCACCTATAAAGCCGATCATAGGATCAATAGTCTAAAAAGAGCAATCAATAAGTAAATTTCAATTTGATTATATAGAATAATAATTAAATGTTTAGTACAGGACCTTCTCTATCTTTATGGAGCGAAATCCTCGGTCTATTTCTAAGTGTAACGGCAATGTTCTGTACTAGTAATATGGAAGATCAAAATGCTGCTAAAGAACATCATAATACTATGCCTTTGCATCCCAGTACATATCGATGCAT
Source organism: Sequoia sempervirens (assembly GCA_007258455.2). Taxonomy (NCBI): domain Eukaryota; kingdom Viridiplantae; phylum Streptophyta; class Pinopsida; order Cupressales; family Cupressaceae; genus Sequoia; species Sequoia sempervirens. Next base: position 623,566,674 of record VDFB02281492.1, read on the forward strand.
GTTACGGTATATGTTTTCTAACGCCAAAGGGTGCATTATGGATACTGCATGATGTATTATTTCTTGACATTTGAAATGACAATATAGGAATGGATGATGGGGTCAGATAATGTGATGTATGCATAGGAAGATCAGGATGGACACTTGTACCAACCCTTACTCCTCGGGAAGCACTTGCAGTACCCTGCTCATGGACAGAAGCATCATGAGGAGGCAAATAACCCTATAAAAAAACACATATTTTAGTTCATGACATAAAAGAGTACAAAATATAAAACCATGAATGAACTTATGTTATAATTAAAGACCTCATGACAGTTTACTTGCAATTTTTGTAATCTCTCTGTCAATACTTTAACCCTCTCTCTTATCTCATCTGATTGAGGCATTTTGAACATCAAATGAGTCATTTCTTCTTTGCATTTTTTCATGAGCTTCTTTATTGTATCGAAAGGGTTTGCTGAATAAGCCATGTCATCATCAGAAAATATTGACTGCACCTCACTATGGATGCCTTTCCCTGATCAGTCGACTACAATAAGAATATTAAAAACATTATCGAAATTAACCCAAAAAACTTATGAAAAGAACATAATAATAAAATATTTTTCTTGTATCTAATTTGTACAATTACAATGAGGTAAACCTGTTGGGTAGAAGCACCTGAAGATACATTGCGATCTATGCTCTGGTCTAGAGCCTTCTCCGTACGATCAATCATCCTGTGACAAAAAATTAAATATAAAAAAACATTACCAAAATGAAACCAATAGACTTACGAAAAAAATGTAAGAATAAAATGGTATATTGGAGTTATTAATTGGAGGTTGGGTAAAATGGTACATAGTATGTACCACCCCCATAGTAACTATGTTTGTAACTAAACAATTCAAATTGTAATCAATTAGCAACTCTTCCCT